>CM066986.1:9312500-10005236 GCA_033977485.1 Hydrangea macrophylla
CTCCCAAGTAGTCTCCTCTGTACCATGGTGTCGGCACAGTACTCAAACCAAATGAATAGTTCTACCACGAAGTACATGCTCCTTAGCTTCCAAAATCTGTACTGGTTGTTCCTCATAGGACGGATCTTGCTCTAACGGTAAATCAGTCCAATCTAAAACATGAGACGGATCAGGTTCATACTTCCGAAGCATCGAAATATGAAATACATTATGAACTTTTGCCAACTGTGGAGGCAGAGCCAACCGATAGGCAACTTCACCCACACGTTCTAAAATCTGGAAATGTACAATGAAACGAGGTGAAAGCTTCTTGTCCTGCCCAAAATGAAGCACACCACGACGAGGTGAAACTTTGAGAAACACATGATCTCCAACATCAAAGGACAACGGTCTCCTCTTCTTATCAGCATAAATTTTCTGTCGGTTCTGAGCTTTAAGTATCCTCGCACAAAATAGTTTTATCTTTTCAGTAGTTTCCCTTACTAGATCTGCTCCCAACAGAGATGCTTCTCCAACTTCTGTCCAACATATGGGAGAATGACACGGTCGTCCATAAAGGCCTAAAACAGTGCCATCTGAATGCTTGCTTGATAACTATTGTTATACGCAAACTCGATCAATGGTAGGTGGTCTTGCCAACTACCTTTGAAGTCCATAACACAAGCTCGTAACATATCTTCCAATGTCTGTATAGTACGTTCTGACTGACCATCCGTCTGAGGATGAAAAGCCGTACTCAATCTCAATTCTGTCCCCAAAGCTTTCTGGAGACCTTCCCAAAACAAGGAAGTAAATCGCGAATCTCGATCTGACTCAATTGAAACAGGGACTCCATATAACCGAATGATTTCTGGAATATACAAGCGACTAAGGGCATCAACTGAATTTGTCAAACGCATTCCCAGAAAATGTGCAGACTTCGTCAGACGATCCACAATGACCCAAACGGCATCATGACCGCGTGGTGACCTAGGAAGTGCTGTCACAAAATCCATTGTCACATATTCCCATTTCCACTCTGAAATCGGTAATGGTTGCAATAACCATGCAGGTCTCTGATGTTTGGCTTTCACTTGTTGACAAGTCAAACAACGAGATACAAACTTAGCGACATCGCACTTCATGCCCTTCCACCAAAATTGACGTCGCAGATTATGGTACATCTTGTTACCTCCCGGATGCACCGCTAATCGTGAATGATGGAATTCCTTCATCACTTATTCACGGACTGCTAATGGCACAAACAAACGGTCTTTGAACTTCAACCCACACTCGGAGTCAAAAGTCCAACCTTCTATAACATCACCTCGAAGAATTCGCATACGAAAAGTAGATGCTACAGGATCAGATTGTTTATCATCTTTCACTTGTTGAATGATTGACGGTTCAGCCATGATAGAATACAATGAAGCACGACCTTCAGAAACGTCAAGTTCTACCTCAAACTCTCTAATTTGATCGAGCATATTCCATTCCTGAATGGCCAGACAAGCCAAGGAATTTTGTGACTTGCGACTCAGCGCATCAGCCACTACATTCGCCAACCCTGGATGATACTATAGTTCGAAGTCATAATCTTCCAAGAACTCCATCCATCGACGTTGTCGAAGATTCAGATCACGTTGAGTAAAAATGTACTTCAAACTTTTGTGGTCTGAAAAGACATCAAATCGTTCGCCATACAAGTAATGACGCCATGACTTTAAAGCAAACACAACGGCGGCAAGCTCTAAATCACAAGTCGGATAATTCTGCTCATGAGGCTTCAATTGGTGAGAACCATAGGCAACAACTTTGCCTTCTTGCATAAGCACACAACCCAAACCAAGAAGTGAGGCATCACAATAAATTGCATAGTCAACACCACGCTCCGGAATAATCAAGACTGGTGCTGAAGTTAATCGAGTCTTTAAAAGCAGAAAAGCTTTCTCACACTCCTCAGTCCAAATGAATTTTACCCCTTTACGTGTGAGTTTTGTCAAAGGTGAAGCAATACGAGAAAAGTCCTTCACAAAGCGACGGTAATAACCTGCTAAACCCAAGAAACTACGTACCTCAAATACGTTCTTAGGTGGCTGCCAATCCATAACAGCTTCAACCTTTGACGAATCAACTGACACTCCATCTCTCGAGACGACGTGTAACAAAAAATTCACTTCTGTCAACCAGAAATCACATTTAGACAATTTACCGAACAGTCGGTGAGTACACAATAATTGTAGGACAATTCTCAAGTATTCCTCATGAAGTTCCTTAGAGGAAGAGTAGATAAGAATATCATCAATAAATACAATCACGAACTTGTCTAAGTAATCATGAAATACTCGCTGCATAAGATCCATAAATGCTACTGGAGCATTGGTCAATCCGAATGACATAACCACAAACTCGAAATGCCCATATCGGGACCTAAAAGCTGTCTTCGAGATGTCTGTCTCTCGAATACGGAGTTGATGATAACCCGATCTCAGATCAATCTTGGAGATACAAGTGGAACCTTTGAGTTGATCGAACAAATTATCAATTCTAGGAAGTGGAAACTTATTCTTGATTGTCACATGATTGAGTTTTCGATAATCAATACACAATCTTAATGTTCCATCCTTCTTCTTAACAAAGAGAACATGAGCTCCCCACGGGGATACACTCGGGCGAATAAAACCCTTACTCTGGAGATCTTCCAACTAAAGTTTCAACTCCTTCAATTCTGCCGGTGCCATACAATATGGCGGAATAGAAATAGGCGAAGTGCCTGGTACAAGATTGATTGCAAAATCGATAGCACGGATAGGTGGCAATCCCGATAAGTCTTCTGGAAAGACGTCAGAAAATTCACACAATGGGTGGCAATTCCACATGAGAAGTGCCCCTCTCCATGGCCAATAAACTAGCCAGACTTCTAAAAGAAGAGTATAACTTATTCCGTGAAAATAATGAAGGTATTGCCAAATCTAACTAATCGCCATCGAATCTACAACTGTCTCCCTCAGGAGTGAAAAGAGTAACCCGACGCTTATAACAATCTATGAAAGCCCGATACTCGACCAACCAGTACATCCCAAGGATGATATCAAATCCTAGATCTGGCATAACAATCAAATCAACACTTAACTGCCAGTTCGCTATCAAAAGTATACAATTACGATAAACATGATTCAAATGAATAATACCTCCAACTAGAGTATCAACAGATAAGATATGCTCTGAGCATTCTATCTCTAACCCCAATACTGATGCGAATGTTGATGAGATGAATGAATGTGATGCACCAGTGTCAAACAATAGAAATGTCGAAGAGTTAAACAATGGGACGATACCTCGGATCACAGACGATCCGGCATTTCCAGAAACATGATAAACAGATGACATAGGCAAAGAAAAATTCCTTCCTTTGGGTTCTTGGTGTTGTTGTGGCTGAGTACCACCACGATTATCTGTCCTCTGATAATTACCCTAATGTCCTCCGTTCTGGTAGGGTTTCACGCTCTGAGCGGATACTGCCTGAGATGGTGGATAATACGGTGTCGAACCAATCGACTAAGATTTCTTGGGTGGTGGTTGAGGACAAAACTTGATGAAATGGTTCGGATCACCACATCGGAGACAAACTTTCTCCCCAGCGGCATTCACAGCTTGCTGTAACCCCGATTGTTGAGAACTTCGATAAAAAGATCTCTGTTGTGAATAGGATCGTTGCTGTTGCTGTTGAGGAGGTTTGGACTGAAATTGAGACCTAGTCTCTATCCTGGCTTTCTTAGACTGACCGGTACTCTTGGCTGGAGTAATAATCTCCCTAGCCCTTTTCAGATCCAAATCCACACTTTCAACACCCAACGCTCTTGTCAATGTATCAGCATAAGTTGTGATAGGCGTGCTAGCCAGACTTTTCCGAATATAGGGTCGAAGACCAGAGGCAAAACGTGTAGCCTTGAAATGATCACTGACCAACTGTTCTTGCGCAAAACGAGCCAAGGTGGAAAATATAGTAGCATATTCTGTCACTGACATATTTCCCTATTGAAGGGTAAAGAATTCAGCCCTTTTTGCATCCCTCTGTACTTCTGGGAAGTAGTTACCGAGGAAAAGACTCTTAAATGATTTCCAGGTCATGCCAGCAAGTGAGTGAACACTTACAGCGCAATCCTCTAATGGGTAGCTTCTCCAGAAAACAAGTATGTAGCCAACTTGATGCGGAGAGCATCCTCATGAAGATCAATGAATTCAAATATCTTCGTGATATGCTGAAGCCAATCCTCTGCAGCCATTGGGTCAGAGCTACCAGAGAACTGTGTCGGCTTTCTAGCATCGAAATCCTTGGTAATTAGCCGCTCCCGAGCTCTAACGGGATTTGTTTCACCTCTCGGAGCACAAGGGAGAGGAGGCAGCATAGCATCTCTGACTGCCCTTGCAATTACATCGGCAACATTCTGTAACCCTTGCGGTCCATCAGGAATATCAACTGGTCCTGTGGAGGTTTCAAACTCAAATACAACATCAGGGGCGTGTCCTCGACCACGACCACGACCACGACCATGACCACGACCTCTACTTGGACCACGTCCTCGAGCACTACCTCGACCTCGGCCTCCAACTGGGACAGAAGCAGTCGATATCTGCTCATTAGTCTCAAGCTCAAAACTGCGATTCTCACGACGTGGAAGCAGAGCTATAACAAGATCAAATCGAGTACACGAATCACACAACATGATCTAATCATGAAGTGAAATCGACAATACATGTATATGTCAAGTAAGTAGTTAACATCTCAAGTTACCACAGAACAAGGTAACACATATCAATTCATACGGCTTTTACTAACTAACATGTCTAACACATCAACAAAAATTAAATATCCGAGCACATAACCCGGCGTCCAAGGTATTCTACCCGGTTATGCTCTGATACCATTTTGTGACGCCCCGCCCCGCCACAGTTCCCGGCAATGGGGTGTCAACCGGCGGAAGCACAATAATAATCAATAACAGTAGGCTTTGACACCATTCCGTAACTCCCCGAGTCCTAGACACCTTCAACCTACACACGGAGTTTTCAAACTATAGTGGAAGCATTGTCAAGTCTCAGGGCCTTGCCCTTATCTATATCACCTGAAAGAAAGGTTTAATAGTCCATAAGCCAAAAAGGCTCGTATAGTCATATAACTGCACAATAACATATGTTATATAACATGCGTGAGTGCAATGAATGCCAATGTCAATGCATGAAAACCATTTTCATGCCTTTTCAAACACTCACCCTCAATCGTCAATATCATTACCCGGACCAGGGGCTTCCCGTCCACGTAGGCCTAGCCTCAAATGTGCGGGACTTTGGGCCTTACGAATTACACGGAGGCCTAGCCTTCAACGTTACGGGGGTTTTGTTGTAGCACATCCCGTAATTCGAGTTCCTAGTGGTACCCATCTCACACGCCTACCCACAAATCCGGGATTTCTAACTTTTCGAAACAAAAACTCTCCTAGAGGGTTTTATGCACAGAAGCCTCTAAGGTCTTCCCTTTTCAAAACCTGGAAGCCTCTAAGGTCTTTCCTTTTTAAAAATTGAAAGCCTCTAAGGTCTTTCATCTCAAAATCATTTTCGTGTTTTTCGTATTCATGCTCATGCTGAAATCACCCAGGTAAACACTTAAGCATAGCAACTCAATTAACCATTTAACGCATAGTAGCTCAAGTAAACATGTAAATACACTATTAACATGTTATACAACTTTATTGAAGGTTATACGGAACTACCGTTCACCGAGGATAGACTGAATAATTAATCAGAATAGAAATCGGAACTGCTTAATCTGTTACAAATCTCAATATATAATAATGCGCGTATATTAGTGAGGTACAACACTTTTAAGCATAAGTACAACTACTATTAAAGTAAAGTACAACTCTTAAAGCATAGGGTACAAGGCCCCTTAGCTCATAACAGACTCATGAACAACAAAACAGAAGTTTTTACTAAACTGGCTGAGGTCGTGCGCGCGGGCCGCTCACGCGAACCACCCGCGCGAGCGAATTGTCACAGAAAGGCCATTGTTTCAATTTAAAACAGTTGTTAGAAAAATGCATGGTCGCGCGCGGGGCCGCTCGTCCGACCTCTCGCTCGCGCGGGTCGCGCGCGCAAGATGTCACAGTGTCGTCTTCTTCTTTCTTTTCCCTCTGTTTTGAAATCAAAGGTTAGTTTTTACCCATTTTGAAAACTTAATCCCAACAGGACTTCCAATAGATGAATCTCAACTTTTTCCGCATAGATTTCAAATATGAAATCAGAATTTCATAAATCAATACAGAGCTCTAGATTTTATCAAAAATCCGAAAGGCGGCAAAACTTTAAGTCGACCGTTCGTCGCAACCATTATGAATTAGCTTTTGAAATTTGAAATGGAGCCTCGTGGGATCGAGACCTTTCATTTGATATAAAGAAATCACGTTTCTGTGACAGTTTTTCTGCTTGCTATTTTCGGACCCTTAACGGTATATATATGAAATCTACATATATATATATGTATACATATATATATATAACTACACTGACAGTTTAAAAGTATAAACTTACCCAATAGAATTTATAGAGAGATAGAGAAATCAGTTAACAGTCCAAGCTTTGATTGAATTGATCTCTGAAATATATGTATCTGACTATAGGACCATGTATGTGGGTATGTAAGCAATAATATGTGTGTGTATGTGTGGCCGGCTGAGAGAGAGACAATGGAGAGTTGAGAGATGAGAGTCAGATTAATGAGAGAATGGGTGGGGGGAACTCATATATATAACAATGATATGCTTGGGCACCAAGCACAAAACACACACTACACACTATACACATAGTACACACGCATACACTGCACAGAATTTAATTGGGCTCCAAGTTCTAGTGAGAAAAGCTTGTGTGTGTTGAGGTCACGCAATGATACACACACAGGTACAAATTAATACTGAACAAATCTCAAATCTGGAATATCTGTATCAAAGCACGAAATTAAATACGGGGTATTGCATATTCCAAGTCTTAATTTGATTTAAGGTATATTTAGAAGCAGTAAAGAGTAGAAAAGAGGACAAAACAAATATTTTTTTTAAGTTTTTTGCCTGGTGTCTACTCTGATGAAATAAGATTAGAAACGAAATACATTAGAAATAGAACAGAAAGTTAAGAAAAAGATAAAGTACTGTGACTCAAATTTATGATAGTTTCACAAAAAAATCAATTTTATAAAGTATTAGACTAGGGAGAGACTCCCGTGCAATGAAAAAACATTCCACCAAACACTTAAAAAAAATGGATTTTTTCTTTCCCGAAAGTCCAATTATATATTTTATTTATGGAACCAAATTTATATTGGTTTAACAAAGAGCCAATGTTATGAAGTGTTAGACTAGAGATAGATTCCCATGCAAGAAATTAACATTTCACCAAACACTTCAAAAATTGGATTTTTTTTCCTTCCCAAAAAGACCCTTGTATTATTTTTTTATTTTTCTATATCCTAGTTTTTCCTTGCTAACCAAATAACGAAAGTGTTTTTTAGTGTTTTTTTTTTTTCCCCTTACTTCTGTAAATATATGAACCACACACATGAAGTTGAGAAAATTAGTGAGCAGATCAAGGTTTTAACGAGAGAACAAATTTGAAATCAGTCCTAATGGAGTTTAGTATTCATCTTAAAGAGTAATACTTGGGACACAACCATTCACACAACTTTTTCTACACAATTTAATAAATGTGTCTATCTCTCTCCCGATACAAATTGAATTTCAAACAGTGAATTTTTTTATTTTTTTTCCCTCAGATTTTTTCTTCTACAAATTAAAAAAAAAAATATTTCATTCTTGTATGAACAGGTAAATGGGTTAGATAATTTGGATGCATATTCTGGCAACGTTTCAACCAATCAGATTGAATCGGACATGCAAGAACTTGTTCAACTTGTGCTCCAAAACTCAACCAATGACATCAAAGCTGATATTAAGCAAACATTTCTAGCAGTAGCAAAAAGCTTCTACTACACAGCACACTGTGACATTAGTACCATAGATTTTCACATTTCCAAAGTGCTAATTGAGAAAGTTGTATGATTCTGGAATTGAAGATCCAAATGTCAATAATGATCAATTACAATAAAAAAATTAATTTCATGTATTTATTATTTCCTTTTCCCCTGTTTTTTGATTAATAAAATCTCTTTTTTAAACAAGAAAAATAGAGATTTTTTTTATTTTCACGCATATTACGTAGCAGATCAACATCACAAATTGCTCTATCCAAGAGGAGAAATTATCAAATCAAGCGATATGTTCTGGTAAACCAATAGCAAATCTAGCAATGTCATGTGCTAAACCATTGGCATCCCTCCTAGAATGACGGCTCGATACTACGTAGCTGAGGGAGAAAGCTGCTGGAGAGACCCACTATAGAGATTGCCACAAAACTCTCTAGATCTAGAAAGAAACCCACCAAAACTTCAAATCTGAGAGAGACAACGCTAGATGTGCATGAAGAAATCACCAGATCCTATTGAAAAGTTAGAAAGTGTATCAAACTAGGGTTCTGATACATATATGTATATATATGGATAGTGATACGCTAAGAAACTAGAAAAATTAAGGGTTCGCATTGTAACGTTGTGATTTTTGGTTTTCAGTTTTTATTTTCCTTTTTTGTATTGATGTCTGCCTCTAATTCTATACAAAAATAAATAAAAACTAAAACTGAAAATAAAAAATCACAACGTTACCATGCGAGTTCTAAGAAAGCAGAAATTCTTCAAAACGGCTGCTGATCACTTAAGTTGAGTTGTGTATTCACCAAATTGCAAGGAAGTTAAGTTCATTTTCTTGTAACGTGGTCAATGTGTAACTCAGTGGCTTCAACTAAGTACGTAAAAGAAGTTAATGCCACTCCACAGATGAAGTATGAGCAGGGGCGGACCTACCTTGGGGCTAAGTGGGATATGCCCCTTTATAATTTTAGAAATTTTTCTTACACTTACATGGAAATTTTCAAAATGTTTTGTATCTTTATGTAATTTTGAAAATTTACACTCGATTTTGACCTTACAAAATTTTGAAACACATTGATATACAACCATTCCATTTATTTTTTTTTTATTTTAAAAACGTTGTAATTTTATAAATTTAGTCTAATCTAAATTGTTTACCATTAGTCAACTTTATAAATTGCAGCAAGCGATAAATCATTATTGTAAAAAAAAATTGTGGTATGTACAAAAAAAAGTTCACCCAAAAATATGAATAAATAGACCCAAAAATTTTTGAATGGAGGGTTGCCCCGAAACCCCGTACAAACCCAGTACTATATACATGCTCATTCTATCTTGGCCCCCTAACTACAAAATTTGGATCCGCCACTGAGTATAAGTTCCATGTATGTATCTCATCCTTAATAATGTAACTCCAAGAAGAAGTTAATTATTTTGATTATACAATTTTCATGTCAAAAGTTCAAACAGGGGAAAAAAATTTCCCTATTTTGTAGTCAAAATCAGAACGTGCTTCTAGATTGTTGAATGGGCTTAGGGGTGGCAAAGGGGCGGGTATGGAACGGGGCCCACATACCTCATCCCCGCCCCGCTTCACTGAACTCTCCCCCCGCCCCCGCCCCGCCCCGCCCAGTATAATGTCTTTTCCTGACCCCGCTCCCACCCCGCACCGCACTCGGGGTCACTGACCCCGAATTTTTTTAAAACAAATTGACAACAATTCAATCATACACAACAAATTGACAACAAAAACCAACAATCTTACACCAAAAACCTCCCAACATAAACAACAATTCAATCCACAACCAACACATAGCACGTAACATAGATCTGAGTTGGGGTTTTTTAACACACACGCACGCATGGACGCACAACACAAAGCAACTCAATAGAGTAATTTGAGTTAGGGTTTCGAAACTTACCTCCACAGAGTCTAGAATCTTGAGATTTGAGAGTGAGTTCACCGGATCGGCAGAAGATTTCCATGAATCTTAGAGACTTCAATCGCACAAACTCACCTTGAATCTTTAGATTTCAGAGTCAATGGAGGGCTTCATGAACGGTGGCTGCCTGCTGGAGAGTGGAAGTCGGCAAGTATGTGTGTGTTCTTCTACGTCCGACATCGACTTCTCTGGTTCTTCAACAACTTCTAAGCTTTGTTTACTCTCATCCATGGCCAATTCAGAGAGAGAGAGAGAGAGAGTAGATTTGGTCTCATCCATGGCCGATTCGAAGAGAGAGAGGGAGCTATGGTCTCATCCATGACTCTTGGACTTGATAGGAGGCGCAGACAGTTAGCAATGAAGCCCTAATTCTATTTGGGGCTATTTACACTAACAAGGTAAAAATGTAATACTTAAAGCAATTGAGGGTATTAATGTAATAAGATGTATATTTGGGGCGGGTTCGGGAGTTTTGGGCCCTCACTACAAAAAAAATGTGCTTTGGAGACAAACATATTTTGTCGCCAAAAGTCCATTTTTCGTCGCTAAAGGCTTTAGCGACGAAAAAATTTCGTCTCCAATTTTGTCGCCTTTGCCTTGTCGCCAAAGGTCCCTGGCGACGAAATTTTTCTTTTGTCGCCATAGACAAAAATGGCGACAAAATAATTTCGTCGCTATTGATGATAATTTTCGTCGCCATTGATAGCAATTTTGTCGCCCAAGGAGTTGTTTTTTGTAGTAATTTTGCATTAGCGACAAAAAAATTTCCTCGCCAATTCATTATATGCAATGGTGACGAATTATTTTCGTCGCCAATTCATTTTCAGTATATGCAATGGCGACGAAATAATTTTGTCGCAAAATATGTAAAATGGTTTGTTTGTATTAGCGACGAAAACATTTTGTCGCCAATTCATTTTTCATCATATGCAAAGGTGACGAAATAATTTTGTCCCAAATATATAAAACGATTTGCTTGTATTAGCGACGAAACAATTTCTTTGCCAATTCATTCTCATCATATGCAATGGCGACGAAATAATTTTGTCACCAAATATATAAAAAATGATTTACTTGTACTAGCGACGAAAATATTTCGTCGCCAATTCATTTTCATCATATGCAATGGCGACGAAATAATTTTGTCGCCAAATATATATTCTAGTGAATAGAATTATTTGAATATACTATAATCCTGTTTGTTCCTGTTTATCATAATAATTTTCAAAACCAAAAAAGACAATCATATTAAACATAAAAAGTCTTAACATTTTTGAGTAATTGAATTAAGCAACAAAAATTAATATCGGTAATTGTTCACATACCCAACAAAAAAACTAAAGATTAACAAAAGTATTAGCACATTGTTCACTACATAACAAATTGTTAGACTACATAACAAAAGTAACAAGATGTGTCCGACTATATACCCATCCACCATATCCACATCATTGTTCATTACGTACAAATTGTTAGACTACATAACAAAAGTAACAAGATGTGGCTGACTATGTACCAATCCACCATATCCACACCCAATCTGCATGAAACCAATAGAAAGCATTAGTATCTTTTAAGTTAGTGAACGAACATAAAATACATGAAACATAAAGTAATTATAAGTTGAGTTTTTAGCCATCAAATATGAAACATTAATGGAGTATTGTGATGATGTTGATGAATTAATCATAACAGATGAAGACATTGATTTAGATGATTGATAATGTACTTTTATGTTATTCAGACATTAGGGGTATTTAGTCTTTTGCGAATATGTAGGTTTTATTAATTCACATCAATCAATTGCTAGATATTGTTTTATATTTGTTGCTATTATTGCAATTGCATGTGTTACGCGATTATACGCAAAATTATCCTTAGGCCTTTTATAACTAAGTTTGGAGGATTTGGGGGGTCGAAACGAGTTCTTGCACACAGAGAGGCACGAGACTGGAACTCACACCTCACACACGACCAAACAGACTTGTGGGAACAAACGGCACGCAATTCCTACACACGATTTGCAAGTTACGTGATAATACGCAAAATAATATCCTTAGGCCTTTTATAACTAAGTTTTGAGGATTTAGGTGGTCGAAACGAGTTTTGGCACTCAGAGAGGCACAAAACAGGATCTTACACCACACACACGACCAACTAGACTTGTAAGAACAAACGGCATACAATTCCTACACACGGTTTGCAAGTTACGCGATAATACGCAAAATAATATCCTTAGGCCTTTATAACTAAGTTTTGATGTTTTGGGGGGTCGAAACAAGTTACGAAACTCGGAGATGCACGAGACCTGATCTTACACCTCACACACGACCAACTAGACTTGCGAGAACAAACGGGACGTAATTCCTACACACGGTTTGCAAGTTATGCAATAATACGCAAAATAATATCCTTAGGCATTTTATAACTAAGTTTTATGGTTTTGGGGGGTCAAAACAAGTTCTGGAACTCGGAGAGGCATGAGATCGGATCTCACACCTCACACACAATCAACTAGACGTATGGAAACAAACCGCACACCATTCCTACACACAGTTTGCAAGAAACGCGATAATACGCAAAATATAATATCCTTAGGCTTTTTATAACTAAGTTTTGAGATTTTGTGGGGTCAAAATGAGTTCCGGCACTCGCAGAGGCCCAAGACTGGATCTCACATCTCACACAAGACCAACTAGACTTGCTGGAACAAACGACACACAATTCCTAGACACAGTTTGCAAATTACGCGATAATACGCAAAATAATATCCTTAGGCCTTTTATAACTAAGTTTTTAGATTTTGGGGGGTCGAAACAAGTTCCGGCACTTGGAGAGGTACAAGATCGGATCTCACACCTCACACACAACCAACTAGACATATGGGAACAAACAGAAGACAATTCCTACACACGATTTGCAAGTTACGCGATAATACGCAAAATGATATCCTTAAGTTTTGAGGTTTTGTGGGGTCGAAGTTTTTTTTTTCTCACTTGATAACCGAAAGTCAGTTTTGCATTCTGTTTGTTTCCATAACTTTTTTTAGCGTGTTTGAGGTGCGAGTTAGGTTTCATGTTCATTGGATCGATGGTTTACCGTTTCTCCCCCCCAAACCCAAAAACATAGCTTTTTGAAGCCCATGTATGTTAAAAACTTATTTTTTTTTTCGTGCTATTTGATAATCAGAAGTCCGTTTTGCTTTCTGTTTGTTCCCACAACTTTTTTTGGTTGTGTTTAAGGTGCGAGTTAAGTTTCATGTCCTTCGGATTGACGGATTACCGTTTCACCCTCCCAAACCCCAAAAATATAGTTTTTTCAAGCCTAAGTATGCCAAAACAAGTTTTTTTTTTTTTTTTTTTTTTTTTTGCATTTTGATAACCAGAAGTCCGTTTTGCTTTTTTTTTTTTGTTCCTACAACTTTATTTTTTCGTGTTTGAAGTGCAAGTTAACTTTCATGTCCTTCGAATCAACGGTTTACGATTTAACCCCCCCCCCCCCCCCCCCCAAACCCCAAAAACATTGTTTTTTCAAGCCAAAGTATGTTCAAACTTATTTTTATTCGCGTTATGTGATAACCGAAAGTTTGTTTGGCATTCTTTTTGTTCCCATAGGTTGCTTTTATCGTGTTTGAGGTGCGAGTTAAGTTTCATGTCCATCGGATTGACGATTTACCATTTCACCCCCTCCCCCCCCCCCCCCAAACCCCAAAAACATAGCGTTTTGAAGCACAAGTATGTCAAAACTAGTTTTTTTTCGTGTTATTTGATAACCGGAAGTCCGTTTTTCTTTCCGTTTGTTCCCATAACTTTCTATTATCGTGTTTGAGGTACGAGTTAAGTTTCATGTCCTTCGATTCGACGGTCTACGATTTTACCTCCCCAAACCCAAAAACATTATTTTTCAAGCCTAAGCTTGTCAAAACTTATTTTTTCGCGTTATGTGATAATCGGAAGTCTGTTTTGCTTTTTGTTTGTTCCCATAACTTTATTTTATTGTGTTTGAGGTATGAGTTAAGTTTTACATCCATCGGATCGACAGTTTATCGTACGTTTTACCCCTCAAATGCCCAAAAACATAGATTTTTCAAGCCTAAGTATGTCAAAACTTAATTTTTTTTTTCATGTTATGTGATAATCGGAAGTCCGTTTTGCTTTCCATTGGTTCACACAAGTTTCTTTTGTTGTGTTTGAGGTGTAAGTTAAGTTTCATGTCCTTCGGATTGACAGTTTACCGTTTCACCCCCAAACCCAAAAAACATAGCTTTTTCAAGCCTAAGTATGTCAAAACTTTTTTTTTTTTTTTTTTTGCGTTATGTGATAACCGGAAGTCTGTTTTGCTTTTTGTTTTTTCCCACAACTTTCTTTTGTCATGTTTGAGGTACAAGTTAAGTTCCATGTCCTTCGGATTGACGGTTTACCGTTTCACCTCCCCCAAAAAACATAGCTTTTTTAAGCCAAGTATGTCAAAACTTATTTTTTTCGTGTTATGTGATAATCGAAAGTCCGTTTTGTATTTCATTTGTTCCCACAACTTTCTTTTGTCATGTATAAGGTGCGAGTTAAGTTTCATGTCCATCGGATCAACGTTTTACCGTTTCACCCCCCCAAACCCCAAAAATAATGATTTTTGAAGCCTAAGTATGTCAAAACTAGTTTTTTTTTTTTGCGTTATTTGATAACCGGAAGTCCGTTTTGCTTTCCGTTTGCTCCCACAACTTTCTTTTGTTGTGTTTAAGGTGCGAGTTAAGTTTCATGTTCTTCGGATCGATGGTTTACCGTTTTACCCCCCAAACCCCAAAACATAGCTTTTTCAAGCCTAAGTATATCAAAACTAGTTTTTTTTTTCGTTTTATTTGAAAACCAGAAGTCCGTTTTGGTTTCTGTTTGTTCCCACAACTTTATTTTGTCATGCTTAAGGTGTGAGTTATGTTTCATGTCCTTTGGATTGACAATTTACCGTTTCACCCCCCCTCCCCCCCAAAGCCCAAAACATAGCATTTTTAAGCCTAAGTATGTCAAAACTTATTTTTTCTTTTCGTGTTATTTGATAACTGGAAGTTTGTTTTGCTTTCCATTTGTTCCTACAACTTTCTTTTGTCGTGTTTGAGGTACGAGTTAAGTTTCATGTCCTTCGAATCGACGATTTACAGTTTCACCACCCTAAACCCCAAAACATTATTTTTTCGAGCTTAAGTATGTCAAAACTTATTTTTTTCGCGTAATGTGATAATCGAAAGTCCATTTTGCTTTCTGTTTGTTCCCACGACTTTCTTTTGTTGTGTTTGAGGTGTGAGTTAAGTTTCACGTCCATCGGATCAAATGTTTACCATTTCACCCCCCTAAACACCAAAAACATAGCTTTTTCAAGCCTAAGAATCTAAAAAATTGTTTTTATCACGTTATTTGATAATCGGAAGTCCGTTTTACATTCCTTTTATTTCCACAACTTTTTTTAGGTGTGTTTGAGGTACGAGTTAAATTTTATGTCCTTTGGATCGACGGTTTACCGCCCCCAAACCCCAAAACATAGCTTTTTCAAGTCTAAATAAGTAAAAATTTGTTTCATACAATACATGTTGACTAATTTTTTGGTATAAGTGTGGACACGCGGCCTCCGTGAGCCCACACCCGTTTCCATTTTCGGGGTTTCGAAATTGAGTTTCCTTTTGTTTTGAAATTGTTTTGAAGAAAACAAAAATAGGTCAATTGAAAACAGATACAGAGTCACCACTTGGTTTTTAAGAAACCAAGAAACCTAATTTTGACTCTCCCAAATAGATAAAGGGCACCCGCCTTTCATAACCTGTAGGAACTCGTATTTTCATGTTTAAATTGACGATTTAGACTTTGTGTGCAATTTTAGCGAAAATTGGTCACTGGGGTATTTTGGTCTTTTTTCCAATTTTGTAGGTCATGAACTGAAAATATAATTTTTGGGAAAAGTAGCGTAATGTTAAATGATTTGCTATGCGTATTGAAAGTTAAGAGTTTTCGATCTCTATTTAGAAGACATCTCAATTTTAGTCATTTTGAGAAAATATCCGTTTTTGTATTTATGCTACATTTCCTGTAATTATGCGACTTTTTAATTATATCATTTAATGATATAATTACAGGAATAATAATTATAATGAAAGATAATATTTACCTAACTAGATTTTCACTATAATTAATATTATTTTAGAAACCGTAATTATACCTGTGATTCCCCAAACCATGCTTATACCTTAAGCCAACCCCCAAACCCTGTGAGGTATCTTGTGTGCTTGTGAGGTGTCTTGTGTGCTTGAGTGGTTGTGAGGTGTCCTATGAGGTGACTTGTGAGGTGTCTTGTGTGCTTGAGTGCTTGTGAGGTGTCCTATGAGATGACTTGCGAGGTGTCTTGTGTGCTTGAGTGCTTGTGAGGTGTCCTATGAGGTGACTTGTGAGGTATCTTGTGTGCTTGAGTGCTTGTGAGGTGTCCTATGAGGTGTCTTGTATGCTTGAGTGCCTGTGAGGTGTTGTGTATAATATGTATACATATTGTTGGCCTTCCCCTTTTCCCTATAAAAACCCCTCCCATTAGTTGAGAGGAAGGAAAAAATAATAATAGAGAGTTAGCCATGAGAGTGAAGGAGAAAGAAAAGAAAAGAAAGGAAAGGAAGAAATCCTAAACCACACCGCAACCCCAAACCTACGAGGAGCAGGAGAGAAAGGAGAAGGAGAAGAAGAAGAAGAGAGAGGAGCAGAGGAGGAAAAAGAGGAGAGACAAACACCCCGAGACCACCCATGACCACCCCGAGCTCGTCGGCGTAACCATCTTTACCGGTGAGTGTTCATACTCACTTAGTAGCATAGACATGTATGTATATATGTGTTTCGACAAGATTAGATGGACCCTAAACGTGCGTGAATGGTCCTGTTCATTCTGAGAAGGAGACCAACATTCAATTAATCAAACTATTTTCGAGCGATTGAACACAAGCCGATCTCGATCGATCGAATGGTATTCAATCGATCGAACTTCATATTCTTTAATCGATCGATCTTTACTTTTGTCAATCGATTGAAATGACTTCAATGGATCAAAATTGGCAGAATGTTTATTGTTTAGTTTTTTTATTTCTGATGAACTGTTAATCTGTTTAGTATCATATGTGATTGTTGGAAAGCTTTATTGTGATAATACACACGTGGAGTAATAGATTAATGCATTAAAGAGTGAAACCATTCAGTTAATATGGAGATAATAATGAGAAGCCAACGTACATAGTAGTGGGTCTGTCGACCACAATGGTCGATACTCTTTATGATTGGCACGTGTAAATGCAGTCACGAAGATCATATGATATAGGGTGGTGTGGTCAGTAGTATGTGTTAGGGTATATTGGCCGTAATATATCGAGCGTATTGGCTGGGCGTATTGGCCGTAATGTATTGAGCGTATTGACTGGGCGTATTGGGCGTAAAGTATTGAGTGTGTTGGTTGGGCGTGTTGGCTAGGATGTATCAGGGGCGTGTTGGCCAAAGTATATCAGGGTTGCGTGCCGTAATAGTATTAAGGAGCTGGGTGCTATAGTGGAACTGAGTACTTGCGGAGCTGTGTGCGGATGTATTGCTGAGTGCTGTAGTATTGCTCAGCGTTGTGGTAAAGCTGTGTGTGATGGAATTAGCTGTGTGCGATAATAGAGCTGTGTGCGATAATAGAGCTGTGTGCAATGGTAGAGCTGTGTGTGATAGTATTAGCTGTGTGCGATATTAGTTTCTGAGTGATGTGGTATAATGGAGCTGCGTGCTGTAGTATGTCAGAGCTGTGTGCCGTATTATATTCAGGCTGCGTGCCGTATTAAACAGGGCTATGGCCGTATTATATCAGGGAGTTCAGATAGATACATAGGACTGTGTGTCGAGATTTGATAGACCGTAGGTATGGGACTATGTGTCTGATTAATGTGGACCCTGGTGTCTATGTTATGTCCATAGTTTGCGACGACGTTAGTTGTTAGATATTGAGTTGGTGCATACATGCATGCGAACGATGAGATGATCCTTTTAATGATGCTGTTTATATATGGTGCCATCTATAGATACTCTGTTAGTATTTGTATTTACTCGGCTTTCGTAGCTGACGGCATTTATGCCGCTGGATATTCGACGTTTAGCTGGCTAGGGTTATGAGTATTCAGGAGATGCATACATGGATAGGGGCTACAAGGAGGGAGCCTACGATGATGGAGGCTATGCTAGAGATGACTACTACGCAAGCTGAAGACTTGGAGCTTGCTATTGATAGTTTATGGTTATGTTTTTAGAGACCATTGTAATAGTTAAGTTTGTAATCGGCATATGCTGCCATAATATTTTATTTTTATATTTTGCAAACACTTTGATTTTGTAATTGTTAGTATTGAACTCTGATTATATATATCAACCTTAGAACTTTCCAATGCGTAGTTTGAATCATTACTCTGATGGTTTGACTTTGATTATGGACAATATGGTGACTTTCAACTGTCATGGCCTAGGAGTCCAAAAAGAAATTTATTTTTTCTATTTTTGCTACTGCGAGGCGTGATAGGATTTTTAGTATCAGAGCCTAGGTTTTGTAGTCGTGTTCACCAATTGTCCAACATTTCTTGAGTTTGAATCTTAAGATTCCTTGAGATAGGGGTTGACTCTCTAAGTTAACATTTTTGAGTTGATCGTATAAAGTTTACTTGCTATTAATGTAATAATAGTTATAACTATTATGTTTAGTGGGGATTACTTTCTATGATTATTTTTGGGTTCGACGACTAACCAATAGATGTCTGTATAGGTACCCAACCCTACTGCATCGATGACAGAAAGACCTCTTACCCGAAACCATCCTGCACAAACCGGGGACACACCCCCAGCACCCCAGGTTGATGACCCGACTGGATTGTTCGAAGCCTTTGTACATAGGATGGAACTGATCAATAATCCTAGCATGCATAACGGAAATAACCATGCACCACCTCCAAAGCCAGTTGAGGATCACATAGTAGAGCGTTTCTGCCATTTTCGTCCGGAGAAGTTTGACGGGAATACTGAGCCGTGGCAAGCAAAAAAGTGGCTTCGAGAGATGGAAGCAATCTTCGATACATTGGGATGTAATAAGATTGAGAAGAGTCGACTGGCGACATTCCAATTGACTTATGCGGCTGCCGATTGGTGGGAATCGGAGAAGGCGACCGTAGGAGAGGATATGGCAGGAAGAATGCCATGGATCACCTTTAAAGGATTATTTTTGGAGAACTACTTTCCTTAAACCGAAAGGAACAGGAAGGAGAGAGAATTTATCGAGCTCAGACAAGGTAACCAGACCGTAAGAGAATATACGGTGCAGTTCGAATGATTATCCCGTTTTGCTCTTCATATGATCGATACCCCAGAGAAGAAGGATAGGAAGTATCACCAAGGGCTCTCGCTGCCACTACAACGGATGACGTTGAATCATCAGGGTCAAACCTTCAAAGCCATGGTAGGAATGACAATTGGTCATGAGGATATCAACGGTCGAGAGCAAGGACGTTTTGAAAATCGACTACCACCCAGGGATAACCAAGGACCGAGACCTCCAATGCAGTTCCAAGGGAACAAGCCCAACTGGAATGGAGAGAGGAAGCAACAACCTACATTTCCTCAAAATCGTTATGCTGTAACCCAAGCACCTTCCCCACAAGGACTCCCTGCTGCTACTGGAAGCAATATTGGTGGATGCTTCAACTATGGGAAGCTAGGCCATGCGGCTAAGGGTTGTCGAGCTCCAAAAGAACTATAACCAGTCGGGCATTTGCTATTATAACTGTGGTAATCACGGCCACATCAGCTAGGTCTGTAAAGCACCCCGTAGGGCATACAACGGACCAGCAGCTTAGGGCCATGTTGGACAGGCTTGTATGAATGTTATCCTCCCCGAGAACGCGGGATTTGATGAGACTGAACAGCAGAACATGGAACGTACTCTTACATTATTCAGCACTCGAGTTAAAGTACTATTTGATACTGGTGCTTCGAATTCATTTGTTGCTATCAGAATTGTTAAACTATTGGGTATAGTACCTGTAGACACCCCAATTTTGACCAACCGTCGAATTCAGGAGAGTGTCGCCTCCGTATCCGATGATAACAAGGACCGGAAGATTCGAAGTATTCCAAACTCTTCAGAAAGTTCTCTAAAATGCCGTAAAATTTCACAGAAAAGAGAAAATACCAGGTATTTAGGAGAATTCAGGTATAAAACACAATTTTCGGAAAATATCCTCAAGAATCATTTGCTTTGAAAAAAGAAAAATCTAAAAGGGGGAATTTTAGCTAAAAACGGCACACGACGGACTACCGCGGCACTCACTGAGTGCCGCACGGCAGTCACAGAGTGCCGCCATAAATTTCTGACTGCCGTTCACTTTTAAAGTCTGTATGAGCAATACGTATGCGTATGCGAATAAGAACAAAAACTGATAAAGTAAGACTGACAAAAACGCGGCAATCAATTAATTGCCGCGGCGGTTGATGATTGTCGCACGGCATTCACTGAGTGTCGGCACGGCATTCATGGACTGCCGCTGCGGCATTCACGGAATGCCGCGGCAGTTTGTCGACTGCCGCCCTGGGCAGCAGTCTGTCTAAATTCAGAAAGTACATATTGTACCACCAAATGAGAGAATTACACCTGTTTTTTGCTCCGAAATTCACCAAAAATACCTGGTAATTTTGCCTATAAGAGAGAAGGAGAGATATACAATAAAGGGGACACTAGAGAGAACATCCATAACTACTACATCAACACATTTTTGGAGAGAAAAGAGAAGGGAGTTTAGAGAATTAAGAAGAAGAGTTTGGAAGATCTTCAAAGAATACTTTGAGGATAATTTGGAGGTGATCCTCTATGCCTTAGATTGCTTGTTTACTCTTTTTCTTTTTGGACTAAAATCCCTTGTTATCTATGTTTGTCAAGAAAGCTTAGGAGTTCCTATTTCTAATTCTCCCTTCAATTTCTTGTATATATTCTTCTCTTGAGAGTCTTGGAGATCTTCAATATCTCTCTTGATTCTCTTGAGTATGATCCTTTGAACCTCATGTAAAGCTCATACTCTACATGGGAGTCAAGATTTGATCATCACTTTGTTTTTACATAGTTGAATCCAAGCCCATGCCCATGACTTGGATCCTCTAAACTTGGTATTTAATGAAGTCATTCCTTTAATCTTCTTGAATCTTAGGAGTATTAGCCATGTCTTTGTCTCCCATGACCATCAAATGGTAGGAGTAATAAGTTTGAATTCAAGCTTTGGTCTATAAAGTTTTGAGTTCGTTGTTTGGAATTTTGAGAAGCTCATTTCATACTTCATCAAAATCCATAAGCATAAAGTGACCTTTAGTCTTCAAGGACCATCAAATGGTAAGAAAAGTAGTTTGGTTTAATCTCAACTTCATATTGTCAATAGTTGAGGTTAACCAACAAAGTTGAACTAGCAAAGTAAAAACAGTGAGTCCACGAACTGTTTTTGATCAAAGATTTTTAGTTCGAAATCTAACCGTTGAAATCAAGTGAAACCAACAGGAAAGCGTCAATAACACATCGTTCTACCACTGTAATATTTTTTTTGAGGTGGTTTTGTGTTTAGAAAGGTTTGATCATGGGTTTTGTGAGACAATCACAATCTGTCCAGAATTTCAGAATAGTTTCAGAACAGCAAACTGATTTTAAAATTGATAGATCAGAGATTTAACCAAGTTTTCATGACCTCTAATATTTTTTTATAAGAACCTTAATGTGTTATGAAGGTTCCCTAAAAAGAATGAAGCAATTCGGACTTGTTTGCTATTTTTAAAAAATTATACAAGATCTCTGGACAGAGAGTTGTAAAGTGCTGAGTGATGCCTAGTTTTTTCTACATTCCCGGAGATCTAACCGTTTAAACCTTGATTTTTTTCTGGGTTAGACACTAGACTCACAGAGGCATAACATAACCAAAAATCATTCAGATCCAACCGTTGTAATTATTTTATTTCTATTTTTGAACATCTAGTCTGCTCTCTGTAATTCATAAAAACTGCTACTATTTTTTGTCTAATCTTACTTATTTCAACCCAAATGGTCTCTTAATACCTTAGGACCCAAATCATACTTTGAATAATGGTAACTTATCTTAAATCCAGAGGCTAGGTGACCCAATAAATCCATGTCTTACTCTTGTTCATATTCATGAATTCATGTACATTAATGCTTATAGTTAGAACTAGTAATTGGATAAAGTTGGATTTCATTGCTTGCTAGGTATAAGCTAGAGAATTAGGATTGATTGTTTGATATCATATTATTATTATGTGAAGCATGTGGACTAAGCCTTTGTTTTGTAGCGCTATTAAGGTATGATTTCTAGGACTCCTCTTTAATTTATCTTAATTTCTTGATTTTATTGATTTTTCGACTTAATGCGCGACACCTTAGAATTAGGTTTTGCCTTATGTGTATATGTGATTAGAGACTCTTTTTAGGATTTTCTTTTGTTCGCATGCATTGCACGTTTACTATCGCTGCTGGATCCCGGGTAAGTTCACTCGTTCTCTATTGCATATCATATCGCTTGCTACCTGAATTATGTGGCTTTTGAATGATATTTTGTCAATTGCAATTTTACACCCTTTGGACATGCTTTTTGTGATGTATATGTATATATGTATTAGTTGAGGGCATGCTTAGATTAATAAATTTGATTAAAAGGATGTCGAGTAGAGGCATATCGCAAGATAGGGTGAGAGAGGGTGTTTTAGTCCGACGGGCTCCTTCCTCTCTCATTCCATAATCCCCGGACCTAGTTAATCTCTGGTTTCTAAAAGATCAGTTTGCTTTTAAAATGGTTTATTAATTTTCCTTTTAAAAATTAAGTGGCGACTCATTTGTTTTTGAATTTGATTTTGAAAAGCTGTGGGTAAGAAAAATGCGATATCCACAATCTGGCGACTCTGCTGGGGATCGAACCCAGAATCTCTGGTTTCGCAGACCAGAATTCTGATTTTGGGTTCACTTGAGGATTAGACTTGAAAGCATCATTTTAATCGAATTAATCAATCTTTGTGTGCCTGCTGCATTTCACTTGCATGTCCAGCCAGTCGATTGCACGGAACTATGACCTTGGAGGCTCGGGGCAACCCGGTCGGTCAAGTCATCATGGGACTGTGTGATCACCCTTGATCTCGTACCATGATTTGGTATATTAAGCATCCTATCGGGTGTGTGTCAAGGGTCCCTTCATTTGACCAAAACCCAGCCTTTGCATAATAGTCTCTGTAGAACCTTTCAATCTTAGAAAATCAATTCTTGATTAGGGTTATGTGCTAGGAAGTCTTGTATGCCCGGAAGGGATTATTTGAGATGATGACAATACTAGCTTGATAAAAGAAGTATAATCTTTTAATCACCTTTTAGCAATTCCTCCTCATGTTCCACGACATTTGGAGAACATGCTAAACCTTGATTATGAAATTATACTTCTTATATCATGATTAGTTAAGCATCATTGACCTTGTATGCATCCGAATTCATGAAAAGTACGGTGATAATCCGGTCATGTGATCCTCCTACCTAAAGAATTTCCTCTTTCCAAAGTTTTTATTATTATTCACTCACTCTTTCAAAAGAAATACAAAAATCTTTCTTTTCCTTTCGAATCGAAATTTCCTTTGTTAAGGTATATTTTCACTTGCTCAATTCCGCAAAGAAATAAATTTGAAAAATCTTTGAAGTTATGAATTTTAAAGAAACCCAAAACATCTTAAAAATCTTTGAAAATCATTTTTGAAAAATCTCACCTCTGAGAGGGTAGTAAGGATCACAATGTGAGGAGAAATTGGCGTACTTGACATGAGTGAAGATCTTATGTGAATATGTGCTTATGTGCTAGGATTAGGATTTTTTCTTTCTTTTTGGCATATAGAGTAGGCACACACACACACATGCATTGCATCCGCATGATATACAAAATAAAAGTTTTCGTTAAAATAAAGGTAAAAGGTCTTCTAAAAAAATTTTAAATTCACTGTAGGAGCGAAAATAGCAAACCAAGCGTGGTTTAGGGACCCCACAGCAAGGCTAGTAAGGAGAGGACGTGCTGACATAGCCGAAGAAAGAAACAACGATGAAATGTCCGACTTAAGGGTATTAGTCGAACAGCAAGCGGAACAGATGAGAAGGCAGGCTGAGAACATGAACCGCATGATGGGAATGATAGAAGAACTGAATTGCCGACCACCACAAATGAATCCGCCTGTTATGGACCCGCCTTTGGGAGGAGGGGACGGGGATTGGTTCGACGATCAGGAAGCACAATGGAATGATGCACTAAGGGCCAACAGGGACAGAGAAAAAAATGAGAAGGAGAAGTTGCTGACTGAGAAGATAGAGAAGTTGGAAAGGGTAATGCGCAAGGCTCAGCGAGTGGATACTTATCTAATGGAACTGGAAGGGTTGTATGACGGAGTACGCGAAACATTGCCTGCCGGGTTCAAAATGCCAGTTTTTGATAAGTTTGATGGCACCGGAAATCCTCGGAGTCATATCCGGATGTGCATAGGAGCTTTTCAGCCTAGCGGTCTAAGCACTACCATGATGGCCGTTCTATTTCAACAAACCTTAACAGGAGCTGCTCTATCATGGTACCTTACACTTGAGCCAAGCAAAACCAGAGTTTGGGAAGAAGTCTTGAAATCGTTTGTGGCCCAGTATGAGTACAATCAAGACCTGGACGTCACTGTTCAAGATCTAGAAACAACCAGGCAAGGGAACAAAGAATCGTTTGCTGAGTATCTGAGCCGATGGAGGGGGAAAGCCGCAAAAATGGTACAGAGGCCATCAGAAAAAGACCAAATCCGAATGTTAATGAAAAACCTGCAGCCAGTCTATCAAGAGAAGATGAGGTTTCAGTCAATCAACACTTTTGCCGAGGTGTTCGATGTGGGAACCAGGATAGAAGACGCGATTCAAGAAAGAGTGATCAAGAAACAAGAACAACCAAACCGGTATCGGAGGCCCAGTTATGGATCGAATGGAGGGCATTCGGGGGGTCACTCTGGCCCCACCGATGTCAATGCACTTAGCGAGCCAGAAAGAAAATTTGATATCACCAGAAACCAGCCAAGAGGAGGAGGGGATAAGCAACCAAGAAAATTCTCAGATCTGGGAGTATCATTGTCAACCGCTCTTGACAGGCTGTTAGCAAAGGGGCATCTCCGTCAGTTGGAACCACGACCTCTGCCAAGTCCGCTTCCGCCAAATTTCCAAGGGGACCTCTTCTGCAAATTTCATCAGCAGAAAGGCCACTCGACGGATCGATGCATGAGGTTAAGGCATGAAATACAAGACCTCATTGACAACAAAGTGATATCCGAACCGCCTGTCAAAGCCCCCAATGTCACCAAGAATCCTCTGCCGAACCATCGTGCTGTGCCGCCACCGCGGGGCCTTTATTTCTTGGAGATAGAAGAAGCAACCTTTGACCCATCTAAGCTAATCACTAAGTCTGGGGCACCAAGAAAACCATACCTGCTGCCTAAGGACTCAACGATTTGTGCTTTGGGGGATCAGCTAAGGGAAAATGGAATGGAAAAGTCAGATTAGTGGATCCAAGAGAGCAACGAGCAAGACGTGAGCCGAGTGGAGGATGACCTTTGGTACGAAAGCGACAAGGAAACAGAGGTGTTAGAGAGTACTTTGAAGGTCAATTCGAAAACCAATAATCTATGGATGAGAGAAGAAGTCAGTCACTTAACCCGGTCAGGCAGACACTTCAAGCCGCACGAACTAGAAGAGGATCACCCGGGGAGAGAACTGGAAAAAGGGAAAGGGAAGGTGAACGAAGAAGAAGAAAAGGATAGGGTTTTAAGGCAGATGAGGAAAACGCATGCTAACATCACTATCTGGGGACTGCTGATCGCCTCCAAAAAACACAGGCAGGCAGTCTTGGATGCTTTGAACCAATCCGATGTCTTTATCGATACAGCGCCGGAAGACCTCGTGGGGATGATCAGTAGGATCCCGGCTCTAGCTATTACCTTCTCGTCCGACGACCTACCTCCCAGAGGGCCCGTGCATAACAAGCCTTTGTATGTCACCGTCGAATGCTTGGGTAACACTGTGCCTGCCTGTCTGGTGGACAATGGATCAGCCTTAAACGTGTGCCCGTTTCGAACTGCCAAGCGCATGGGTTTGGACGAATCAACTTTTATGCCATCTGGGCAAAGGGTGAGAGCATACGACAACACTTAGAGAACTGTCATGGGCATAATTCTCCTTCACCTCGCTGTCGGTCCACTTGAGAAGGATGCCGAATTTCAGGTCATCGACATTCCTGCATCCTTCAACCTGCTACTTGGAAGGCCGTGGTTCGACAGTTTGGGCGCCATACCATCGACAATCCACCAGAAGGTCAAATGTGCTTGGAAGAGTAAGTTCTGTGACATCCTCGGGGATAGCTGGGTTCGTCCGTCTGAAGCTTCATCAAGCGCACCAGTCTCAGAGGTACAGCTGCAAGAAGAGGGGACAGGTCTGGGGGGATTCGAGTTCATTAACATACTGGAAGAGGGGAAGCCGCGAGAGTTCCTACCGCTTTATTTTGATCAGCATGCCAGTCCAGTGGTCGTAGGGATCATGAAGAAGATGGGCTTCTTCCCGGGATTAGGATTGGGAAAGAACCTTCAGGGCCTGCCTGAGTTTCCAAGAATTCCTACTCAGACTCACACTCACGGCCTAGGGTATCAGCGAACGAAGAAGGAACTAAGGGCAAAGAAGAAGGCTTTTGATGCGCCGCTAGACCCTTACCTCAAGACGCTCAATGGATACTTCGTGAAGGAGGGAGAAGACTTCCCTTTCTGTGGTTTCCCAGAGCCATGGCTGGACCAGAAGGACAAGTGCTTAAAGCCGGGGTTCGAAATCTTCTTCTCCCACGAATTCTCCAAACACAAGGATCCGTTTCTGCAAATGCCTGAAAAGCCTGTTACTGTCGACGATTGGATCGGTGTACTAGAAGGACCGGTCATGCAGAATCTATTGAGAAAGGAAGGGGTAGAAGTCGAAGGAAAAGGGGAAGAAAACAAGGATTTGGGGGTCGAGGCCGAGGAAGGGAATGTTGAGGATGTACTGGAAGAGGATGCGCTGGAAGAAGAGCTGGAACTAGAAGAGGGAAAGAAGACAGACACCGGAGGACTGCCAGGCTGCGTCACTTTGGAGATCAAGCAGGGAGCCAACAAGGAGTGGGTCTTTGAGTCTAGTGATAAGTATCCCCCTCACCCAGAGTCTGTAATGGCCCAAATGAGGCGTCTTACTATTGCTATATCAGTTGTAATCACTCCTAACAAAATCAATGAAAGTATGACTGATTCTGCCTACTCGAATGCGCTTAATGAATGTGATGAATGTGATGATCATGGAATACCTAATGAATTGCAAAAGTTAATTGACAAAGAATCTGCATGTAAAATCATTGAAGACACTCTAACGATTAATCTAGGAAATGAAGATAATCCTCAAAATGTCTTTATCGGCTCAACACTTAGCAATGAAGAAAGTAAAGAACTAATCAATCTATTAAATGAATTCAAAGATGTTTTTGCATGGTCTTATAATGATATGCCAGGTATTGATCCAAAGATAGTCCAACACCACATCCCTTTCTTTCCCAATTCAAAACCCATAAAACAGAAACTGAGGCGAATGAGGCCAGAATGGGCACTTAAAGTAAAGGAGGAGGTTGAAAAGCAACTAAAGGCTGGATTCTTGATGGTCACCGAGTATTCGGAATGGATTGCCAACATTGTACCTGTCCCGAAGAAGGATGGTCGTGTTAGGGTTTGCGTTGACTTTCGAGATTTAAACAAGGCAAGCCCTAAAGACGATTTCCCATTACCCCACATCGATGTGTTGGTCGATAACACTGCGGGACATGAGCTTCTATCTTTCATGGATGGATTCTCTGGGTATAATCAAATCCTCATGGCACCCGAGGATAGGGAGAAAACCACATTCATCACTCCATGGGGGACGTATTGCTATAGGGTTATGCCATTCGGACTTAAGAATGCAGGTGCGACCTATCAAAGGGCTGCCACCACTTTACTGCACGACATGATCCACAAGGAGGTGGAAGTGTATGTGGACGATATGATCGTGAAGTCCAAAGAGAGGGGAGGGCACCTAGAGGCTTTGAGAAAATTCTTTGGGAGATTGAGGGAATTTAAGATGAGGCTGAACCCGCAGAAATGTACCTTCGGAGTTACCACAGGAAAGTTGTTAGGGTTCCTTATTACTCAAAGGGGGATCGAAGTAGACCCAGCCAAGATAAAAGCCATAACCGAGATGAACCCACCAAAAAGTGAGAAAGAACTGCGAGGGTTCTTAGGGAGAATACAGTTCATCAGCCGCTTCATTTCCAAACTCACCTTGACCTGTGATCCATTGTTCAAACTGTTAGAAAAGGAGAAAAATTCAAATGGGACACCCTTTGCCAACAAGCCTTCGACAAAATCAAAACCTACCTCCAGAACCCCCCTATCCTATCACCACCATCACCCCGGGAAACCGTTGTTGCTTTATCTCTCCGTATCCGAAGATGCGATGGGATGTATGTTGGCCCAAGAAGGAGAAGAGGGGCACGTGGAGAAGGCCATTTATTACTTGAGCAAGAGAATGATCGGATACGAGTTGAAGTACTCGCCCTTAGAAAAAGCCTGTTGGGCCTTAGTCTGGTGTACCCGTCGCCTTTGCCACTACATGCTAGCATTCCCTGTGATCTTGATATCCCGAATGGACCCACTAAAAATACCTATTCGAAAAACCCATCTTGACCAGTAGGATTTCCCGTTGGACCATGATGCTGGTTGAATTTGATATCAAATATGTCACTGCCAAGTCCGTGAAAGGGAGGGCTGTAGCCGAGTTTTTAGCCGATCTCACTGTGGACTCCGAGGACGAAGGAGAATTCAAGTTCCCAGATGAGGGAATATTGGAGGTGAAGGAGGAGTTGTGGAAAATGTACTTTGATGGAGCAGCCAACCAGTTAGGTTACGGGGTCGGAATCATTCTCATAGCACCTGATGGGACCCCTACCCCATTAGCTGTCAAACTCAAATACAACTCAACCAATAATACCGTGGAGTACGAAGCCTGCATAATTGGGATGGAAGCGGCCTTGGCTTTGAAAGTCGGACGGATTAATGTCTTCGGAGATTCCAATTTGATCATATCCCAGGTCCGGGAAGATTGGAAAGTAAAGCATGAGAAACTGAGACCTTACCATGATTACCTGGAAAGTCTGAAAGCGCAATTTCAAAAGATTTCTTTTTACTACCTCCCTCGTGAAGAAAACCAATTAGCCGACTCATTGGCTACCTTGGCCTCGATGATCCGAATCTCCTCCAAAACTACCATGATCCCGCTATCCATAGAAGTAAGGAAACAACCGTCGTTTGAAATGGTCGCGACCGTGGAAAACGAAGAGGAAGTACCATGGTATAAGGATGTGTGGAAGTTCATTAAAGAAGGAGAATACCCCGAGGGAGCCTCAAAAAAGGATAAAAAGGCAATTCGGCGGTTCGCCGCTCAATTTGTGATCTGTGCAGGTAAGTTATGGAAGAAATCCTACACCGGGTACAATCTTGAGTGCCTATATGGAAGGGAAGCTAAAAGAATGATGGAAGAAATTCATGAGGGAGTGTGTGGGCCCCACATGAATGGGCACATGCTAGCGAAGAAGATCATCCGACAGGGATACTATTGGACAACCTTGGACAAAGACTGTTGTGAGTATGTTAGAAGGTGTCACAAATGCCAGATTCATGCAAATCTAATGCACACTCCGCCGTCACAGCTTTATAGCATGACCACCCCTTGGCCGTTTTCCGTATGGGGGATCGATATCATTGGTGAGATAGTTCCGAGGGCTTCCAATGGGCACCGGTACATAATCGTGGCAATTGATTATTTTACAAAGTGGGTAGAGGCAGCCTCGTATGCAACTTTGAAAGCCAAAGATGTGGTAAGTTTCATCGAGAAAAACATAATCTGCAGGTATGGGGTCCCGAATGAGTTTATCTCCGATCATGGCAGTCATTTCCAAGGAGAAGTTATCCCGCTCTTGGAAAAGTATAAGATCATTCGTCACCAATCATCCCCGTACAGGCCTCAGACGAATGGAGCAATAGAGGCGGCAAACAAAAATGTTAAGGCAATCCTGGGGAAAACGACGGATACATATAAGGATTGGCATGAAAAGCTGCCCTTTGCTTTATGGGGGTACCGGACCTCGGTCAGGGCCTCAACAGGTGCTACGCCGTACTCATTGGTCTACGGAATGGAGGCGGTCCTCCCAATTGAGGTAGAAATACCCTCTCTCAGGGTCTTGGCAGAGTGCGAAGTAACCGAATCAGAATGGGTACAAGGAAGGTATGAGGAGTTGATGTTACTCGACGAGAAGAGGCTGGCCGCGATCAACCATACTCGGGGGTACCAGAAGAGGATAGCCCGTGCTTTCAACAAAAGGGTCCGCCCAAGGAAGCTTGCTGAGGGTGACCTTGTCCTCAAAGAACTGAAAGTGCCTGTTTATGACCCCAGAGGTAAATTCAAACCCAACTGGGTCGGGCCGTACATCATTAAGACTCTCCTTTCCGGAGGAGCGGCTTATCTCATGGACCTGGACGGGGTTGAATTTAAACAACCAATTAATCTCGATCGCCTCAAGAAGTATTTTGCTTGAAACCTTTCTTTTCAAAGCCTCCTACCTTGATGAACTATGCTTGACCTGATTCCCGTTAGGGGATACGTAGGCAACCTATTTGGTTCGGTCATTTAAATAAAACCGCCTGAACGGCGTCTTCCTTCATACCTTGAACCGAACTACTCGGGACCTGACGCCCACTCGGGGATAAGTAGGCGGGCTCTCCGAAGCCCTCGGTCCACTCGAAAAACCTGTGTTAAACTAGGGGCAAACTGGCGTTTGCCCAGAACTACTTCAAAGCCCTAAAGCCAGGGGCAAACTTCGTTTGCTAGCCGAAGAACCCAGATATCTGTCTAAAACCCGTCTTTGGATCTCCTGGCTATCAAGATACATACTATAAAGAAACAAATGACAGTTCATGGCATAGAAAGAATGAAGCCTAAAAGCAAAGTTCAAAGTAAGGTGAAGAGCCGAGAAAAGACACTTGAAAGGAGAATTCTTCTTAAAAGATTAATTGAAAGGGGGGAACACTTTGATTTGAACATGTTAGAACTTTCCTAAAAGATAACACCACTTTTTGAAGAGAAAAATCACATTCAAAAGCGTAAACAAAGAATAGACAGGGTCTATCAGAAAGTTTTGTAAAATAGCAAGCTTTTCCCTGTTTTCGTCTACTTTATTATGCATGTGTTCGTCAAGCTCGCCTCGCAACCAAGGCTTGGATCTCTAGGAGATATTCGATAGTAGTCGCAGTCAGAGCAGGAACCCTCGGGAAAGGAGCAGCCATTCTGCTGGGCCAAGCTTCCATAAAAGCCTTCACGATAGGAGGACGCAAAGGGAACCCCCTGGTGAAATCAGCAGTCACAGATTCGGTAGCATCTTGCACAAGTCCAAACTGACGGACAACTCAGTTAGGAATGTAGAAAGTCGTAGCATGTAAACCCGGCAGCCAGATGCCAGGTCGCCCAGGGAGGCGTACAGCAAGAGAGCGACAGATCCACGACGGGCAAACCCAACAGATGTCACTAGAAGAGAGGCCCTAAAGCCAACCAAGCCACACGTCGGCGGACTGAAACAAGCTGTGAATCTCCATGCGATCATAACGAAGTGACCCACGGAGATGGGAAGCATGTACGAAGAGGTCCATACGCTCCATGAACCAAATTTGCAAGACAAAAGGTGCCCCGGCAGATAACATGACCCCAGTAGCATGAGCATGGCCCAATCCAATCAGAGTTTCACCAAGGACTAGCATAACAGCACTTTTCATCTCCCGCAAACCGCAGGCGATGGGTATGAGAGTGTCCGAAGATGATCGAAAGAGAAAGTAAGAGAGCATAGCAATCGACAAGGCACTACATCGAATGATCTGATACTCACCATTGTAAGGGTCCCCTATGGGAGTATAAACAGAAGAAATGCGCTCAAAGTCGATTTGCCTGTCATGAACAAAAGAGCCCGCCGCATTCCGAGACATGTGAGGAACCATCAATTCAGCAGAAGGATCCGTGTGGAGAATGGCGCTAAACTCCTCAAATAAGGGGCAAATCTCCTGAGAGCCGAAATGAAATACATTGAGAGCAGGATCCCAACATTGGACGGCGGCGCGAAGTAGACCCTCATTTAGATTCATTTGTTGAAAAGAGAAGAGATCGTTTAATCTGAAGCACTCAAAATTGAGCTTGTCAATGCCAGAGAGAGTATCCATCCATGGGAAGAGGATTTGAGAACTAATGGGGGCCATTTGGAGAAGAAATGAGAAGAAATGAGAAGTATTTTGCGGAACTTTGAGAATGAAGGGATATAAATAGAAGAATGAGGCTGCCTACCTACCCGCGGCACTCGATAAAGTACAGCGGCACTCGATGAAGTGCCGCGCGACGGTCAGTGAATGCCGTAACGGTACTTACTGACTGCCGTCGCGGCTCTCACCGAGTGCCGCGGAGACCTAACCGAGTGCCGTTCTGAGTTTTTCATTGGCCAGGATCTGTTTGTAACACGATCAGCCCACCTGCAAGCAGAAAACTAAATGAGAAGCAATAAAACGTGTGCATCATGCAGCACGTACAAATACATTCATTCATTCATTCATTCATTTCATTTATCTGTACATTCCAAAAGATAAAAGAAACAAGAGCATTCAAAGATGAAAATAAAGACGGGATCAAGCCATGATCCCACATACGGCAAGAGTTGGACCAAGGTATGGCCACACATACGGTGAAAAGCAATAATGTAATAATAAAGTATTAGGAATGCCTATCCTACCAACTGTCAGGGAGCAGCCATCAAAATAAAAGCATATGTGTATGTACAGTCATCCACCAAAATAAAGTATAAATCCTCTCAAAAAAAATAAAAAAATAAAAAATGATAAAAAGCAGGATCAGCTCCGACCCCGACCCCGGCCGCGAGTCTAACGAGTCGTGCGCCTAAGAGGCTCCTCCTCTGACTCGGTCCCGCTGCCTCCACCACTCTCTCCACGCCCGCTGCCTCGGCCTCTGTCACCGCTAGTGCCCTCGCCGACGCCTCCGCCACGCCCAGCACCGCTACCTCCGGGGGCATCGCTGGGAGAGATGCCAAACTGCTGAAGCCGCTGCTGGAGCTGACCCACCTGCTGAGATAGGACTCTGATCTCCTCTGTCTGAAATAAGAAAACTAAGTCCGGGCAACGTTGAAATAACGGATAAAATACTGAGAATAAAAGGAATAAAAGATCATACCTGGGCCCTCAGCTGGGTCGCAGCAGTCGCCCGAGCTCCCTCAGCCTGAAAAGCAAGTCCCGAGATTAAAAGATTAATAAGAAAGGGGACAACCAAAATCACCGTCAAAGTGAAAGTGAAAGTGAGAAGCGGAGAGGGGTCTCTTACCATCTACTCACGCCCGAGAACCCACTGTCGCACGCTATGGGCATACGTCAGGCCCTCCTCCGCGTAAGCACGCGGGACAACGTCGTAATGGATAGGAATAGTGGGGGCACCCCATGATAGCCGGGGGATCGTCGTCATATGGGGCTCACCGAATGAGACGGTCGACATGGTCCAGTCCCACTCAGGCAAGGCAGGAGGTCGAACCGCGGCAGGAACAGGCTGCAAACAAAGGTAATAAAACATGAAAAGGGATAAAAAGAGAACTCACCTCACAGAGATAATAAAGGAATCATTTACTCACCCGAGTCACTTCCATCAGAGGGAAGTTCGGCATCAGCTTGGCGGCACGGAAGGCCGCATATCCATCAGGATCGTCCAAGAAGCCGTGGATACCGAAGCCGGCTCGAGCAGCCGTGCCCTGAAGTGTATCCGTGGCCCTCATAGAGTCGGGAGGAGGGAATGGCACGAAGAATCTGGGGGCCGCTAGTGACTGCCTGGTCACCCTCTCTCCTAGATACCACGCCTGGCCCTCTGGCCCACATAGAAGTCGCCTCGTCGGGTCATACCCGGCCGACTCTTGAATCCCCACACTAGCCTCAGGCAGCACCCTGAGCCACGGCTGCCAGTGTACATGCTCCTCCCGTAGGTTCGTCAGGAAGTTCCTGAACGAAACAAAGTCATGAGCTCCGGTCTTCCGCCCAACCCTGTCCTTCGCCCATTTCAGCCCCTGAGGCATGGCGAGGGCGTCAGCATCGCGTGTCACTGAAGACATCATGCGAAAGTACTCGTGGGACCAGATCTGCAATAATAAAATGAGGGGGGTAGTTTCTCAAAATTGAATAAAATTCTGAAAGCATAAAAAGGGCAATGAAATGTGAAAATATACCTCCCACGCTCTCCAATACCCGCTGGTAGCAGCCGACCTATCCCGGGAGATGGCACTCATATGCCTGTACAGGATAGATAACTCTGCACCAGCCCAATCAAACTCAGCGACCCGGTCTAGACGCTCCAGCGACGCCACCAAGGGAGCAGAAATCCGGTCACCCTTGGTGCTCAACAAGGAGCACCCCAGCATGTACATCATGAAGCCTCGGGCCATCTGCTCGTCGGTAAAGCCGGGTTTCCCCCGGAAGGTATCCATAAACCACCGGGCCGTGACCAAGGCCTCATCCGGAACCACCCTTAACAACGGCTCCATCTGGTCCCACTCCTGGTCCGTCAAATACCTCAGAGGCTCTCCGCCAAAGGCGATCCCTGTGATCATAGAGAAGTCCAATGGCGTCAGCGTCATCTCACCGAATGAAAAGTGAAAAGTACTCATGGTATCCCACCACCGCTCAGCCAACGCATGCATCTGCTGTAGGTCGTTGGAGCTCTTCGTCAAGAGTTTGACGAAGTCTCCAAACCCTGATGCGTCAATAAGCCCCCGTATGGTCTCACTCAGCTCCATATACCACTCGTAGCCATGAGCAAGGCTGCCATGACCCTTCAGCACCTTCGGCTACAACTGCAAGAAAGAATAAAAAGGTTTGTTGTTAGGGAGTGGATAAAGAAGAAAGCAACAACAGTAAGTAAATGATAAATAAAGGAGTGTTCATAGGGGATTTCACAAGCAAAGCACTCGTTTGCATTCAAGAGGAAATGAATAATAAAAAAAAAAAAAAAAAAAAGAGAAAGGAAAGAAAGAGAAATAGTAGTTTGTTCACATTCTAGCAAGGTTTCGAAAAGAAAAGAAAGAGAAATAGTAGTTTGTTCACATTCTCGAAAATACATGCACATATAAGTTTTGAAAGAGATTTTTGGGCCCGAAAAAGTACAAGTTTCGAAGAGAAATGCGTAATTACAAACATTCAAGAATCAATAAATGGCACTTGAAATGCTCAAAGAAAACTCGCCAGTGTAGTAAGAATAGGAGAAGTGTTCGGAATATTCAAACATAACATCCAGTTTCCGAGGTTCAGGAGAATTGAAAAGAGAATAAAATAGATTTCCTTTACAAAAGGCATGGAATGAAGTATTCGAGACGCTCGGGGATGCCACGAGCACGACACTCGGGACAGGGTATCTAAGGAGTCGTGGCAATCCTACGTTACATTCACGTAAAGAAGGAAATGCGGGAAAGAAATACGAAAAATAAATAAAAGGGGAGCGTTTACCTCGCGTTTGAACGCGCGGGCCGACAAATGCTCATCGGGGTCCCTCAGTAGGAGTGTAGCGTCCGGGTGATGAGTAGCAGTGTATCTGGCCTTCTTCTTACGCCCTGAACCACTCGCCATAATCTGTCAAAGAAAAAGAGAAAATCCGCGCGTTAGATTAATGAAAATTCGAAAAAACAATGAAATAAACAGGTTTAATCAAACTCTGATCTAGCAGAACTAACCTGTGAATGTCGTAGATCAATATAGGAGTGAGGAAAGAAAAAGAGAAAATTTTCTCCAGAGAGATTTCGAGATGAAGAGAGTGAGAGAATGAGAAAAATGTTTTGAACCCCGGTGGTTTAAGCCACTGCCGCTCAAACGCGGCACTCATTTTTTCGTGCGCAGCAGTCGGTCAATTGCTGCGCGGCACTCGCCGAGTGCCGCACCGGCACTCCGTGAGTGCCGCGCGGCAGTCACGGATTGCCGCTAAAAACCGCGTGTGCCGCGATTAAGGCGGTTCAAGGATATTTACTTTCCCTCCAAAAATTCAAATCAAGTCCCGAAAATTGAATTTGAGGCCCCAAAAATTGCCCTCATTGCACTTTTGGCCCTCAGGGTCGTTTTTAGGTACATATTGACTACAAATTTTGGAATTTAAGAGTATATATGAGCCCATGGGCCCCCAATTGTTGAAAATTGAAGATGTTTGAGCCCGTGGGCTCCCAATTCTGAAAGGTGAAAATATTTGAGCCAGTGGGCTCCCAATGTTTGAAAATTGAAAATATTTGAGCCCGTGGGCCCAGATTTATGTTCTCGGTTCTCGCAACAGATTTGCGTTAACCCCCGTTTTGAGAATATAACAGATTTATATTCTCGGTTCTCGCAACAGATTTGCGTTAACCCCCATTTTGAGAATATAACAGATTTATATTCTCGGTTCTCGCAACGAATTTGCGTTAACCCCCGTTTTGAGAATATAACAGATTTATATTCTCGGTTCTCGCAACGGATTTGCGTTAACCCCCGTTTTGAGAATATAACAGATTTATATTCTCGGTTCTCGCAACGAATTTGCGTTAACCCCCGTTTTGAGAATATAACAGATTTACATTCTCGGTTCTCGCAACGGATTTACGTTAACCCCCGTTTTGAGAATATAACAGATTTATATTCTCGGTTCTCGCAACAGATTTGCGTTAACCCCCGTTTTGAGAATATAACAGATTTATATTCTCGGTTCTCGCAACAGATTTGCGTTAACCCCCGTTTTGAGAATATAACAGATTTATATTCTCGGTTCTCGCAACGGATTTGCGTTAACCCCCGTTTTGAGAATATAACAGATTTATGTTCTCGGTTCTCGCAACAGATTTGCGTTAACCCCCGTTTTGAGAATATAACAGATTTATGTTCTCGGTTCTCGCAATGGATTTGCGTTAACCCCCGTTTTGAGAATATGACAGATTTATATTCTCGGTTCTCGCAACGGATTTGCGTTAACCCCCGTTTTGAGAATATAACAGATTTATATTCTTCCCCCGAGATCAAATCAAAAAATCAAAAAAATCATGACCCCTGTAAGAGATCTTCGCATCGGTCACTGAATTAGGTGATTTTCCTTAACTAACACGTCACACAAGATGCGTAAGAGAGACATGATGAGCATGACATTTGTACAACCGGTTCAATTCAGAAAGGACCATGGCATGGCATTTGCATCACGATTGGATAGGTGCATTCATCCGTGTGACTACTTGCGTTTGTGTGTGTTCGGTCCCCGTGTTTGAACTACGGTTTGGTCTGATTCCCCGATGGGATACGTAGGCAACTCGCCATCGAGCACGACCAGCATGAACTGTTCGTACAGTCGATTTTTGCAACGCATTTTGTTTTTACCTAAATTCGACAGTCTGGTCAAAGGCTTGTCTTCACACAGGCTTTGACATTCACTTATGGGACGCGTTGCCCCACAAGCTCTGTCAAAGAGGGGCAAACTGTAGACACCCCAATTTTGACCAACCGTCGAATTCAGGAGAGTGTCGCCTCCGTATCTGATGATAACAAGGACCGGAAGATTCGAAGTATTCCAAGCTCTTCAGAAAGTTCTCTAAAACGCGGTAAAATTTCACAGAAAAGAGAAAATACCAGGTATTTAGGAGAATTCAGGTATAAAACACAATTTTCGGAAAATATCCTCAAGAATCATTTGCTTTGAAAAAAGAAAAATCTAAAAGGGGGAATTTTAGCTAAAAACGGCACACGACGGACTGCCGCGGCACTCACTGAGTGCCGCACGGCACTCACTGAGTGCCGCACGGCAGTCACAGAGTGCCGGGCCGGCATTCACAGAGTGCCGCCATAAATTTCTGACTGCCGTTAACTTTTAAAGTCTGTATTCTGCAGAGCAATACGTATGCGTATGCGAATAAGAACAAAAACTGATAAAGTAAGACTGACAAAAACGCGGCAATCAATTAAATGCCGCGGCGGTTGATGAGTGCCGTACGGCATTCACTACGTGCCGGCACGACATTCATGGACTGCCGCTGCGGCATTCACGGAATGCCGCGGCAGTTTGTCGACTGACGCCCTGGGCAGCAGTCTGTCTAAATTCAGAAAGTACACATTGTACCACCAAATGAGAGAATTATACCTATTTTTTGCTCCGAAATTCACCAAAAATACCTGGTAATTTTGCCTATAAGAGAGAAGGAGAGATATACAACAAAGGGGACACTAGAGAGAACATCCATAACTACTACATCAACACATTTTTGGAGAGAAAAGAAAAGGGAGTTTAGAGAATTAAGAAGAAGAGTTTGGAAGATCTTCAAAGAATACTTTGAGGATAATTTGGAGGTGATCCCCTATGCCTTAGATTGCTTGTTTACTCTTTTTCTTTTTGGACTAAAATCTCTTGTTATCTTTGTTTGTCAAGAAAGCTTAGGAGTTCTTATTTCTAATTCTCCCTTCAATTTCTTGTATATATTCTTCTCTTGAGAGTCTTGGAGAACTTCAATATCTCTCTTGATTCTCTTGAGTATGATCCTTTGAACCTCATGTAAAGCTCATACTCTACATGGGAGTCAAGATTTGATCATCACTTTGTTTTTACATAGTTGAATCCAAGCCCATGCCCATGACTTGGATCCTCTAAACTTGGTATTTAATGAAGTCATTCCTTTAATCTTCTTGAAACTTAGGAGTATTAGCCATGTCTTTGTCTCCCATGACCATCAAATGGTAGGAGTAATAAGTTTGAATTCAAGCTTTGGTCTATAAAGTTTTGAGTTCATTGTTTGGAATTTTGAGAAGCTCATTTCATACTTCATCAAAATCCATATGCATAAAGTGACCTTTAGTCTTCAAGGACCATCAAATGGTAAGAAAAGTAGTTTGGTTTAATCTCAACCTCATATTGTCAATAGTTGAGGTTAACCAACAAAGTTGAACTAGCAAAGTAAAAACAGTGAGTCCACGAACTGTTTTTGATCAAAGATTTTTAGTTCGAAATCCAACCGTTGAAATTAAGTGAAACCAACGGGAAATCGTCAATAACACATCGTTCTACCACTGTAATTTTTGATTTGAGGTGGTGTTGTGTTTAGAAAGGTTTGATCATGTGTTTTGTGAGACAATCACAATCTGTCCAGAATTTCAGAATAGTTTCAGAACAGCAAACCGATTTTAAAATTGATAGATCAGAGATTTAACCAAGTTTTCATGACCTCTAATATTTTTTTATAAGAACCTTAATGTGTTATGAAGGTTCCCTAAAAAGAATGAAGCAATTCGGACTTTTTTTGCTATTTTTAAAAAATCATACAAGATCTCTGGACAGAGAGTTGTAAAGTGCTGAGTGATGCCTAGTGTTTTCTACATTCCCGGAGATCTAACCGTTCAAACCTTGATTTTTTTTTTCTGGGTTAGAAACTAGACTCACAGAGGCATAACATACCCAAAATTCATTCAGATCCAACCGTTGGAAGTATTTTTGTCACGCCCCGGAACGGCAAAAATAGAGAAAAATAAATTTCCTTTTTGGGTCCAAAGGCAGCGACGGGTGAAGTCACATGATTGTCCACACCACGCAGTACTAAGCAATAAGAAGTAATAGTGTAACAAGAATGAAGTCTAGGTTCTGATCACAACGTAACATAAAGTCAACAGAAGTTACTAACTATTACATATCAGAGTCTCGAATCAAACATAAGGCAGCGGAAGTACAAATGCCAAGGCAACATATGCCTGACTACAAAAAGATTCTAAAACGGTAAAGACAATTAGCTACAATTCTAGTCTAGTCTTCAGTTGGCATAAAGGTAGTCCTCGGCGTAGTAGTCTTCTTCGGTCTGACCTCCGTCGGGGAAATCCTCCACAGGGACTCTGTCACCGGCATAGTAGTCCTCTCCTGCAGGCCCTTCACCTGTATAGTCATAACCAGGGTGCGCTGGAACGTAGAAATGTCCAGCGGCATAAACGCCGTCAGCTTAATGAAAGCCGAGTGAGTTAAATACTAATAGGGTATCGACTATTGATATTATCACAAGTTATAAACCGTAACCAAATTAGAGTTCAGTAAGGGTAACTCCTTTAATCAAACCAATTATCCGATTACTAATGTTTTACTCATTTTAAGATCGATAACGCGACATGATAGGGGAACAGACTCGACAGTAGTTCAACTCTATAACACACCATTGCTCATCCACCGCATGTCATGGATACCACGTTAGTCCATCCCCCGCTTTTAAGAACGTATGCACAGTCCACCACATGTCAGGGATATACGCTTTAAACAACAGTACATCATTCTATGCCACGACTTAGCGACGTCTACCAGTGATCACGGTCCACCGCATGTCATAGACACCTTCGTCTGTCTACCGCGTTTAAGAACATATGATTAGATCATCTGGCTATCTTAGGGCAAATGGTCCGGTTCACCGCAAGTCATAGACACCTTCGTCTGTCTACCGCTTTTAAGAACATATGATCGACCAAAGCCCGCCCACGCAAGGTTCCCGAATCTTAGCAAACCTACTTAAGTTCAACTCTATCACCGATACATGACAATTCCAATGTGGCCCGACTACTCTGAATGAAATGAATGTTAACTCCAAAGGATTCACGACTATTCCGTTATCTAACGTTATAAACATTATCCGTTAGTCTTGTTATTACTACGATACTACGCCGCATTAACTCGTTATCATGTCTGTATTACAATAATAAAGCATGCTGGGAAATACTGAACAGTAAATAAACAACTAAACAGTTATTATAGAAAAACAGTATTCTGAAACTTCCAATCGATTGGCATAGAGGTCAATCGATTGGTATAAAAGTAGTGTCAATCGATTGGAAGAAGGTTCAATCGATTGGTATAAAAGTAGTGTCAATCGATTGATAAAAAGTTCAATCGATTGGATCACAATCCATGTCAATCGATTGCACAAAATGTCAATCGATTGGGACCTGAAAGATGTCAATCGATTGGTAATAGTACCAATCGATTGATACTTCGTCTTCTTCACAGAGAAGACTGTCCAGCAACAAATAACGGGAAAACGTGGTTTCTTCTCCATTTCTTCATTCAAGCATGTTCTAACACCAATATAAAGCTACCAAGTGAGTTTAAAACTCACCTTAGACGTTAAGGGCGTGTTTGGGAATGTGAAATGAAGCTTGGAGCTTCAATGGTGGCTCCTCCCTCTCTCCTCTAGTTCTCTGTCTTCTCTCTTCTCTTTCTCCTTCTTTCCGGTCTCCTTCTCTTCTCTCTTCTTTTCTTTCTCGGTCCATCTGTGTGTGTGTGTATGAATAGATGTATATATGTGTGTATAAATATGTGAGTGTATATATATCAACACACACAAAACACTCCCTCTGACTCTCTAGTTTCTACAAATAGAAAATGGCGAGATTTGGGTTGCATATATATATAGGGAAAGTGTTCATGTGGCTTCTCCCCAGCCAGAGCAAAAGAATCTGCCCAGCTGCCTCCAATCGATTGACATAAGTGTCAATCGATTGACAAGCGCAATCGATTGGCATAAAAGTCAATCGATTGATATAAGCAATCGATTGGTATACTTGCCAATCGATTGGTATAAAAAATATACCAAGGGTAAGGCCAAGCTCATATAAGTATAAAAACATACAAGGTCTAGTTATATAATATATTACAAAAATACAGGGTATTACATCATCCACCACTCATAAAAGATTTCGTCCCCGAAATCCGAAATAAACTGGTTAAAACAAAAATGGAAACTTCTTTTGCATCTCCGACTCCAATTCCCATGAAGCTTTTCCTTCGTCGTGGCGCTTCCACTGAACCTTCACTAGCCGAATATCCTTGTTTCTGAGCTTCTTCACTCCTCGGTCTAGAATACGCATTGGTCCTTCGTTGTAGGTCACGTTCTCGTTCACCTCGATATCTTCAAAACTGATCTCGTGCGTTGGGTTGTGGGCACATTTCCTCAACATGCTGATGTGGAAAACGTTGTGCACTCCTGACATCTTTGGCGGCAATGCAAGTCGGTAAGCAACCTTCCCAACACGTTCTAGGATCTCGAACGGTCCGATGAATCGCGGTGATAGCTTGCCTTTCTTTTGTCCGAATCTGACGATACCTCGAACTGGCGAGACTTTAAGTAGGACATGATCTCCAACTGCAAACTCTAGATCTTTCCGTCGCTTGTCGGCATAGCTCTTGTGTCTGGATTGCGCTGTCTTCATCTTCTCTCGTACAATCTGGATTTTTTCGTTGGTTTCTCGAATCATCTCGGGCCCAAGTAGTTGAGTATCTCCGACTTCAGCCCAACATAGCGGCGATCGGCAAGGTCTTCCATACAAGGCTTCAAACGGCGCCATCCCTATGCTCGTGTGGTAGCTGTTGTTATAGGCAAACTCGATCAAAGGTAGATGCGTCTCCCATGAACTCTCGAATTCAATGACACAGGCTCGCAACATATCCTCCATCACTTGATTGACTCGTTCTGTCTGACCTTCTGTCTGTGGATGAAAGGCTGAACTCAAATTCAATGAAGTTCCCATTGCTGTCTGAAGGCTCTTCCAGAATTCTGCGGTAAAGCGTGAATCTCGATCTAAAACTATTGAGACAGGTACACCGTGCAGTCGCACTACTTGCTCTAGATACATCCGGCTCAATCTTTCAACACGGTACGTCATGCTGTAGGCGATAAAATGTGCTGACTTGGTGAGTCGATCCACTATTACCCAAATAGCATCGTGGTTTTGTTTAGACTTCGGCAATCCAACCACAAAATCCATGGTGATGTGCTCCCATTTCCATTGGGGAATCGATAGCGGTTGTAGGAGTCCAGGTGGTTTCTGATGCTCCGCCTTCACTTGTTTGCAAATAAGACATTGCGATACATACTCGGCCACTTCTCGCTTCATTCTTTGCCACCAGAAGTTTCTCTTTAAGTCCTTATACATCTTGTTTCCTCCTGGGTGGATAGTCATCCTTGACTTGTGTGCTTCGTCCAGAATGTTCTTCCTGAGACCATCGTCATTTGGCACACAGAGTCTACCTTTGCATCTCAGTGTTCCGTCCGTACTAATACTCCATATCTCTGGTTCCTTTGCGGACATCTTGGCAAACCATAATTTGAAATCCTCGTTTGACTGTTGAGCTTCCAAGATGCGGCTGATGAGAGTCGGTTGTACAACAAGACATCCAAGGTGTTGTCCTTCTCCTGATTCCACTGGTCGAAGGTCGAATTTGGCTAACGTCTCCATTGCTCGCCATTCTCTAATCAAAATCGAAGCAACCAAAAGGCGTGGCCTCCGGCTCAGAGCGTCGGCTACAACATTTGCTTTACCCGGGTGGTATTGCAAAGAGAAGTCGTAGTCCTTGAGTAGTTCCATCCATCTCCGTTGTCGCATGTTCAACTCCTTCTGAGAGAACAGGTACCTTAAACTCTTGTGATCTGAGAACAAGTCGAACTTTTCTCCATACAAATAGTGTCTCCAAATCTTCAGGGTGAACACGATTGCGGCTAGCTCTAAGTCGTGTGTCGGATAGTTCTTCTCATGCGGCTTCAATTGTCTTGATCCGTATGCGATGACATTCCCCTCTTGCATTAGTACACAACCAAGTCCTTGGTGTGATGCATTACTATAGATTATGAATTGTTCACCACTCTTAGGTATCGCAAGCACGGGTGCTGAGGTTAGTCTCTCTTTCAATTCCCGGAATGCATCCTCATGTTTATCAGTCCATTCGTACTTCATCTCCTTCCTAGTCAGGCTTGTCAACGGTCCTGCGATTCGAGAGAATCCTTCCACAAATTTTCGGTAATACCAAGCCAATCCAAGAAAACTCCTAACTTCGGTCGCGTTGGTTGGCCTGTTCCAGCTCAAGACTGCATCGATCTTAGATGAGTCTACAGAAATCCCATCCTGTGATATCACATGTCCCAGGAATTTAACTTCCTGAAGCCAGAATTCACATTTGCTGAATTTCGCACACAGACTATTGTCTCTGAGAGTCTGTAGAGCAATTTGTAGATGCTTCTTATGTTCTTCTTCCGTCCTTGAATAAATTAGAATGTCGTCAATGAATACTATAATGAATTGATCCAGATAGGGTCTGAATACTCTATTCATTAGGTCCATGAATACGGCCTGGGCATTAGTCAATCCAAAAGACATCACTAGAAATTCGTAGTGCCCATATCTCGTCCTAAAGGCAGTTTTCGGTATATCTTTCGGCCGAACTAGCAAATTGATGGTATCCTGAATGCAAATCAATTTTTGAGAATATCCTTGATCCTTGTAGTTGATCGAACAGGTCGTCTATCCGGGGAAGTGGATACCTATTCTTGATCGTGACCTTATTCAGCTCCCTGTAGTCGATACAGCGTCGTAGCTCTCCGTCCTTCTTTTTCACAAATAAAACTGGTGCTCCCCAAGGTGATGTACTCGGGCGAACAAAACCTAAATCTTCAAGTTCCTGAACTTGCTTCTTCAATTCCAACATTTCTGTTGGCGCCATCCGATACGGGGTCTTGGAAATCGGCAACGTTCCGGGTGCTAACTCAATGCAGAAGTCTATCTCTCTCTTTGGCGGAAGTCCTGAGATACTTCGGAACACATATTCAAAGTCTTGAATAACGGGGATCTACTTGATAGTAAGCTCCGTGCTTGAAGTCTTAATCGTGGCTAGGCAGTTCGTGATAAACATGTCGCTCAACGGTTGGCACTGAAATCTGATCTGCGGGCAACCAGGCGTCGAAAAGACAATGGTCCGACTAACACAATCCAGGTTAGTGCCATACCTAGTAAGCCAATCCATTCCTAGGATCACGTCGAACTCAGACATTGACCAGACTATCAAGTCTGCTGGGAGATTCCTATCCTCTAGTGTCAAGGGACAATCCTTGCACACCTTACCTAACTTAACGGATACTCCCAAGGGCGAAACGACATTAAGGGTCGGCTCAAGTGCTAGGGGTAGCAATCCTAAATCACGTACCATCTTAATAGCTATGAAAAAACGGGCGGCACCGGTATCAAACAAAGCTCTAACTTGACAGTGAAATAAAATGAGTGTACCTTCCAAGTTTTGCTGTTCCTCCGCATTATACCCTGCACTGTCAGGGATGATGGCATTCACCCTAACTTGTCCTTGCTGTCCTTGACCAGGCGCTCCATAGTAGCCTCTACGTGGTGCTCGACAATCCTTGCTTAAGTGACCAGGCTTGTTACAGTTGCGGCAGACGAGGTCATTACGACGGTTGGTCTTGGGGGCTGTGCAATACTTTGTGATCGGCGACGAATAGTTGCCGTTTATAGTCCTAAAAATACGCTTTGTTAGCTCATTTCATGTAGTTATTAAGTGATTTTTAATAAATATTCTATATTTTGTAGGTTTTGGAGCTTTAATATGAAAATGCACAGAAATCCAATGATTAGTGGCTTTGGAAGTCATTCTGGGCTCAAACGGTGATTCTGGTGAAAGCTGAATGCAGTAGAAGTCTCGGAAAATTGCATTTTTGACAAAGGATACTTTGGATTTGAGAAATTTCTCCAGAGATATAAAATGTAGATCTTTGAGTTACGGACGCGTGGCTTCAAACGACGAGTCAATCCGAGTTCCGAGCAAAAGGTTTTTGCAATTCTACGAAAGTCGCGCAGTGCAGCAAAAAGGACCTCGCGCGAGCGGGTCGCGCGAGCGACCTGTGCAAAAATCAAAAACACGTATTTTGTTAAATTAAAGTGCCCAGCGAAGGTGGTTTGTGCATATGACGTCCAGATTACAAAATATAGCAGTTTTAGTGCGATTTGGCTTAGGAAAGCTTCCTAAATCCTTCCAAACTCTATATAAATCCTATTCTAAATCAAATTGAAGGATACAAATCATTACACACTATTATACACATCAATATACAGCCATATTATAGAATAATTTCAGCCATTGAAGAGAGGAAAACAAGGAGAAAAAGAAGAAGACCAAGGATTTCCATGGCCTCCTCCATCAACCTCTTGCTATTCATCAATTCTATGGCCAACTAAACCTAGATCTAGGGTTTCAATGAAACCCTAGCCAAGTAATAGGGTTTTATTTATGTATTTCTTTTAGTTTTATTATGTATGGATGATGATTACATGTTTAGAGGATTTTTTATAATAAAATCGTACTTCTATTGATTAAATCGTTACTTTCAAAGTTTATTCTTGTCTTAGATCTATTTTGACTGTGATGTGCTCAATGATCTATATTTGCTGTGCTTGTTTAGATTGTTTACATGTGATGGTGCTTTATTGATTTGTGCTATCAAGTATCCGAATAGTCCATGCCTAGGTTAGACGGATTAGATCACAACCCTAGTTTAGTGTGGGATAATTCGTGCTAACCGAAGATGGATTATGTTGGTGCTTGAACCATGATTATCTTCTTGTCGGAGGAATTGGGCTTGTAACTACAATTCCCCATAATCATCCAACTTAGTAAGCTAAAGTAATTCATAAATATTCCTTATTATGAAGCTAGTGGTGGAGTTGCAATCCTAGGTTCACTTTACATATTTACAAAAACACTTTTAATTGCTTTCATAGTTTAGATTTATTTTTATTGTTATTAGTTTAATTCAAACCAAATCAAAATCCGTTTTCATAATTAACTAAAGTTAGGTTTTAAAATTAAGTCGCTGTAGTTAATCAATCTCTGTGGGTTCGACCTTTACTTCCACACTGCAAATCTTTTGAAAAGTAAAGAACACTTTTTATATCTTGATTCTGACAAGATCAATTTTTGGCGCCGTTGCCGGGGATTGCATTACTACCTTTAGTTTTATAATCTTAGTTTAGTTAATTTGTAAATATTAGGTTAATTTTTATTTTTCTTATTTTCCGTTTTGTTTTTAGTTACTAATTTTTTTTTTTTTATTTTGTAGTCAACGTTTCCGAGTGGAGCAGCTAATTACATCAAAGGAGCTTACGCAAATAAAAATATAAATAAAATAAAATAAATTGCTTCTTGTGAAACTCGCTTTAAACCACTGTAAGTCAGGGCGCTGTGACGCACTATTTGCATTAGTTTAGAGTTAATTGCACTGCATTAGCTAGGAAACCCGGGGCGCTGGGCTTGACGCGGTCATTGCATTACAGGATAATATTCATGCATCACAGTAGTTGAGTGCTTGTTATCTTATTTGCGTGATTGCTATTTGTTTTTTTTTTAGTTTAGTCAGTCTTTGTTTTTAGTTTACTTTCTTTTAGTTTATGTTAGGTACACGTTCAAATAAACCGGAATTAAAACCTTTTGACTCTGAACTTGAACGTACATTAAGACTTAACAAGTCTTCAAACTTAACTTCTAGAACACGGTTTTTAATAGACGACGATTTGACACCAAAACCAACGTCTTTATTTGAATATGAAATACGTAGTACTCTTACAAGACTAAAGAAACCACTCTTTAATAACATACAACCAATTAAAATGGCAGACATTGGAAATAATAACGAAAACAACCAAAATAACAACGGAGCTAATATGAATAATCCTAGTATACCACCACCTCCTCCACTTAAAGATTATTTTATTCCGACGACTTACACGCCACAAACATGTATTGAATTACCGGAGGCGACGGCATCTCACTTTGAGATAAAGTCGTCTACCATCTCGCTACTTCCATCTTTCCATGGCCGTTTAAATGAAGATCCATATAAACACTTAGGAGATTTTCAAGATATATATTCTACTTTGAAAATTCAAAATCTTACTGATGATGAATTAAAAATGCGGCTCTTTCCATTCTCATTAAAGGACAAAGCTAAATATTGGCTCCAATCTTTGGAGCCAAACACAATTAGAACATGGGAAGACTTACACACCGCATTTTTACAAAAGTTTTTCCCAATTATGCGTACGAACCAGATAAGAAAATCTATAACAAACTTTGTGATGCAAGATGGGGAATCACTCTACGACACGTGGGAAAAATTTACAGAATTATTACGCTCGTGTCCACATCATCAGGTCCCTAAGTGGCAACTTGTTCAGGTCTTCTATGAGGGGCTTATTCCCTCTGTTAGGAATACCGTCGATGCCGTTTGTGCGGGAACTTTCCTACACAAAAGCGCCAACGAGGCCTGGAAAATATTTGAAACTTTGAGCGAGAATTCGATGCACCAAGCGGTGTCTGTCCGTTCTGAGGGATACCATCAACCTAAGCGAGAGGTGATAGTTGAGTCAAGTCAGTCAATGCAAATACAAGAATTAAATAGAAAACTTGACCGACTGATGCAAATGAACAAAACGTCTAATCCACCCTCTTCAGAAGTATGTGCATTATGTTCTGATCCGTCACATTCTATCCTTGCATGTCCTTCTGCATCTCAATTTTCGGAATTCGTGGAGCAACACATTAATTCTATTCAACAATACCCACGAAATAATTATAATTCGACTACTAATAATCCGGATGCGCCATGGCGAAGCCATCCTAACTTCTCATGGAAAAATAATAATCATAATCCTAATGAGGCGACTAATTTTCCTAATGCATATCGACCTCAGTTTCAACCTAATCAATACCAACAACCGCCTCTTAATCCGAACCCTCCAAGGAGTAACATTTTTTAGGAAAAGGTGTTGGCGTCCCTTAATAAAATTGAAACACAAGTACAGGCACAAGCACAAATAGTGCACTCTCACACACAATCCATTGCAAAGCTTGAATCCCAAATGGGACAACTAGCTACTGTAGTGAGTCGTAGAAACGAGGGGACGTTGCCTAGTCAAACAATTCAAAACCCTAAGGGACAATATGAGGTTAAGGGGTCGAATGAACAAGTAAATGCCATCTCAACTAGGATGACTACACGAGAGGAGGTGATAGAAACCCCTAATAAGAATGAGAATGTGATAGATATGAACATCAACTCTAATAAAGAGAGGGGTGAGGACGTGAATCAAAGTAGAAAAGAAAATGAACCGGTCCCAACAAATTATATTCCGAGAATTCCATATCCACCTAATATTGAGGAACCGTCTCATCTTTCAAAGAAAAAGTCAAAAGTCGAAGATATACTCGAGGTATTTAAACAAGTTAAAATTAATATTCCTTTCCTAGATGCTATTAAGCAAATTCCCGCTTATGCTAAATGTTTAAAAGACCTATGTACGCAAAAGCGAAAAATACGCAGTCACACTCCGAAAAAGGTCTTCCTCACGGAAAAAGTAAGTTCAATTTTCCAACACGCTCCTCCGAAGTATAAGGATCCCGGTACGCCTACGATTTCATGTGTCATAGGTGACACTATCATTCATCGAGCTCTCCTTGACTTAGGTGCTAGTGTTAATCTCTTACCTTATCACGTTTATAAACAACTAGGACTAGGTGCACTTAAGCCCACGGCCGCTACTATTCAATTAGCGGATCGTTCTGTCAAAATACCTAGAGGAATCGTCGAAGACGTCCTAGTAAAAGTTGATCAATGTTTCTATCCCGTTGATTTTATGGTCCTTGACACTGAACCGGTGCTAGATGCTAGAAAATACACTCCTGTTATTCTTGGTCGTCCATTCTTAGCCACGGCCAACGCACGTGTCAATTGTCGAACAGGGGTAATGAAAGTGTCGTTCGGGAACTTGAAATTAAAATTAAATGTTTTTAATGCGGCTGATCAACCTCCAAAGGACGATGAATACTTAAGTGTTGAGGGTAATGAGGTTAGAAGAACTGTTGAACCTAATAAAATAATAAATAGCAATGAGGGGAATAATACGGTGAGTGATGAGCGGATGAATTTGAATACAATAGACTCTAACGATGAATTTACTCGAAAGGTGAAAAATTGACTTGAATATAATCAGGATGAACCGTCGATTGAATTAATTCGAAGCGACATGCTTTCAACTTACCATCGGGCTCTTCCTGACATCTTAAAGGGTTCACAGTCCGAGTTACGGCCTCCTTGAGTCTTGAGCTAGAATGGTCTAGCTAAAGACATAAAAGATAGCGCTTCTTGGGAGGCAACCCAAGCTCTATTTCGTCCGTTTCTCTTGTTTTTGGGTCTTTTTGAGTCAGTTTTGGTCATTCTGAACAGGTTTGGGGGTCGGAGTAAAATTATTTTGCATTTATTTACATTTAAATAAAGAAAAAGAGAAAAAGAACAAAGTCGCGCGCGCGACCCGCTCGCGCGAGGTAGGATTTTCTGATTTTTCTCTTTTGTTCTCTTCCCTTCTCTCTCCTTACCTGGTCAGTGGTTTTTTTTTATACTTTATGTTTGTTCTTTTAACCCTGTTTAGGTTCGTCTGTCTTTGTTTTTATAAGTTCTGTTTGTTTCTTTTATTTTTGTTGAGTCTCTTGATTATAGTTTAGATTCTATTATTCTATTTATTAAAAAAAATGAAAAAAAAAAAGAATAATAATAAAAATAAAATTAAAAAAATCTAAAATAAAAAAATCTAAATATTTATATATAGATTAGCTGTTATTGTTATTATTCTGTTCTTTCATTTTCTATTGTTCAGCATTAACAGGTAACATTGAACTTTATTGCCGTATGCCTTTGTGTTCACCTGTTCTATGCTTGTCAAGATCGAGGTAATATCGTTCCTTCTTTACGTACTCTCCTTTCTTTCGTTTTATTGTTTCATTGGGGACAATGAAAGGTTTAGGTTTGGGGGTATGCACACACGCACATTATTATGCACTAATTTAAAAAAAAATCGATACTTGTGCTTAAATAAACGATGTTACCGACGTTTTTGCAATATCAATTTGATACTTTTTGTTAGAGAACTTTGATTGTTATAGAATGGTAAACAAGAGAAGATGTGATTAAACATTTGCTGAAGTTATGATGTTACGTTTTAAGTTATGTATTGTTCAAATCATAGTTTTATATTATAAATTTGCACACAAACCTATGCACTGCACGTAGTCATTGAAATACATGTCTGATGTGAACTATAATATGATTCGGATTTCTAGATAACACATGGTGGAGACTAAGCCCAGTGAGCTTTTGAGCCTATCTTTTCTTTTTTAGAGGGTTATAAATACATTGTGTTTGTCGAATTTCATTGAAATAGCGCATCTACTTGTTGTTTAGTCTCATTATTCTTGTTTTGGTTGATAATCAAGTTAAAATAGTTGTTACCATGCTAAGTAATCTTCCGTCGTATATGTTGAAGAACCATATAACAATAGGAAGTGATTTTAGGCCTTCTTTGTTTATTACTGACCGATAAAAGATAAAAATTTCCTTAGTTCGTCCCTTTGAGCCGTTACAATGCCTCTTTTTCTTTGTTCACCATTATCCTCTTTAAAAGCTCCAACTTGATCAACTTGGAGTATACCACTGGAAGAGTGATCAACTTTTAGTAGTATTAAGGCGATGTGTTGATTGAGAAGAAGAAAATAAGATGCTATTGGGGTGGTTGCTTGGTATTCGATGAATAATCATTTGAGAAGCAAGAAAAGAGAAAGGAAAAGAAACATAATACAGAAGAGGAAGGTTGAAAAAAAAAATGAAAAATGAAAGAAAAGAAGAAAAATGAATGAAAAGGAATGAAGAGAAAGAAAAGATGAAAGTTTGTAGAAGAAGAATGAAAGAAATCGAACATGCCTTACAATGCCATCCTGAAAACTACCTAATGAATCCTTTCTATCCTTTTTCATTACCTGAGCCACATTACAACCTTTGAAAAGTTCTATTTGATCCTAGGAAACATGGTTTGGATATATAAATGATGGGAGGGGGATTAAAACATGGTAATGATTAATTTTTCTTGATTGTTTGCATCCTATCCATGAGACTACTATTCTTTCGTGTCATGCGTCCTTTTCGAGTCATATGTGAGCATTTCTCATTTTGAAAATATATTTCCTTTACTCACATATATTAGAAAAATTACACATGTTTCTGAGTGTTTCATTTGAGAGTGTAATTAACATTGTGAGATTCGTAGTCGGACCATAGTTAGATGGTCATCCGAGTTATATTCCAAGTTCATGACATGCGCGTGTTTATTTGACTACCATATCACACACGTGCAATTGTATGAGGAACTCTATTGATTTATACGATGCATGTGCTTGAGATTGTTTTTCATGATTTAGGTGGATGTTTCATTATGTTTTTTTTATGTTCGTTATTCTATTTCAAATCTTTGTTTTATAATAAGGAGTATTGAATATTATGTTCTTTGTTTTTAATAAAAGTTTTTAAATTTATAAGTTAATAAAGATGGTTGTGGGTAACTTGTTGACGAGAACCCTCACGAGACTTCACTCGTCCGACTGGGGACACCTAGGGGTTTAAAAGGCTTGTTGCATATGCTAAATGCAATCGTGATCCATGCGAAAATGGAGTAGTATTTGTAGTAGTAGTTTTATTTTTATTTTCTTTTTGCTCGAGGACTAGCAAAGAGTAGGTTTGGGGGTGTGATCAGCGACGAATAGTTGCCGTTTATAGTCCTAAAAATACGCTTTGTTAGCTCATTTCATGTAGTTATTAAGTGATTTTTAATAAATATTCTATATTTTGTAGGTTTTGGAGCTTTAATATGAAAATGCACAAAAATCCAATGATTAGTGGCTTTGGAAGTCATTCTGGGCTCAAACGGTGATTCTGGTGAAAGCTGAATGCAGTAGAAGTCTCGGAAAATTGCATTTTTGACAAAGGATACTTTGGATTTGAGAAATTTCTCCAGAGACATAAAATGTAGATCTTTGAGTTACGGACGCGTGGCTTCAAACGGCGAGTCAATCCGAGTTCCGAGCAAAAAGTTTTTGCAATTCTACGAAAGTCGCGCAGTGCAGCAAAAAGGACCTCGCGCGAGCGGGTCGCGCGAGCGACCTGTGCAAAAATCAAAAACACGTATTTTGTTAAATTAAAGTGCCCAGCGAAGGTGGTTTGTGCATATGACGTCCAGATTACAAAATATAGCAGTTTTAGTGCGATTTGGCTTAGGAAAGCTTCCTAAATCCTTCCAAACTCTATATAAATCCTATTCTAAATCAAATTGAAGGATACAAATCATTACACACTATTATACACATCAATATACAGCCATATTATAGAATAATTTCAGCCATTGAAGAGAGGAAAACAAGGAGAAGAAGAAGAAGACCAAGGATTTCCATGGCCTCCTCCATCAACCTCTTGCTATTCATCAATTCTATGGCCAACTAAACCTAGATCTAGGGTTTCAATGAAACCCTAGCCAAGTAATAGGGTTTTATTTATGTATTTCTTTTAGTTTTATTATGTATGGATGATGATTACATGTTTAGAGGATTTTTTATAATAAAATCGTACTTCTATTGATTAAATCGTTACTTTCAAAGTTTATTCTTGTCTTAGATCTATTTTGACTGTGATGTGCTCAATGATCTATATTTGCTGTGCTTGTTTAGATTGTTTACATGTGATGGTGCTTTATTGATTTGTGCTATCAAGTATCCGAATAGTCCATGCCTAGGTTAGACGGATTAGATCACAACCCTAGTTTAGTGTGGGATAATTCGTGCTAACCGAAGATGGATTATGTTGGTGCTTGAACAATGATTATCTTCTTGTCGGAGGAATTGGGCTTGTAACTACAATTCCCCATAATCATCCAACTTAGTAAGCTAAAGTAATTCATAAATATTCCTTATTATGAAGCTAGTGGTGGAGTTGCAATCCTAGGTTCACTTTACATATTTACAAAAACACTTTTAATTGCTTTCATAGTTTAGATTTATTTTTATTGTTATTAGTTTAATTCAAACCAAATCAAAATCCGTTTTCATAATTAACTAAAGTTAGGTTTTAAAATTAAGTCGCTGTAGTTAATCAATCTCTGTGGGTTCGACCTTTACTTCCACACTGCAAATCTTTTGAAAAGTAAAGAACACTTTTTATATCTTGATTCTGACAAGATCACTTTGCAATATGTCCGGGCACTCCACAGTTGAAACATCCATCAGTGTTCTGTCGCTGGGCGACGGGCTGTGCTTGAGGTGGTCCTCGCTATTGATTCTGTTGTCGAGGAAAATTAGCTTGGGGCTTCCTTGTCCCATCCCATGTGCGCTTGGTTCCCTGGTAGTTGTTGGTCTGAGGTTTCCATCCTTGATTGTTCCTTGATGATTGCGCGGAAAAGTTCCTTGGTTGGAAGGTCCTGGGTGGAGGTCGATTCGCTTGTGGTCCTTGCACAGGGTAAGCATCCTTTTCCAAACTTGAAGCAAGACGGACAATCCCTTCAAATGACTGGCCCAGATGGCCTATCATCATGTGCCGGAGGTGTGGGTTGAGTCCTTGGTGGAATCGCTTGACCTTCTTGACGGAGGTGTCTATCATATGCGAAGCGAAACGGGAAAGTCGCTCAAATTGTGTAGTATACTCCCTGACTGTCCAGTTTCCTTGGGTTAGACTCAGGAAATTCCTCTCTTGTTGGTCTCTTTCGTCCTCAGGGAAATACTTCTCGAGAAATCGAGTCTTGAATGCTTCCCAAGGCATTCTCCTTGCAGCGTCAATCCCAATCGTGGCTCTTTCGGCCTCCCACCAGTCCGCGGCGGAGTAAGTTAGTTGAAATGCGGCTAGACGTCTCTTGTCAAGATCACTACACTCCAGGACTTCAAAGATTAGCTCCAACTCTCATATCCATTGCTCTGCTTTCCAGGACTCTGCCATGCCGTTGAACTTTTCGGGTCGCAGGCCACGAAATCGTTCCAACAGTTTATCGCCTGCCTGTCTTGGAGGGACAAAGTGGTTGTTGCCATTGTTGTTGGTGGCATGATTGTAGGTATCGCCGATGTGTTCCATCCGTTGCATGAAAGCTTCGAAGACTCCAGTTGGGTCCATACCTCAGGAATGGGTGCTCCCAGTCGTGCTTGGTTCCTTGTGGGTCCCACCATAGTGATCCGTGTGAGGTGTACCTATGAAGGATCTAACGATTAGCTGACAATCTCCTCGGGGAAATGATCATACTTAAGTAACAGAAAGCATAACATGAATCAAAATCACAACCATAACATAATAATGAGATGATAACAGAAATAACCAAGAGAAACGATCTGCCATATATATATACCCAAAAAGATGTACAGCGGAGTACACAACAGATCATCTGTGTACCGCATAGTACATAATCCTATACAAGATCTAAACAAAAAAAAAGATATACACAAAACCACTACTGGTGGCTACCTATACAAAAAGACTATGGTCAATAGCTGTCTATGTAAGAGTCAAAAGTAAGCGGACAACATGTCCTAAAGTCAGACGTAAAAAGTCTAAGTCCTAAAGGTACTGGACTCAAAAGTTGTCCACATCGGATCCATAGATGGAAGCTTCGTCCTCTGGGGCAACCTCAGATAAAACATCATCCTCATCCATATCATCGTCATCCATCATGTCCTCATCCTCTATCACAACATCCTCGATCAGCTCGAGTCCATCATGCTCCACAACAGCTCCCAAATCTCCTGCATCAGCGGCCATGTCAGCCTGGGCTGCATCAAATGCGGCTGCAAGTGCCTCAGCCTGTACCATAGCATGTGCCAACTCTGGTGCTCCAATCTCAAATCCATAGGGATGTGCAGCCATCTCTGCGGCCCACTCAGCTGCCAGCTGTGCTATTACTCCTCCTGGTAAGACTGGTACTACTGCATCATCGTCTACGGCTACCTCCTCTTCCTCTATCGGATAACCCTCTGCAACTACAATATCTACGCCAACTGGCACGTCCATACCGGCTGGGTCCACGGGGTCCTCCTCCTCTGGATCATACTCCGGCTCCTCGTCATCGGTGTCCTCGTCCTCCTCATCCTCCATCTCCTCATTGTCATCCTCTGGCTCATCGTCGCCATCGCTCTCATCACCACCCTCCGGATCCTCATCTACTGGGGGTGCATCAGCCATGTCCTCTTCTGGTAGGGGTGGAGGTGCTGCTCTAACCTCTGCAAGTAGAACCTGGTACGAAGAACGGTCTCGTAACATCAGTAGAGAATGCTCCTCGATGCGTTTGAAGGTCTCCTTGTGGTAAATCATCTCCTGACGTATCACTTCTGGGTCCTGGGTCCCAAATCTCTGCTACTCAATCCGCATGTCTCGCTCTGTCTCTACAATAGCCCTCTGTCTAACCTTCCAGGCATAGTACTCTGGATCTGCTGGCGCAATACTCCTCTCATACACATAGTGTCCTCCGAACTCGTCTGGAACGAACAGCGGCGGTGCCATGCTACCTGAAAAGGGACTACCTTAAGTCAAAACTAATCTTAATACTCATCTATAGAATCTCAGGGTTCTAGGACCAGATGGTGTGGGACAATCTGTGAGCGAAAAGGTATAAAACCTAGGCTCTGATACCAAAAATCCTGTCACGCCCCGGAACGGCAAAAATAGAGAAAAATAAATTTCCTTTTTGGGTCCAAAGGCAGCGACGGGTGAAGTCACATGATTGTCCACACCATGCAGTACTAAGCAATAAGAAGTAATAGTGTAACAAGAATGAAGTCTAGGTTCTGATCACAACGTAACATAAAGTCAACAGAAGTTACTAACTATTACATATGAGAGTCTCGAATCAAACATAAGGCAGCGGAAGTACAAATGCCAAGGCAACATATGCCTGACTACAAAAAGATTCTAAAACGGTAAAGACAATTAGCTATAATTCTAGTCTAGTCTTCAGTTGGCATAAAGGTAGTACTCGGCGTAGTAGTCTTCTTCGGTCTGACCTCCGTCGGGGAAATCCTCCACAAGGACTCTGTCACCGGCATAGTAGTCCTCTCCTGCAGGCCCTTCACCTATATAGTCATAACCAGGGTGCGCTGGAACGTAGAAATGTCCAGCGGCATAAACGCCGTCAGCTTAATGAAAGCCGAGTGAGTTAAATACTAACAGGGTATCGACTATTGATATTATCACAAGTTATAAACCGTAACCAAATTAGAGTTCAGTAAGGGTAACTCCTTTAATCAAACCAATTATCCGATTACTAATGTTTTACTCATTTTAAGATCGATAACGCGACATGATAGGGGAACAGACTCGACAGTAGTTCAACTCTATAACACACCATTGCTCATCCACCGCTTTTAAGAACATATGCACAGTTCACCGCATGTCATGGATACCACGTTAGTCCATCCCCCGCTTTTAAGAACATATGCACAGTCCACCGCATGTCATGGATATAACGCTTTAAACAACAGTACATCATTCTATGCCACGACTTAGCGACGTCTACCAGTGATCACTGTCCACCGCATGTCATAGACACCTTCGTCTGTCTACCGCTTTTAAGAATATATGATTAGATCATCTGGCTATCTTAGGGCAAATGGTCCGGTTCACCGCAAGTCATAGACACCTTCGTCTGTCTACTGCTTTTAAGAACATATGATCGACCAAAGCCCGCCCACGCAAGGTTCCCGAATCTTAGCAAACCTACTTAAGTTCAACTCTATCACCGATACATGACAACTCCAATGTGGCCCGACTACTCTGAATGAAATGAACGTTAACTCCAAAGGATTCACGACTATTCCGTTATCTAACGTTATAAACATTATCCGTTAGTCTTATTATTACTACGATCCTACGCCGCATTAACTCGTTATCATGTCTGTATTACAATAATAAAGCATGTTGGGAAATACTGAACAGTAAATAAACAACTAAACAGTTATTATAAGAAAAACAGTATTCTGAAACTTCCAATCGATTGGTGACACGGCGAAAATCTTGTACGCTCTTGTGCAACACCCAAGTGTAGGTGGACGTGCAAGTAGTAACTGGTAAGACCAGGTCGATCCCACAGGGAAGGATAGAAATCAACTGACTTAGATTAGACTCTAAAAGAAAAGAAAATTCAATATTTTAAGAGAAGTGTAGAACACGAAGTTCTACAAATAATAACTACTAAACTTAAAAACAACTAAATTAAATTAACTAATGATTAACTATTTAACTAAAGCAAGATCTAAAAATGGTTTTACTTAATAAAAGAAAGTGTTGGGATTACGCGAATCCACTATGACTCAACCATCTACCATATAAATGCAATTAAGCTCAATGGAGGGCAACTTCTACAATATCCCGTACTTTTCTAAGGATGTAGAATCAATAGTCCTTTCATGACCGGGACTATATCATCACAATTAAGTTTGAAATACACAAAGGTGGTTTAATCCAATAGTTAAGACTCTCACCTACAATGGTGTTAGCATTGAGGGTGGTTTGCAAAATATATTGAAAGAAAATGCCTTAAGGCTTAAAGTTTAAAGACTGTTTTGACAAACTGAGCATTTGGGGACAGTTTGATAACGAATCAGTAAAATAGAAAGTCTTGGAATACTGTATTAGATGTCCTCAAGAATCAGAGTCCTCGATCGACCGACGCGCATTCGATCAATCGAACTTCTTCATCTCTCGATCGATCGAATTAACTTCGATCGCTCGACTATGTCTCTGGTCCGATCGATCGAAGTACATTCGATCGATCGAACACAGGAATAAAAATAGTGCATGGCAGAGGTTTGAAATTACGGTTTTATCGCGATTTCCCAACCCCGGACTACTCAGACATGATCTGAGGAGTCTCAGATTTATTTTTAACGTAAAAAGTCATTAAGGTAACGTTTGGTTTTGAGATTTTCATTAAAACGATAAAAAACTTAAGATTTAAATGTATATAGCATAAACAAATAGTAAGATTAAACGCTAACTACCATTAACTGAGTGCAATATGTAAGTAAAATGATAACTACTTAACCTGAATTGAAGAACTTGTATTAAATCACAAGAAAAATCCCAACTAGTAATGTCAAAGCTTGGTTAATAACCTACAAAACAAGAACAACTCTCCTCTCTCTATGAAAACTGAAGAAAAACAAGTGGGGTGTCCCTTTGAGACGTAAACAAACTAAATATATATAGCTTCGACCTAATGCTAGGGTTAAAACCTGTTCCTGCTGCGTGCGCGTATATTCTGATAAAAGGCATACTCGATCGATCGAAAAACTCTCGATCGATTGAACTTCCAGAAACTTAGATCGCTTGTACTCCATTCGATCGATCGAAACGTCGATCGCTCGAATCCTTATCAATCGCTCGAACCTTGTATTTCAGCATTGAGTTATCTTCATCAGGGCCAAGCACTTCCTTTTATCAACATTCTTCAATCTTATATACAGCAGCAATAATCTGCACAAATAATCACTAAAACAATACCACTTATCATAGTTTAATCAATTTGTGCAAAAACTGGTATTGTAATTCAAACTGCAGATAAACAGGGGAATTGTAGACTTTCCTAGTGTATTTTTCTCTTTTAGCGCGGTTATATTCTACAAATACACCCACTTGTCACAACCCCCAACTAGCGAATTGCTAGTCCCTAGCAATAAAGCGAAAAGAAAAAAAACAAGCTAACCACTACTACAACGACTAGAGTAACAAAAAATAAACTAATGCAAACTAATCTAATTTAGAGAGAAACACTACCTAACTCACTTTCGCAGGAATCGCGGTTGCATTTAGCAATTGCAACAAGCCGTTAAACCCCTAGGTTCCCCTAGTGGACGAGTGTTGTCTCGTGAGGGTTTGTTGTGAATCTACCTACAAAATTCTAGATTTTTAAGCTCGAAAAGATATAGAAAAACTTATAAACATTCTTTCCCATTCGACTATCAATTTATCTCCACATAACATATCAACCTCATAAAAACCATGAAGAAATCCACATGTTCCTCATGTGACCAAGACAAATATACATATGCATTACATTCATGTATCCGTGTGTGTGTGAAGTCAACAACTATGCATCCAACTTTATTAAGAATTGTTTAGACTATCATGCTCTTGGAATTTGTAGTTTCAACTCAATTCTCACATGGTTCTGCACTCAAAAATGAACATCTCACAGAAATTTGTTTAATCATGATCGCTCATGGTGTGAAAACTTTAATAAGAGTGATGTTCTGACTACTAGTGTTTCACACCGAACTCAATAAAGGACGAACATTTAGAGTAATATAGTCTCATGAAAGGAATACTACTTACTAGAGGAGCGAAATACCGTGGATAATCAAAGTACACGTTCATGTTCAAACCAAGTTGTTAAAAATCATTAAGACTTTGACTTGTCGGCTTTTATTCAGTGGAGTGAAGACAAGAGGGGCGAGAATTGCACATCCTTAGCTTGTGATAATGACTAGTTTATTTCTTCTTTATTCCAACCATCCTCTCTTCTCATATACTTTTATTTCTTTTTACTCCTCCTTTCTTCCTTTTCTCTTTTTCTTCTTCTTCTTTTTTTTTTTTTTTTTTTATATATATATTCAACATCTCCTTGCAAAAAAAAATCTTTTTATAACATCCTTCCCACACTACTCCCTTCTTGTCACATACTTCAATAATTTTTATCACATTAAATGTGCAATTGAGTTTATAGAGGTTAAAGTATCAAATGAAGGGTTTTGGGCTTTCATATTGGCAATATTTAATCAGTGTGGGGTTAAGACATTCTTGGATGTTGATACAGGTATGTGAAAAAGGTAAGGAATGAATAACGATGGCTTAAATCATTTTTCTTATCTTCTTGGTTTTAGCACTTCAGTGTTCATTGAGTTTAATTGGTAAATCCTGAACGTTCTCCTCTAAGAAATAGCCTAAATGAAGAATTTTGAGACTATTCAACGAATTTAAAGTATATTCAAGAAAAACAATTCAAATTTATTGTGATAAGTCCCTCAGAATTGAAGTTTGGGCTCAAAAGCTCACTAAGGGTAACTAGTTTCCACTATTTATTCCTTAAAGCATAACAGTCGTATTAACTCTTGTTTAAGCACGTGCAAATGGGTGTTGGATATTAGAATGTTCAACATATTCATTTCTCTTAGTGACACTAGAAAAACGCGTGAATGTAATTCATAAAAGGATGAGATTAACATGAATGTATCATCGCTTGATAGCGGTTAAGTAAGAGAGAATATTTAAAATTCTTCCACTGATAAAGTTCATAATAACATGATCGTTCAATGTAATGAATCAGATTGCTAATAATGTAAATGTGCTCAGGTGATAATCTATTTACATCCCACCCCCAACTGAAAATCGCGATGACCTCAGAAGTTGATTTTCAACAATAAATAAAAAGATATCACCTGCTAAAGCAACGCAATGACTGCAAGCGTAACAATCTGTAAAGACCTATTCAATCTCCAAGCAACCAAGATCAAACGAAAGATATACAAAGGTACAATAAGCGTATGATCTATAAATGAAAACGAAACAATCACTGTAAAAGTAAAGTAATGGAAATGACATAACAGTGATAATAGAGGTCGTACAATGTCAAAAACATCCAACAGTCGAAACAGAACCACCGTCAGTCCCACATAATCCCAAAAAAAAAAAAAAACAACATGTACAAAATGAGAGCAGAGAGATAAAAAAATAGAAAGAAAATACATCAAAACTCTCCAAACCCTCGCACAGTCACCACCTACGCATCCTCCGCAACATCTGATAATATCTCGATCGGCGCATCGGAGGTATCCGCAACTCCACCCTCAACAACAGTACTAGCCGTCGTCGGGTCACTCTCAGTGATGACTGGAGGTGGTGGAAGTGGGGGCTCCGCAGAAGGTGGTGCTGCCGAGGACGATGGTGGAACAGGATCAGGATGTGGTGATAGGGTCTCAGAAGTGGATGGATCAGCCGTAGGATGTGCAGGAGGGGAAGTAGTGGTAGGTGGGTCAGTGGTAACCGATGCGGTAGCAGGAGCAGTAGGTGGGGGTGTATGTAAGGACTGATCAACCCCCAACTGAATCAGAATAGCCTCTAACAATGTCGTCATGTGGGCCACCCGGCCCTCGAGTCTGATCCGAGCCTCCCTCTCCTCCAACAATAGCTCATGAATCGTCGGGACAGGCACGGATGACGAAGACTCTCCCTGGGCCTGAGTTTGAGCCTGAGATCGCTGTCTCAGCTCAAACTGTGCAATCTCCACTAGAGGATCAACCTCATCGTCAGAATCAAGCTCCTCAGCCTCTGTCGGCGTCCCTGAAGCTGCACCCTCTGTATCGGTGCCATCGACCCTCCTCCTCTTCTCTCCAACTTTCGCTTTTCCCTCTCCCTTTCTTTTCCTCCTCTGAGCATCTAAACGGTGAGAAGCTATCTCTCCAAATCTACTGCGAGCCTGAGAAGTCGCATCATCAGGGAAGGGAAGGAGGCCAGCCTACTCGATCACCCTATGAATGGCCCAAGCACCTTTCAGGTGTTTCTTGGCAGCAATGTAGCGAGTGGGGTGCCTCATGAAGTCAATATATAGGCGAGGCATACAGACTGGTAACCCCGTCCCGATGGCAAATAAAATATGAGCAAACCAGGCAGCAATCTTCTCCCGGTAGGAGGTGACCAATAGACAATTGCTCAACGCATGGTGGAGCATATGATAATTATCTGTCAAATAAACATCAGCAATAAGGGCCGTACCATCCTAGCTCAATAATGCACCCCCGGTAAGCTCTCGGATAACAGCAGTGGGTGAGAGCACTGGCGTGCTAGCACGGTGCGGGCATACACAGTCGGGTACCTCCGGGACTCCTAGAGCAGCTGAGACGGTAGCCGGACTGAACACGATCTCCCGACCGCGGAAGAATGATCGCAGTGTGAATGCGGCATCAGGATCTCTAATCATCGTCGCACAAGCTGCGCAAATCCATGAGAGATTCACTCTCTTCGCCTGAGAGAGTGAATCGTACCAGTGTGGGATAGCCCGGAGGCGGGCGAGATACCAGGGAGTAGCGAGCCATGCCGTCTCAAGTGGTCGCTCTATCATGACCTTCCTAGACTGGATGTAGCGTGTGAACCACTGGCGGTCAGGGGTGCCCCGGAAGCCATGGTGCAGAACCGGGTCAGGAATGGCAAGGTCGAAGGGCTTCTCCCTGTGATACCCTGTAACGGGGTTCATTGCGAGGATCCTGAAATGGAAAAGGACAAGAAACGACAATTAAAACAGGAATTTGAAAAGAAAAAAGGAAACTACCACTGCTCTTGTTCGAACGATCGAACTTGTATCGATCGATCGAATTATACCAGACGTCGATCGCTCGAATCGTTTCGATCGATCGAAAAATGCAAGAATGTTCGATCGCTCGACGTTTCTCGATCGATCGAGAACAGAGATGCGCAGCAACGAGGAGATGAACGGAAAAAATAACACAGAACAAAGAAAACAAGATCAAGACTACAAGAGAATGGTCAAACGACCAATGGGGGCACCCCTATTAAGATTTGAATGAACATGGAAGGAGGGGGAGCTCGTGGCCTTACCTCGGGATGTGTGCAGAGGAGGTGTAGGTGATGAAGAGGATGATGTAGGGTGTACAGGGTGGGACCGAAAACCTTCAAAAATGGGACATGACGCTCGAGAATCGCCCAATCCCGCTGTCGCTGATCGCTCGAGAGAGTGAGGAAGATGAAGAGACTGATGAAGTTTACGCTGGAAGCCTCATTTAAATACAACTCTCGATCGATCGAGATGTGTTAGAGCGATCGAACGTTCGATCGATTGAGATATTTCAAGCGCTCGAGAATGTGATACGTTCGATCGATTGAGAATCTTTCGATCGATCGAACCTAGATTTTCCAACTACTTCACAGAATTTAGACACAATGTACCCCCAACTAGCCAACATTATGCTAGACATACAGTAGAATGATAAAACAGTGCAGTACAGGACATGTAAGCCCACAAACTCATCCTCATATTAGAAAATTGCAATTTATATAGAAATAAAACTTTAGAATAGCATCCATATTACAACATTATTACCCCCAATGGTGTTCAATACCTTATTGAACTAAAGAAAACGAAAATAAAACTAGAACTGAAAATATTGTTGTCTAGGATTACACTTCAATTGCTAATATACTAATGAAAAGACAAAGCACAATTGAAGTGGGACACTAATCATCTAACAAGAAGATTCCTTCTTCCACCATTGCTTCATTCCCCGTTAGATCTTCGCATGTGGAGTCCAAACAGGATGATTCCCTTTCCCAGAATAATCGGAAAGCAGCAAGGACATCATCGAGCACGTCTGGTGTCTCTAAGGAATTGAAAGCCCATGCAAGAGGTGATCCGGATGGAGACACAGATAAAGGAGTGTAATTGCGCAACGGACTGTCCTCTTGCGGTGGAGTGTGTGGGGGCCTTATGTAGGGCCCAAAACCATGAATCAGTTGATGTGGAAGGAATACCGGAATACCATTGAAAAACATAGTGACAATCCTGGACAAAGAAAGAAAAACAAAAGACAAACAAAACAAAATTAGGATAATCGAACACAAGAAACACGGATTAAACACGAAAATAACAAAAAAAACAAGGAATAGAAACAAAGAGATGTGACTCAGTTCCAACCTCACTATTGGCATGGATTCCCAAAATGCACTAGCTGGTAAGGGGCATTGGAGCCTAAATAGCAGAAAGCTCAAGTGCACATAGCGGTATGGGACCAACTCAGGAACAAGGAAGTCATCATCAAAAACAGAAACGGCATTGTGGCGTTCTGGGACGACATCCTGGAGGTCATGATCTTCCCATGGCTCCCACATATCATCATTTTCCCATTGTGCCATGAGTGCATCATCCACCATTCTTCCCATGTACAGATCTTCTTCCTCATCCACATCATCGTCATCCTGAAATCCCATATTTTCATATGGATTGATGTCAAGGAGGTCCGGTGGGTATGGAATGTACCCTTGAGCAGCATCAATGAGAGAATGAGCTTCAGGATCTTGATGAAGTAAAGGGCAGGGTGTGAGTTCAACCTCAGTCCAGGTGCCACAACGACATTCTGAATCAGCCCATGAACCGACAGAATGAGCATCATCACCTCGCATCTCTGCACCTGCAACAAAGTGGTTTAAGGTATAACGGATTAGAACTAGATCACAAATGCAAAAAGAATGAACAAAGACTTAAAAGAACAAAAGAGAGGAAACTAACATGCAAGGAAAGAAAAGAAATACAACAACAAAATGGAACTCCACTTTAGAATTTAAGTGGGAGAAAAGTTGGGCTCATCCAGCTGGATGTGCTCAACTTCAGGTTGGAAGTCCTCCAAGAACGGTTTCAATCTTTGGCCATTGACCTTGAAACAATCTTCGTTCGTAGGATTGACAAGCTCAACTGCCCCGTGTGGAAAAACAGTTTTTACAATGAACGGGCATGTCCAACGGGAGCGGAGCTTTCCTGGGAAAAGGTGGAGGCGAGAGTCATACAGCAAAACTTTCTGCCCCGGCTCAAATGATTTACGAAAAATCGTACGATCGTGGCGAGCCTTCAACCTTTCCTTATGCAACCTTGCAGAATCATATGCATCTCGTCGTATTTCCTCTAGTTCTGCAAGTTGGAGCTTACGTAACTGACCTCCCTCTTGAATATCAAAGTTCAATGAGCGTGTCGCCCAGTAAGCTTTATGTTCAATTTCAACAGGAAGGTGGCAAGCTTTCCCGTAAACCAATCTATACGGGGACATACCAAGATTCGTCTTGTAGGCAGTACGATATGCCCACAAAGCGTCGGTTAGCTTGTATGCCCAGTCTTTTCGGTTGGAGCTAACCGTCTTTTCGAGAATATGCTTGATTTCTTGGTTAGCCAATTCCGCTTGCCCATTTGACTGTGGATGATAAGCAAGAGCGATTTTATGGTGGACTCCGTATTTCTTGAGAAGTGATTCCAAGGGTCTATTGTAGAAATGTTTGCCTTGGTCACTTAGTAAAGCTTTCGGAGTTCCAAAACGAGACAAGATATGCTCTCTGAGAAAGGACATGAACGTTCTGTGGTCATTTCGTCTCGTTGGTATCGCTTCTACCCATTTTGACACATACTCTACAGCAAAGAGTATGTATTCACAGTTATTAGACTTGGGAAATGGGCCCATAAAATCTATGCCCCAACAATCAAATATCTCAATTGTGATGATAGGGGTTAAAGGCATAGAATTCCTTTTAGAAATAGTTCCAAGCTTTTGACAGCGTTGGCATGTCTTGCAAAAGGAATATGCATCTTTGAAAACTGTGGGCCAGTAAAAACCGCTTTGTAGAACTTTTTGTGCGGTCTTCTGTGACGCGAAGTGGCCACCGCATGCCTCAGAATGGCATGATGCTAAAATTACGGTTATATCCTCATTGGGAACGCAGTGCCTGATAACCTGATCAGCACAGTACTTGAAAAGATATGGGTCATCAAAGAAGAAATGGCGCGCGAATGAGAGGAACCGTTTTCTGTCTTGGTTCGACCAATGATTCGGTGTCTCCCCTGTGACAAGGTAGTTTACAATATCAGCATACCAAGGCAGACTACTTACTGCCAGTAGCTGTTCGTCTGGGAACTCATCCCTAATGGATTGGGAGTCGATATTGTCGACAAAAGTCAACCGTGACAAATGGTCCGCAACCACATTCTCTACTCCTTTCTTATCTTTGATTGTTAGATCAAACTCTTGGAGTAAGAGTATCCAGCGAATGAGCCGTTGTTTAGCGTCTTTCTTAGACAGCAGATACTTGAGGGCCGAATGATCTGTAAAACAGACGATTGGTGACCCTATCAAATAAGACCTAAACTTATCCAAGGCGAATACTACAGCCAGCAGCTCCTTTTCAGTAGTTGTATAGTTCATTTGAGCTTCATTTAGAGTTCGGCTGGCATAGTATATCACATATGGCTTATTGTCCTTTCTCTGGCCTAGGACCGCACCAATAGCCTAATCACTAGCATCTCACATTAATTCGAAAGGCAAACTCCAGTCGGGTGCCTGTATTATAGGTGCGGAGGTGAGGAGCTCTTTTAGATCCTCGAAGGACTTTTGGCAACTCTCTGACCACTCGAATGGTGCATCTTTGACAAGAAGTTGACAAAGAGGTCGAGAGATTGCACTGAAGTTCTGGATAAATCGACGATAAAATCCCGCATGCCCCAAGAATGAACGGATATCTCTCATTGTACGGGGGACAGGTAGATTTGAGATTATGTCAATTTTGGCCTTATCCACTTGGATTCCTTCATCGGAGATTATATGGCTGAGGACTATTCCCTTGGTCACCATAAAGTGACACTTTTCCCAATTCAAAACTAGGTGTTTGTCCTCACATCGCGTTAATACCTGCTCAAGATTGCTGAGGCAATCTTCAAAGCTATGGCCAAACACTGAAAATTCATCCATGAAGACTTCAAGGATGTTTTCGACCATGTCACTAAATATACTTAGCATGCACCGCTGAAAGGTAGCCGGTGCATTACATAAGCCAAACGGCATTCGACTGTAGGCAAATGTACCAAATGGACAAGTGAATGTGGTTTTCTCCTGATCTTCAGGAGCAATTTCAATTTGGTTGTATCCACTATATCCATCCAAAAAGCAGTAATACTTGTGACCTGCCACACGTTCTAGCATTTGATCCATGAATGGCAAAGGAAAATGGTCCTTTCGGGTCACAGTATTCAACTTCCTGTAGTCAATACACATCATCCATCCAGTGGGGACACGTGTTGGTACTAATTCACCATCTTTGTTCGGGATGACCGTTATGCCTGCTTTCTTTGGAACCACTTGGGTTGGACTGACCCAAGGACTATCAGATATTGGATAAATCATCCCAACATCAAGTAGTTTGAGCACTTCCTTTTTAACCACTTCTTGCATGTTGGGATTCAGACGCCTTTGCATTTGCCTTGAGGGTTTAGCGTCTTCCTCCAGATATATCTTATGCGTGCATATGGATGGGCTTATGCCTTTGAGGTCAGCAATTGTCCATCCCATAGCATCCTTATGGTTGGTCAGCATTTGCACTAGCTTACCTTCCTGTTCATGAGTTAAAGCGGATGAAATGATCATAGGGTAGGTTTTTCCAGTCCCTAGGAATGTGTATTTTAGCTCTTTGGGTAGCTCCTTTAACTCTAACTCCGGAAACTAAAAACTAGAAGGCATTGCCAACTTAGTTTTAGGAGGCAATTGTTCATATGGCATTACCCACATGCATTCTGCTCTATCCTCCTCTATTGTATCCATCATAAGACACGTCTGGTTCAGATCAGCATCCAATGGAGTTGACTCCGCATGCTGATAGATATCGCCAAATTGAGTCATCACAACTTCTAAATGATCCTTGTAGTCGACCAAATCAACTTCATCTTCAATGACTGTGTCTATATAATGAATTTCTTCCTCATCATCGTATTCTTCAGGTCGGGGATTAGAAAAAAATTTTACATTCAATGTCATGTTCCCGAATACGATAGTCATGATACCACTTCTAATCTTGATCGTGGCATCAATAGTGTTGAGGAATGGACGTCCAAAGATAACCGGGATATGTGCACCAGGATTAGACACAGGTTCGGTGTCCAATATCACAAAATCAACCGGAAAGACAAAAGAGTCTATTTGGACAAGGACGTCCTCTAACACCCCTCTAGGGTACTTCACAGATCTGTCTGCCAATTGCAAAGCGACTCGGGTGGGTTTGAGTTCACCCAACCCTAGTTGTTTATAGACTGAATATTGCAGCAGGTTCACGCTTGCTCCTAAATCGAGGAGTGCGTTATCTATCCTTTGATTCCCAATTCTACATGAGACAGTAGGTGTACCGGGATCTTTGAGTTTTGGAGGCAACTCATTTTGAATAATCGCACTTGCTTGGTACGTGGCATAAGCATGTTTCTTCACGCTTTGCCTCCTCTTGACCGTGCATAGATCTTTGATATACTTCGCATAGGCCGGCACTTGCTTGATAGCATCTAGGAGTGGAAGGTTAATTTTAACTTGTTTAAACAATTCCAGAAACTCCTGATTCTTTGTCTAATTCTTGGGTTTCGCATAGGCCGGCATTTTGGTGGTTCATCCTTCACAGACTCCTTTCCAGGCCTTCGCTCAACTTCTTCCTCCACTCTAGGAGCTTCAATGTTTGCCTTTATTGCCTCGTCATTAGGAAACGGCTCCTCCTCTCGAGTATATGGTTGCTCAAGCTCATTATCCACCACTTCCTCCTCTTTGTACACTTCGGGTGTAGACAGAGGCATGCTTTTATCTATGATTCTTCCACTTCTCAATGTAGTCACGGCCTGAGCATGTTCTTGATTGTTAGGACCATTGTTATGTCCTTTGGGGTTCGGAAGTGGTTGGGCAGGGAATGTTCCTCCTGAACCCTCTTGCCGTGCATCCATCCTTTCTAACGTGGCAGACATTCTACTCATCATCTGTATGAGTTGCTGCGTTAGATTGGCATTAGCAAGTGGCTCTTCTTCTTGTACCTTCTTGTGCGGTGGCACATAGGTATTGGTTTGTGGTGCATTGGAGGGTTGAGCTTGGTTGTATGTATTGGTTCTATTTTGATTGTATTGATGGGACGGCCTATTGTTTTGCCCTTGATATTGATTGTTGTTGTAGGGCTGCTGTTGATATTGATTTTGGGTCCCAGCATTATTTCTCCAATCAAAACCAGGGTGATTCCATCTATTGTTACTTTGAAAGTTATTGTTGGAATTCCCCGCCCCTCGAAAACCTTGCATAGCATTCATCTCCATAGGGGTCTGCTCTTGAAAATACGGCACATTGGGACAATATTGAGTTGTATGTCCCAAAATGTTGCATGTGCCGCATGGTTCTTCAGGCATAACTTTCTTAGAGCTCTCTCCTTTCATGCTTAACTCCTCTACCTTCTTTGCCAGTTCTGCATATTTAGTCATGAGGTGATCTTCACTGGTTAGTTGGTATAGACTTTTCTCCTCTACACAGGATATATGTGAGCGTGAGACATTGTCAGAATTTGACCATTCATGAGCGTATTCGGCTAACCATTCGAAATGGGCTTTAGCCTCCTCGGTGTTTTTACGCAGAAATGGTCCAGAACTCATAGTTTCTACCAACTTCTTTGTTTCACCATTCAATCCTTGATAAAAGAAGCTGATCGTTCGCCATTTCTCAAACCCATGGTGTGGGCATGAGAGAAGCAAATCTTTGAAACGCTCCCACGCTTGTGTGAAGGTTTCATTACTCTTTTGTTTATAGGAATTGATTTGACGCTGAAGATCTGTGGTCATGCGAGTAGGATAGAATTTCTTCAGAAACGCGGTGCTCATCGCATGCCAGGTGAAAATTGAATTAGGTTTAAGGGAGTGGAGCCACGCCTTCGCTTTATCTTTCAAAGTGAAGGGGAATAACATTAGATGCGTCACCTCCCTAGGACAATTCTGCGAGAATGTTTTGCAAACATCCTCGAAATTAGTGACATGTAAGTACGCCTTCTCACTTTCCATCCTATGAAAAGTGGGAAGCAGTTGGATCATCCCATTGCGAAACTGAAATTCGCCATTATGTGGTGGGATTTGAATGCAAGAGGGCGTAGGTGCGTGTTCTGGTTGCATGAGATCACAAAGAGGACGCAGTGCCTCATCAATTGGTACCACAACATTGTCACCATTTTCACTCTGATGATCATCCATTGATTCAGTTGGAGTGGCTATCGGATTACCAGAACTATCAGAGTCAGAGCGGTAGAAAGGATTTCCAAAAATTCCTTCAATAGAATTATTGGACATGAACTAGGAGAGTCCCTAAGGTGAGTGTTTACCAAAAGAACTGAAAAGAAGAGAAAATAAAAATAGAAAGAGTTGAAGAGAGACTGAGGTAATCTAAGGAATTGATCATCGCCTTCCCCGGCAACGGCGCCAAAAACTTGACACGGCAAAATCTTGTGCGCTCTTGAGCAACACCCAAGTGTAGGTGGACGTGCAAGTAGTAACTGGTAAGACCAGGTCGATCCCACAGGTAAGGATAGAAATCAACTGACTTAGATTAGACTCTAAAAGAAAAGAAAATTCAATATTTTAAGAGAAGTGTAGAACACGAAGTTCTACAAATGATAACTACTAAACTTAAAAACAACTAAATTAAATTAACTAATGATTAACTATTTAACTAAAGCAAGATCTAAAAATGGTTTTACTTAATAAAAGAAAGTGTTGGGATTACGCGAATCCACTATGACTCAACCATCTACCATATAAATGCAATTAAGCTCAATGGAGGGCAACTTCTACAATATCCCGTACTTTTCTAAGGATGTAGAATCAATAGTCCTTTCATGACCGGGACTATATCATCACAATTAAGTTTGAAATACACAAAGGTGGTTTAATCCAATAGTTAAGACTCTCACCTATAATGGTGTTAGCATTGAGGGTAGTTTGCAAAATATATTGAAAGAAAATGCCTTAAGGCTTAAAGTTTAAAGACTGTTTTGACAAACTGAGCATTTGGGGACAGTTTGATAACGAATCAGTAAAACAGAAAGTCTTGGAATACTGTATTAGATGTCCTCAAGAATCAGAGTCCTCGATCGATCGACGCGCATTCGATTGATCGAACTTCTTCATCTCTCGATCGATCGAATTAACTTCGATCGCTCGACTATGTCTCTGGTCCGATCGATCGAAGTACATTCGATCGATCGAACACAGGAATAAAAATAGTGCATGACAGAGGTCTGAAATCACGGTTTCATTGCGATTTCCCAACCCCGGACTACTCAGACATGATCTGAGGAGTCTCAGATTTATTTTTAACGTAAAAAGTCATTAAGGTAACGTTTGGTTTTGAGATTTTCATTAAAACGATAAAAAACTTAAGATTTAAATGTATATAGCATAAACAAACAGTAAGATTAAACGCTAACTACCATTAACTGAGTGCAATATGTAAGTAAAATGATAACTACTTAACCTGAATTGAAGAACTTGTATTAAATCACAAGAAAAATCCCAACTAGTAATGTCAAAGCTTGGTTAATAACCTACAAAACAAGAACAACTCTCCTCTCTCTATGAAAACTGAAGAAAAACAAGTGGGGCGTCCCTTTGAGACGTAAACAAACTAAATATATATAGCTTCGACCTAATGCTAGGGTTAAAACCCGTTCCTGCTGCGTGCGCGTATATTCTGATAAAAGGCATACTCGATCGATCGAAAAACTCTCGATCGATTGAACTTCCAGAAACTTAGATCGTTTGTACTCCATTCGATCGATCGAAACGTCGATCGCTCAAATCCTTATCGATCGCTCGAACCTTGTATTTCAGCATTGAGTTATCTTCATCAGGGCCAAGCACTTCGTTTTATCAACATTCTTCAATCTTATATACAGCAGCAATAATCTGCACAAATAATCACTAAAACAATACCACTTATCATAGTTTAATCAATTTGTGCAAAAACTGGTATTGTAATTCAAACTGCAGATAAACAGGGGAATTATAGACTTTCCTAGTGTATTTTTCTCTTTTAGCGCGGTTATATTCTACAAATACACCCGCTTGTCAATTGGCATAGAGGTCAATCGATTGGTATAAAAGTAGTGTCAATCGATTGGAAGAAGGTTCAATCGATTGGTATAAAAGTAGTGTCAATCAATTGATAAAAAGTTCAATCGATTGGATCAAAATCCATGTCAATCGGTTGCACAAAATGTCAATCGATTGGGACCTGAAAGATGTCAATCGATTGGTAATAGTACCAATCGATTGATACTTCGTCTTCTTCACAGAGAAGACTGTCCAGCAACAAATAACGAGAAAATGTGGTTTCTTCTCCATTTTTTCATTCAAGCATGTTCTAACACCAATATAAAGCTACCAATTGAGTTTAAAACTCACCTTAGACGTTAAGGGCATGTTTGGGAATGTGAAATGAAGCTTGGAGCTTCAATGGTGGCTCCTCCCTCACTCCTCTAGTTCTCTGTCTTCTGTCTTCTCTTTCTCCTTCTTTCTGGTCTCCTTCTCTTCTCTCTTCTTTTCTTTCTCAGTCCATCTGTGTGTGTGTGTATGAATAGATGTATATATGTGTGTGTATATATATATGTGAGTGTATATATATCAACACACACAAAACACTCCCTCTCACTCTCTAGTTTCTGCAAACAGAAAATGGCGAGATTTGGGTTGCATATATATATAGGGAAAGTGTTCACGTGGCTTCTCCCCAGCCAGAGCAAAAGAATCTGCCCAGCTGCCTCCAATCGATTGACATAAGTGTCAATCGATTGACAAGCGCAATCGATTGGCATAAAAGTCAATCGATTGATATAAGCAATCGATTGGTATACTTGCCAATCGATTGGTATCAAAAATATACCAAGGGTAAGGCCAAGCTCATACAAGTATAAAAACATACAAGGTCTAGTTATATAATATATTACAAAAATACAGGGTATTACAATTTTATTTCTATTTTTGAATATCTAGTCTGCTCTCTGTAATTCATAAAAACTGCTACTATTTTTTGTCTAATCTTACTTATTTCAACCCAAATGGTCTCTTAATACCTTAGGACCCAAATCATACTTTGAATAATGGTAACTTAGCTTAAATCCAGAGGCTAGGTGACCCAATAAATCCATGTCTTACTCTTGTTCATATTCATGAATTCATGTACATTAATGCTTATAGTTAGAACTAGTAATTGGATAAAGTTGGATTTCATTGCTTGCTAGGTATAAGCTAGAGAATTAGGATTGATTGTTTGATATCATATTATTATTATGTGAAGCATGTGGACTAACCCTTTGTTTTGTAGTGCTATTAAGGTATGATTTCTAGGACTCCTCTTTAATTTATCTTAACTTCTTGATTTTATTGATTTTTCGACTTAATGCGCGACACCTTAGAATTAGGTTTTGCCTTATGTGTATATGTGATTAGAGACTCTTTTTAGGATTTTCTTTTGTTCGCATGCATTGCACGTTTACTATCACTGCTGGATCCCGGGTAAGTTCACTCGTTCTCTATTGCATATCATATCGCTTGCTACCTGAATTATGTGGCTTTTGAATGATATTTTGTCAATTGCAATTTTACACCCTTTGGACATGCTTTTTGTGATGTATATGTATATATGTATTAGTTGAGGGCATGCTTAGAATAATAAATTTGATTAAAAGGATGTCGAGTAGAGGCCTATCGCAAGATAGGGTGAGAGAGGGTGTTTTAGTCCGACGGGCTCCTTCCTCTCTCATTCCATAATCCCCGGACCTAGTTAATCTCTGGTTTCTAAAAGATCAGTTTGCTTTTAAAATGGTTTCTTAATTTTCCTTTTAAAAATTAAGTGGCGACTCATTTGTTTTTGAATTTGATTTTGAAAAGCTGTGGGTAAGAAAAATGCGATATCCACAGTACCCCAGGTGCTTGATGTAGCCCTGAATACGGTATCACCTTTGGGAGTAACCGTAAGATTAGGAAAAATGTGCAAGGGCTGTGCCTTAACCCTAGAGGATAGGATTCTTCCCGCAGATCTAATCATTTTGTCAACGAAGGAATTTAACATCATCTTAGGATTTAATTGGCTCACGAAGTATCGTGCCAAGTTGGATTGTGCCAATAGGATGATTACCTTTTTTGTACCAGGAAGTCAGCCTTTTAATTTTCAGTGCAACCCCTCTAGTGATGCTTTTCTTACTAGCCATCTAGCAGCTATCTAGAGCTTGACTTCAGAACTCCCTGTTGCATAGATTCCTGTAGTCCGTGACTTTGAGGATGTGTTTCTGAATGTTTTAGAACTACCACCTAAATGGGAGATTGACTTTTGTATCGAGTTGGTGCCTGATACTTTACCACAATTGAAGGCTCCTTATCGGATGGCACCAACGGAGATGCAAGAACTGAAGAAGTAAGTGCAGGAGTTAGAAGATCTCAAATTTGTTCGACCTAGCACGTCGCCTTGGGGAGCACCGGTGCTATTTGTTAAGAAGGACGGAACCTAGCGACTTTGTATCGACTATAGGGAGCTCAATAAGGTTACGATTAAGAATAAATACCCACTCCCTAGAATCGATGATCTGTTTGATCAGCTGCAAAGAGCGACGACATTATCAAAGATTGATCTACGTTCGAGATACCACCAACTATTGGTTCGACCTGAGGATATTTCAAAGACTGCTTTTAGGATGAGGTACAGGCATTATGAATTCTTGGTCATTGTGGACACGAGAAATTCCACCTCTTTTTGTTTTTGATTTGAGATTGTTTTCAAAAAAGGAAAGGCAAAGGAAAAGGTCTGTTGAAAATAGATACAGAGTCGCCACTTGGTTTTTAAGGAACCAAGAAACCTAATTTGACTCACCCAAATGGATAAAGGGCACCGGCCTTTCATAACCAAAGAACTTGGCTCGGGGTTTTGGTACAAAAGAGGAAGGAGACTTTGTCACGACTAAAACACCCTCAACTCGCCCCATCTTTTGACAGGCCTCAATTAGCATCCAAATAATCATCTTATACTATGTTTGGTTCGACAGTTAATAATTATGATAGGTATATTACATCACATAAGAAACTTGAAATGGAAGATCTAAAGATAAAATACCATTCATAAGATCTAAGCCAAGTATCACACAATACAAAGTGAAAGATCACACGAACAAACCTAGGAAAAATTGTCTAATCACATATCAAGTAATTGAGTTTCCCAAATCTAGTGGGTACATGAATTGTTCTTGAAACAAATAAATAAAGAAATTAAAATATGCTTAGCAAGCTAGTATGATGCATGTTAATCTTTGAGAAAAGAAGACCTCTCAATCCCCGGGACGGATGAGAAAGGAAGGTTCGATCGAGGGGGAAGCATGAACGTGTGATCCAATTCATTCCTTATAACCTTCTTAGACTAGGAGTCACAAAAGCCCCAAATCTTTGCATGGATGCAATGTATGTATCTAGAATGTGCCAAGGTTGTAGTGTGTTTTGTGTTCATGGATTCCTAGAATGACTTAGAAGTCTAGAATGTGTATGAATGAATGAAGGAAATCATCATGGGATGTGTACAAATATGGTATGGACTACTTCCTAAGACATGAACAAATTTGGAGTACATGTAAGCATCAAATCGAAGTATGGAAGTAAAAGCATGCTTTCTGTGAATAGTGGATAGAACAGTAACATGATCTTTTGGAAATTGAAAAGAGGGGTTAGGAATGTTTTCAATGCATGATATTTTATGGGGATCTTCCTTATTATGTCTAGAACACAACCCAAAAAGCAAATCTTTAATAACTATCACAGATTGAGAGAAATCATGTAAACAATAGAGGTTACTCAGAAACAGAGTCCGTACTGTCGACTGAAATGTTGGAAAATCTTAGAAAATGAAAACAAAAGATCTAGAGGCCCATATTATACAGAAAGTTCCTTAAGACATTGAAGTTCTAGGACCACTCGTATTGGAAACGCTTTCTGTAAAACAAGTTGAAAGTCAACCTAGCTGCTGTGACAGCAGAGGTAGAATGTTTGGAAGGAATGTTTGGACAAAAATGGACCCCTTTCAAGTGTTTCTAAGTCAAGCCAAAAATCATGGGTGTTCTATAATGAGTTAGAAAGACTTTTCAAGTGGTCTTGCATTCTATATTGAGTATTGAACTCAAAATAATTCTTTAAAGTTAAATGATTCATTGTTTTGAAGGTTTTGAGAAAACAAGGTTTGTTTCTTGAAATCAAAATGAGGGGTTTAAGAGGGGGGTTTTGAAAAAGGGGATTTTGAAAACATATTTTCAATACTTAATGAAGATTGTAACCACTTAAAATGTCAACATTTGACTCACATCAAGAACCTCCAAGATTATTGGAAAGTACTGTTTCCATTTTAAAGACAACTTCAAGAATACATAGGAATGTATTGAAGTTGAAATCATCATCTATGAAACATGTTTTTGAGGTCAAGAGCTACTATCCATAAGAATTCACTCACCTCAAACTTCATGTCATCATCTAGACGATGATAGACTAGTAAGTAAATAAAGAAAACAAAAAGAAATGAGGTAGGAGGAGATGAACAAATAAAGTAAGCAAACAAGTATATAAACAATCAATAGATGATATTCAATGATGTATTGGACTTGTAGCTTGGTGTTTCACTCATATGTGGTGACTTTGGACATGGAAGTAACTTTCTCTCTTAAATGCTCACTAAAATGGTGGTTGGGTGTATTGACTGTAAAGTACATGGAAGTAATGAAGTAAAAACAAAGTTTAGAACTCACTCTTTTGTTTGGAAATCAAAGAAGGAAGCTTCTTTTCTCTCTATTCTAACATTATCTCTACAACTTTCTCTCTAAAACTTCTCAAAACTTGCATTTGACACACCCAAAATGAGAAGTCAAGGGGGGTTTATATAGGCAAATTTGGGGTGGTTTTGGGGTTTTAGAAGTACTCCCATTGGTTCCAAACATCTGTGAACATAGAACTATGTAGTTTTGGTTTCCAATTAATCAAAATGAACCCCCAAAAAAAAATTACAAAAATATACCATTCTGGAGGAGAGTGCCGCGATGGCACTGGGCTTGTGCAACGGCGGCAGTGGGCCCGTGCCGCGGCGGCACTGCTCCTCATTCGTCCAGATAATCATTTTTAGGCCCCCAGAGGTTCTGGTATTCACGAAAGAGCCCTATTTCGTCCGATATTCACAGAAAATGCATACAAACTCCAAATTGAGGTTGTGATACACCGTTGGAAAGGTAATGGAGCCTACTTTACATAAAAAAATAGTTCAGAGATAGGTCACTGTAGACACCCCATTTTGTCGGCTATTAGATTTAGGAGACCCATAGCTTGGTGATTCACAATGATCGAAAAAGGACTCGAAAGGTGTCACGCCCCGGAGTAAGCCAAAAATAGGGAAAATAAAAATTTTCCTTTATGGGTCCGTAGACACGTGACTAGTTTGTTAACCGTCCTGTCCTTCTAACTCCGCACCATGCAATCGTAAGGGAAAAGCTAGGGCATAAGCATGATCTAAACATATCAGAGTATATATACAGCAACGGAAAATAAACAAGGGTTACAATAACTTCAATCTTAATACAAGAGGCCATACTAAACAATTTACATAATCTTAAAACTTGAGAAACTGCCTATCAGGTCTTGGGCAAGGTTTTATTCTCCCTGGCTCCACGGCACAGCATCCTGAACTCTTCTAACTATCTCCAAACCTGCAACACTCTGAGCATAGGAATGCCCAGGGCATAACATGCCGTCAGCCTTGGAACAAGGCTGAGTGAGAGTCTCAACCGCACCATAATCAATAAATACAACACGTCTCTCAACTCACGTTATAGTTTCAATACTTTAAGGTATGGTTATTCTCTTATCAAAAGACGCATTCTCATCACGGGCATAACAGAGGTCTCATCAAGACAGGAAATCAGATAAACATAACATCATAGAATACGTTCTCCTTATTTTAACCTCGTGTGTGCAAATGCATGACCAACGTGACTTATTCCCAACTCTTTTCAAAGACACTAGCTTTTTAAAATAGATACTTTTCAAAACCAATTTATTTTAAAACCAAAACTTTCCAAACCAAATCATTTTGAACCGAATCATCTTTACTCATCAACTCAATCTCGTCATTCACTTTCTCTTTCTCATCCACTTGACAACACGCGGTATATCAAGGATGACAACATGCTATCACAGCCAAATCATACTTATTCCCTTGATAGGCCGCCGGACGTCTTCACAGCACACACTATCTGTAAACAATGAGACTGGCACATGGGACATCTTCAACCATGTGTATACTCTCACCGGTCGTCTACACGGCTGAGAAGTATATTAGAGCACTAGCCGGACGTATTCAACGATACATGGGACGTCTTCAACCATGTATGCGCATCACCGGACGTCTTCAACGGCGAGAGGCGCGCTAGAAACCCTAACCGTTCATGTCCACCCTGCTCGTCAGCCGTTGATCCATAGGATCCAGAAATCACATCTCTTTTACATTCACATACCTCATCTCATACACATTCCCATCAAACACTTATTTTTCTCACATGACGCATGCTGACAAATGTCATGAAATGCACGTGTGTCCATTATCAATACTCATATGCAATTCTACTTTTTATTTCTCTTTATTAATAACATAGCATGCGTTATCTATTCCAGTCAATCAACATCGTAAAACGTGCATTTAACCAATTAGCAGCAGTAACGTAACATATAGAGCATGGATTATATAACGTGGATTTGATACCGATAAACATATAGATAAAACCCTTGACATGCTCACGTATGCGATAGCACTGCCATAACATGCTTTTAAACATCTTATAATTATTAGAAGTACACTTGACATCATAAATCGGCTCATCACTTATACAAAATATCATACAGGTAGCTTTTAAATATCTCCTATTAATCTTATTAGGATTAGAGTGAGGTTAGGAAACTCACCTCGAGTCACCGATCCTCGAAAAGCGGATAACTGTCGAGTTCTACAATCAATAAATAGAGTAAACAGTAATAATGTATGAATACAACTATAGGGGCAAAATGGTAATTTTACCAAATGAGGTCATAAACCTCAAGGTAGTGATCTACGTGTCATTCTAAGTCCAATGCCATTGACTAGACTCAAATCGGAGTCCGTCGCGTTTTACGAGGTAAAAGGCAGGGCTTACTATACTAATGCGGGTCCTAAAAGGTAAGCTGTATTTTCGATCGAGTTGAAAAGTCACCAAACTTTACGGGAATGTTCTAGACATTAATCTAAGACACTGGGAACCGACCGCGTAATTTTCGGAGTCCTAGATTATTTATTATGAATTATTGAAGATAATACATACCAGAAAATACCCGAAACAGAATTTAAATATGTAATTATAATTATACTAAGATATCAGTGCTTAGAAGTATTTTTATTAAATACTAAATATTAAAAATACACCACCAGTATTTATTTCATAATTTTCGGAGCTTGTTTGGTATTTTTAATAATTAATATACTCATAAAATAGCTCCTTATTAATTATTAAAAATACTGGACTATAATATAATAGCTTTATAACTTACATTATGTAATAAAGTAGTCACAGGGTCATTACCCTAATTTTCTAGAATTTATAAATACACATAGGTATTTATTAACTATTTAAAACCATTTAAAACTTATATTTATCATTTATTTTAAGTATTTAAATAATAAATATATAATATATATATATAATATAATAATGATATATAGAACATTAAAATAATATTCTATAATATTACACCTTAATGGTATTAATTATAAATTATTAATAATTATTAAAACCATTTAAAGTATTTTAAACTAATTAAAACTTAATAATAATAATAATAAACAATTCTACAAACCCGATGGGTCGACCCGAACCGACCCATGGGTAAACGGGTTACCCGGATATACTCTCAAGAAGATCCAAGGACGCGACCCGATGGGATAGACCCGACCCGATCGAAACCCAAACGGGCTACCCATATCAACACACAATGAAACCCAAAACCAAAACCCATTCGGGTTGACCCTAACTCGAACCCGAAACCCATCTCTACGCACAAAGTAAACCTACCCATTAACCCATACCCGAACCCAGACTTGACCCAACCACAGACACAACTTAACCCAGCCCGCTAGCCCAAACCCTAACTGAACCCGACCCAAAGCCTAACCCATTCCCAGACACAACACAACCCGCCCCATAACCCGAAACCCAACCCGACGTCAAAACGACGTCGTCCCACTAAAGGGGACCCGTGGGTTATCTAACCCCGACCCTAACCCACAACCCTACCCAATTACACACTCAGACCAACCCTACCCAAACCCGACCCTAACCCGCCTGTTATAACCCGAACCCAAACGGGTCGTCATCTTCTTCTCCGGCGAGCTGCACGTCGCCGGAAAGTCGGGCCTCGCCGGAGATTCCCTCTCTCCTCATATCTCTCTCATTTCTCAACTAAAATCCTTGAATCCAATGGGGAAATGACCGGAAAAACTTCCTCTACAACATACTAAAAGCTCACGGCATGGTTCATTCGTTTAGGGTTCCCACGATACGATTATTCTTTCGGTCATTATGGAGAATAACGGCCTGCATGGCCGATCAATTGATCCCCATTCCACTTTATGCTCATGTGGGGTTCATCTGGGTCCAATAAGGTCTGTTTGGTGTAATAAAAGGGGGGTTTTGGTCACACTTGAATCAAGCTCAAAGGTTGAGCTTTAATGGTGGCCGGAGGTTCACAGTGAGCCTTAGGCTCTGTTTGGGAGCTTGCATGTGGGTCTAGAGGCTTCCTATGTGACATCCAGGGGGTCAAATAAGAGGGAGGTTTGGGTTTTACCTCAAGGAGCTTCGGGTTCTCTTCGAGCTTCTCCGATCAGTCTCCCTTTGCGTCTCTCTCTCCTCTGAATCTTCTTCTTCTTCTGAACCAGACAGTATGTGTGTGGTGGTTGTGTGTGGAGAGGGTGAGATAATGAGGGAAAGAAGAAGTGGGGTTTAGGATGAGAGTGTGGGGGGTGTGGTGTGTATAAACCGAGGGTGATGGGGGATGTTGTTCTCTCAAGCTCACTCTCGGGTCTCTCTCTCCCAAGAATCTGCTATGGCAGATACAAGAAACCCAATGTGTGTGTGTGCTGCGTGTATAAATATATAAATAGGGGATGGGGTTGACAAGTGTCATGCCATTGGTGCATGGCTTGACAAGTGGCGCACATGTATTTCCATGTGTTGAGGTGGTGTGCACAATGTGTAAGTGGGGGTGTGTCCAAGGGTAGATTATCAGGGTGGGGTCCACTTGGTTCCTAAGAATAGTGTGGGTCCCACTCTTGAATTGGTTTACTGGAATGTGCTGCTAAATCATGGTATAAGTGTAATACTGTGAAAGTGAACGCAGATATAAGATATGAATGAGCAGAGCTATACACAAACCTATACGCAAGTACGTCTATAGTTTCTAACTTAGAACTATACGCGTCGGGGTTACGTCTATTCTAACAGGTACTAGATTTGAATTTACGTAGTCGTCGTCGAAACGATTACTAAGGATCCTTCTAAGGACTCCTAATTAAGGTCACCCTAATGGGCCTTCTGTATCTGTATCCTAGGTGACGTCACTATTTTAGATTCCTACGTGGAATTTATGCGGGGAATTTGTAGGTGCTACATCTCTACCCACCTTATTTGAGGATTTCGTCCTCGAAATCTAGAGTTTTCTAGATCTTAAACTGTACAAAGTCTTACTCATAAGGTTAGTCGTTCTATACCAACTCAGGCGCTCTTATCAATCTAAATGGTCTACCAGACCATAAGTTGTTGTCCACTGTTCCGGGGTTTAATTTCCATGGAATACATCAGCTCCTTCTCACAATTTCTCTTGAATGTCCCATCCATCTTGTAATATCATTTCCATACAGGATTCAAAGTTCTAGCAGTGGGCATGGTACCTTCAGTCTTTCATTTTATTCAGTGCTGAGATTGATTCCCTGGTCAGCGTGCTTTCTTTCTGGATCTCTGTGGTGGTGGAGCATTGTTCTGAACTTCTTGTTCGGGGCATTCTTTACGTACATGTCCAGTCTTTCCACAATTGAAACACCGCACCTGTTGTCCCGAGAGTTGTTTCGGTGCTGTGCATTCTTTAGAGTGGTGCCCAGGTGTTCCGCAGTTGTAGCAGATGTCTCGTTGCTTTGCGTGTGTCTGAACAGTTGTCTGGCTATCTCTTCTGTCATTGCTTCTCTGTCCTTTGTGATGATTCTGGAGGTGCCCAGAGTTTCTTCTAGTGATTGCAGACTGCATTCGACCAGTTGTCTGTGACACTTGATTACTTTTTCGATTTCATACTGAGTTGGTTGCGTGGAACCAGTTATCTGTTCCTCCTTGTGGTTGACTTTCTAGTTTCTTGCGGTTCAGAGCTATGTTCTCCAGTTGTGTGGCTAATTCGACCATTTCTTCGAATGGCTGGTCAAGGTATACTGCTGCTGTCTTTTGAATGTCTGGATTGAGTCCTTCGTAATATTGCAATGTCTTATTTTGCTGAGTATCTACCATGTAGGGAGCAAATCGTGATAGTCTCTCAAATTTTGCCGTGTATTCTTGTACTGTCATGTTGCCTTGAACTAGCTCTATGAATTCCTTTTTCTTCTTGTATCTTTCTGTTCTTGGGAAGTACTTTGCTAGGAATTTTGTTTTGAATGCTTCCCATGTCATTCTCCTTGTAACATCTTCGCCCACTGTAGCTTCAACAGATTCCCACCAGTCTGCTGCTGAATACGTCAATTGGAAAACAGCCAAGCGTCTTTTCTCTGTCTCGTTGCATTCGAGGGCTTGAAACATTCGTTCCATATCACGAAGCCATTGTTCAGCTTCCCATGCTTCTGTCATTCCAGTGAACGTTCCTGGTTTAAGTGCACGAAATCTCTCAAGCAGTTTATCTCCTGTCTAACAAGTATCCTTGCTGTTGATGACGCGGTCCAAGTGATCACTTGCTTGTTCCACGCGTCGGACAAGAGCTCCTATCAATCCTGTTGGATCCACTGCTGGAGGTATCACATTTGTTGTTCCGTTGGATGAATTCTGAGTATTCCGTTTTCTCTTAACCATGGTGTACGCTAGCAAGGGTTATACCTACGAGTTAACACCTATTTGTTCAATACCTTATCTTATCTCGTTTGATCATAAGACAAGTAACAATATTGAGTCAACAGAGATTTCTAGCGTATAATGGTTGTCACAACTACTACTATGATCAAAGGTAAGGCATCCATATCCTTGGTCTTTCTAGACTCTAGGTTGAACTGACTGTTCCGAGATCCATCTCAGGAAGTTCATCAGTGCCTAAACATCTATCAACTAATGGTCAAGCCTATAATCTTACTAGTAATAAATGTATAAAAGTAAGATTAGTAATTAATAAGAATTCGTCTCATCAATCAATATAGTTAAGACACAAGCAAACTACTACTGATCAGAGAATAAAAAGGTCCAACAACAGTACGAATACTAGTTCTACAAATCTAGAGTACATCAAAAGAAGTGGAACAAATAAAACATAAGATGAACTAGCTAAGGATCCATCCTCCATCTCTCTCAACATCAGAGTCCGAGGTCACCTCTCCTAAATCACTGGATGGTGGAAAGTCAATTGGAGGGATACCAACAAATGCATCCCAAGCTGGCTCTAGGGGCCAATCAGGGTCCTCTATCATCTCAGGCTCCGCTAGTGGGTCTTCATCTGGATCATCACTGAGTCATCATCAGAACCTACAGGGGTAACAAAGTGTACTACGTCTTCTTGTGGTTCATCCTGGTCATGGATTGCAAGGTTTCCAAAGGCATGAGAAATCTCCTCCATCTCAGCAGACAGCAAACGCGGTGCTACCACTCTATGATATGCTAACTCTGGAACAGGTCTCTCACGGAAGAAACAACGTGTCCACTTCCTTATACTCTGGCGAACTCTATGTCTGATGGTGTTGCTAACATGACCAAATCCTCGAGGGGCAAACTGTCTTTCCAAGGTGACTCTGTACTGTCCATCCGCAGCATTGTACTCTATCTGGTGCTCCATGCTAGCCTGCCCAACACAGAAAACTAACTTAGTACTGATACTAATTAATGAAATATCTTAAAGTTTCATAGTGACAAGGGGGTACCTTTCTTAGTTCTATCTAATCCTTGAGTTACTGTCAATTGTTCCAAGTCTGACTCCCTGAACCTATAATAGTTCCTAATTCCATATTTTACGCTTGTGACCTCTATGGCTCAACTCATCGCGGGGATTTATTCGTTATTCTTATAGACTAAGAGTATACAAGTTACTAATTATAAGCAAGCAGTACATCAATGTAATAATACATAACTCGGGTTAAAGACGATTTCCATAGATAGATTTTAAACATAGTGCAACATAGTTACAAAAACATTTACATCAGAGAGTGCGTACACTAAGTACGTACATAGTAGGGAATAGTGCCAACAATAGATACATGAAAGGCGTACACGTTACTACTATCACGTTTTACATGCCTGAGTACAGCTATATACACAAAAGATGGACTAACAGTCTTGTTACATAGTCCTTTAATCATCAAGGTCCTCGACCTTTGACTTTCCCTTCTCAACTATGTCTTTCTTAGTTGGGTCGACATTGACTGCGGAATCAGCATCCTCCATAGAATTGGTCTCCTTTGCTGGAACTTCTCCATCATCATCCTCCTCCATATCAGTCTCCAAGACTGGCTCAACGGTCAAGGGTGTATCAGCTATGGACTCCTCTGGTACTGGGGTTGGTATAGCAGAAGATGGTCCTACGGGTCCTGGTGGGGGTGTCAGCTTAACTCGAAAAGTCAAGACTCGGAGGGTATAGCTGTCATGAGTCATCTCAGCTGGTTCCTGATGAACAAGTCTAAGGGTGTTTTCTCGGTAATATGCCTCTCTCTGTAGGATCTCTGGGTCCTCAATCCCCAACACATGTATATCATGCCACATGTTTTCCTCCAAATGCTGCTGAGCACTCCGTCGAATCCTTTGTCGGTACAACACTGGGTATGCAGGCTCTATACGATCTGGATAAACCCAATGTCCTCCAAACCCGTCTTGAACATAGAATGGTTCCATGCTAACCTGTCCAATATAAACTATCATAGGGTTAGTATCTTCATAAGTGGGGAAAAGATCTAATGGTTTATAACTTAAAGTGCATAGGACAAACGGTAAATGCCTAACCTAGGCTCTGATACCACTAAAACCCTGTCACGCCCCGGAGTAAGCCAAAAATAGGGAAAATAAAAATTTTCCTTTATGGGTCCGTAGACACGTGACTAGTTTGTTAACCGTCCTGTCCTTTCTAACTCCGCACCATGCAATCGTAAGGGAAAAGCTAGGGCATAAGCATGATCTAAACTTATCAGAGTATATATACAGCAACGGAAAATAAACAAGGGTTACAATAACTTCAATCTTAATACAAGAGGCCATACTAAACAATTTACATAATCTTAAAACTTGAGAAACTGCCTATCAGGTCTTGGGCAAGGCTTTATTTTCCCTGGCTCCACGGCACAGCATCCTGAATTCTTCTAACTATCTCCAAACCTGCAACACTCTGAGCATAGGAATGCCCAGGGCGTAACATGCCGTCAGCCTTGGAACAAGGCTGAGTGAGAGTCTCAACCGCACCATAATCAATAAATACAACACGTCTCTCAACTCACGTTATAGTTTTAGTACTTTAAGGTATGGTTATTCTCTTATCAAAAGACGCATTCTCACCACGGGCATAACAGAGATCTCATCAAGACAGGAAATCAGATAAATATAACATCATAGAATACATTCTCCTTATTTTAACCTCGTGTGTGCAAATGCATGACCAACGTGACTTATTCCCAACTCTTTTCAAAGACACTTGCTTTTTAAAACAGATACTTTTCTAAACCATTTTATTTTAAAACCAAAACTTTCCAAACCAAATCATTTTGAACCGAATCATCTTTACTCATCAACTCAATCTCGTCATTCACTTTCTCTTTCTCATCCACTTGACAACACGCGGTATATCAAGGATGACAACATGCTATCACAGCCAAATCATACTTATTCCCTTGATAGGCCACCGGACGTCTTCACGGCGCACACTATCTGTAAATAATGAGACTGGCACATGGGACGTCTTCAACCATGTGTATACTCTCACCGGTCGTCTACACGGCTGAGAAGTATATTAGAGCACTAGCCGGACGTATTCAATGATATATGGGACGTCTTCAACCATGTATGCACATCACCGGACGTCTTCAACGGCGAGAGGCGCGCTAGGAACCCTAATCGTTCATGTCCACCCGGCTCGTCAGCCGTTGATCCATAGGTTCCAGAAATTACATCTCTTTTACATTCACATACCTCATCTTATACACATTCCCATCAAACACTTATTTTTCTCACATGATGCATGCTGACACATGTCATGAAATGCACGTGTGTCCATTATCAATACTCATATGCAATTCTACTTTTTATTTCTCTTGATTAATAACATAGCATGCGTTATCTATTCCAGTCAATCAACATCGTAAAACGTGCATTTAACCAATTAGCAGCAGTAACGTAACATATAGAGCATGGATTATATAACGTGGATTTGATACCGATAAACATATAGATAAAACCCTCGAAAAGCGGATAACCGTCGAGTTCTACAATCAATAAATAGAGTAAATAGTAATAATGTATGAGTACAACTATAAGGGCAAAATGGTAATTTTACCAAATGAGGTCATAAACCTCAAGGTAGTGATCTACGTGTCATTCTAAGTCCAATGCCATTGACTAGACTCAAATCGGAGTCCGTCGCGTTTTACGAGGTAAAAGGCAGGGCTTACTATACTAATGCGGGCCCTAAAAAATAAGCTGTATTTTCGACCGAGTTGAAAAGTCACCAAACTTTACGGGAATGTTCTAGACATTAATCTAAGACACTGGGAACCGACCGCGTAATTTTCGGAGTCCTAGATTATTTATTATGAATTATTGAAGATAATACATACCAGAAAATACCCGAAACAGAATTTAAATATGTAATTATAATTATACTAAGATATCAATGCTTAGAAGTATTTTTATTAAATACTAAATATTAAAAATACACCACCAGTATTTATTTCATAATTTTCGGAGCTTGTTTGGTATTTTTAATAATTAATATACTCATAAAATAGTTCCTTATTAATTATTAAAAATACTGGACTATAATATTATAGCTTTATAACTTACATTATGTAATAAAGTAGTCACAGGGTCATTACTCTAATTTTCTAGAATTTATAAATACACATAGGTATTTATTAACTATTTAAAACCATTTAAAACTGATATTTATTATTTATTTTAAGTATTTAAATAATAAATATATAATATATATAATATAATAATGATATATAGAATATTAAAATAATATTCTATAATATTACACCTTAATGGTATTAATTATAAATTATTAATAATTATTAAAACCATTTAAAGTATTTTAAACTAATTAAAACTTAATAATAATAATAATAATAATAAACAATTCCACAGACCCGACGGGTCGACCCGAACCGACCCATGGGTAAACGGGTTACCCGGATAAACTCTTAAGAAGATCCAAGGACGCGACCCGATGGGTCAGACCCGACCCGATCGAAACCCAAACGGGCTACCCATATCAACACACAATGAAACCCAAAACCAAAATCCATTCGGGTTGACCCTAACCCGAACCCGAAACCCATCTCTACGCACAAAGTAAACCTACCCATTAACCCATACCCGAACCCAGACTTGACCCAACCACAGACACAACTTAACCCAGCCCGCTAGCCCAAACCCTAACTAAACCCGACCCAAAGCCTAACCCATTCCCAGACACAACACAATCCGCCACAAAACCCGAAACCCAACCCGACGTCAAAACGACGTCGTCCCACTAAAGGGGACCCGTGGGTTATCTAACCCCGACCCTAACCCACAACCCTACCCAATTACACACTCAGACCAACCCTACCCAAACCCGACCCTAACCCGCCTGTTATAACCCGAACCCAAACGGGTCGTCATCTTCTTCTCCGGCGAGCTGCACGTCGCCGGAAAGTCGGGCCTCGCCGGAGATTCCCTCTCTCCTCATATCTCTCTCATTTCTCAACTAAAATCCTTGAATCCAACGGGGAAATGACCGGAAAAACTTCCTCTACAACATACTAAAAGCTCACGGCATGGTTCATTCGTTTAGGGTTCCCACGATACGATTATTCTTTCGGTCATTATGGAGAATAACGGCCTGCATGGCCGATCAATTGATCCCCATTCCACTTTATGCTCATGTGGGGTTCATCTGGGTCCAATAAGGTCTGTTTGGAGTAATAAAAGGGGGGTTTTGGTCACACTTGAATCATGCTCAAAGGTTGAGCTTTAATGGTGGCCGGAGGTTCACAGTGAGCCTTAGGCTCTGTTTGGGAGCTTGCATGTGGGTCTAGAGGCTTCCTATGTGACATCCAGGGGGTCAAATAAGAGGGAGGTTTGGGTTTTACCTCAAGGAGCTTCGGGTTCTCTTCGAGCTTCTCCGATCAGTCTCCCTCTGCGTCTCTCTCTCCTCTGAATCTTCTCCTTCTTCTGAACCAGACAGTATGTGTGTGGTGGTTGTGTGTGGAGAGGGTGAGATAATGAGGGAAAGAAGAAGTGGGGTTTAGGACGAGAGTGTGGGGGGTGTGGTGTGTATAAACCGAGGGTGATGGGGGATGTTGTTCTCTCAAGCTCACTCTCGGGTCTCTCTCTCCCAAGAATCTGCTATGGCAGATACAAGAAACCCAATGTGTGTGTGTGCTGCGTGTATAAATATATAAATAGGGGATGGGGTTGACAAGTGTCATGCCATTGGTGCATGGCTTGACAAGTGGCGCACATGTATTTCCATGTGTTGAGGTGGTGTGCACAATGTGTAAGTGGGGGTGTGTCCAAGGGTAGATTATCAGGGTGGGGTCCACTTGGTTCCTAAGAATCGTGTGGGTCCCACTCTTGAGTTGGTGTACTGGAATGTGCTGCTGAATCATGGTATAAGTGTAATACTGTGAAAGTGAACTCAGATATAAGATATGAATGAGCGGAGCTATACACAAACCTATACGCAAGTACGTCTATAGTTTCTAACTTAGAACTATACGCGTCGGGGTTACATCTATTCTTACAGGTACTAGATTTGAATTTACGTAGTCGTCGTCGAAACGATTACTAAGGATCCTTCTAAGGACTCCTAATTAAGGTCACCCTAATGGGCCTTCTGTATCTGTATCCTAGGTGACGTCACTATTTTAGATTCCTACGTGGAATTTCTGAGGGGAATTTCTAGGTGCTACAAAAGGACTCCTGGAAGTTGGTTCTATTTCTCAAAATGCTCAGAATGACCAAAATGCCCTTGAAAGCCCAAAAGCTCCCAGATTCGGACTAAAGGTTCTGGAAACATGCTACGTCGTAAGAAAAGTGATGAAATGAGTTTTTAAGTAAAAACGGATGAAATCGTCAGCTCCCAGAGACCCCCGGAAGTCCCGGAAGTTCCCGGAAAGTCCCTGTTGATCGGTTTGACCAAGGTTTGACCAATGTTTGACCAAGTTTGACCAAGGTTGACCGAAATCGTCCATATTTACTGGAATCATTCTGGATCATGTGAAAAATATTAAAATGAGTTTTAAAAGGAAATCGAGCAAAAACGTCAACTCCGGGGAGCTCCCAGAGGTTCCCAGAACTTTCCGGGAATCCCAGGTTTGACCAATTTGACCAGAATTTGACTTTAGAATCGGGGCGCCATAACAATTTTCAAATATTTTTCATGAATACTAGAAGTCAATAGCTTTCCAACGGTATATCGCACATAATTTTCGGATTTAAAACGAGTTTATTATGAATTTCCGAAGGCGAAAAAAGCGATCAAATCGTCTTTTATCACAAATACCGCAAAACTTTTCAAAGTGACCTATCCCCGAACTATTGTTTATGTAAATTAGACTCCATTACCTTTCCAACGGTATATCACAACCTCAATTTGGAGTTCGTACGCATTTTCTGTGAATTTCGGACGAAATAGGGCCTTTTTGCGAATACCGGAACCTCTGGGGGCCTAAAAAGCATTATCTGGATGAAGGAGGAGCAGTGGCGCCGCGGCAATGGCCCAGTGCCGCTGCGGCACTCCCCTCCAGAATAGTGTATTTTTGTAATTTTTCTTGGGCATTCATTTTGATTAATTGAAAACCAAAACGACGTAGTTTTATGTTCACAGATGTTTGGGACCAATGGGAACACTTCTAAAATCCCAAAACCACCCCAAATTGGCAAAACGACGTAGTTTTATGTTCACCGACGTAGTTTTATATAAACCCCCCATTGCTCTTCATTTTGGGGGGGCCAAGTGCAAAAGCTTGAAAAGTTGTAGAGAAGAAGAGAGATAGAGATAGGTTTAGAAGAGAGAAAAGGAGCTTCCTCCTACTATTTTGCTATAGAAAGTGAGTTCTAATCTTGTGTTCTTCCATTACCTCTCTTATACTTCACATCCCAAACACCCCCAATCACCATTCTTGAGCATTCTTGAGTTAGGAAGCTACTTCCAGGTCTAAACGTCAAAATCTATGAGTGAAACACCAAGCTACAAGTCCAAAATCACATTGATTATCATCTATTGATTGTTATTTACTTACTTGTTCATATTATGTTCATCTCTTCTTGCCTCATTTCTTTTTGATTTTCTTTATTTGCTTACTAGTTCATCATCATCTAGATGATGACTTGAAGTTTGAGGTGAGTGAATCCTTATGGATAGTAGCTCTTAACCTCAAAAACATGTTTGATAGATGATGATCATAACTTCAATACCTCCAAGGTATCCTTGAAGTTATGTTCAAATGAAAATAAATCTCTCCAACAATCTTGGAGGTTCTTGATGTTGGCATTTTAAGTGGCTATGATCTTTATTGAGTATTGAAAATGCATTTTCAAAACCTCTATTTCAAAACCCCCTTCAATCCCTCTCATTTTGATCTCAAGAAAGAAAACCTTGTTTTCCCCAAAAATCTTCAAAATAGTGAGTCAAAACAGTGAGTGATCTGAGTTCAAAGATTTCTCTAGAACTCAATACTCAATGCATGGATGCAAGGCTACTTGGAAAGTCTTCCTAACTCATTAGAGAACACCCATGATTTTTGGTTTGACTGGAAAATACTTGAAAATGGTCCATTTGGACCCAAACATTCTCTCCAGATATTCTGCCTCTGTTCACAGCAGCTTGGTTGACTTCTAACTTCTTTTTCAGAAAACGTTTCCAAAAGGGGTGGTCCTAACTTATTTTTTCCTTACACTTCAATGTCTTAGGGAACTTTCTGTATAAAATGGGCCTCCAGATCATTTGCTTTCATGTTCTAAGATATTTCAACATTTCAGTCGACAGTACGGACTCTATTTCTGAGTGACCTCTATTGTTTATATGATTTCTCTCAATCTGTGATAGTTATTAAAGATTGGTTTTTTGGGTTGTATTCTAGACACAATAAGGAACATCTCCATGAACAATCATGCATTGAAAGCATTTCTAATCCCTCTTTTCAATTTTCCAAAGATCTAGTTACTATTTTGTCCACTATTCATAGCAAGCACATTTTAACTTTCATTCCTAGATTTGATGCTTACATGAACTCCAAATTAGCTCATGTCTTAGGAAGTAGTTCATACTACATTTGTACATATCCCATGATGATTTCCTTCATACATTCATACATATTCTAGACTTCTAAGTCATTCTAGGAATCCTTGAACACAAAGCACACTACAACCTTTACACATTCTAGATACATACATTGCATCCATGCAAAGATTTGGGGTTTTTGTAACTCCTAATCTAAGAAGATTATAAGGAATGATCATGATCACACATTCATTGCTTCCCCTCGATCTAATCATCCTTTCTCATCCGTCCTGGGGATGGAGAGATCTTCTTTTCCCAAAGATTAGCATGCATCATTCTAGTTTGCTAAGCATATTTTGATTTCTTTGTTTATTTGTTTCAATAACAATTTATGTCCCCCCCCCCCCCCCTTAGATTAGGAAGTCTTGATTATTTGATATATGATTAGACAATTTTTCCTAGGTTTATTTGTGTGATCTTTCACTTTTGCATTGTATGATATTTGACTTAGATCTTCTGAATCATATCTTATCTTTTGATTTTCAATTTCAAGATTCTTATGTGATGTAATATACTGTCATAGTAGTAATTGCCGAACCACACATAGTATAAGATGATTATTTGGATGCTAATTGAGGCCCGTCGAGAGACGGGGCGAGTTGAGGGTGTTTTAGTCGTGACAAAGGCTCCTTCCTCTCTCGTACCAAAACCCCGAACCACAAGTTCTTTGGTTATGAAGGGCAGGTGCCCTTTATCCATTTGGGTGAGTCAAATTAGGTTTCTTGGTTCCTTAAAAATCAAGTGGCGACGCTGTATCTGTTTTCAACAGACCTTTTTTCTCTTTCTTTGATCCAAATCAGTTTCAAAACATAACGAAGCGGTGGAAGCCCGGTGTCCACAATCTGGCGACTCTGCTGGGGAATTGATTTTGAAAACAAAATAATACAGAGGTTTGACTCATAAGAAGCATCCTTAAAATCATCTTTTTACTGTGTATGGTTCACCGCATTGTACTCTACATTTTACCCTCTCGACTGTGTCTGAAATGCGGCGCTGACATTGTTCAGGTCTTGCTGTGCCAGGGCACAAGTCACCGTTGATACTGTACCTTCTAAGGTATATCAAAAAGAGTAAAAACCTCCGTACTGTCTCCCTGACGGTATATTGGAACTCTCGTCAACGGACCCTCTTTGTCTAAACCCAGCCTTTGCATATAGATTCCTGTAGAACCTTTCATAGGACTGTTGATTTATCTTTTCAGATAGGACAATGTAATATAACTGTTGTATGCCCTGACGGGATTACCTACGCAGTGTAGACGCTTATGTGGCATGAGGCAGAACTTCTTTCTTATGATTTCCAAGGCAATCACTCACATGTGATCACATTGAGTTGACCTGCCTAAGCACCATGACAAGGATGTCTGCTCCAATATCACAAAGATATACACCGCAAACCTTGTTTGTTGGTCCTATGACATAGGAGTATGAAAACTAGCTAGACAGTATGATCACCATCATAACCTGTTCCTCCCAGAAACTCTGTCCAGATATCCCAGATATAACCATATTAACCAGTTTTTTCCAGAAACTCTGTCTAAATCTCCCTGATTTCCCAGATATACCAGTTTCTCCCAAAAACTCTATCCAAATTTCCTAGAAATATCCAAAGTACCTGTTTTACCATAAGCTCTGCCCAAATCTTCCAGATTCTCCAAAAATCCCAGCATCTATGCCCAAATCACCCAGAAATGCCCAGATATACTTGTTTCCCCTGGAAACTCTATCCATATTTCTCAGAAATACCCAAAATACTAGTTTCTCCTAGAAGCACAGTCCAAATCAACCAGAAATCTTTATTTCTCCTAGAAACTCAAATGACTTCTAGAAATTTCTCCGAATCTTCCAAACCCATGTTTCTCCCAAAAACTCTATCCGAAATTCCCAAAGTATCCCGGAAATCCCTGTTATCCCTTTGTGATCATACTGGAAAGTAAGGTTAGCACACTCTGTATGGCTAGGACCTTATTTGTTTAACTATTATCTGTTAGAAGTAGGGGCATCATATAGATTAGGGCTTACATCCGCATGCTTATCTCATGTGCATGCACCATTATCATCAGTCTACGCACACTATCTCAGTCAGTCTGTACATAAGTCAGTCCATCTTCCTTAACCTCACTGTCATTGTCTCTCTAGTCATCACTATCAGAATCTGATACACTCCTCTTGAATCTATAGGTCATTATAGATTCCCAAAATCAGCCACTGAGATCCCCATCTTGGGTCAGAAGTTCGAGCAGTCATTTGGTTAGAATCAGTCCGCCGAGAAAATTCAACATGAATCAGGAAACTTTGGAAGTCAAGGTCACTGAATTAATCAATCAACAGTCAGATCGGCTGACTCAAGTTCTGAAATTTATGGAAGAGTTCCGACAACAGCAACCACAGTACCCACCTAGGTTCCTACCACTACAAGGGTTCATGCCACCACCACCGCCTGGATTTGGACCGCCTCCCAAGAACAATGGGGAAGAAGAATGGTTTCAAGGAGTCCCGCCGCCTGTATATGAGAAAAAGCTCCAAGAGAAAATGGACAAGGTCGACAAGCTTGAGAACATACTAAGGAAGAATAAGGGAGTCGACGATTACATGTTAGATCTGGAAGGATTGTTTGAGCCCAACAAAGTGAGGCTACCCGAGAACTTCAAGATGCCTGAAATCGACCGTTTTGACGGAACTGGAAATCCGAAGAGCCACGTGAAGTTTTGTATGAGCATTTTCCAGTCAATGGGCTGCACCCATGAGCACATAGCTATGTTATTCCCTCAAACCCTCCAGAAAGCCGCACTATCCTGGTTCCTAACCCTTGAAACTTCCAAGACCCGAGTTTGGGAAGATGTTGCTAGAACTTTCATTGATCACTACTCCTACAACCAAGAGCTTGATGTCACCATCCGAGATCTGGAAACTACCAGGCAGAATTTTAATGAGTCCTTCACTGCATTCTTGAGCAGATGGAGGAATAAAGTAGCCCAAATGATCCACAGGCCTGTTGAGAAAGAGAAAGTACGTATGCTGGTCAAGAACCTGCAACCAGTATACCATAAAAAACTATTCTACCAGTCCATCTCAACATTTGAAGAGTTGTTTGAGGTTGGAACTAGAATCGAGGATGCTATCTGTGAAGGCAAGATCAATGGAGCTGGGTCACTGAAAAAGGAGAAGAGACCCCACACCTTTGGTGAAGATCAAGAGAGCCTAGATGTCAATGCCTTAAGCCCATCATCAAGCCAAAATGACTGCAGTAAGCGGCATAAGAAAGGAAACCAAAGAGTCTTCACACCACTTGACATGAGCTTATCCTCCGCTCTCAATCACCTTGTTCAAAAGGGTCACCTTGTACCTTTGGAGCCCAGTAAGCCTCCTAATCACCCACCTCCTGGGTACAATGAATCCAAGTATCGTGATTACCACCAAGACCAAGGCCATGAGACCGACAACTGTAAGAGGCTCCGTCACTCAATTCAGGATCTCTTAGATGATGCGCCGCACCCCAATCCAATCCACTACCTCGGTCTGGACCAACCCTCGACTTATCTGTTTAAATGATCCCCTTCGCTGAGGACCATGATTGTTGAACTTGTGCCGGTGAAGTGATGGTGTTTGGGACTTTTGCTAGCAAAACAAATGAGGATGCTCTTTCAAATTAAAAAAAAAAAAAAGACTAAGCGAGTCACTGTAACATTCCATTTGAGACCAGGTTAAGTCTAGTAGAGTCTGTTCTATGTTTCGAGTCTATTTCAAGAGTAGTCTTGTTGTCAAGTCTTCCTGTCATCGAGGTGTGTTGAGTCTGTAATCTTTCTCTTTTGATGGAATGAAATCTCGTTTTGCTTAATCTGATGTGTGTAGTCATAAGTGCATGAATCGCTGAACTGAAAATGTCACTTTTCAAATTACCATTACTCTGCTAATAAATTTTTGCATCAAACAAAAACAAATCCTGAAAGGTCAAAGTCAATTTTGCGCTGACACCGATGAAGAGCCGAGAATTGAATAGTCTTACTTTAAGAATTCAAAGATGCTTTTACTCAAATCTCGAAAAGACATACTTGGAACTGATTTGGGGCTTGCCCAACACCCTTTTCCACCATTGAGCCCAGTCCAATCAAGAGCCATACAAACCTGTCCAATGCAGACTTAGTCATTGTTGGTAGCCAAACATTTCCATGAGTTTCTTCCCCCTTCAAAAAAAAAAAAAAAAAAAGAAAAAAAAAAAGAAAAGCTCGCTAGGTTGAAAACCCGAATAGGGCACCTAGGCAAAATTGAGAGCTAAAAAGGTGTTGATTTCCAAAATCTGACCCTAGCCAGTCAAAAGGTTGAAGAAAATTTTGATGAAACAAATGAGAAAATTGTATGCTTCAAGGTACGTCATTAGAACGCGCCTAGATCATGTTTCAAAGGGCTCGAAACGACCACAAACAAATTCTGAGGGCTGACACGCACATCATGAAATTTTGAGATTGCGATTGAAAGATCTCACATGAATCGACTATAAATTGAGTGGCTAGGCGAAAGTGAAAAGGATCAATCCTCAAAACAAAACAAAAAGAACAAGAAAAAGAAAAGGAAGGGGGATTGAAACTGAATCCTTTTATTCAAGGCTACCACAAGTGAGCTAAGTTTTCTTTTACGATTGGTTTGAAAAACTCTCAACCAATTTCTTTCAAGACCTTGCCTTGAACTACACTCGACCTGATTCCCACTCAGGGATACGTAGGCAACCACATCGGTTCGGTCGCCCCACTCACAAAAAATAACTGATTTCTTTCAAGCCTTGACTTGAACTACGCTCGACCTGATTCCCACTCGGGGATACGTAGGTAACCACATCGGTTCGGTCGCTCCACCCACAAAATAGCCCAATTTCTTTCAAGCTTCGGCCCGAACTACGTTGGACCTGATCTCCGTTCGGGGTATGTAGGCAGACTTTGACAAAAGAAAAGAAGGATGGCTCGCTAGGTTAAAAATCCGAAAGGACGCCTAGGCAAAAGTTTGAGCTGAATCCAAGGTGAGCAATAACAAAAGAGAGAAAAAAAAAAGCTCGCTAGGTCACCTCACTAGTACCTAGGCAAAAGTTATGAGCATTTGAGAGATTAAAGTCACGGTCCTTGCCTCAAGCCAGAAATCACCTTCCACACTAGGGGCAAACTTTGGCTACACGCCTCGTTTGCCTAAATTTTCCTATCTACCCTTCATACAAGGGGCAAACTTTGGTCACCTACCTCGTTTGCCCAAAACCTCCAATGAACCTTCCTCCAAACTAGGGGCAAATTTTGGTCATTTACCTCGTTTGCCTACTGATCCCACTTCATGGCCTTCAAACTAGGGGCAAACTTCATTTGCCACCCGATCCCTATACGCTAATGGTGAGCCTTCAAGTCACAAACACTGTGTTGAACAGATGGAAACGGAGCATCTTTTATTCTATAAGCTAAGGCACTAATTCGAAGCGCATCTTGGGAGAAGCAAAGAAATTTATTAGATCAGTAGGGAGGAATTTTTAAAAATAAGATTCACCATCAAAGTGATGCCACGTTAAGATGAGAAGTAAACACAAAAGAGAAATGGTACATCATTTGTGACAAGAGCACATCAAGTTTTGGCAAGTCGAGCTTGTTTCATTTTGGTCACCCTCGCGTGTCGGTATCTGTCAGTTTTGAGCTTGTCATAGTCTTTTTCAGGAAAAGAGTCGGTCGTAGTCTCAAATGTGTAAGTCAACAGTGACGAATAATGAATTTTTTAAATCAAGTTATAAAGAGCATTCCAATGATAATACAAGCAGGAGTACCAAACATCATTACTGCCCAGACAAGGCGTCAGCATGAGAAGTGTCCAAACTTAGGGCAAATGTAAATTTCATCCCATTCCAAACTGCCAAAAGTTAACCATCATCCTCCTAGCAACATAAGTCCATGAGTGGCTGTTGACCATCTTTCTTCGTTCATGCAACATAAGTCCATGAGTGGCTGTTGATGATCTTCCTTTCTTCTAGCAACATGAGTCCATGAGTGGCTGTTGATCTTTCATCTTTCTTCATGTAACATAAGTCCATGTGTGGCTGTTGATCTTCCTTCCTCCTAGCAACATAAGTCCGTGAGTGGCTGTTGGTCATCCTCCTTCATCCATGCAACATAAGTCCATGAGTGGCTGTTGATGATCTTTCTTTCTTCTAGCAACATGAGTCCATGAGTGGCTGTTGATCTTTCATCTTTCTTCATGCAACATAAGTCCATGTGTGGCTGTTGATCTTCCTTCCTCCTAGCAACATAAGTCCGTGAGTGGCTGTTGGTCATCCTCCTTCATCCATGCAACATAAGTCCATGAGTGGCTGTTGATGATCTTCCTTTCTTCTAACAACATGAGTCCATGAGTGGCTGTTGATCTTTCATCTTTCTTCATGCAACATAAGTCTATGTGTGGCTGTTGATCTTCCTTCCTCCTGTGGACACCGGGATTCCACCGCTTTGTTTGCTTTTGAAACTTGTTTGATTTTGATCAAAGAAAGAGAAAAGGGTCTGTTGAAAATAGATACAGAGTCGCCACTTGGTCTTTAAGGAACCAAGAAACCTAATTTGACTCACCCAAATGGATAAAGGGCACCGGTCCTTCATAACCAAAGAACTTGGCTCAGGATTTTGGTACGAGAGAGGAAGGAGCCTTTGTCGCGACTAAAACACCCTCAACTCGCCCCGTCTTTCGACGGGCCTCAATTAGCATCCAAATAATCATCTTATACTATGTTTGGTCCGACAAATAATACTATGACAGTACATTACATCACATAAGAAAAATTGAAAATGGAAGATCTAAAGATAAGATATCATTCATAAGATCTAAGCCAAATATCACACAATGCAAAGTGAAAGATCACACAAATAAACCTAGGAAAAATCGTCTAATCATGTATCAAATAATCAAGACTTCCTAATCTAAAGGGGGACATGAATTGTTATTGAAACAAATAAACAAAGAAATCAAAATATGCTTAGCAAACTAGTATGATGCATGTTAATCTTTGAGAAAAGAAGACCTCTCAATCCCCGGGATGGATGAGAAAGGATGATTAGATCTGGGGAAGCATGAACGTGTGATCAAGTTCATTCCTTATAATCTTCTTAGATTAGGAGCCATGAAGGCCCCAAATCTTGCATGGATGCAATGTATGTATCTAGAATGTGCCAAGGTTGTGGTGTGCTTTGTGTTCATGGATTCCTAGAATGACTTAGAAGTTTATAATGTGTATGAATGAAATCATCATGGGATATATACAAATGTAGTATGAACTACTTCCTAAAAAATGAACTAATTTGGAAGGCATATAAGCATCAAATCAAAGAATGAAAGTAAAAAGGTGCTGGCTGTGAATAGTGGACAGAACAGTAACATGATCTTGTAAAAATGGAAACGAGGGGTTAGGAATGTTTTCAATGCATGTTTATTTATGTAGATTTCACTTATTGTGTCTAGAACACAACCCAAAAAGACAATCTTTAATAACTATCACAGATTGAGAGAAATCATATGTACAACAGAGGTCACTTAGAAACAGAGTCCGTACTGTCGACTGAAATGTTGAAAAATCTTAGAAACTGAAAACGTGTGATCTAGAGGCCCATTTTATACAGAGAGTTCCCTAAGACATTGAAGTTTAAAGGAAAAATAAGTTGGGATCACCCCTTTGGGAAAATATTTCTGAAAAAGAAGTTGGAAGTTAGTCAAGCTGCTGTGACAGCAGAGGCAGAATGTCTGGAAGGAATGTTTGGGTCCAAATGGACCATTTTCAAATACTTCCAAGTCAAATTAAAAATCATGGGTGTTCTCCAATGAGTTAGGAAGACTTTCCAAGTGGCCTTGCATCTATATGTTGAGTATTGAGTTCTAGAGAAATCTTTGAACTCAGCTCACTCACTGTTTTGAAGATTTTGGGAAAAATAAGGTTTTCTTTCTTGAAATCAAAATAACAGGGATTGAGGGGGGTTTTGAAGTAGAGTTTTTGAAAGTGTAATTTCAATACTCAATAAAGATTATGACCACTTAAAATGCCAACATTCAACTCATCATCAAGAACCTCCAAGATTGTTGGAGAGACTCATTTTTATTTGAGCATAACTTCAATACACTTCAAGGATACCTTGGAGGTATTGAAGTTATGATCATTATCTATCAAACATGTTTTTGAGGTCAAGAGCTACTATCCATAAGGATTCACTCACCCCAAACTTCATGTCATCATTTAGATGATGATGAACTAGTAAGTAAATAAAGAAAATAAAAAAGAAATGAGGTGAGAAGAGATAAACAATGAATAAACAAGCAAGTAGATAATGATCAATAGATGATATTCATGAAGTATTGAACTTGTAGATTGGTGTTTCACTCATATGTAATGACATTGGACATGGAAGAAGCTTCCACTCTCTTAAATGCTCACTAAAATGATGGTTGGGTGTACTGAATGTTGAAGTAAATGAGAGTAATGAAGTAAAAACAAAGTTTAGAACTCACTTTTGTTTTGAAAATCAAAGAAGAAAGCTTCTTTTCTCTCTATTCTAACCTTATCTCTACAACTTTCTCTCCCAAACTTTTTCTACACTTGCATTTGACTTCCCCCAAAATGAAGAGCAATGGGGGATTTATATAGGCCAACTTGGGGTGGTTTTGGGGTTTTAGAAGTATTCCCATTGGTCCCAAACATCTGAAATCATAAAACTACGTCGTTTTGGTTTTAAAATAATCAAAATGGGACCACAAAAGAAATTACAAAAACACACTGTTCTGGGGGAGAGTGCTGCGGCGGCAGTGGGCCAGTGCCGCGGTGGCACTGCTCCTCCCTCATCCAGATAATGCTGTTTAGACCCCCTGAGGTTCCGGTATTCGCGAAAAGGCCCTATTTCGTCCGAAATTCACAGAAAATGCGTATGAACTCCAAACTGAGGCTGTGATATACCGTTTGAAAGGTAATGGAGTCTACTTTACATAAAAAATAGTTCGGGGATAGGTCACTTTGAAAAGTTTAGCGGTATTCGTGATAAAAGCCTATTTGATCGCCTTTTTTCACCTTCGGAAATTCAAAATAAATTCGTTTTAAATCCAGGAATTATGTGCGATATACCGTTGGAAAGCTATTGACCTCTAGTATCCATGAAAAATATTTGAAAATTGTTTCGGTGCCCCGATTCCAAAGTCAAATCTTGGTCAAACTGGTCAAACCCGGGATTCCCGGGAAGTTCTGGGAACCTTCGGTAGCTCCCAGGAACCGACGTTTTCGCTCGATTCTCTTTTAAAACTCATTTGAATACTTTTCTAATGATTCTGGTGAATTCGGACGATTTTGATCAAACTTGGTCAAACTTGGTCAAACTCGGGTCAATCCTGGTCAAACCTTGGTCAAACCGGTCAACGGGGACTTTCGGGGAACTTCCGGGACTTCCGGGGGTCTCTAGGAGCTGACGATTTCTTCCGGTTTTACTTAAAAAATCATTTTATCATTTTTCTTACGACATAGCATGTTTTCAGAACTTCGGGACCAAATCTGGGAGTCTTCGGGCTTTCAGGGGCATTTTGGTCAATCTGAGCATTCTGAGAGATAGAGCTGACTTCCAGGAGTCTTTTTGAGTCTTTTACGATCATTGTGAACCACCAAGCTATGGGTCTCCTAAATTTGATAGCCGACAAAATGGGGTGTCTACAGTTTGCCCCTCTTTGGCAGGAACTTGCGAGGCAACGCATGTCACAAGCGAGTGCCAAAGTTTTGAAGAGACAGGACTTTTAGAGGCTATAGATTTAGGATAAAAAAGCATTGCAAAAGATGCAATGATACTGAGGCTAGTGCTGGTCGTGCTCTCCGTGAGCTGCCTACGTATCCCAAGGAGAATCAGACCAGGACGTAGTTCGGGGCACAAAGGAATGAATCACACATGTACATACACAACAACCAAGCGGATGCTATGCTATGAGGATGGTATGTAATGCATGGATGTGATATGAATTGTGTTATGAATCCTATCATGTCTAGTGTTATGACCCTAGTATGAGCAGGTGCTGTTAGATATGTGCCATTTCGAGTGGACTTGTGTTGTGCTAGTGCTTCTGACTATGATGCAGTGGCCGACCACAGTCTGAAAAGACTCTGGGTTTCGGGGCAAACTTCTCAAATTACGGGAAGTGTGCTTTACAAGCGAATGGGATCGGATGTGGGGTCTTTGAGGATGACAACTAAGGATAACCCATAGGCGAGGGAGTTTTATAATAACCAAAGTGAGGAGGCTCATGATAAGTGGGGTAGCTCACGATAATTGACAGGTGAGATAACCGGAGTGAAGAGGCTCACGATAAGTGAGAAAACTCATAATGACTGACAAGTGAGAAAGGTCATGATAATCAGTGGACACGGATCCTTGAATTGTGAATAGACAGTGCTGGTCCTGGGAATCAAGGTGATTTGACTGCGAGGAATGTTTTCAAACATTGGCTGATCCTTATGATGACAAGTCCGGAGAATCGGTTCGGACTTCTGTTGTCTTCTGCTGGGGATGGTAGGGGACTATCTGAGAATCTCTCTTCAATTCTTGACCTTGAACCAGGATCCATCTCTGAATCTCTCGTGGTTGGTCAGATTCTGCAATGCTCAATCCAAAAGAGCCGGTTAGGGCCTTCGGGAGCTGATGGACTCTCTAAGAATCTCTGTTCAATTCTTGACCTAGAACCAGGATCCATCTCTGAATCTCTCGTGGTTGGTCATCTTTTGTAATGTACTCTGCTAGGAAGAAGGAAATATGCCCATTAAACGGGAGTCAAGGTATCATTTTGTTTGTGACAGAGATGATTTGTGGTGGTTTGACACTGATGGAGGGTGATAATCAATAGCAACTTATGGACTTATGTTGCTAGGATGAAAGAAGATCATCAACAGCCACTCATGGACTTATGTTGCATGAGTGAAGGAATACAGTCAACAGCCACTCATGGACTTATGTTGCTAGAATGAAAGAAGATCATCAACAGCCACTCATGGACTTATGTTGCATGAACGAAGAAAGATGGTCAACAGCCACTCATGGACTTATGTTGCTAGGATGAAAGAAGATCATCAACAGCCACTCATGGACTTATGTTGCATGAACGAAGAAAGATGGTCAACAGCCACTCATGGACTTATGTTGCTAGGATGAAGGAAGACAGTCAACAACCATTCATGGACTTATGTTGCTTGGATGAAGGAAGATCGTCAACAGCCATTCGTGGACTTATGTTGCATGAAGAAAGATGAAAGATCAATAGCCACTCATGGACTTATGTTGCTAGGAGAAAGGAAGATCATCAACAGCCACTCATGGACTTATGTTGCATGAAGAAAGATGAAAGATCAATAGCCACTCATGGACTTATGTTGCAGGAAGGAAGAAAGATCATCAACAGCCACTCATGGACTTATGTTGCATGAAGAAAGATGAAAGATCAACAGCCACTCATGGACTTATGTTGTAGGAAGGAAGAAAGATCATCAACAGCCACTCATGGACTTATGTTGCATGAAGAAAGAAAGATCATCAACAGCCACTCATGAACTTATGTTGCAGGAAGGAAGAAAGATCATCAACAGCCACTCATGGACTTATGTTGCATTAAGAAAGAAAGATCATCAATAGCCACTCATGGACTTATGTTGCATGAAGAAAGATGAAAGATCAACAGCCACTCATGGACTTATGTTACTAGAAGATGATGGTTAACTTTTGGCAGTTTCGAAATGGATGAAATTTTCCCCAAGTTTGGACGCTTCTCACGCTGACGCCTTGACTGGTGCAGTAATAGTGTTTGGTACTCCTGCTTGCATTCAGGGGCGGACATAGTGAGGGTAAAAGGGGGGCTGAAGCCCCCCCCCCCAGACTTTTCAAAAATTGCACTATAGCCTTAAAAAAATATATTTTTTACAATTAAGCCCCCCCTCTAATATTCTACAAGCACCCCTATTTATAAAAATAACAAAGAATACCCTCCCATATAAAAGGACTGTCTAGGGCTTTGTTTTATTTTAACGCCTCATTCTCAAACAGAACTTTCTCTCTCATCGATTTGTGGTGCTCTCACCTCTTTCCTCTCTCATCTGTCTCAATCTCTCACTGAAAGGGACGCCGGGCCGCCGGCAATAAGAGAAAACAACCACTGCGATTCTGCATTTGCGACCATGGGATAGGCTGTACACCCAGGTTTGGTTCGAATCTTGGCTTTTACATCTATTTTCCCATCTTCCATTTGGACCATTTCCAATTTCTAACCCTCTTTCTCATGATCTCATCTCCAGTTCTCCATTTGCTCAGATTCTCAACCAACCACACCAGTACACCACACGGTCCACATAGTCTACACAGAAACATAATTTCATTACAGATTCACAAATGGAGTTGCTATTTGCTAACAGTGTCTCTGGGCAAGAAAAATGAGGTAGGCATATTATTTTGGACTATTCCTCTTAATTTTTAGTTGTTGATTGATTGATTGAATGTTGAATGTTGAATTGTTGACAAGTTTGAATTGTCAAATTGTGGCTTTTTTGACTCTTTGAATGTTAAGTAACTTAAGTTGCTTAATGCTTATTGTATATGTTGAAAATTAGGGGATGGTTTTTTTATTTGATTGTTGAGTTGGGGATCGATTGAAATTGGGGGCTTTTTTTTTTATTTTTTTTATTTTTTTTGCAGAATAGGTAGTTAATTAGGGGTTGATTGCTAAAATTAAGGTAGATGAAATTAGGGACTGATTATTTGATTTACATGAGGAACTAAACTTATGATTGTTGAAATTAGGGATTGATTTTTTTTAAGTAAAATAGAAATAGGAGTTTTCATGGATATTTATTTATTTTTTGTTTTTTAAACAGTCAAACACTTATGGATAGATTCCTTAAAAGAGGACCACCTCCAAGAAAGGATGATGGACCTTCTTCTTCTCCAAAGCAAAGTTGCATGGAGATCAACTTGGAGAACCTTCCTTCAGATCCCGGGTTAAGAAGTCCCATTATAAGTTATCATCCTACAGAACGGGACAAAATTAGGAGACATTACCTACAAAGGGGTCCAAGACAGCCATATGATCACGAGTTTCCTCTTACTAAAATCGAAAAACAAAACCGGCGTTTTAATTCGGCTTGGTTTGGTAATTTTTCTAGTTGGTTGGAGTATAGTGTATCTAAGGATGCTGCATTTTGTCTGCCTTGTTATCTTTTCAAACAAAGTCATTCAGGTCTTGATGCTTTTAGTAGCGTGGGTTTTACTAATTGGAAGAAGTTCGACAAATTAGCGGAGCACGTTGGAAAAGGCCCCTTAAGTGCTCATAATATTGCAGAAGGAAAATGTACTGACTTGATGAATCAGAAGCAACATATTGAGTCTGCTTTTAATAAGCAATCAGACCAAGCTCGATCTCAATACAGAATTCGATTGAATGCTTCAGTTGAGTGTATTCGACTACTTTTGGAGCAAGGACTTGCATTTCGTGGGCATACTGAAACTGAAGATTCAAGAAACCCGGGAAATTTCCTGAAAGTGTTGAGGATGCTTTCTAGAAATTGTCCAGATATCAAAGGGGTTGTTTTAGAAAATGCTCCTCAAAATAATCAATTGATAGCTCCTAGTATTCAGAGAGATATTGTTAGTGCAGCTGCAATGGAAACTATCAATGTGATTATTTGTGATCTTGGTGATGCATTTTTCTCTATTTTAATTGATGAATCACGTGACATATCAGTAAAGGAACAAATGGCAATTGTGATACGTTATGTGGACGATAGTGGTTATGTGATTGAACGGTTTTTGGGTGTTGAGCATGTTACTGATACTTGTGCTCTCACATTGAAGAATGCACTTGACAATTTTCTTTGTAGATATGGACTGAGTATTTTTAGATTACGGGGGCAAGGTTATGATGGAGCTAGTAATATGCAAGGGGAATATAATGGCCTTAAAGCACTTATATTGAGTCAAAATCCAAGTGCCTTTTATGTTCATTGCTTTGCTCATCAATTACAGCTAGCTCTAGTAGTTGTATCAAAGGATCACGATGGTGTTGCCTCTCTTTTTCAAACTATTTTAAGAGTGTTGAATGTTGTTGGAGGGTCATGTAAACGTCGAGACATGCTTAGGGAAAAACAAGCAGCACAAATAGCCGAGGCACTTGAAGTGGGAGATCTTTCTAGTGGACAAGGCTTAAATCAAGAAACAAGTCTTAGACATGCTGGTGATACACGTTGGGGTTCCCATTATCATACTTTGGTGAGCTTGTCTACTATGTTTGAACCTGTGATTGATGTGCTTGAAATAATTGGGAGAGATTCTTCCCATTCAGACCAACGGGTTGAAGCAAAGTCTTTGTTAGGTACCATGGAGTCATTTGACTTTGTGTTCTTCCTTCTCCTAATGAGGAGTCTCTTAGCAATAACAAATGAGCTATCACAGGCACTACAAAGAAAAGATCAAGACATAGTAAATGCCATGAATTTGGTTTTAATATCCAAAACAAGGCTTCAAGACACGAGGGACACTGGATGGACTACTTTACTTAATGATGTTTCCTCATTTTGTGAGAAACGTGATATTATTGTTGTGGATATGGATGATATGTTTGTGGTTCCGGGGCGGAGAAGGCGTAACACAATGGAAATCAAGAACCTACATCATTATCAAGTCGATGTATTTTATGCAGTACTAGATTTGCAATTACAAGAACTGAATGCTCGCTTCAGTGTAGCGAATACAGAGTTGCTTCGTTGCATGGCAAGCTTGAGTCCATGTAACTTGTTCAACAATTTTGATAAGGATAAATTATTTCGCTTTGCTGAATTTTATCCTAATGATTTTTCATCATTTCAGCTTCAGCTCCTAGCTGGTCAGCTTGATACTTATATTATTGACATGCGCTCACATAGTGAATTTTCAAGACTTGAAGGGCTTGGTGCTCTTGCTAGATCGTTGGTGGAGACTGGAAGGCACAAAGTATATCCTTTAGTTTACTTGCTCCTAACTTTGGCATTGATCTTACCAGTTGCAACTGCTACGGTTGAGAGAGCCTTTTCAGCTATGAATATTATCAAGAATCGATTACGAAATCGAATGGGTGATGAGTTGTTGAGTGATAGTTTGGTTATATACATAGAGAATGAGATTTTTGAGGGGGTGGCAAATGATACAATTATGGAAAACTTCCAAAAGATGAAAACTCGTAGGGGTCAATTGTAAATGCAACTTTATGAATTGCGCAAGGCATGCTAGTAATTCCTTCCTTTGGCTAATTGTGGCTTTGTGCTTTTTGCTGTTTTGTTTAGCATAGGGCCTTTCTTTCTTTTGCTTTGACGATAGGTTGCTAGTCTTAGATGGGTTTGGATCTGGGTTTGTCCAGATTGGTTTCCATCTTTGTCTTTATGAAGCTTATTAATGAAAATATGATTTTTGTCTTAAATTCTATCATTTACATGGTTTTGTGTATTTAAATTTATATTTGTAAACTCAAGCCCCCCCACCTGGAATTTCTAAATCTGCCCCTGCTTGCATTGTCATTAGAATGCTCTTTATAACTTGATTTGAAAAATTCATTATTCGTCACTATTGACTTATACATTTGAGACTACGACAGACTCTTTTTTTGAAAAAGACTATGACAGACTCAGAAACTGACAGACACCGACGCACGAGGGCAACATATTCGACACTGAAATGAAACAAGCTCGACTTGCCAAAACTTAATGTGCTCTTGTCATAAATGATGTACCATTTCTCTTTTGTGTTTACTTCTCACCTTAACGTGGCATCACTTTGATGGTGAATCTTATTTTAAAAATTCCTCCCTACTGATCTAATCAATTTCTTTGCTTCTCCCAAGATGTGCTTTGAATTAGTGCCTTAGCTTATGGAATAAAAGATGCTCCATTTCCATCTGTTCAAGACAATGCTTGTGACTTGAAGGCTTATAGGGATTGGGTGGCAAACAAAGTTTGCCCCTAATTTGAAGGGCATGAAGTGGGATCGATAGGCAAACGAGGTAAATGACCGAAGTTTGCCCCTAGTTTGGAAGAAGGTTCATTGGAGGTTTTGGGCAAACGAGGTAGGTGACCGAAGTTTTCCCCTTGTATGAAGGGTAGATAGTAAAAGTCAGGCAAACGAGGCGGGTAGCCGAAGTTTGCCCCTAGTGTGGAAGGTGGTTTCTGGTTTGAGGCAAGGACCGTGACTTTAATCTCTCAAATGCTCATAACTTTTGCCTAGGTACTAGTGAGGTGAACTAGCGAGCTTTTTTCTCTCTTTTGTTATTGCTCACCTTGGATTCAGCTCTAACTTTTGCCTAGGCGTCCTTTCGGATTTTCAACCTAGCGAGCCATCCTTCTTTTCTTTTTTCAAAGTCTGTCTACGTACCCCCGAATGGGGATCAGGTCCAACGTAGTTCCGGCCGAAGCTTGAAAGAAATTGGGCTATTTTTGTGGGTGGAGCGACCGAACCGATGTGGTTGCCTACGTATCCCCGAGTGGGAATCAGGTCGAGCGTAGTTCAAGGTAAGGGCTTGAAGGAAATTGGTATGATTATGATGGTGTTGACCGAACCGATGTGGTTGACTACGTATCCCCAAGTGGGAATCAGGTCGAGCGTAGTTCAAGCCAGGGCTTGAAAGAAATTGGTTTGAGGTATGAGGGTTTTTCAAACCAATCGTCAAAGAAGTTCAAACTTTAGCCACTTGTGGTAGCTTTGAATAAAAGGGTTCAGTTTCAATCTCCCCTTCTTTTCTTTTTCTTTTTCTTTTTTGTTTTGAGGATTGATCCTTTTCACTTTCGCCTAGCCAGTTAATTTTGCTTTTTAATGTAGTCGATTCTTGTGAGATCTTTAAATTGCAATCTCAGAATTCCAGAATGTGCATGTCAGTTCTCGGAATTTATTTGTGGTCATTCCGTGCCTTTTGAAATGTGATCTTGGCACGTTCTTAAGATGTATCTTGAAGCGTATGATTCTCTCATTTGTTTCATCAAAATTTTCTCCAACATTTTGACTGGCTAGGGTCAGATTTTGGAAATCAACACCTTTTTCAGCTCTAACTTTTGCCTAGGTGCCCTTTCGGGTTTTCGACCTAGCGAGCTTTTTCTTTTTCTTTTTTTTTTTTTTTTTTTTCTTTCTTTTTTTTTGTTTTTTTTAAAGTGGAGATGAAACTCACTGAAATGTTCGGCAACCATCAAGGGCTAAGTTTGCATTGCTTTCAATTGGACAGATTGTGTGGTTCTTGATTGGACTGGGCTGAAGGCTTTAAAATGGTGGAAAAGGGTGTTGGGCAAGCCCCGAATCAGTTCCAAGTATGTCTTTTCGAGATTTGAGCAAAAGCATCTTTGAATTCTTAAAGTAAGAGTATTCAATTCTCGGCTCTTCATCGGTGTCAGCGCAAAATTGACTTTGACCTTTCAGGATTTTTTTGTTTGAGTAAAAAAAAAATTATTTTTTTTAGCACAGTAATATCCATGGTAATTTGAAAAGTGACACTTCAGTTCAGCGATTCATGCATCTATGACTAGGCACATCAGATTAGGCAAAATGAGACTTCAGTCCATCAGTAGAGAAGCATTACAGACTCATTAACAAGTCGATGACAGACAGACTCGACCACAAGACTAAACTTAAAATAGACAAAACATACAACAGACTCGACTAGACTCGACCCAGTCTCAAATGGAATGTCACAGTGACTCACTTATTCTTTTTTATTTTTTATTTTTTTAAAGAGCATCTTCATTTGGTTTTCTATCAAGAGTCCCAAACACCATCACTTCACCGGCACAGGTTCAACATTCATGGTTTTCAGTGAAGGGGATCATTTAAACAGGTAGGTCAAGGGTTGGTCAAGACCGAGGTGGTGGATTGGATTGGGGTGCGGCGCATCATCTAAGAAATCCTGAATTGAGTGACGGAGCCTCTTACAGTTGTCGGTCTCATGGCCTTGGTCTTGGTGGTAATCACAATACTTGGATTCATTATACCCAGGAGGTGGGTGATTAGGAGGCTTACTGGGCTCCAAAGGCACAAGGTGGCCCTTTTGAACAAGGTGATTGAGAGCGGAGGATAAGCTCATGTCAAGTGGTGTGAAGACTCTTTGGTTTCCTTTCTTGTGCCTCTTACTGCAGTCATTTTGGCTTGATGATGGGCTTATGGCATTGACATCTAGGCTCTCTTGATCTTCACCAAAGGTATATGGTCTCTTCTCCTTTTTCAATGACTTAACTCCATTGATCTTGCCTTCACAGATAGCATCCTCGATTCTAGTCCCAACCTCAAACAACTCTTCAAATGTTGAGATGGACTGGTAGAATAATTTTTCATGGTATACTGGTTGCAGGTTCTTGACCAGCATACGTACTTGCTCTTTCTCAACAGGCCTGTGGATCATTTGGGCTACTTTATTCCTCCATCTGCTCAAGAATGCAGTGAAGGACTCATTAAAATTCTGCCTGGTAGTTTCCAGATCTCGGATGGTGACATCAAGCTCTTGGTTGTAGGAGTAGTGATCAATGAAAGTTCTAGCAACATCTTTCCAAACTCGGGTCTTGGAAGTTTCAAGGGTTAGGAACTAGGAAAGTGCGGCTTTCTGGAGGGTTTGAGGGAACAACATAGCTATGTGCTCATGGGTGCAGCCCATTGAATGGAAAATGCTCATACAAAACTTCACGTGGCTCTTCGGATTTCCAGTTCCGTCAAAACGGTCGATTTCAGGCATCTTGAAGTTCTCGGGTAGCCTCACTTTGTTGGGCTCAAACAATCCTTCCAGATCTAACATGTAATCGTCGACTCCCTTACTCTTCCTTAGTATGTTCTCAAGCTTGTCGACCTTGTCCATTTTCTCTTGGAGATTTTTCTTATATACAGGCGGCGGGAGTCCTTAAAACCATTCTTCTTCCCCATTGTTCTAGGGAGGCGGTCCAAATCCAGGCGGTGGTGGTGGCATGAACCCTTGTAGTGGTAGGAACCTAGGTGGGTACTATGGTTGCTGTTGTCGGAACTCTTCCATAAATTTCAGAACTTGAGTCATCCGATCTGACTGTTGATTGATTAATTCAGTGACCTTGGCTTCCAAAGTTTCCTGATTCATGTTGAATTTTCTCGGCGGACTGATTCTAACCAAATGACTGTTCGAACATCTGACCCAGGATGGGGATCTCAGTGGCTGATTTTGAGAATCTATAATGACCTATAGATTCGAGAGGAGTGTATCAGATTCTGATAGTGATGACTAGAGAGACAATGACAGTGAGGTTAAGGAAGATGGACTGACTGAGATAGTGTGCGCAGACTGATGAGAATGGTGCATGCACATGAGACAAGTATGCGGATGCAAGCCCTAACCTATAGGATGCCCCTACTTCTAACAAATAGTAGTTAAACAAATAAGGTCCTACCCATACAGAGTGTGCTAACCTTACTTTTCAGTATGATCACCAAGGGATAACAGGGATTTTTGGGATACTTTGGGAATTTCGGATAGAGTTTCTGGGAGAAACATGGGTTTGGAAGATTCAGAGAAATTTCTAGAAGTCATTTGAGTTTCTAGGAGAAACAAGGATTTCTGGTTGATTTGGACTGAGCTTCTAGGAGAAACTGGTATTTTGGGTATTTCTGAGAAATATGGATAGAGTTTCCAGGGAAAACAAGTATATCTGGGCATTTCTGGGTGATTTGGGCAGAGATGCTGGGATTTTTGGAGAATCTTGGAGATTTGGGAAGAGTTTCTGGGAAAACAGGTACTTTGGATATTTCTAGAAAATTTGGATAGAGTTTCTGGGAGATAGGACAGAGTTTCTGGGAGAAACTGTTATATTTGGGAAATCAGGGAGATTTAGACAGAGATTCTGGAAAAAACTGGTTAATATGGTTATATCTGGGATATCTGGACAGAGTTTCTGGGAGGAACAGGTTATGATGGTGATCATACTGTCTAGCTAGTTTTCATACTCCTATGTCCTAGGACCAACAAACAAGGTTTGCGGTATATATCTTTCTGAACATGGAGCAGACATCCTTGTCATGGTGCCTAGGCAGGTCAACTCAATATGATCACATGTGAGTGATTGCCTTGGGGATCATAAGAAAGAAGTTCTGCCTCATGCCACATAAGCGTCTACACCGCGTAGGTAATCCTGTCAGGGCATACAACAGTTATATCACATTGTCCTATCTGAAAAGATAAATCAACAGCCCTATGAAAGGTTCTACAGGAATTTATATGCAAAGGCTGGGTTTAGTCAAAGAGGGTCCGTTGATGAGAGTTATAATATACCGTCAGGGAGACATTATGGAGGTTTTTACTCTTTTTGATATACCTTGGAAGGTACAGTATCAACGATGACTTGTGCCCTGGCACAGCAAGACCTGAACAATGTCAGCGCCGCGTTTCAGACACAGTCAGAGGGGGAAAATGCAAGAGTGCAATGCGGTGAACCAAACACAGTAAAAAGATGATTTTAAGGATGCTTCTTATGAGTCAAACCTCTGTATTATTTTGTTTTGAAAATAAATTCCCCAGCAGAGTCGCCAGATTGTGGACACCGGGATTCCACCGCTTTGTTTGCTTTTGAAACATGTTTGATTTTGATCAAAGAAAGAGAAAAGGGTCTGTTGAAAATAGATACAGAGTCGCCACTTGGTCTTTAAGGAACCAAGATACCTAATTTGACTCACCCAAATGGATAAAGGGCACCGGTCCTTCATAACCAAAGAACTTGGCTCGGGGTTTTGGTACGAGAGAGGAAGGAGCCTTTGTCGCGACTAAAACACCCTCAACTCACCCCGTCTTTCGACGAGCCTCAATTAGCATCCAAATAATCATCTTATACTATGTTTGGTTCGACAAATAATACTATGATAGTATATTACATCACATAAGAAAATTTGAAAATGGAAGATCTAAAGATAAGATATCATTCATAAGATCTAAGCCAAATATCACACAATGCAAAGTGATAGATCACACAAATAAAGCTAGGAAAAATCGTCTAATCATGTATCAAATATTCAAGACTTCCTAATCTAAAGGGGGACATGAATTGTTATTGAAACAAATAAACAAAGAAATCAAAATATGCTTAGCAAACTAGTATGATGCATGTTAATATTTGAGAAAAGAAGACCTCTCAATCCCCGGGATGGATGAGAAAGGATGATTAGATCGGGGGAAGCATGAACGTGTGATCAAGTTCATTCCTTATAATCTTCTTAGATTCGGAGCCATGAAGGCCCCAAATCTTGCATGGATGCAATGTATGTATCTAGAATGTGCCAAGGTTGTGGTGTGCTTTGTGTTCATGGATTCCTAGAATGACTTAGAAGTCTATAATGTGTATGAATGAATGAATGAAATCATCATGGGATATATACAAATGTAGTATGAACTACTTCCTAAAAAATGAACTAATTTGGAAGGCATATAAGCATCAAATCAAAGAATGAAAGTTAAAAGGTGCTTGCTGTGAATAGTGGACAGAACAGTAACATGATTTTGTAAAAATGGAAAAGAGGGGTTAGGAATATTTTCAATACATGATTCTTTATGGAGAGTTTCATTATTGTGTCTAGAACAGAACCCAAAAATCCAATCTTTCATAACTATCACAGATTGTGAGAAATCATATGAACAACAGAGGTCACTCAGAAACAGAGTCCGTACTGTTGACTGAAATGTTGAAAAATCTTAGAAAATGAAAACAAGTGATCTAGAGGCCCATTTTATACAGAGAGTTCCATACGACATTGAAGTTTAAGGGAAAAAAAAGTTTGGACCACCCCGTTTGGAAAATATTTCTGAAAAAGAAGTTGGAAGTTAGTCAAGCTGCTGTGACAGCAGAGGAAGAATGTCTGGAAGGAATATTTGGGTCCAAATGGACCATTTTCAAGTACTTCCAAGTCAAACCAAAAATCATGGGTGTTCTCCAATGAGTTAGGAAGACTTTCCAAGTGGCCTTGCATCTATATGTTGAGTATTGAGTTCTAGAGAAATCTTTGAACTCAGCTCACTCACTGTTTTGACTCACTGTTTTGAAGATTTTGGGGAAAATATGGTTTTCTTTCTTGAAATCAAAATGAGATGGATTGAGGGGGGTTTTGAAATAGAGGTTTTGAAAGTGTATTTTCAATACTTAATAAAGATTATGACCACTTAAAATGCCAACATTCAACTCATCATCAAGAACCTCCAAGATGGTTGGAGAGACTCATTTTTATTTGAGCATAACTTCAATACACTTCAAGGATACCTTGGAGGTATTGAAGTTATGATCATCATCTATCAAACATGTTTTTGAGGTGAAGAGCTACTATCCATAAGAATTCACTCACCCCAAACTTCATGTCATCATTTAGATGATGATGAACTAGTAAGTAAATAAAGAAAATCAAAAAGAAATGAGGTGAGAAGAGATAAACAATGAATAAACAAGCAAGTAGATAATGATCAATAGATGATATTCATGAAGTATTGAACTTGTATATTGGTGTTTCACTCATATGTAATGACATTGAACATGAAAGAAGCTTCCACTCTCTTAAATGCTCACTAAAATGATGGTTGGGTGTATTGAATGTTGAAGTAAATGGGAGTAATGAAGTAAAAATAAAGTTTAGAACTCACTTTTGTTTTGAAAATCAAAGAAGAAAGCTTCTTTTCTCTCTATTCTAACCTTATCTCTACAACTTTCTCTCCCAAACTTTTTCTACACTTGTATTTGACTTCCCCCAAAATGAAGAACAGTGGGGGGTTTATATAGACCAACTTGGGGTGGTTTTGGGGTTTTAGAAGTATTCCCATTGGTCCCAAACATCTGAAATCATGAAACTACGTCGTTTTGGTTTTAAAATAATCAAAATGGGACCACAAAAGAAATTACAAAAACACACTGTTCTGGGGTAGAGTGCCGCGGCGGCACTACTCCTCCCTCGTCCAGATAATGCTGTTTAGGCCCCCTGAGGTTCCGGTATTCGCGAAAAGGCCCTATTTCGTCCGAAATTCACAGAAAATGCGTATGAACTCCAAACTGAGGTTGTGATATACCGTTGGAAAGGTAATGGAGTCTAATTTACATAAAAAATAGTTCGGGGATAGGTCACTTTGAAAAGTTTAGCGGTATTCGTGATAAAAGCTGATTTGATCGCCTTTTTTCACCTTCGAAAATTCAAAATAAATTCGTTTTAAATCCAGCAATTATGTGCGATATACCATTGGAAAGCTATTGACCTCTAGTATCCATGAAAAATATTTGAAAAATGTTTCAGTGCCCCGATTCTAAAGTCAAATCTTGGTCAAACTAGTCAAACCCGGGATTCCCGGGAAGTTCTGGGAACCTCCGGGAGCTCCCAGGAGCCGACGTTTTCGCTCGATTCTCTTTTCAAACTCATTTTAATACTTTTCTAATGATTCCGGTGAATTCGGACGATTTCGGTCAAACTTGGTCAAACTTGGTCAAACTCTGGTCAAACCTTGGTCAAACCGATCAACGGGGACTTTCGGGGAACTTCCAGGACTTCCGGGGGTCTCTGGGAGCTGACGATTTCTTCCGGTTTTACTTAAAAACTCATTTTATCATTTTTATTACGACATAGGATGTTTTCAGAACTTCGGGACCAAATCTGGGAGTCTTTGGGATTTCAGGGGCATTTTGGTCAATTTGAGCATTTTGAGAGATAGAGCTGACTTCCAGGAGTCCTTTTAAGTCTTTTACGATAATTGTGAACCACCAAGCTATGGGTCTCCTAAATCTGATAGCTGACAAAATGGGGTGTCCACACCTCCTAGCAACATAAGTCCGTGAGTGGCTGTTGGTCATCCTCCTTCATCCATGCAACATAAGTCCATGAGTGCCTGTTGACCATCTTTCTTCGTTCATGCAACATAAGTCCATGAGTGACTGTTGATGATCTTCTTTCATCCTAGCAACATAAGTCCATGAATGGCTGTTGACTGTCTTCCTTCGCTCATACAACATAAGTCCATGAGTGGCTGTTGATGATCTTCTTTCATCCTAGCAACATAAGTCCATAAGTTGCTATTGATTATCACCTTCCATCAGTGTCAAACCACCGCAAATCATCTCTGTCACAAACAAAATGATACCTTGACTCCCATTTAATGGACGTATTTCCTTCTTCCTAGCAGAGTACATTATACTTTAGCTCCCGAGGGCCATAACCGGCTCTTTTGGATTGAGCATTGTAGAATCTGACCAACCACGAGAGATTCAGAGATGGATCCTGGTTCTAGGTCAAGAATTGAAGAGAGATTCTCAGAGAGTCTATCAGCTCCCGAAGGCCCTAACCGGCTCTTTTGGATTGAGCATTGCAAAATCTGACCAACCACGAGAGATTCAGAGATGGATCCTGGTTCTAGGTCAAGAATTGAAGAGCGATTCTCAGAGAGTCCCCTACCATCCCCAGCAGAAGATAACAGAAGTCTGAACCGATTCTCAAGACTTGTCATCATAAGGATCGGCCAACGATTGAAAACATCACTCGTAGTCAAATCACCCCGATTCCGAGGGCAAGCACTGTCTATTCACAATTCAAGGATCCGTGTCCACTGATTATCATGAGCTTTCTCACCTGTCAGTCATTATGAGTTTCCTCATCGTGAGCCTCTTCACTCCGGTTATCTCACCTGTCAATTATCGTGAGCTACTCCACTTATCATGAGCCTCCTCACTTTGGTTATTATTGACACGAGAATAATCTTGTGCGCTCTTGTGCAACACCCAAGTGTAGGTGGACGTGCAAGTAGTAACTGGTAAGACCAGGTCGATCCCACAGGGAAGGATGAGAATTGAATTACTTAGATTAGACTCTAAAAGAAAAGAAAATTCAATATTTTAAGAGAAGCGTAGAACACAAAGTTCTACAATTAACAACTACTAAACTTAAAAGCAACTAAATTAAATGAACTAATGATTAACTATTTAACTAAAGCGAGATTCAAAAATGGTTTTTTCTTAATAAAAGAAAGTGTTGGGATCACGCGAATCCACTATGACTCAACCATCTACCATGCAAATGCAATTAAGCTCAACGGAGGGCAACTTCTACAGTATCCCGTACTTCTCTAAGGATATAGAATCAATAGTCCTTTCATGACCGGGACTATATCATCACAATTAAGTTTGAAATACACAAAGGTAGTTTAATTCAATAGTTAAGACTCTCACCTACAATGGTATTAACATTGAGGGTGGTTTGCAAAATATATTGAAAGAAAATGCCTTAAGGCTTAACGTTTAAAGACTGTTTTGACAAACTGAGCATTTAGGGACAGTTTGATAACGAATCAGTAAAGCAGAAAGTCTTGGGATACTGTATTAGATGTCCTCAAGAATCAGAGGTCTCGATCGATCGACGCGCTTTCGATCGATCGAACTTCTTCATCTCTCGATCGATCGAACTATCTTTGATCGCTCGACTACATCTCTGGTCCGATCGATCGAACTACATTCGATCGATCGAACACAGAAATAAAAATACTGCATGGCAGAGGCCTGAAATCACAGTTTCATCGCGATTTCCCAACCCCGGACTACTCAGACATGATCTGGAAAGTCTCAGATGTATTTTTAACGTAAAAGTTCATTAAAGTTATGTTTGTTTGAGAGTTTTTCATAAAAAACTATGAAAATCAATGATTTTAACTTAGAGAACATACAATACTACAATATTGACAATTATACTACGAATAAATAAGTGCAGACTGTTAACGAAACAAAACGAAATAACCTGGACCGAAGAAACTTGATTAAACTGAAAAAAATTCCAAGCTAACAATGTTGAATCTTGATTAAACCTAAAAAAACACAAGGAAACTCTCTATTCTCTAAGAGAACTGATGAAAACAAAGTTGGGCCTCCTTTGAGACGTAAACAAAACGATTATATATAGCCTCGACCTAATGCTAGGGTTCAAAAACCCGTTTCTGCTGCATGCGCGTATAATCTGATAAAAGGCATGTTTGATCGATCGAACATATATCGATCGATTGAACTTTCAGACACTTCGATCGCTTGAACTACACTAGATCGATCGAAACGTCGATCGCTCGAACCCTGTACTTCAGCTTTGAGTTGTCTTCATCAGGTTCAAGCACTTCCTTTTATCAACATTCTTCAATCTTTCATACAGCAGCAGTAATCTGCACAAATAACTACTAAAATAATACCACTTATCATAGTTTAATCAATTTGTGCAAAAACTGGTATTGTAATTCAAACTGCAGATAAACAGGGGAATTGTAGACTTTTCTAGTATATTTTCCTCTTTTAGCGCAGTTGTATTTTACAAATACCCCTGCTTGTCACAACCCCCAACTAGCGATTTGCTAGTCCCTAGCAATAAAGTGAAAATAAAACAAGCTTACTAATACTACAATGACTAAAATAACAAAAAAAAAAAAAAAACTAAAGCAACTATTCTAATAAAATGAAGGAAACTTCCTAACTCACTTTCGCAGGAATCGCGGTTGCATTTAGCAAATACAACAAGCCGTTAAACCCCTAGGTTTCCCTAGTGGACGAGTGTTGTCTCGTGAGGGTTTGCAGTGAATCTACCCACAAAATTCTAAATTTTAAGCTCAAAAAGATATAGAAAAACTTATAAACATTCTTTCCCATTCGACTATCAATTTAGCTCCACATAACATATCAACCTTATACAAACCATGACGAAATCCACATGTTCCTCATGTCACCAAGATAAGTATACATATGCGTTACATTCATGTATCCGTGTGTGTGTGAAATCAACAGTTACGCATCCAACTTTATTTAGAATTGTTTAGACTATTATACTCTTGGAACTTGTAGTTTCAACTCAATTCTCACATGGGTTTGCACTCCAAAATGAACATCTCACAGAAACTTGTTTAGAAATGATCGCTCATGGTGTGAAAACTTCAATATGAATGATGTTTTGGCTACTAGTGTTTCACACCGAACTCGATAAAGGACGAACATTTAGAGTAATATAGTCTCGTGAAAGGAATACCACTTACTAGAGGAGCAAAATACCGTGGATAACTCAACTTACACTTTCATATTCAAACTAAGTCATCAAGAATCATTAAGGCTTAGACAATTCGGCCTTTATTTAGTGAGATAAAGATAAGAGGGGTAAGGAATTGCACATCCTTGGCATTTGGTTGCATTTATTTCTTCTTCATTCCAACCATCCTCTATTTTCATATAGATTTCTCTTTACTTTACTTTTTCTTTTTTTTTTTTTTTTTTTTTTTTAACCTTTTCAACATCTCCTTGCATATTTTCTTTTTATACAATCACTTCCACAACTTCTCCCTTCTCATCACATACCTTAACAATTTTTTAGTCACATCAGATGTGCAATCGGGTTTATAACGGTTAAAGTATAAGATAAGGGGTTTTAGGCTTGCATATTGGCAATAGTCAATCAGTGTGGGCTAGAAGGTTCTTGGATGTTGATATAGGTATAAACAAAATGAATAACGATGGCTTAAATTATTTTCTTAACTTCTTAGTTTTAGCACTTCAGTGTTCATTGAGTTTTAATTGGTAAATCCTGAACGTTCTCCTCTAATAAACAGCCTAAATGAAGAATTTTGAGACTATTCAACGAATTTCAAGAATATTCAAAAAAAATTATTCAAATTAATGTGACAATTCCCTCAGAATTGAAGATTAGGTTCAAAAACTCACTAAGGGTTGTTAGTTTCCACTAATTATTCCTTGAAGCATAAAAGTCATATTAACTCTATTTTCAGTTTTCTGCATAACTCTTAACATGTGCAAATTATTTGGATACTAGAATGGTTAACAATTGCACTCCTCTTAGTGAAGCTAGAAAAAAACGTGTGAACTTAAGTCATAATGGGATGAGATGAATATGAATATGTCATTGCTTGATCACAGCTAAATAGGAGAGAAAATCCAAAATTTTTCTACCAATTTAGTTCCAAAACTTGGTTAATTATTTGAAAATTTGCAATTTATTATTATTTTTTTTTTCAAAAACTTGACACGAGAATAATCTTGTGCGCTCTTGTGCAACACCCAAGTGTAGGTGGACGTGCAAGTAGTAACTGGTAAGACCAGGTCGATCCCACAGGGAAGGATGAGAATTGAATTACTTAGATTAGACTCTAAAAGAAAAGAAAATTCAATATTTTAAGAGAAGCGTAGAACACAAAGTTCTACAATTAACAACTACTAAACTTAAAAGCAACTAAATTAAATAAACTAATGATTAACCATTTAACTAAAGCAAGATTCGAAAATGGTTTTTTCTTAATAAAAGAAAGTGTTGGGATCACGCGAATCCACTATGACTCAACCATCTACCATGCAAATGCAATTAAGCTCAACGGAGGGCAACTTCTACAGTATCCCGTACTTCTCTAAGGATATAGAATCAATAGTCCTTTCATGACCGGAACTATATCATCACAATTAAGTTTGAAATACACAAAGGTGGTTTAATTCAATAGTTAAGACTCTCACCTACAATGGTATTAGCATTGAGGGTGGTTTGCAAAATATATTGAAAAAAAATGCCTTAAGGCTTAACGTTTAAAGACTGTTTTGACAAACTGAGCATTTAGGGACAGTTTGTTAACGAATCAGTAAAGAAGAAAGTCTCGGGATACTGTATTAGATGTCCTCAAGAATCAGAGGTCTCGATCGATCGACGTGCTTTCGATCGATCGAACTTCTTCATCTCTCGATCGATCAAACTATCTTTGATCGCTCGACTACATCTCTGGTCCGATCGATCGAACTACATTCGATCGATTGAACACAGAAATAAAAATCCTGCATGGCGGAGGCCTGAAATCACAGTTTCATCGCGATTTCCCAACCTTGGACTACTCAGACATGATCTGGGAAGTCTCAGATGTATTTTTAACGTAAAAGTTCATTAAAGTTATGTTTGTTTGAGAGTTTTTCATAAAAACTATGAAAATCAATGATTATAACTTAGAGAACATACAATACTACAATATTGACAATTATACTACGAATAAATAAGTGCAGACTGTTAACGAAACAAAACGAAATAACCTGGACCGAAGAAACTTGATTAAACTGAAAAAAATTCCAAGCTAACAATGTTGAATCTTGATTAAACCTACAAAAACACAAGGAAACTCTCTATTCTCTAAGAGAACTGATGAAAACAAAGTTGGGCCTCCTTTGAGACGTAAACAAAACGATTATATATAGCCTCGACCTAATGCTAGGGTTCAAAAACCCATTTCTGCTGCATGCGCGTATAATCTGATAAAAGGCATGTTCGATCGATCGAACATATATCGATCGATTGAACTTTCAGACACTTCGATCGCTTGAACTACACTAGATCGATCGAAACGTCGATCGCTCGAAACTGTATCGATCGCTCGAACCCTGTACTTCAGCTTTGAGTTGTCTTCATCAGGTTCAAGCTCTGACTACATTCGCTCGCAAAGCACAGAAGTTTGCCCCTAAACCCAGAGTCTTCTAAACCTTGATGTCCTTATCCGAGTCATCCACCACCTCACAGTCACAAACGCTAGCACTACACCGGTCCACTCGGGGTGGCACACACCCCATAGCACCTGCTCATACTAGGATCATAACACTAGACATGATAGGACTCGTGACACAATTCATATCACATCCATGCATTGCATATCATCCTCATAGCATAGCATCCGCATGTCTTGTTGTGCATATGTGATTTTGTTCCTTTGTGCCCTGAACTACGTCCTGGTCTGATTCCCCTCGGGATACGTAGGCAGCTCACGCGGAGCACCACCAGCACTGACCTCAGCATCATTGCATCTTTTGCAACGCTTTTTATCCTAAATCTATAGCCTCCAAAAGACCTGTCTCTTTAAAGCTTTGGCACTCGCTTGCGACATGCGTTGCCTCGCAAGTTCATGCCAAAGAGGGGCAAACTGTAGACACCCCATTTTGTCGGCTATCAGATTTAGGAGACCCATAGCTTGGTGATTCACAATGATCGAAAAACGACTCGAAAGGACTCCTGGAAGCTAGTTCTATTTCTCAAAATGCTCAGAATGACCAAAATGCCCCTGAAAGCCCAAAAGCACCCAGATTCGGACCAAAGGTTCTGGAAACATGCTACGTCGTAAGAAAAGTGATAAAATGAGTTTTTAAGTAAAATCGGATGAAATCGTCAGCTCCCAGAGACCCCCGGAAGTACCGGAAGTTCCCGAAAAGTCCCTGTCGATCGGTTTAACCAAGGTTTGACCAAGTTTGACTAAGATTTGACCAAGTTTGACTAAGGTTGACCGAAATCGTCCAAATTTACAGGAATCATTCTGGATCATGTGAAAAATATTAAAATGAGTTTTAAAAGGAAATCGAGCAAAAACGTCAGCTCCGGGGAGCTCCCAAAGGTTCCCAGAACTTCCCGAGAATCCCAGGTTTGACCAGTTTGACCAGAATTTGACTTTAGAACCGGGAAGCCATAAAAATTTTCAAATATTTTTCATGAATACTAGAGGCCAATAGCTTTCCAACGGTATATCGCACATAATTTTCGGATTTAAAACGAGTTTATTATGAATTTTCGAAAGCGAAAAAAGCGATCAAATCGGCTTTTATCACAAATACCGCAAAACTTTTGAAAGTGACCTATCCCCGAACTATTTTTATGTAAAGTAGACTCCATTACCTTCCAACGGTATATCACAACCTCAATTTGGAGTTTGTACACATTTTCTGTGAATTTCGGACGAAATAGGGCCTTTTCGCGAATACCGGAACCTCTGGGGGCCTAAACAGCATTATCTGGACGAAGGAGGAGCAGTGCCACCGCGGCACTGGCCCACTGCCACCGCAGCACTGGTCCAGTGCCGCCGCGACACTCCCCTCCAGAATAGTGTATTTTTGTAATTTTTCTTGGGGATTCATTTTGATTAATTGAAAACCAAAACGACGTAGTTTTATGTTCACAGATGTTTGGGACCAATGGGAACACTTCTAAATTCCCAAAACCACCCCAAATTGGCCTATATAATGCCCCCATTGCTCTTCATTTTTTTGGGGGGAGGGGGGAGGGCAAGTACAAAAGCTTGAAAAGTTGTAGAGAAGAAGAGAGATAGAGATAGGGTTAGAAGAGACAAAAGGAGCTTTCTCCTACTATTTTGCTATAGAAAGTGAGTTCTAATCTTGTGTTCTTCCATTACCTCTCTTATACTTCACATCCCAAACACCCCCAATCACCAATCTTGAGCATTCTTGAGTTAGGAAGCTACTTCCATGTCTAAATGTCAAAATCTATGAGTGAAACACCAAGCTACAAGTCCAAAATCACATTGATTATCATCTATTGATTGTTATTTACTTACTTGTTCATATTATGTTCATCTCTTCTTGCCTCATTTCTTTTTTATTTTCATTATTTACTTACTAGTTCATCATCATCTAGATGATGACATGAAGTTTGAGGTGAGTGAATCCTTATGGATAGTTGCTCTTAAACTCAAAAACATGTTTGATAGATGATGATCATAACTTTAATACCTCCAAGGTATCCTTGAAGTTATGTTCAAATGAAAATAAATCTCTCCAACAATCTTGGAGGTTCTTGATGATGAGCTTGATGTTGGCATATTAAGTGGCTATGATCTTTATTGAGTATTGAAAATACATTTTGAAAACCTCTATTTCAAAACCCCCTTCAATCCCTCTCATTTTGATCTCAAGAAAGAAAACCTTGTTTTTCCCAAAAATCATCAAAACAGTGAGTGATCTGAGTGCAAAGATTTCTCTAGAACTCAATACTCAATGTATGGATGCAAGGCCACTTGGAAAGTCTTCCTAACTCATTAGAGATCACCCATGATTTTTGGTTTGACTTCAAAATACTTGAAAATGGTCCATTTGGACCCAAACATTCTCTCCAGATATTCTGCCTCTGTTGTCACAGCATCTTGGTTGAATTCTAACTTCTTTTTCAGAAACCATTTCCAAACGGGGTGGTCCTAACTTATTTTTCCCTTAAACGTCAATGTCTTAGGGAACTTTCTGTATAAAATGGGCCTCCAGATCATTTGTTTTCATTTTCTAAGATATTTCAACATTTCAGTCGACAGTACGGACTCTGTTTTTGAGTGACCTCTATTGTTTATATGATTTCTCTCAATCTGTTATAGTTATTAAAGATTGGTTTTTTGGGTTGTATTCTAGACACAATAAGGAACATCTCCAAAAAAAGCATGCATTGAAAGCATTTCTAAACCCTCTTTTCAATTTTCCAAAGATCTAGTTACTGTTCTGTCCACTATTCATAGCAAGCACATTTTAACTTTCATTCCTTGATTTGATACTTACATGAACTCCAAATTAGCTCATGTCTTAGGAAGTAGTTCATACTACATTTGTACATATCCCATGATGATTTCCTTCATACATTCATACATATTCTAGACTTCTAAGTCATTCTAGGAATCCTTGAACACAAAGCACACTACAACCTTTACACATTCTAGATACATACATTGCATCCATGCAAAGATTTGGGGTTTTTGTAACTCCTAATCTAAGAAGATTATAAGGAATGATCATGATCACACGTTCATTGCTTCCCCTCGATCTAATCATCCTTTCTCATCCGTCCCGGGGATTGAGAGATCTTCTTTTCCCAAAGATTAGCATGCATCATTTTAGTTTGCTAAGCATATTTTGATTTCTTTGTTTATTTGTTTCAATAACAATTCATGTCCCCCCCTCCCCCCCCGTAGATTAGGAAGTCTTGATTATTTGATATATGATTAGACGATTTTTCCTTGGTTTATTTGTGTGATATTTCACTTTTGCATTGTATGATATTTGACTTAGATCTTATGAATGATATCTTATCTTTTGATTTTCAATTTCAAGATTCTTATGTGATGTAATATACTGTCATAGTAGTAATTGTCGAACCACACATAGTATAAGATGATTATTTGGATGCAATTGAGGCCCGTCAAGAGACGGGGCGAGTTGAGGGTGTTTTAGTCGTGACAAAGGCTCCTTCCTCTCTCGTACCAAAACCCCGAACCACAAGTTCTTTGGTTATGAAGGGCCGGTGCCCTTTATCCATTTGGGTGAGTCAAATTAGGTTTCTTGGTTCCTTAAAAATCAAGTGGCGACTCTGTATCTGTTTTCAACAGACCTTTTCTCTTTCTTTGATCCAAATCAATTTCAAACAAGCATAACAAAAGTGGATGAGTGATCCCGCGTGTCCACAGTCACTTTGAAAAGTTTTGTGGTGTTCGTGATAAAAGCCGATTTGATCGCCTTTTTCTCCTTCGAAAATTCGTAATAAATTCGTTTGAAATCCAAAAATTATGTACGATATACCGTTGGAAAGCTATTGACCTCTAGTATCCATAAAAAAATGTTTGAAAAATGATACGATGCTCCGGTTTCAAAGTCAACTTTTTGTCAAACTGGTCAAACTTGGGATTCCCGGGAAGTTCTAGAAACATCTGGGAGCTCCCAGGAGCTGACATTTTTGTTCGATTTTCTCTTAAAACTCATTTTAGTATTTCCCATATGATTTAGAATGATACCGAAACTTTTCGGCAAATTTGGATGATTTCGGTCAAACTTGGTCAAACCGGTCAACGGGGGCTTTCTGGGAACTTCCGGGACCTCCGGCGGTCTCTGAGAGCCGACGAATTCATCCGGTCTTGCTTTAGAACTCATTTTATTTGTTTTTCTTATGACATAGCGTGTTTCCAGAACATTTGGTCCAAATTCGGGAGCTTTCGGGCTTTCAGGGGTATTTTGGTCATTCTGAGCATTTTGAGAGATAAAACTAACTTCCAGGAGTCCTTTTTGAGTCTTTTTTATCATTGTGATCCACCAAGCTATGGGTCTCCTAAATCTGATAGCCGACAAAATGGGGTGTCTGTAGTTTGCCCCTCTTTAGCATGAACTTGTGAGGCAACGCATGTCGCAAGCGAGTGCCAAAGCTTTGAAGAGACAGGTCTTTTGGAGGCTATAGATTTAGGATAAAAAGCGTTGCAAAAGATGTAATGATAGAAAGCATGATGCTGGGGCCAGGGCTGGTCGTGCTCTTCGTGAGCTGCCTACGTATCCCAAGGGAAATCAGACTAGGACGTAGTTCGGGGTATAAAGGAACAAATCGCGCATGCACAACAAGATAAGCGAATGCTATGTTATAAGGATGATATGCAATGCATGGGATTGCGTCCTGAGTCCTATCATGTTTAGTGTTCTGATCTTAGTATGAGCTGGTGATGCGGGGTGTGTGCCACTCTTATGCTGTGTTAGTGTCTCCGACTGTGATGCAGTGGCTGACTCAGATAAAGACACAATGGTTTGGAAGACTCTGGGTCTCGGGTCAAATTTTTTAAATTCTGAGAAGCGTGCTTTGCAAGTGAAATGGATCAAACACAAGGTTTTAGAAGATGACAACTAAAGGTGACCGAGGGATCTTGTGATAACCGATAAGTGCAAAAGCTATGATAATGCACAAATAAGGAAGCTCATGATAATCAAGAGACACGGAGTCGTGGAACGACGGTGCTCATCTTCGGGCGATGTTTTGGTTGCTCCTGATGACCGATCTTCGGGGAGTTGGTTCTGTTTTTGCTACTTTCTATTGGGGATAGCAGGAACTAGTATCCTTCCGTGTTTGTCCTCGGGGGATGGCGTAGGACTCTCAGAGAATCTCTCTTTTCTTGATCGGAAACCAGGACCCATCTCTGAATCTCTCTCGGTTGATCAAATCTTTCAGCGCTCAATCCCAGATGGCCGGTCGGGGCCTCCGGGAGTTGATATCTTTCTATTTCTGTCCTCGGGGGATGATGTAGGATTCTCGGAGAATCTCTCTTAACTGTTTTGTGATCGGGAACCAGGACCCATCTCTAAATCTCTCTCGGTTGATCAAATCTTCCGGCGCTCATTCCAAGAGGGTCGTCGGGAGCTGATATCTTTCTGTTTCTGTCCTCGAGGGATGATGTAGGATTCTCAGAGAATCTCTCTTAACTATTTCATGATCGGGAACCAGGACCCATCTCTGAATCTCTCACGGTTGATCAGATCTTTGCAACGGTCAGTTCGAAAAGCCGATTTGGGCCTTCGGGAGCTGATATCCCTGTTTCTGTCCTCGGGCAATTAACTAAATCTGCTAGGGTTAAAATGGATCTATTGGGGATAAAACCTCATAAATCTTGACTAAAATGGGCCACCGGGGGTAATCGGGATCAGAATGGGCCAAAACGGGTCAGAATGCGCCAAAACGGGCTGAAACGGAGCAAAGCGGGGCCCATGAAGAGCAGTGTCGCGGTGCCACTGGGCCAATGCCGTGGTGGAAGTTGGCCAGTGCCACGGCAGCACTGGATGGCCGGACTCCATGTGTGTATATCTCAGGTTTTTGAGCATTTTAATCTCATTTTTGGCCATTTCGGGGTGCTTTTGGAGCCAAAATCCGTCAAAATGTAGCTTGTGCGTGCTCAGGTGAGTAATATTTTCCCATGATTGGAATTTTGATTGGTGTTTTGATTTTTTCCATTTTTCAAGAAGAAAGTTTGGTTTTAGTCTTCCATTTTCTTGCAGATCCATGGCTTCGAGCTCAAGGAGACCATCTGAGAAGGCCAAGGAAAGAATGAAAGTCGAGAGCCAAACCTCGGACTTGAATTTACGGGACCTCCAATGTCATCTTTCGGCGGCGGCTCTAGCGAGCCTAGTATGTAAAACTTTCGACAGTTTAGGACTATTTTGTGCATTGTGCCAGTTATATGAACTGTAGTGTGCACCTAGAGTTTGTTGGAAGCTTGTTTAGTGCTCGTATGTTGATTTTGTGAAGTTGGACTTTGGGTCGCGAATAGTGATTTTGTCCTCATTTTTTTGTCATTTTTGATGTGTACAGGTGCCAAAAATGACATTGAAGGGCCATGGTAGCCTTGCTCACGCTTTTCTATGGTACACTCAACTCTCGCCTGCCGTCAAGAGAATGGTAGACGATGCCGGGTTTGGCGACTTTGTCTGCCTGGTTTCAAAGAGTACCAACGATCTGGTGCATTTTTACGCTCTTACTGAGAGATGGTGGGACACCACCAATACTTTCCATCTGCCATTCGGTGAGATGATAATGACGCCTTTTGATTTTTCCATGATTACCGGCTTAAGGGTTGGCGAGAAGCCCCTAGTCTTGGATCACTTCTATGAGATTGATCCTGAAGCTGTTGAGATGCTGATTGGGGTTGTTCTTCCTAATCTGGAGAGGCACTGGTTCCTTTGTGGCTGACTTTATCGAGCTTACGACAGAGGGAATCACAACTTGAATAATTCTCAGCTTTTAAGGGTATTTCTTCTGTATGTCCTTGGTTGCTCGATTTTTGTGACACAGAATGACCGGGTGAGCTTGAGGCTTCTTTCTTGCCTTGCAACCATTGGTGAGATCCCCTCTTATGACTGGGGCAGTGCTGCCTTGACCCACCTTTACAAGCACATGGGTGAGGTTTCCCGGGGTGATGTCAAATCGACGGGAGGATTCTGGCGAGCTTGGGAGGTATGTAGTGCAACTTCTTTTCTTTTTTCCAGCTTTTTGATTTTTGTACTTCTTGCCTTTTCTGATTTTCCCTTTATCTGTGCAGCTTTGGAGCTTTGAGTACCTGAAGATGTTGGTTCCTTCCCCTGCTGATGAATCAGGTGAAGATGAGGATGGCATGGCTCCTGTGCCTTTGTTCTCCCGGGGCTTGAGATGGCAGAGGGATGTTGTCGGGGTAAAGAGCGGGGCTCAATGGATTATTCTCCTCAAAAACTTCTTATCTGGGCTGACAGCTGCTAGCGTTGATTATATGCCTTGGGAGCGCATTGCCTATGCTGCCCTAGAGGAGATATATGCAGTCAGGCCCCTTTCCTCTTGCCAACTTCTGATGGAAAGTACCAAAAGCAGGCAATGGTTCCTTGGCGAGCGAGTGTCTCGGCAGGTGGTTGGCGGTCTGAGGTATCGCGTCCCTCATAATCCTCTTGTGATGGATGTTGATGACCTTTTCGGTGATGCTTTGCTGGCTGCCTTAGCTGGTATCGATGTTTGGGATCACTTTCTCTTTGAGACCGGCTATGAGGCTTACCATGGCCGCTTCCTGATGCCCAACTTCCCACTCTTGGAGGTGAGTTTCTTTTACGTTTTTGTCTCTATCTGTTGCCTATGTTTTTTACTCATCTTTTCCATAACTTGTTTTGTTCCTATAGCTTCGCGAGATGTACAGGAGATAGGTTCCCCCAGTTTCTGATCCTATCCCTCCTTGGGATTGGACAGTTGATGTTTTGGGTGCAGATGGCTCTCCCTAGCTTATGGAGCTGCCACGGGTCACATGTGGGTATCCTACCCAGCAGTAGGCATCCTTAATGTCCCTTGGAGTTATTCTGAAGAGGGCCACGCCTTGGCGGCTAGCTTACGGTCTTTGGTTCTCACGCAAGACCATCAGGTATGTCTCTATTTTGCGTTCCTTAAGGTTATGATGTCCTAATCATTATTTTGCCCATGAAAGATGGATGGTATGCGGCAGTTCACCACTAGTCAGATGGCGTCCTTGGTAAGTTTCTGACTCGACTTCGTTTTTGTACTTTTCGTTGTTTTTCTACTGATTATTTTCATTTTATTTGTGTGTGTAGTATCGTGGGGGTGGTGCCGGCTCATCGAGGACCGGACCGAGGTGCAGAGGTGGCAGGAGGAGACCATCGCCGATGTACACTCCGGGTGGCCCGACAGAGGACGAAGAAGAGAAAGACTGAGGCCTCCTAAGTGGGGATTTTGTTTTATCTTAATTTCATGTTTTCAATTGGGTTGTACTAGTGAATAATGTGACTGATGGACAATGTGTAAGACAATGTGTAGGATGATGTGTAGGATGATGTGTAGGGTGATTTACCACCCTTGACAGCGTATTATGATGTTTTGCCTTTCAAGCCGGATAGTTTCCGGTTTGCAAGCGCAGTTGTGTGCTTGCTTTGGTTGGTGGTTGTGCACTGTGATTCTGTGATTGTTGATGTTACTGAGATGAGCAGCCTTGTGATAGTGAGTGTGTTTGCCTTGCAGGTGGGATAGTCCGTGAAACGGGGAGCTGCTAGCAAAATTTTGAATTTTGCTAGAGCCGCGACAGAAAAATATGGCATTGCATGATCCCGCTTAACTCACAGCTTGGCTGAACATCACTGATGGTGTGGAGCGGATCAACCTCTTCAGCTACGGTCTGACCGAACTATTCTCTCTTCGCCAGATGGCTCTGAACACTGAGTTCATGCATGCTGCCATTACCCACTGGGACCTGGTGAACCATGTCTTCAATTTCAATGGCTTGGAGATATGCCCCCTGTTTGAGGAGTTCTGTGCTATCCTTGGCTTCAATTCTGATTCCGACTTGATTCTTCCTTCTGCTGATACCCCCAGCCCTACGCGAGGCTTGGCTGAATACCTTAACTGTTCCACTACTATTTCCCGTCGGCTCATTCATGGTGAGGTTCTTGACATTGCTTCTATCATCGATCGATATGCTAGTCCTGGGAATGCTAGCGTATATGATGCTACCCACGGGGCCGCTCAGATATTGTGCATGACTTTGCACTTTGTGTTCTCGAGTGATTCTTTCAACTTGGTGCATGTGTGCCTTGGGCTGAAATTTTGCAAGAATCCCATGGCCATGGTTCTGGCTGAAACCCTGAATGGTTTGGATCGCGCTTTCAATCAAGGAACGCTTATTCTTTCTAGGGCGCCTTTGGTGTTACAGGCTTGGCTCTACGAGCGCCTTCAGTTATGGACTGGTAGTGTGCCGCCAGTTTACTTCCGTAGGGCTGTGTTTCATCCTCATTACACTTCTGTCGATTGGGTTGGCATGATGGGTGCTTTATCTGAGGCCAACATTTGCTGGATTGTGAGGCGTTGGGGCCTTCATGCTATGACCACTAGTCTTGGGGATTACTAGAGAGTGTGGCTGATGGGTCTGAGAGAGACCTCTTTCTATCATCCTCGCCGATTAGCTAGACAGTACGGGCGAGTTCAAGAGGTCCCCCGGGGGTTTACTGAGAGAGTCTTCACTTCCAGAGTCAGAGCCACTACTATTGCTGCTTTTACCAGGGGCTGGGCCGGTCGAGTAAAAGCCTACCTCTAAAGACCTTTCAAGAAATAAAAGACACAAAATAAAGCTAGACTTAACTGATTCTGCTTCTTTCCTCCAAGTGTCTTTGATATTTGGGATTGCTTTTTGAAAGAACTTTTTGTGTTTTTCATTTATCCCTACTTATGTAATATTCAAAGTTTGTTTATTGGCGAACCTTGGTTACTTGGAGAATCTTATTTTATGCATCTGGCTTTCTGAAAACATTCGTAGTATGATCTTGATCAGATGTTTGCTTTTGGTACTTGTTTGGGTACGCTAGGACGATTAGAGGCAAACGAGGTGGGTGGCCAAAGTTTGCCCCTAGTTTGGGATATGTATGGTTATGAGACAAACGAGGTGGATGACCGACGTTTGCCCCTAGTTTAGAAGAGGTTCAGGCAAACGAAGCGGGTGGCTGAAGTTTGCCCCTAGTGTGAAGGGTGATTTCTGGGTTATGGTAAGGACCGCGACTTTATTTTTCTCACACGCTCATAATTTTGCCTAGGCACCAGTTAGGTGACCTAGCGAGCTCTTTTCTCTCTTTTGTTATTGCTCACTTTGGATTTAACTCTAACTTTTACCTAGGCGTCCTTCTGGATTTTTGGCCTAGCGAGCCATCCTTCTTTTCTTTTGAAAGTCTGCCTACATACCCCCGAACGGGGATCAGGTCCAACGTAGTTCGGGCCAAAGTCTTGAAAGAAAAGGGGTTGATTATGATGGTGTCGACTGAACTGATGCGGTTGCCTACGTATCCCCTAGTGGGAATCAGGTCGAGCGTAGTTCAGGGCGAGGCTTGAGAGGATTTGGGCTATTTATTTTTTTTTTTGGGTAGAACGACCGAACCAATGCGGTTGCCTACGTATCCCGGAGTGGGAATCAGGTCAAGCGTAGTTCAGGGGAGGCTTGAACGAAAAGGGGTAAAAGGGTCAAGCATAATACTTTTTGAGGTGATCCATGTTGATCATTTCTTTAAATTCGACACCATCGAGGTCCATGAGGTAGGTTGCTCCTCCAGAAGGGATAATTTTGACGATATAAGGGCCAACCCACTTAGGTTTGAACTTTCTGTGTGGATCGAAGATCGGTGCTCGTAGTTCTTTCAAGACAAGGTCACCCTTGACAATTTTCCTCGGACGAACCCTTTTGTTGAAAGCATGGGCTATCCTCTTTTGATAGATTCGGACATGGTCGACTGCCGCTAGGCGCTTTTCATCGATGAGAGCCAATTCTTCATACCTTTCCCTTAACCAATCCAATTCTGAAATTTCACATTCTGCCATCACGCGCAGGGAAGGTAGTTCTATCTCGACTGGAGTTGCTCCTGTGGACGTCCTTATCGATGTTCTGTACCCCCAAAGTGCAAACCGTAGATTTTCATGCCAGTCTTTATAGGTATCGGCTAATTTCTACAGTATGGCCTTGACATTGTTGTTTGCAGCTTCAACTGCCCCATTAGTTTGCAGCCTGTACGGTGATGACTTGTGATAAGTGAGTTTGTATACAAATTCCTACTGTGACTAAAGGGGATCAGGAATATTCCTCAAGCAGATCCCTGACTTCAGCTTTGAAATGATTACCATTATCTGAAATGATCTCATGGGGGACTCCATAGCGGCAGATGAGATTTCCCTTGATGAATTTGGCCACCTCCTTGGCCCCCAACTTGGTGTAAGATGCGGCTTCTACCCATTTTGTGAAGTAGTCAATGGCCACTAAAATGTATCGATTTCCATTCGAGGCTTTTGGAATGATTTCACCGATGATATCGATTCCCCAGGTTGAGAATGGCCAAGGGGAGGTCATGCTGTATAGAAGAGATGGCGGTACATGCATCATGTTTGCGTGGATCTGGCACTTGTGGCACCTTCTCACGTATTCATAACAATCTTTCTCTAATGTCGTCTAGTAGTACCCTTGTCTTACAATCTTTTTGGCTAGCATGTGACCATTCATATGTGGACCGCATACCCCTTCGTGTATTTCTTCCATCATTCTTCTGGCGCACTTTCCGAACAAGCAAGTAAGTTTGGTAGACCCTAGGGGATATGCTCCCTTTTCTATGAAGTCCCAAACATCTCGGTACCATGGTGTTTCGTTCTCTCCTTCTACGATTGCGGCGACTATGTTGAATGAAGGTTCGTATTTTTGCTCAATTACCAAAGGCATCATCTTGACTCCCATGGGAATTTTGATCATAGAGGCTAAGGTAGCCAACGAATCTGCTAGCTAGTTCTCTTCCCTTGGCAAGTAGAAGAATGTGATGTTCTTGAACTGTCCCTTAAGTTCATCGAGCTGATCATGATAGGGCTTCAACCTTTTTTCTTTTACTTTCCATTTTCCTCTAGCTTGTGATATAATGAGGTTTGAATCTTCGAAGACATTCAACTTCTGAACTTGCAGTTCTATGGCTGCTTCCATCCCCAGAATGCATGCCTCGTATTCAGCAGTGTTGTTGGTGGAGTTATAATTGAGCTTGACTGCCAGTGCGGTGTGGTCCCCATTTGGTGACACTAGAATCATTCCTACTCCATAGCCTTTCATGTTGGCTGCTCCATCAAAGTACAACTTCCACTGTTCTTCCTTGATTTCCATGATATTCTTGTCTGGGAATGGAAAATCTCCGTTTACTTCAGAATCAATGGCGTGTTCAGCAAGATGTTCAGCTATAGTTCTCCCTTTTACCGATTTGTTTGTCACATACTTGATATCGAATTTGGACAGTAGAAGTAACCAACGGGATATACGATCGGTCAGGGCGGGTTTTTCGAGGAGGTACTTTAGAGGATCCATGCGGGATATGAGCACAACTTGGAAGGCCAACATGTAGTGCCTCAGTCGGCGAGTGCACCAAACCAAGGCCCAACATGTTTTTTTGAGGGTAGAGTAGTTGAGCTCATACCCAGTCATCCTCTTGCTAAGGTAATATATGGCTTTTTTGGAGTGGCTTTCTTCTCCTTGTTGGGCTAGCATGCAACCCATGGCATTTTTAGAGACAGATAGGTAAAGGAATAAGGGCTTATGAGGAGTGGTTGGCGAAAGGACGGACGAATTTTGAAGGTAGGCTTTTATTTTGTCAAAAGCGGCTTGGCATTGGTCATCCCATTGGAACTTCTCCCATTTTCTCAGCAATCGGAATAAAGGATCACATGTAGTTGTGAGTTTGGAGATGAAGCGGCTGATAAATTGGATTCTTCCGAGAAACCCTCTCACTTCCTTTTCATTCGATCCGTGGTGGTGCCATTTCTAGGATTGCCTTGATTTTAGAACGATCCACCTCTAACCCCCTTTGCGTGATGAGAAAACCCAGGAGCTTACCGGAGGTCACACCGAAAGTGCATTTCTTTGGATTCAACCTCATCTTGTATTTGCGCAACCTTTTAAAAAACTTTTCCAGTGCCACCAAGTGCCCTTCTCTGTCCTTGGACTTCACGATCATGTCATCTATGTACACTTCTACTTCCTTGTGAATCATGTCATGCAGTAGAGTGGTGGCAGCTCTTTGGTAGGTTACTCCAGCATTCTTGAGTCCGAAAGGCATTACCCTACAACAGTAGGTTCCCCAAGGTGTGGTGAATGTCGTCTTTTCCCGATCTTCTGGCCCAAATAGAATCTGATTGTACCCTGAAAACCCATCCATAAATGACAGTAGTTCATGTCCTGCGGTGTTATCCACTAAGACATCGATGTGGGAAAGTGGGAATTCATCCTTAGGACTAGCTTTGTTTAGGTCACGGAAGTCGACGCACACATGAACTTTTCTATCCTTTTTGGGGACTGGCACAATATTGGCAACCCATTTCGGATACTCAGTAACTATGATGAACCCTGCCTTGAATTGCTTTTCTACCTCTTCTTTGACCTTAAGTGCCCATTCTGGTCTCATGTGCCTAAGTTTCTGCTTGACGGGTTTAGAATTGGGAAGGAGGGGAATGCAATGTTGGACGATATCGGGATCTACCCCAGGCATATCCTCGTAAGACCAAGCGAAAACATCTTTGAAATTTTTTAGCGAGAGAGTCAATTTTTCTTTTTCTTCTTTATTAAGAGTTGAGCCAATTTGCACAATTTGTGGATTATCTATTTCACCTAGGTTAACCGATAAAGTATCTTCGATTATTTCATAAGTAGGTGGTTTTTCAATTAGTTGCTTAAGTTCAATTGGGAGATCCCCAGAGGGATCTATGCATTCACAAGTATTAGACACAGAGGAGTAAGCAGAATTGTCTTTCATTTCATTCATGACAGGTGGAGTGATTACATTAGATAGTGGTGGGCTTACAGCAGCTGACTCTGGTACAGACTCGATAATTGGAAGTACAGAGTCTGGGGGAACAGGGGATAGGGAGATAGATGACGCTACAGCCTGGTTGCTCAGACCCTCCTCAGTTGGCTTGATCTGATCATCTTGGCTCTTGGCCCTCTTTTCTTCCTTCTCTTCAGCGAACTATTTCCACATTTTCTCGATGGCTTTAGTGTCCAAATACTCCAACCAGTCTTCCTTCGGGGTTTTCTCAATTTTTTCGGGATAGAACGGATCATGATAGGGGGGCCTTTCACAGTCAGCGAAGATTTCCAGCCCGAGGTACCTTTTTCCAGCGGCCTGATGGATCCAAAGTTCTGGGAACCCAAAATAGGGGAAATCATCCCCTTCTTTGTTGAATTGCCCATTTAAGGTTTCGTGGTATGGTGGGAGACTCCTCACTCTTTTCTTCCATGGCCTCTGTAGCTCAACGTCTTCTTCAGTGGACTTGTACCGCAACCCAAAAGTGCCTTGTTGCCCTTTGATCTGAGGGAACTCACGAATCCCTTGCTAGTGTCGGCCCAATCCTATTCTAGGGAAGTAGTTCATTTTATGGACGATGTTGACAACTGCAGAGTGGATCTCGGGGAACCTGTCTTCATCATTGATCATGTGGACTTCTTCCATAAAGAATACCCCAATTTTTCCTTCTTCTAGCTCAGGTATTTAGATTTCAAAGATGGGAGCGTAGTTTGGAAAAGCTTCATTACCCCAACTATTGCCGAGGATGATTTTCACCTCCTTCTCATGAAAGTGCTTGATCATTTGATGCACAATGGACGATACAGCTTTGTTGACATGCAGCCAGGGTCTCTCGATCAACAAATTGAACGCGACAGGTATGTCCATAACTTGAAAGATTTCAATGCTAACCAAAGATCCTACCCGGATTTGGAGAGAAATAGTCCCCATCACATTTCTCTTGGTGTTATAGTAGGCCCTCATGGATTGCACCGATGGTGTGATGTCAAGGACATTGACCCCCAAGGCGGTGGCAGTCCTTAGAGCACAAATATTTAGGGCGGAGCCTGTATCGACCAGACAGAATGGCACCTGCTGTCCCTTACATCCAACAGTGATGTACAAAGCTTTGTTATGTGTAGACCCTTTCGGCGGTAGGTCTTCATCAAAAAATGTAATGATTGGGTCAGGGGTGAGTGCGCCCAAGAAAGCCACCATGTCTTCTGGTACAGCGTCGATGGGGACCTCAATTCCAGCCAAGGCATTCAACACAACTTACCTATGCTTGTAGGATGTTACTATGATGTCCCACATCGAGAGATGTGCTTGGGTTTTCTTTAACTGCTTTATCAACTCATTGTCTTCTTCGATGATCTCATCCATTTTTTCCTTTTTCTTGTCATTGAGTGGACTTTTTTTAATTGCTTCAGTGGTAGGCTGCGGAGGCTGGTAATGACGGCCTGACCTAGTCAAATGATCAATCTCGGCAAGAGGCCCTTCTATTGTCCCATCTTCTTTAAACCAGTCATAATCTGTTCCCACAAATGGTTTCTCTGGCTCATTCTAAATAGAAGCATTGTTTTCATTGTTGGGATCATACCATTTGAGGTGCACTACCCCTAGATTGTGTTCTTCCAAAAAAATAGATCTTGTTCATCAGCCAGCTATTGCTGCCACTCATCATTTCCTCCTTCAATTAGATGAATTTCCATAGATTCTGGGATGTCAATGAGCGGTAAAGGTTGACCTAAGGGGGTGATATAGGTAGCAGGGTTGAAGGATACATGGTTGGACTCAATGAGGCTGATATTTTGGTGGTTTGGCAGGGGATTTTGAGTGATATGAGGCTGCTTTGGAGGTGGCTCAATGATATTCTGGTCAATAAGGTCTTGGATATCATGGCGAAGGCGCATGCAATCATCGGTGTTGTGGCCAGGGGCTTGATGGCAGGTGCATCTTTTTGACATATCGCAGTTCGGCGGGAGCGGGGTATTTCGAGGCTGGAGTAGTTAGAGGTGGCCCTTTTTAAGGAGGCGATCTAAGGCTGAGGAGAGGGGGATTTCTAACTTGGCAAAATTACGAGGAGGCTTTTTCTGGAAAGGGTGATTGGGCGAGCTTTCTTGGTTGAGGGGTTGGTACGGCCTAGGAGGGTAAGCCATGGGTTGACTGCTAAGGGCATTGACATTCGGAGGGTTGCGGGAGTAGTTGGGCCTTTTTGACTGACTCGAAGGCTCTTCCTTCTTGATCTTTCCTTCCCTAATAGCGTCTTCAATTCCAGTTCTAACTTCAAACAGCTCGTCAAAGGTGGAAATGGACTGGTAAAATAATTTCTCATGGTATGGTGGTTGCAGGTTCTGGATTAGCATTCTCACCTGTTCTTTCTCAACTGGTCGATGGGTCATTTGGGCCACTTTATTCCTCCATCTGCTCAGAAATGCAGCGAAGGATTCATTGTTGTTCTGCCAAGTAGTTTCCAAATCCCTGATAGTGACATCAAGTTCTTGGTTGTAGGAATAGTGATCAACGAATACCCGAACCATGTCTTCCCATGCCCTAGTTTTGGAAGCTTCCAAGGTAAGGAACCATGATAGTGCAGACTTCGCAAGAGTTTGTGGGAACAACATTGCAATGTGCTCATGATTGCAGCCCATTGATCAAAAAATGTTCATACACAGCTTTACATGGCTCTTCGAATTTACGGTTCCATCAAAACGGTCAATGGCAGGCATCTTGAAGTTTTCCGGTAGCTTCAGCTTAACAGGCTCAAAAAGTCCTTCCAAGTCTAGCATCTAATCATCAACCCCTTTACTCCTCCTTAATACGCTTTCCATCTTGTCGACAGACATGCGAATATTCTTATGTGCTCTTGTGTAATACCCAAGTGTAGGTAGACGTGCAAGTAGTAACTGGTAAGACCAGGTCGATCCCACAGGGAAGGTGTTGACCTATTAACTTAGACTAAACTCAAACGAAAGCGAAACAAAATCAATAAGATTTCATAATGGTGCAGAACACAAAATTCTACAAACTAAGACTACTAACGAAAGTAATTCAGATTAAACTAAAGAACTAATTAGCTAATTAAAGCAATATTCTAAAATAGGATTTAACTTTAAGAAGAAAGTGTTGGGATTACACGAATCCACAGTAATCTAACCATCTACCATGCAGTTACTTTGAAGCACTAAGGAGTATATTACCTACAGTATGCCGTATTTCTCTTAAAATAAAGAATCCATAGCCCTTTCATGTCCGGGACTATATCATCACAGTTAACTTAAAACACGTGAAAGCGGTTTAATTCAATAGTTAAGACTCGCACCAACAATGGTGTTAGCATTGAAGGTGGTTTGCAAAATGTATTGAAAGAAAATGCCTTAGGGCCTTGATTTTGAAAACTGTTTTGACAAACTGAGCATTTAGGGACAGTATGATAACGAATCTCAAAAACAAAAGGTCCTGGAATACTGCAGGGAACATCCTCAAGAATCAGAGAGTTCGATCGATCGACGATCGTTCGATCGATCGAAAGCCTTCATCCCTCAATCGATCGAAATGTCCTTCGATCGCTTGACTATCTCTGGTTTGATCGATCGAACTACCTCCGATCGATCGAACACAGGATTTATTCTGCTGCATGGCAGAGGCTGGAGATCACTGTTTCATTGTGTTCTCCCAACCCTAGGACTACTCAGACATCGTCTGGAGTATCACAGACTGGTTTTTATCATATGAAAACATTAAGGCTTTGTTTGGATGGGAGTTTCTCATAAAAACTATGAAAACTAGTGATTTTAACTTGTCTAGCATGCAATACTACGAGATTGAAGATTAAACTACGATTAACTAAGTACAGAATGTAAATAAAACAATAAATAAGTAACCTGGAATGAAAAACTCGTATTAAACTGTAAGAATCCGAGATCACAACATCAAACCTCGAATAAAAACCTACAAAATAATATAAACTCTCTATCTCTCTCTCTAAAACTGATAAAAAACAAAAGTTGGGCGTCCTTTGGGACGTATACAATGCTTATATATATAGAAAACCTAAAGGCTAGGGTTACAATTTCGCAACTGCTGCGTACGCGAAAGTTTCTGAAAATACCATGTTCGATCGATCGAACATTTCTCGATCGATTGAACATCTGGAACTCAAGCGATCGAACCTTCGATCGATCGAACTGTAGTCGATCGATCGACCTTCAAACTTTAGCTTTGAATTCTTTTGTCTGCACTACAGTATTCCAGTTGTCCTGACGTTCATCTCTCTAGTCCATACAGCAGAGATCTGCATAAATAATAGCTAAAACAATATAACTTGTCATAGATTAATCACATTGTATGAAAACTAGCCTTGTAATGCAATTTGTAGATAAAACGGGAAGTTGTGATTAAAACCAATGCAATTCTTCCTTTTAGCGCGGTTGTATTTTACAAATACCCCCGCTTTGCATCGACTTTGTCCAATTTCTCTTAGAACTTTTTCTCATATACAGGCGGCGGGGCCCCTTGAAACCAGTTTTCTTCTCTATTATTCTCGTGATGCAGTATGAATCCGAACGGTGGTGGTGGTAACTCAGGGAGACACTGCTGCCACTGCTGTTTCAGTTCTTCCATAAACTTCAGGACCTGGGCTAGGCTGTCAGATTGTTGCCTTATGGTGGCTCCTAATTCGGTGACCTTGTTTTCTAGCTCTTCCTGATTCATGCTGAAATAACTTGTTGGGCTGATCCTGACCAAACGATTATTTGAATTTCTAAGCTAGGACAAAGATCCCAGCTGATGGCTTTGAGAATCTATAGTGACCCTACAGATTCGAGAGGATTTTTATCAGATTCTGACAGTGATGACTTTAGATAGACAAATGACAGTGATGTTAACAGACGTGGACTGACTCGTGTACAGCCTGACTAAAATAGTGTGTGCAGACCGATAGGAATGGTGTATGCAAATGAGACAAGCATGCGGATGTACGCCCTAATCTATATGATGCTCCTATTTCTAACAGATAGCAGTTAAACAAATAAGGTCCTAACCATATAGAGTGTGCCAACCCTACTTTCCAGTATGATCACCAAGGGATAACAGGGGTTTCCAGGGTTTTATGAAGGCTTCTAGGAGAGACTGGGCATTTCAAGTTGATTTGGATAGAGTTTTCGAGAGAAACAGGCATATCTGGACATTTCTAGTTGGTTTGGACAGAGTTTCTGAGAGAAATAAGCATATCTGGGCATTTCTAGTTGGTTTGGACAGAGTTTCCGAGAGAAACTGGTTAATGCGGTTATATCTGGGATATCTGGACAGAGTTTCTGGGAGAAACTCTTATTTTGGGTAGTTCTAAGAAATTTAGACAGGGTTTCTGGGAGAAATTGGTATACTTGGGAATTTCTGAGTGTTTTGGGAATTTTTGGGAAATCTAAGTGGAGTTTTTAGGAGAAACTGGTATATTTGGGAATTTCTGGGAAATTTAGACAAAGTTTCTGAGAGAAACTGGGATATCTAGATGAGTTGGGCAGAGTTTCTAAGAGAACAGGTGTATATGAGAGGAGCATGTGACGATGGTGATCATACTGTCTAGCAGGTTTTCATACTCCTATGTCTTAGGACCGACAAACAAGATTTGCGGTGTATATCTTTGTGAGCATGGAGCAGACATCCTTGTCATGGTACCTACGCAGGTCAACTCAATGTGATCACATGTGAGTGATTGCCTTGGGAATCATAAGAAAGAGGTTCTGCCTCGTGCCACATAAGCGTCTACACCGCGCAGGTAATCCCGTCAGGGCATATAGCAATTATATCACATTGTCCTATCTGAAAAGATAAAAGAACAGTCCTATGAAAGGTTCTATAGAAATCTATATGCAAAGGGTGGGTTTTAGTCAGAGAGGGTCCATTGACGAGAGTTCCAATATACCGCCAGAGAGACAGTACGGAGGTTTTTCCTCTTTTTGATATACCTTGGAAGGTACAGTATCAACGGTGACTTATGCCCTGGCACAGCAAGACATGAATAATGTCAGCGCTGTGTTTCAGACACAGTCGGAGGGGAAATGCAGAAGTGCAATGCGGTGAACTTGACACAGTAAAAAGATGATTTTAAGGATGCTTCTTATGAGTCAAACCTCTATATTATTTTGTTTTAAAAATGAATCCCCAGCAGAGTCGCCAGATTGTGGACACGCGAAATTCTACCTCTTTTTGTTTTTGATATGAGATTGTTTTCGAAAAAGGAAAGGAAAAGTAAAAGGTCTGTTGAAAATAGATACAGAGTCGCCACTTGGTCTTTAAGGAACCAAGAAACCTAATTTGACTCACCCAAATGGATAAAGGGCACCGGCCTTTCATAACCAAAGAACATGGCTCGGGGTTTTGGTACGAGAGAGGAAGGAGCCTTTGTCATGACTAAAACACCCTTAACTCGCCCTGTCTTTCGACGGGCCTCAATTAGCATCCAAATAATCATCTTATACTATGTTTGGTTCAACAGTTAATATTATGATAGGCATATTACATCACATAAGAAACTTGAAATGGAAGATCTAAAAATAAAATACCATTCATAAGATCTAAGCCAAGTACCATACAATGCAAAGTTAAAGATCACACGAACAAACCTAGGAAAAATCGTCTAATCACATATCAAGTAATTGAGTTTCCCTAATCTAGAGGGGACATGAATTGTTCGTGAAACAATTAAATAAAGAAATCAAATATTCTTAGCAAGCTAGTATGATGCATGTTAATCTTTGAGAAAAGAAGACCTCTCAATCCCCGGGACGGATGAGAAAGGAAGATTAGATCGAGGGGGAAGCATGAACGTGTGATCAAATTCATTCCTTAATAACCTTCTTAGATTAGGAGTCACAAAAGCCCCAAATCTTTGCATGGATGCAATGTATGTATCTAGAATGTGCCAAGGTTGTAGTGTGTTTTGTGTTCATGGATTCCTAGAATGACTTAGAAGTCTAGAATGTGTATGAATGAATGAAGGAAATCATCATGGGATATGTACAAATATGTATGGATCACTTCTTAAGACATGAACAAATTTAGAGTACATGTAAGCATCAAATCAAAGTATGGAAGTAAAAGCATGCTCGCTGTGAATAGTGGACAGAACAGTAATAGATTGAGAGAAATCATGTAAACAATAGAAGTTACTCAGAAATAGAGTCCATACTGTCGACTGAAATGTTGGAAAATCTTAAAAAATGAAAACAAAAGATCTAGAGGCCTATATTATACAGAAAGTTCTCTAAGACATTGAAGTTCAAGGGAAAAATAATTTGGGATCACTCTTTTTGGAAACGTTTTCTGTAAAACAAATTGAAATTCAACCTAGCTGTTGTAACAGCAGAGGCAGAATGTTTGGAAGGAATGTTTGGACAAAAATGGACCCCTTTCAAGTGTTTCCAAGTCAAGCCAAAAATCATGGGTGTTCTATAATGAGTTAGGAAGACTTTCCAAGTGGTATTGCATTCATATATTGAGTATTGGACTCAAAATAATTCTTTGAAATTAAATGATTCACTGTTTTGATGGTTTTGAGAAAACAAGGTTTGTTTTTTGAAATCAAAATGAGGGGTTTAAGAGGGGGGTTTTGAAAAGGGGGGTTTTGAAAACATATTTTCAATACTTAATGAAGATTATAACCACTTAAAATGTCAACATTTGACTCACATCAAGAACCTCCAAGATTATTGGAAAATGTTGTTTCCATTTTAAAGACAACTTCAAGAATACATAAGAATGTATTGAAGTTGAAATCATCATCTATCAAACATGTTTTTGAGGTCAAGAGCTACTATCCATAAGGATTCACTCACCTCAAACTTCATGTCATCGTCTAGATGATGATAGACTAGTAAGTAAATAAAGAAAACAAAAAGAAATGAGGTAAGAGGAGATGAACAAATAAAGTAAGCAGACAAGTATATAAACAATCAATAGATGATATTCAATGATGTAATGGACTTGTAGCTTGGTGTTTCACTCATATGTGGTGACTTTGGACATAGAAGTAACTTCCTCTCTCTTAAATGCTCACTAAAATGGTGGTTGGGTGTATTGAATGTGAAGTAAATGGATGTAATGAAGTAAAAACAAAGTTTAGAACTTACTCTTTTGTTTGGAAATCAAAGAAGGAAGCTTATTTTCTCTCTATTCTAACCTTATCTCTACAACTTTCTCTCTAAAACTTATCAAAACTTGCATTTGATACCCCCAAAATGAAAAGTCAAGGGGGGTTTATATAGGCCAATTTGGGGGTGGTTTTGGGGTTTTAGAAGTACTCCCATTGGTCCCAAACATCTGTGAACATAGAACTACGTCGTTTTGGTTTCCAATAATCAAAATGAACCCCCAAAAGAAATTACAAAAATATACCATTCTGGAGGAGAGTGCCGCGATGGCACTGGGCCTGTGCCATAGTGGCAGTGGGCCAGTGCCGCGGCGGCGCTGCTCATCATTTGTCTAGATAATCCTTTTTAGGCCCCCAGAGGTTCTGGTATTCGCGAAAAGGCCCTATTTCGTCCGAAATTCACAAAAAATGCATACAAACTCCAAATTGAGATTGTGATATACCGTTAAAAAGGTAATAGAGCCTACTTTACATAAAAAAATAGTTTGGAGATAGGTCACTTTGAAAAGTTTTGCGGTGTTCGCGATAAAAGCTACTTCATTGCCTTTTTCTCCTTCGGAAATTCATAATAAATTCGTTTGAAATCCAAAAATTATGTGCGGTATACTGTTGGAAAGCTATTGACCTCTAGTATCGATGAAAAATGTTTGAAAAATGATACAGTGATCCAGTTTCAAAGTCAACTTTTGGTCAAACTGGTCAAACTTGGTATTCTCGGAAAGTTCTAGAAATCTCTGGGAGCTCCCAGGAGCTGATTTTTTGTTCGATTTTCTCTTAAAACTCATTTTAGTATTTCCCACATGATCTAGAATGATCCTGGAACTTTTTGGAGAATTTGGATGATTTCGGTCAAACTTGGTCAAACTTGGTCAAATCGATCAACAGGGACTTTCCGGGAACTTCCGGGACCTCCGGGGGTCTCTGGGAGCCGACGATTTCATCCGGTCTCGCTTTAGAACTCATTTTATTTGTTTTTCTTATGATGTACCGTGTTTCCAGAACATTTGGTCCGAATCCGGGAGCATTCGGGCTTTTAGGGGTATTTTGGTCATTCTGAGCATTTTGAAAGATAGAACTGACTTCTAAGAGTCCTTTTTGAGTCTTTTTGATTATTGTGATCCACCAAGCTATGGGTCTCCTAAATCTGATAGCCGACAAAATGGGGTGTCTACAGTCATGTCTTTTGGATTAACCAACGCTCCAGCGGTATTCATGGACCTAATGAACAAAGTCTTTAGACACTACTTAGACCAGTTCATTATTGTGTTCATAGATGATATTCTAATATACTAAAAGATCGAGAAGGAACATGAGGAACATGTAAGGATCACACTACTGACCCTCCGAGATAACCAACTATATGCGAAGTTCAGTAAGTGTGAGTTTTGGCTTAAAGGGGTCAAGTTCCGAGGTCATGTTGTCTCGCAGGATGGAATAGTTGTAGACTCGTCAAAGACAGATGCAGTTTTGGATTGGAATATACCAACCACCGCAACACAAGTCTGGAGTTTTCTTGGTCTAGTTGGATACTATCAGAGATTTGTGAAAGGATTCTCAAAGATCGCAGCTCCTCTTACTGGACTGACAAAGAAGTATTTGAAGTTTGAATGGGGTGACAAGCATGAACGTGCATTCCAGGAATTAAAGGAAAGATTGACCTTAGTGCCAGTACTTGCGATACCCAAGAGTGGTGAACAGTTCACTATACATAGCGATGCATCACACCAAGGACTCAAATGTGTTTTGATGCAAGATGGGAAGGTAATCACATATGGGTCATGGCAGTTGAAACCTCATGAGTTAAATTACCCGACGCATGACCTCAAGTTAGCCGTGATTATTTTTACACTCAAGATTTGGAGGCATTATCTCTACGGTGAGAAGTTTAATCTGTTCTCAGATCACAAGAGCTTGAGGTACTTATTCTCTTAAAGAGAGTTGAACATGAGGCAACGACGTTGGATGAAATTGTTAAAGGATTATAATTTTATGTTGTAATATCACCCTGGAAAAGCGAATGTAGTAGCTGATGCGTTAATCAGAAACCCAGGAGGGTAGTAGTAGTTGATTTTCTCCAACCTCTGCCCAACACAAAGGCAATCGACATGGTCTTCGAGGGCTCACGGGAGACTCACCTACCACTGATAGAATTTGCATACAATAACAGCCACCATTCGAGTATAGGAATGGCACCCTTTGAGGCACTACATGGAAGACCATGTCGATCGCCTTTGTGTTGGGCAGAGGTTGGAGAAAATCAACTACTCGGACCAGAGTTAGTTCGGGAAACTAACGAGAAGATCCAGGTCATGAAAGAAAGGATGCGTACGACGCAAAGTAGACACAAGAGTTACGTAGATAAACATCGCAGGAGTTTAGAATTCAGTGTTGGAGATCATGTGCTACTGAAGGTATCTCCAGTGCAAGGCATTGTCAGATTTGGACAGAAACAAGGAAAGTTGTCACCATGCTACATTGGACCGTTTAAAATTTTAGAGCGCGAGGGAAAAGTAGCCAATCGACTTGCACTGCCGCCTATGATGTCAGGAGTACATAATGTATTTCATATCAGCATACTTAGGAAGGTAGTACATGATCCGTCACATGAAATTGACTTCACGGACATTGAGGTAAACAACATGACTTATACTAAAGGACCAGTCCAAATTTTGGATCAAGGAGTCAAGAAGCTGAGGACTAAGGAAATTCCTCTAGTGAAAGTTTAGTGGAGACACCATGACGAACGTGAAGCTTCTTGGGAATTGGAATAAAAAATGCACGAGAAGTTTCCAGCTTTGTTTAGTAACTAGCTAGCTCAGATTTCAGGACGAAATCTCTATTAAGGAGGGTAGATTGTAGTAACTGGTATTTTCATGTTTAAATTGACGATTTAGACTTTGAGTGCAATTTTAGCAAAAATTGGTCATAGGGGTATTTTGGTCATTTTTCCAATTTTGTAAGTCATGAACTGAAAGTATAATATTTGGGAAAAGTTGCGTGATGTTAAATGATGTGCTATTCGTATTGAAAGTTAATAGTTTTCGATCTCGATTTAGAAAACATCTCGATTTTAGTCATTTTAAGAAAATATCTGTTTTTGTATTTATGTGACATTTCCTGCAATTATACGACTTTTTAATTATATTATTTAATAATATAATTACAAGAATAATAACTATAATGAAAGATAATATTTACCTAACTAGATTTCCACTATTATTAATAATATTTCAGAACCCGTAATTATACCTGTGATTCCCCAAACCATGCTTATACCTTAAGCCAACCCCCAAACAACCCCTGTGAGGTGTCTTGTGTGCTTGAGTGCTTGTGAGGTGTCCTATGAGGTGTCTTATGAGGTGTCTTGTGTGCTTGAGTGCTTGTGAGGTGTCCTATGAGTTGACTTGTGAGGTGTCTTGTGTGCTTGTGAGGTGTCCTATGAGGTGTCTTGTGTGCTTGAGTGCTTGTGAGGTTTATGAGGTGTCTTGTGAGGTGTCTTGTATGCTTAAGTGCTTGTGAGGTGTTGTGTATAATATATATACATATTGGTGCCCTTCCCCCTTTCTCTATAAAAACCCCTCCCATTAGTTGTTGAGAGGAAGGGAAAAATAATAATAGAGAGTTAGCCGAGAGAGTGAAGGAGAAAGAAAAGAAAAGAAAGGAAAGGAAGAAATCCCAAACCACACCGCAACCCCAAACCTACGAGGAGCAGAAGGAGAGAAAGGAGAAGAAGAAGAAGAGAGAGGAGCAGAGGAGGAAAAAGAGGAGAGAGAGACACCCCGAGTCCACCCACGACCATCCCGAGCTCGCCGGCGTCACCATCTTTATCGGTGAGTGTTCATACTCACTTAGTAGCGTAGACATGTATGTATATAAGTTTTTGGAAAGATTAGATGGACCTTGAAAGTGCGTGAATGGTCTAGTTCATTCTGAGAAGGAGACCAGCGTTCAATTGATCAAACTATTTTCGAGCGATTGAACACAGGCCAATCTCAATCGATCGAATGGTATTCAATCGATCAAACTTCATATTCTTTAATCGATCAAACTTTACTTTTGTCAATCGATTGAAATGAATTCAATGGATCGAAATTGGCAGAGTGTTTATTGTTTAGTTTTTTTTTTATTTCTGATGAACTGTTAATCTGTTTATTATCATATATGATTGTTGGAAAGTTGTATTGGTATAATACACACATAGAATAATGGATTAATGCATTAAACACTGAAACCATTCGGTTAATATGGAGATAATAATGAGAAGCCGACGTGCATAGTAGTGGGTCTGTCGACCACAATGGTCGATACTATTTATGATTGGTACGTGTAAATACGGTCACGAAGATCGTATGATATAGGGCAGTGTGGGCAGTAGTATGTGTTAGGGCATATTGGCCGTAATGTATTGAGCATATTGGCTGGGCGTATTGGCCGTAATGTATTGAGCATATTGGCTGGGCGTATTGGCCGTAAAGTATTGAGCATGCTGGTTGGGGGTGTTGGCTAGGATGTATCAGGGGCGTGTCGGCCAAAGTATATCGGGGCGGCGTGCTGTAATAGTATTAAGGAGCTGTGTGCTATAGTGGAGCTGAGTGCTTGCGGAGCTGTGTGCGGATGTATTGCTGAGTGCTATGGTATTGCTCAGCGTTGTGGTAAAGCTGTGTGCGATGGTAGAGCTGTGTGCGATAGTATTAGGTGTGTGCCATAGTAGTTTATGAGTGATATGGTATAATGGAGTTGCGTGCTGTAGTATGTCAGAGCTGTGTGCCGTATTATATTCGGGCTGCGTGCCATATTGTAACAGGGCTGTGGCTGTATTATATCATAGCGTGTTGGCCAAGGTATATCAGGGCGTTCAGATAGATACATGGGACTGTGTGTCGGGATTTAACAGACTGTAGGTATGGAACTACATGTCTGATTAATGTGGACCCATGTGTCTATGTTATGTCCATAGTTTAGGACGACGTCTGTTGTTAGATATTGAGTTGGTGCATACATGCATGCGAACGATGAGATGATCCTTTTAATGATGCTGTTTATATATGCTGCCATCTATAGATACTCTGTTAGTATTTGTATTCACTCAGCTTTCGTAGTTGACGGCGTTTATGCAGTTGGATATTCGACGTCTAGCTGGCCAGGGTTATGAGTATTCAGGAGATGCATACATGGATAGGGGCTACAAGGAGGGAGCCTACGATGATGGAGGCTATTCTAGAGATGACTACTACGCAAGCTGAAGACTTGGAGCTTGCTATTGATAGTTCATGCTTATGTTTTTAGAGACCGTTGTAATAGTTAAGTTTGTAATCGGCATATGTTTCCGTAATATTTTATTTATATATTTTGCAAACACTTTGATTTTGTAATAGTTAGTATTGAACTCTGATTATATATATCAACCTTAGAACTTTCTAATGCGTAGTTTGAATCATTACTCTGATGGTTTGACTTTGGTTATGGACAATATGGTGACTTTCAACTCTCATGGCCTACGGGTCCAAAAAGGAATTTATTTTAATTTCTCTAGTTTTGCTACTGCGGGGAGTGACATAACCAAAGAACTTGGCTCGGGATTTTGGTACGAGAGAGGAAGGAGCCTTTGTCACGACTAAAGCACCCTCAACTCGCCTCGTCTCTCGACGGGCCTCAATTAGCATCCAAACAATCATCTTTGACTATGCTTGGTTTGACAATTAATACTATGATAGTATATTACATCTCATAAGAATCTTGAAATGGAAGATCAAAAGTTAAGATATCAATCATAAGATCTAAGCCAAATACCACACAATGCAAAAGTGAAAGGTCACACAAACAAACCTTGGAAAAATCATCTAATCACATATCAAGTAATCAACTTTTCCTAATCTAAATGGACATAAATTGTTCTTGAAATAAATAATCAAAGGAATCAAAATATGCTTAGCAAGCTAGAATGATGCATGTTAATCTTTAAGAAAAGAAGACCTCTCAATCCCCAGGACGGATGAGAAAGGAAGATTAGCTTGAGAGGAGGCATGGACGTATGACCCAACTCATTCCTTATAATCTTCATAGATTAGGAGTCACAAAAACCCTAAATCTTGCATGGATGCAATATATGACTCTAGAATGTGCAAAGGTTGTAGTGTGTTTGTGTACATGGACTTTCTAAAGTGACTTAGAAATCTAAAATATGAATGAATAGATGAAGGAAATCATCATAGGATATGTACAAATGTAGTATGGACTACTTCCTATTTGAAGTACATGTAAGCATCAAATCAAATAATGAAAGAAAAACATGCTTTCGAAATAGTGGATAGAATAGTGAGTCGATTTTGCAAAAAAGGAAAAGTGGGGTTAGAAATGTTTTTAGTCCATGATATTTTATGGAGATCATTCTTATTGTGTCTAGAACACATGTCAAAAGCCAAACTACAATCAATATTACGTATTGAGAGAAATCATATGAACAAGAGAGGTTACTCAGAAACAGAGTTCGTACTGTCGACTAAAATGTTGAAACTTTTTAAAAAATGAAAGCAAAACATCTAGAGGCCCATATTATACAGAAAGTTCCCTAAGACACTGAAGTTCAAGGAAAAAATGAGTTGGGACCATTCCTTTTGGAAAGTTATCTGAAAAACAAGTTGAAAGTCATTGAAAGTCAACCTAGCTGCTATGACAACAAAAACAGAATGTCAGGAAGGAATGTTTGGGTCCAGATGGAACCCTTCCAAGTATTTCTAAGTCAAACCAAAAATCTTGGTTGTTCTCCAACAAGTTAGGAAGACTTTCCAAGTGGTCTTGTAATCCCCCATTGAGTATTAAAATCATTATGTTATTTTGAAGTTGAATAACTCATTGTTTTGAAGATTTGAGAAGAACTAGGGTTTTATTTCTTAAAATCAAAATGAGGGGTTTTGAAATAGAGGTTTTGAGAGTATATTTTCAGCACTTAAATGGAGATTATGACCACTTGAAATATCAACATTAAACTTATATCAAGAACCTCCAAGATTGTTGGAGCGTATTGTTTTCATTTTGAAGATAACTTCAAGAATACATAGGAATGTATTGAAGTTAGAATCATCATCTATCAAACATGTTTTTGAGGTCAAGAGCTACTATCCATAAGGATTCACTCACCTCAAACACCATGTCATCATTTAGATGATGATGAACTAATAAGTAAAATAAAGGAAAGTCAAGAAGAAATGAAGTAAGAAGAGATGAATATTGTATATAAACAAACAAATAAACAATCAATAGACGATATTCAATGATGTATTGGACTTATAGCTTGGTGTTTCACTCATATATGGACATTTGGACAAGGAAGTAGCTTTCTATCTCATAAATACTCACAAAAATGATGGTTGGGTGTATTGAATGTGAAGTAAAGGGGAGTAATGAAGTAAAAACAAGGTTGGGAACTCACTTTCTTGTTGAAAATCAAAGGAGGAAGCTTTCTTTTTCTCTACTCTAACCTTATCTCTACAACTTTTCTCTCTACAACTTTTGTAAACATGTATTTGCCACCCCCTAAATGAGAAGTCAAGGGGGGTTTATATAGGCCAATTTGGGGGGAGTTTGGGATTTAAAGAGTGCTCTTATTAGTCCCATGCAAAGATCTGTGAACAAGGAACTACGTCGTTTTGGTTTTCAATTAATCAAATTGGACCCCCAAAATATAATACAAAAATGGACTATTCTGGAGGAGAGTGACGCGGCGGCACTACTCCTCCAGCATCCTGATAATGCTGTTTAGGCCCCCAGAGGTTCCGGTATTCGCGAAAAGGCCTTATTTCGTCCGAAATTCATAGAAAGTGCATACGAACTCCAAACTGAGGTTATGATATACCGTTGGAAATGTAATAGAGTCTACTTTACATAAAAAAAAATAGTTCGGAGATAGGTCACTTGGAAAAGTTTTGCGGTATTCGCGATAAAAGCCGATTTGATTGCTTTTTTTCACCTTCGAAAAGTCATAATAACTCCGTTTTAAATCAATAAAATATGTGCGATATACCGTTGGAAAGGTATTGACCTCTAGCATCCATGAAAAATGTTTAAAAAATGATGCGATGCTTCGGTTTCAAAGCCAATTTTTAGGTCAAATCTGTCAAACTTAGGATTTCCAGGAAGTTCTGGGAACCTCAGGGAGCTCCCAAGAGCTGACGTTTTCATTCGATTTTCTTTTGAAACTCGTTTTAGTACTTTTCACATGACCTAATCGGAACTTTTTGGCAAATTTGAATGAGTTTTGGCCAAACCCTGGTCAAACCTAGGTCAGACCGGTCAACGGTGACTTTCCGGGAACTTTCGGGGGTCTTTGGGAGCTGACGATTTCATCTGATTTTGCTTCAAAACTCATTTTACCACTTTTCTTATGACGTAGCATGTTTCTAGAACTATTGGTCTGAATCTGGGAGTTTTTGGGCTTTCAGGGGTATTTTGGTCATTCTGAGCATTTTGAGAGATAGAACTAACTTCCAGCAGTCCTTTTTGAGTATTTTTCGATCATTGTGAACCACCAAGCTATGGGCCTCCTAAATATAATAGTCGACAAAATGGGGTGTCTACAATGAGGATCGTGAAGATCAACATCAAAAGATTGCTACAGGGAACATCCACCATTCTTGTAAAAATGCTTATAAAATCCTATAGATTTAATCTACGAAAAGTATAAAACTATCTCTATAATCTCTTTCCATACCTTGGCAAGCGGTTATATTAGACTCTGGGTCCTGCCAACATCCACCATTCTTTTCAAGGCACTCATTGGTCTCAAGATTTGTAGAATTACCAAAATTTTGTAATAAACAGTTTTATTAGAACATCTTCCCTACGTTCTTAGTCATTTGTATAGAGACTAAAAAACAACATAATTATATTAAATTACCAACACTAAGACAAATTAGAGGTTCGGTAGTCTCTTTAAATCCAGCGCAGACTACTTTGAGCACCGCAGTTCTCTCCAATTTTCCTTCAAAAAATTCACACAAGGACTTCAAGATCATGGTAGGTCGTGATGAGAGATATTTTAAAATAAGATATGATATATTCATCGCCTACGAGCAAAAGCTAAGTAAAGAAAAGTCAAGTTAAATAGATGATGAGTGGTGTAAAAAGGAAGAAAAGAAGCCAGCTTTCCAATAAATTACTATGGCAAGAAAAGGTCACAAAACTAAACATATACACAAACACATTTATACGTTCACGTATGTTTAAAAATACCCTTCAATTTGGACATATCTTGTAAAACTACACTAACCCATTAATTTTTGGAATGCTATTCAATCACAAAATAAACAGACACATCGTTTATAAAGATGGCAGCAAAGTTGCCATGCCTTCGGCCAATGTTAAACAATCCCAAGAGAGGGAAGAATTAGAGAGAGAAGAAAGTACCCACCATTAACATAATAGGAAAATGCCCAAAATTAAATGTCTCTTCCCTGCATATGAGGCGAGTATACCTCAGGTTTTCCCAACCAGAGCAAGGTACAAGTCAAGTGACAAACATGAAAGAAAAATAGCAACTATCTTACAATGAAAAACTATAGTAAAATAAATCAATTCATATAAACAAAAACTGGTGAAAAGCGAAGATTTTTTTGCTTCATCTCCTATCAGAAAATTGATGCACACCAAAAAAATTTAACTTTATGTCATAAAACCACAAACAAGGCTTTAACATTTAACATGTCATCAACCAAAAGGAGCATAAGACAGCCAACCCAAAGGGAAATTAAACGAACAAGAGAGCAAATTCAATTTATAAAAACAAATACAAAACAAAAGAGGCATGAAACCAAAGGAGGCATTAAACCCTATCTTTAATAAATCCACAAACAAGACTTGCACTTTTCACATATTCTCACCCTACCAGCAACCAAAGAAGGCATGAAACAATTTTACATAATTCAATTACAATAGTTTGAGATAGTAAAACAAGTTAGTGAAATGATACTTGTCAAAACAACTTGATGTTTTGAAAAGGAAAATATCATCACCAAATCCTTCATCCATCAAGCTAAATGTAAGTTTTTAGCAAAACAAAAAAAACTAAACTGTAAGCTAACATGCCATGGCAAAGAGAAAGAGACCATATCTAATGAGATGTTATGCCAATTTGATGACAAAGTGAATTCATTTCATTATTTAACAGAATCTGATAAAGATTCAAAATTGGATACCTTAGTTGTACAAGCAAACTCCAAGCTTTCTACTCCAAACCCTGAATTTCTTCGTTGAAGGTTGTAAAATCCAAATCCTATTCAAGCTTTGGAGGCAGTTTTGAAGGCTTTTTTTTTCAAGTTTAAGACTTTACTTCCCTTATTTTATCATAATTTGTTTCCTTCTTCTTTAGTTCTAAATAATCTATTTGGTTGCATTGTTTGGGGATTTTGACTTATTAGGATTTTTTTTGTCCTTTGAATGTTATTAACTTATACTATTTTTCTTTGGGTAGACCATTTAGTTCTTTTTTTTATTCATATGTTGTTATAATTTGCAGCTTGAGAGATTAAGCTTATGCCTTTTAAAGACTCATTGGCAGCAAGTTGAATGCTGTAAGTAGTTTCTTTCCTCACTTTTTTCCCTTCTTTTTTTTTTAATTTTTTTTCCCGATAAATTAAAATTGTACACTCTTTTACTTTCTTTATCAATATTTCAACCTCCAAACATATTTTTATGAGCTTGCATTGTGCATGTAAATACACATAGCCCATGGGCACTTTATAATATTCTAACTACGTATTTTCTTTTGCTGTTTGGACATAAATTGAATGGTATAAACACAAAATAGAAAAGGAAGGACATGATCAGTTTTATTTACTATAGAGAAAGTGATGGGCATGGAATGCTGCTCATGAAACTTTGTGCACATATTCAATGCTAATCAAATGTCTAATCTCTGTGTATGTATTCATATATTTTGCAGTAAGGAGGAGGAAGGTATGATTACCACAAAGTTAAGGGATGAAAAGGAGGTTCTGGGTAGTAAACAATATGCAGATATTTTTTTTCAATTAGTGTTCTTTAATTTGGAAATTAATTTTCTTCTAAAAAGCAACCATGGAATAAGAGCTACCAGTTGTGTGAGGGAGACCAAAAACCCCAAAATGACAGTTGATGATGCCAAAAATTGGTAAGAGTAAAGTAGAGCAGATTAAGGGGAGAGAGAGTGAGAGACTGGTTTATTTGTATGTGGTTCGGCCCTATTAATGAAGGTACCTACGTCCACGGGTGTGTCTGAGCATGTTCACTATACTGTAAAAGAGCTGGGGGCCTGTGGTCGACCAATAAGTCTGGAGCTACAGTAAGCCGACCGAGCATGTATATGAATGCTATAGAGGTGCCGTGTAGACAGAAAAGTTGGCCCCTTCAATGGGGGGTGAGAGGTCTCTTTTATAGATGTAAGAGACCTACTCGTACATGGATAAGGAAATATAATCCAATTAATATAGATTGGCATTAATTGTGGGGATTTCCTAATTGGATTAGGAAATAGATTGCACTCTCCATTAGTCTTCTAGCTTGAGTAGGAAACTGCCCGTAATGCTCGGGATCATGCCTGTGGGCCCGGATGACCTGTTCTCGTGGTGGGATGTGCCCGTGCTCGGGATGATGAGTTTCGGATAGACTAGACCGCTCAGGCTGATGCTTGTCCGAGGAGTTGTGCATGATGGACGGGCTGCTGATTTGAACCGCTCGGTCATAGGATAGAGCTTATTTTGGGTGTATCAACAGTAAAACCCATGTCCCAAAAAATTAGCTATTCATAACTAAAACACTCTATACTTGCAATATCAAAGAGGGGTTAGAAAAGATAAATACTATAATAGCAAACATTGATCACTACATAACACATTCAAAGCTTGAAAACACCTCCACTATGTAAAATCCCAAATAATCATTCAAAAGCTCATAGCAACTCTTCTATGTACATGCTAGGAAGTATAAATGTGTCCTTAATTACTTGGGTTGTGAAACAAAATGAATTAATTGGAGGCTCAAATCAATCATCAATGTTTGAATCAATCAACATGAACACCAACCAAGCTATTCCATTCGTTAATTCCCATTACCCTCTATAAAAAAAGTATGACAAAAGATGTTTAAATTAGTGGCTGAAACCAGTAGAATGAAAGAAATAAAAAGCAACCTAAACTGCTCTAGCCATGAAGTTGGGGTTAAGGTTAGGGTTTGGCAGATCAGGGGCAAAGAGAGGCAAAGGGGTTGTTACATATCGGTTGTGTGGTGTTGGCGAGACAGAGCCAGGAAGACATGAGGCGGCGATGTATATGAGAGGCGGTGGCGCCGGCGAGGCGGTGACGTATTGTGGTCGGCTCTCTCTCTCTCTCTCTCTCTCTCTCTCTCTCTCTTTCATATACAAACGACAACGATGCATTTCTCTTTTGAGAGGGAAAGTGAAATTTTGGGGAAATTTGAGGGTAAGCCACGCAGTAGAGTAATTGTGAGAGCCCAAGTTTTAATTTTTGACTAATCTTAAAAAAAATGAAAGTTAGAGAAATAGAGTCATAAAGTACTTATGTTTGATTTTATAACTCAAAGAAAAAGTCGTAAAAATAAAATATTTATGACTAATCAAAAATAAAGTCATAAATTAAATACCACTTACCGATCTTATGACTATCTCTGTAAAAACAGTCTTATATGTTAGAAAAAAAAATTTATGACTATTTTTAAAAAAAAGTCATAGCCCAAAATTAAAAAAATGTCATATTTAGAGCATCGTTTTACTGTGGTTACAAAATTTTAAAATTTTGAAGAAAACTTTGCATAGTGAGTATTTATATTTAGAATACAGTTTTGCTCACCTCAAAATTGTTCACCATTTGCTCTCCCTTCTCTTCTATTGGCTAATGTAGTAGGGCTCATTACTCTACACTATTAATTAATTTTTATTTAATACTGGACTCCACTGCATTAGCCAATGGGAGAGGACTGCGATCAAAGAGTGAGCAATGGTTCAAAAGTGACCCATTTCGTGATCCATTTTTACTTTACCCCTATAATGGTTCAAAAGTGAACACTGGACAAGTTGACCCTATGTGAAATTGTTAATATTTTTCTCAAAACTGACAAAATTTTAAAATTGGTCAAAACTATTAACATTTAACCCCATTTGTGAGGTTAATTTTGGGGTTAACCCACTATTTGTGACAATCTTACCATTTAACCAATTTATGTGGGGCTAATTTGTGAAAGCTTATTTTGGAATAAACTACCTATATGGAGTTGATTTTGACACTTAAAGTCCGTGGGGGCTAATTTGTGAAAGCTTATTTTGGGATAAACTGCCTATATGGAGTTGATTTTGACACTTAAAGTCCGTGGAGGCTAATTTTAACATATAATCCTAATTTTGACACTTAACAATATCATGTAAGCACCTTTATATATCTCCACAGAGTCCACTCAGAGCTCAGATGTAAAAACATTTTAAATTGAGAGTGGTTACTCAATTTGTATCTCACAAAAACATTTGAAATTAATATGTAGTACGTTCAATTACCATGTAGTCAAATGAAATCTAAATTAGTTCTCAAATGCTTTGTCAAATACACCATGCGGCCACCTATCATAATATGTGGTACGTACAATTACCACTAGGAAACCCATGAATTGGATCAACACCACCTTTACAGTACAAATCTCCTCTTATTTGTAATTGGAATCCAATCAAAATCAAAACAACAGAAATCCATTACCATTCTATATTATGAATGGTGAACATAGTACACATGGCATAATTTCACATAATCGAGTCACATGATGAAACCACAGTTCATGATTGAAGCAAATACTCACGTATCTATATATATTAACGAGCTCCTCATTTCGATTGAATGTGTAATTTACTCAAAATCACTTGAGTTTGATAGTATGTTCAAATCAAAATCACAAAAGCAATCCAGAAATCAAAATTAAAACAAATAAAAACACACACACATAGCGAGAGAGAAAGGGAGCATCGAAGAATGCCGCAGAGAGGTCCAGCGCCAGTGGGTGTCGGTGGTGGTAGTGGTGCTGATGGTGGTGGACGAGTTAGTGAGAGAGAGGGAGAGAAGAGGAAGGGATGAATATTTAGTGAGAGATTGGAGAGATGAGAGGCGAGGGCCGAGCGAGCGGCGGTGGGGGGCGAGGCGAGCAGCGGTGGGTAGTTGAGGCCGGCAGGAGTGGGTGAGGGGGGGGCACAATAGACGGACAGACTGAGTCAAGATCTAGGGCTTTTTCTTTTCTCTCTTCTATTTTTTATTATGTATTTTCTTTTTTTATGTGTTTTGTTTTATTTAAGTTTTAAGTAAGGAAGAGAGCTATGCCTTCTAGAATTATGGCATTCAATTATTTTTTATCCGTAAGGTTGGCTTAGTTAATTTTTTTTTTTATTTCTACGATACATACTTATTTTGGATGTATGATATCTTTAGAGTTTTAGTCCCAACATGTTATAGTGAAGATCCCAACCTGTTAAAAATAATAACCTAATTTAAAATAATTATGTTAATCAATTACAAAAAATAAGTGGGATAACTTTGAGAACCATTTTGTTGTTTCAATAAACAAGTGGTTAATTAAGTAACCATACATTTGACCTGATTACACATGCTGGGACTCAATTTGAAATTGGAATTTTTTATCACTCACTTTAATAGATCACTTTAGGCGACGAAATAATTTTTCGTTGCCGGAGACCAATTTAAAAATGGAATTTTTTATCACTCACTTCAGGCGACGAAATAATATTTCGCCGCCATAGACATCACTTTGAAAATGGAATTTTTTATCACTCACTTTAGGCAACGAAATAATATTTCGTCGCCAGAGACCACTTTGAAAATGGAATTTTTCATCACTCACTTTAGGCGACGAAACAATATTTCGTCGCCATAGATCACTTTAGTGAACGAAATAAATTTTCGTCGCCATAGACATCACTTTGAAAATGAAATTTTTATCACTCACTTTAGGCGACGAAATCACGTCGCCATAGATCACTTGAGGTGACGAAATTTTATTTCGTCGCCATTGACATCAGTTTGAAAATATAATTTTTTATCACTCACTTTCGTCGCCATAGACATCAATTTAAAAATGGAATTTTTTATCACTCACTTTAGGCGACGAAATAATATTTCGTCGCCATAGACATCACTTTAGAACTCACTTTAGGCGACGAATTAATATTTCGTCGCCATAGGCATCACTTTAGGCGACAAAATGTTATTTCATCGCCATAGACATTACATTAGAACTCACTTTAGGCGACGAATTAATGTTTTGTCGCCATAGGCATCACTTTAGGCGACGAGCCATATACATCACTTTAGAACTCAATTTGGGCGACGAATTAATATTTCATCACCATAGGCATTACTTTTGGCGACGATATTTCGTCGCCATAGACATCACATTAGAACTCACTTTAGGCGACGAATTAATATTTTGTCGCCATAGGCTTCACTTTAGGCGACAAAATAATATTTCGTCGCCATAGACATCACTTTAGGCGATGAAATTATATGTCGTCGTCAAAATTGACACTTTAGGCGATGAAATAAAAATTTCGTCGCAAAATCTGTGTTTTTTTCAGCCTCTTAGGCAACGAAATTTAATTTTGTCGCTAAAACTATACTTTTGGTGATGAAATTGAAATTTCGTCGCCATGTTTCGTCGCTAAAGCCCATTTTTGTTGTAGAATTACCCGACCCCGACCCGACTAGGGTTGAACACCCTCCCCCCATACTGACCCTACCCCATGAAAGTCACCCCCATACCCTACTATTAGGGACGGGGTGGGGCGGCCGGGGCGGGGAACCCGAAAAATCCACCCCATTGCCATTCTTAAATGGGCTGGTACTAAAAGTTTGACTTCATGGAAAAGAAACAAGGAAAGACTTTAGGACTCATTTTTTACCGTATCATTCGGCAATAAATCTATTCTTCTCATATTTTTTTAATAAATATGACTGATGCTATAGTTTTCAAATTTGGTTCGAAAAATGCATAAAAAAATTGTACAATGTTGTGGCAATGATTAGTGGTACCACATGCCACTGCATATAATACAATTGACAATGCATTTGAGCATTTAATTTGGGATTCACTCACAAGTTTCAGTTATTTAACCAAACAGTCCCTTATGATTTGACATCAATGCATGTTGTAGTACTTATTCTAATATCATTCACTACAACAAAATTGTGTTTTAGCAATGAAACATGGCGAGGAAATTTAAATTTCCTTGCCAAAAGTATAGTATTGGCGAGCAAATAATATTTCGTAGCCAAAAAGCAAATAGGCATACCATTTTGGTGACGAAAGTCTTATTTCCTTGCCTAAAGTGTCAATATTGGTGACGAAATGTAATTTCCTTGCCAAAAGTTAAGTTTATAGCGAGGAAAATGAATTTTCCTAGCAAGGAATCTGGCAACGAAAGACTTTCCTTGCTAAAGGCTTTAGCCACAAAGTTGTGACATTTAGCAAGGAATTTTTTCCTTACAAAAACCACTTTTTGTTGTAGTGATTTCTAATTGATGCCTAAGAAAAAGTCGACGGAAGTGATAAAATTATGTAGAGTAATGCTAGATACATCTAAACGGGACACCTTAACTATCCACCTGCTGATGTGTCATGGCAGTTTTGAAATTAATTCGAACTTTATTTGGTAACTGATGAATAGGTTTGGAAATCCACATCAGCAGATGGATAGTTTAGGTGTCCCGTTTAAGTATACCTATCATTATTCAATTATGTATGCTTATAATCAGATTAAAAAAAAAAGGGAATTGCTATTCGCACTCCATGGATTACTAAATGCACTCCATGGAGTACATGATACAGTTAATAGTACTACATGTTTTATGAGTGATACCATGGAGTGCATTTAGTATTTTTTGGTGTGTGAATAGCATTTTCCAAAAAAAAAAAAAAAAAGAGTATTGATAAAGACAGTAAAAGAAGTCACCTTTACAAAATTACTGGTAGACATGAGTAATTAAAACTCTAAATATTTTTTTTTGAGAGTAATTGAAGATCTCATTTAGTTATAGAACAAAAAAGTGTAAATATTTACATATTGTTTTAATAGAAATATATGATTTGGTCCCTAATTTTGGTCATTAATAGGAATTGATCCTTACTTGATTTGATGTATAGAAATTAATCTTTAATTTGCAAGTTAATCAGTAACTAGTCCCTTTTCCTATATGGTTTGAGTAAATCCGGACCATTATGCCCTTTTCATAGATTTATATATATACATAAAATCTGTGTAATTCAAAAGAAGTTAAATTCGGTAGTTAATTAAAGGAATCAAATTTTTAGGAGATCATGAATAATGGGGTTTTATCCCAAAAATCATGCTAATTGTAGTTCAAAACAATGCATTTTAAATTTGTATGTAATTTGTTTATTGTAGAAAAGGATTTGTATGTTTTATTGATTCGAATCATAGAAATAACAGATAATTTTGTGTCAAAGATTGAAGGTTGCTGATAAAAAGGTGAGAAATTCTCACAATATAGTGCGAAATCATGCTGGGAATTCATAATATGAGAATATGATGATAAGCTTGTTCGAAGAAGTGACTTAGTTGTGAGAAATTTTGTATGATATCCGTTAAAAAAGTGAGAAATTTGCATTTTTAAGTGAGAAATTTGATATTAGAGCATTCGAAATTGCCCATATGATTAGATGTACATATGTATATATTTATCACCAGCACAAATAAGATGTGTGAATGACGGTTATGACAAGTGTTATCCATGGAGATCATAGATAAGAGAATAAATATTGCTAAAATCAAGGAGTTTCCTTATTTTACTCAACTTCAAAATTCTTGTCTTCCTCACGTTTGAACGATGGGATTAAGATTGGGATAAGTATTGCAATTTGTCTTGAGTTACTTTCTTCTGATATCTTAGGTGTGTTCTTTATATGCATATTTGATTCTGTAGAGGTTTTACTTTCGAGTTTTGAAGGTGAAAAATTCGTTTTTATTGGTGAGAAATTCTCATCATATCCATGCAAAAGGTCAGAAATTTATTTATTATTTTGTGAGCAATTTCTCATAATATCCGTTCAAAAGGTGGGAATTTGTATAAGTGGGAAATATGGATGAGTGATGCATTTTAAAGTGAAAAGTATGGATGGAATTTTTCACTACGATTAGTGGTGCCTTTTTAAAATAAGAAATTCTTATGTGGTAGTAAATGCTTATAAAGTGAGAATACGTGATGAGTATGTGAGAATTTCTCACTTTTTTGTTATACAGAAACGCCATTTTCAAAAAAAAATTGATCTAAATTTATATCATTTTTTATCATAAGAGGGGTAAGAAATGTCCATAGAGTGATTGTCATATGAAGTTAGCCGGTGGCAGAGAGGGGAGGAGGAGGAAGGTGGTAGGTTTTGTGGTTTGGTGGAGAAGTGGTAGCCTAAGATGGTGGTTATGGAGGAGAAGGGGTGGATGATGGCAGCGAGTGGTCGGCGGAGGGGCTGTCGACGGTGATGTGGTAATGGTGCCGCCGATCATTCTCTCTATTCTATCAGAATTCTCTCACTCACACTCTCTTTATGTATATATATAGTTATATGGATTTTGAATTTCAAAACCCTCATTACGAGGAATAAATATTATGTGTGTATATATATATTTCTAAAAGTAACAAAATAGGGGTATTTTAGTCCTCAAAATAAGTGAGGGACCTATTTGTAGTTTCATTTTAAAAAATGATCTATTTCTAGTTAAGTGTATATATTAAGACTAAATACTGAGTTACTCTAGTTCTAAAATTGCCATTGGCATTTGGTTTCAACTGATATGTTATTTATTTACTAGTTATATATTTTGGTCACATCTTCGCGTTAGATTAAACATATTTTATAGCATGTTATTCGATTTTGTTTATTTCATTATCACTGGTGCTAAAAATACAATAAAATAAAATAAAGTGGAGGAGTTACTGCAACATTTATATTTATATTTAGAAACACACGAGCCAAGCTAATTAAGAGCATCTCTACTAGTGTTAGTTTGGTAGGGTCGTAAGTTAGGTTAATTTACCATACACGCTCCACAGCAGTGTGTTTGGTAGGATAAGTAACTTAACTAAGTATATAGTAAAGAAATTTAACGCTAAATTTCTTTAGGGTTAATTACAAAAACAACCACCTGTGGTTGAGCCTTTTTTCAATATCCCTTGTACTTTAAACTGTATCACTAATATCCCTGTGGTCTAGACTAAAGTGATACAATCACTTTTTCCGTTAAAGTTAACGGAATATGGATTAAGGTATGAAATTACCCTATTATATACTAATGAAATACCCTTATACGCTTAAATATTTATTGAGGCATACGTGGTACATTGCTATATTATTTTGCTATTTTATTTGTTGTTAAAGACCATTCTGTGGTCACTTTGAGGTACCATTGTGAGACCGAATTTGTTTAATTTTTTATTTTTTATTTTTGATCTACCATTGGACACACACACACACACCCCACATACAGTCTTGATGATATATTATTTTATTTTATTTTATTTTTATCTACCCTTGGACACACCAACTATCTTTGTGATATTGTTTACACCTAAAAACCGCCGAAGGTTTTCCAGCCCGATTGATATGGGGATATGGGCCTAGAGATAGTCGGGCATGGGCATTTCAGAGGCCGGTTGGTCCCTAGTAGATGATGACATCGGGCTTAGGGGAAGCGTCACTAGAAGTGTAGAGAAGGCAACCCGGATGTTCCATGGGATGGAGCCCGATAGGCAGCATCAGACCCGCATTGGGCTATCGGGCATCAATGGTGGAAGTAATGGAGCAAGGACACATGTTGGAGACAGATTGAATACTGGGAATGGAGGACTTCATCGGGCATTCGTCAAAATGGGAGCCCGTTGGGGAGTTAGGGAACATGAATGTACTGACGATCGGACACCATACATACGGACACCATACATACGGAAAGTGATAAAGGTAGGTAGGATGAGCCCGATCGGACGTGAGCACCTGGAAAGATGTTATCGAGCATAAAGACATGACAGGACGTTACATGAGTCCGATGAGTCTTCAGTCACGGTCATAAGGCAGATGGGAGTGGAGGTAAGGCGGTTCTGGTGACAACTGCCATTTGTGACGTCACCCCAGATTTGGGGAAATCCGAGTCCGTTTTGGAAAGAATCTTATCACTAACAGCTGGATTTAGACGAGATGATCCCTGAGATGGTGGGATTGTTTCAATCAAGATAATGATAAGGCAAGGGTAGGAGATAAGGAAGGTTTCTGCTAACTAACCAATCAATTACATTGCTTAAGGCGCAAGCTAAGGAGTCCTTTCCTAATCAGAATTCAATCATGGCCACTATAAATATGGAGGCAGGCCAAGATGCAAAGGCACTCCGCGTCACTCTCGAAAACAGCATTCAACAAAGCATTCAACAGCATTCAAAAAGCATTTAAACTTTTATGTTCTTTCTGCATTCATAGCAAATAGGTCTACCCTCTTTTTGTTATTTTTCTTTTACTGTTTTCATTCTCACGTACAATCAGAGCCTGTTCTGAATCTGTTCTTTGGTTATATTTTCCAAACAATTAATAAAATCTGTATTTTATTAATCGTTTGTGATTGATTACTTGGTAATTTCATACACTATTTGGCTTGTGCGCTTCAGTACTGCCAAGGGATTTCTGGTGAGGGTACTTTCCTACTCGTTGTACACAATCGTTTAGTTTAGAAGTCAGATCTGAAAGCCTTGAGTATCACTGACTCAAGCATATAGGAAATTAGTTTGCACACACCGAACCACTTTTGGTTCTGGCACGCACGTGCATAACTACTAGCAAACATTTTGGCACGCCCGGTGGGACCCATAGTGTCAAGTCATGCCGCCAAAGAGGGATAAGCAGACGGGCAAAAACGGCCAAGATGAGTCTGCCGTTGATCCACCTATGGAGGAAAGCACTGGTCGTTCTCCGGACGATGGTAGCATTACTATCGAAGCAATCTCGGAAACCATGAGAGCCACCGTTGATCCCTTGAGGCAGGACTACAATACCTTGATAGGGTCAATGGCAGATCTCAACAATGTGGTCAGGCAAACTGCCGATATACGCCGCGAACAGTCTGAGTTGGTCATGGAGACTAGGGTTACCCACGTGAAGCTGGACGCCCTGGCTGCTCAGTTACAACAGCTTTGCGCTGTTCTTGAGGCCAATAACAACCAAAAGGCCTCGGGATCAGCCTCAGGCTCCGGATCGGGCTCTGGCACGCCGCTTGAGTCCGACAAACCAAAAGACCCACTCTATGTCTGTCCAAACCTAAGGGAGGGTAACAGCTCGGGCAAGAAGCCCGAATTACATAACGAAACAGCTAGTGGCGTGGTGGTCACCGATCCCAATGGATCGGCGACGTCGAGCTTTTTCCAGACAGGAGGCCGTGTTGAAACCCAGTTCGACCGTACACCACCTCTAGTTCGCGCTGCTGGGGGGCAAAGAAACAATGGCGGGTTTTGGACCCACCAGATCAATAATAATCAACAGTTGCCGCCTCCACTAATAACCCCGGTAACAGGGGCTCAGCCTGAAGTAATTACAACGATTGGCCGTAACCCAGAGTTAATCGGCCAACAAATGCCCCCAGGTAACGCTGCTGGGGGACAAAGGAATAATGATGATTTTTGGCTTCATCAGGCCAATATCAACCAACAGCAACCACCACCCCCTTTGGTGAATGCCCGACCCGCTGCGCAGCCTATTAACAGGGAGGAGTTGGTGGCAGCCATACACGAAGAGTATGGCCCGTTCATGAGAAGGATGGAGAGGCCGACGTACCGACGGCCTTACCCGCCTGAAATTGACCAGGTTAATTTCCCACAAGGGTATAAAGTTCTGAATTTTACCCTATTTTCTGGGAAAAGTGAGCATACCACGGTAGAGCACATAGGCCGATTCATTGTGCAGTGCGGCCAGGCAGGCAATAGCGACCCTTTAAAACTAAGGTTGTTCCCAAACTCGCTCACCGGCATAGCGTTTTTGTGGTATGTCGATCTCCCGGCCAATTCAGTACGAAACTAGCCAGCAATGGAGGAATTGTTCATGGGCAGTTTTATAGGACTGAGCCCGAGATATCGTTGGCAGATCTGTCTAGGATGCTCCAACTAGTGGGAGAGACCGTTGAAACATATATAGCCCGATTCAGGAAGGCTAAGTACAGATGTAAGACAATATTGCCCGAAGAAGAATACGCAAGGATGGCTATGGGCGGAATGTCTTTTGAGCTTCGCAAAAAGTTCGAAGGGACTGATTTCCGTGATTTATTCGAGCTGGCTTCAAGGGCCGCCCGTTATGAGCGTATCCTACTTGATGAACAGGAGAAGAAGAATTCTTCTAAGGGAACATATTACAAAGATCCCAACTACGAGGTCCATCTAGCAGATTGTGACCTCGAGGCAGAAATCGACATGGCTGAACTAATCTCTAAGCGGCCTATTGTGTGTAATGCCTTGAACAAACCTGTCAATAATAACGCCGCTGCTAAAAAAATGGCGTTCAAAGCAGGAAAAAATTACACATTTGACATAACAATGGCCGATCAGATTTTTGACGCCCTCTTGGCTGAAAAAGTGATTAGGCTAGGTGAAGGTCATCGGATCCCCAAGGCCGATGACATAAAAAATAAGGAATATTGTAAGTGGCATAATTCCTGGAAACACTCCACTAATAACGGCGTTGTTTTTCGTAATGTGATACAGGAGAACGTGGAGAAAGGAGTGTTCAAATTTTCGGACAAAGCTATGGGAGTTGATGCGAATCCGTTCCCACGGGTCACTGGAACCAATATGGTAGTACCCGATTTGACCAAGCTGACACGGCCAAGGGTCAAGGTAGACTTGGCTGATAGCGAGATGGTCCCAAAGCAAAGGGAAGGGAAACAAATTGCCGTTTCGGAAACTGATAGGCCGAAGGTTACTATTCGCGAGCTTCAGAGGACATACCAGGAACGCAAGGAAGCAGAACTAAAGGCTGATGTCGAGGTAGCCCGATCAACCACAGATAATTTGATCGCAGATTTACGACATCAACTAGAGCTGATAGAACAAGGCCTGTGTCCAAGGTGCAAGGCCGATATCAAGAAAGGGGCCTCCAGCCCAAGCAAGAGGCCTAGAGTTGAGGAACGACGAGAATACAGCCCGAGAAGATCCGTGCATGAGAGGCTTTCCTTGCCCAAATAGGGACGCGTAAAGCCCGAGTGGAAGCCGAAGCTGCTGCCAGCAAGCGGTATACCTAGCTCGAGTCATATGAAAGGAAGGCAATATCGATCACGACCCACAGTGAGTGCCTCACAAAGGGTTGAAGCATCGGACATTCGCTCCCGAATGATACTCCCACCAAGAGTGAGTGATGGGAGGTGGTATAGAGCTGAGCATCCGAAATTTCCAGTGATGCCTCAATACAGCAAGTCTCAGAAGAGGAGGTATCAGAGGCTGAGACAGGCCGAGAGGGAACGGCAGCAGTCGAAGGGTCGCGTCCAGAATCCTCCAAGGTCCCCTCAGCGTAAGGCCGACCAACAGATAACGGCCATGGAAGAAGATGAGCCCATTTTCGACAAGAACGCGGGCAAAGGGGCGATGCATGCTACAGAGCGCTTAAAGAAACTTTTTGAACTAGAAAAGAAGTGTGAGCCATTGGTCCATCCAATGGAGGAGGTCGATGATTATGAAGATAAGGATGATACACCAATTCAATTCGGAACAATCCCGAAAAGTCTATCCTCAAACATGGTGTTTACTCTTCCCATGTCATTCATGGCCAAACCGGATCAGCCAACAGCCATTGAAGGTGACGTAATAGAAGGCCAGACCAAGGAGTCGGCAGTAATAGAAAGTTTATGTTGGGGTGGTGGAGAAATCGTCAGACCCAAGGTGGTAGAGGCTACGAGCAAGAACGTGGATGCTACCGATATACAAACCGATCGGCCTAAGATAACCATCTTGAGGCCGAAAGGGATCCAAACTGAAGAAGGGTTGAAACCAGCGGGACCAGTCAAGGTGGTTTTTGAAAAACCTACCTATCAAATGTCTCAGCACCTAAAGCCGTTGTACGTAAAGGGTCACATTGAGGGGATCCTCGTGAATAGAATATTGATCGATGGGGGATCTACCATCAACATCATGCCCCAAATAATGCTGAGGATCCTTCAAAAATCTGAGTCAGAACTGATTCCGACCGAGATGAATGTTCAAAGCTTCACGGGCACACCATCTAAGACAAAGGGCATCTTGCCTCTTGAGCTGACTGTTGGAACCCAAACGGCCATGACAGCCTTTTTCATCGTTGAGACATCGGCCGCGTACAACGCGTTGCTTGGCCGTGATTGGATCCATCCCAATTACTGCATCCCTTCCACTCTCCATCAATTGTTGATCTTTTGGAGAGATGACGAAGTGGAAGTGGTTGGGGCCGATACAAAGCCATTCGTTGCCCGGGTGCAGACAGCCAATGCAGTATTATACGAAGATGATATCGGACCTATCAAATTACTAGGATGCGGCAAACTTGGTAGACCAAATGCAGCCACATTCTGTAAAGAAATTCTACCAACCTTAAAGTTTGGTTATCACAATCTCAGTCGGACAGAAGAGTCAAGGCCGATAGAGATTAATGAACAAGAAGACTTCGATGGATCCACGACCAATTGAAGTTAAAAGACAGCTGACCCTCAAGGCCAGCATGGCCAGATGGTGCGCATATCTGGCTGATAGGAGATTAGAGATCGGCCCTGTAGACGGAATGATTAATCTGGCTGATTGTATCTATGAAGAAGAAACGCCAATAGAGGAAGAGATTCAAATGGATGAACTCGAAACGGCCACAGCCAAGCTTGATGACTTGAAGGCCGACGTGCATGATCCACTATTGGAGATCAACCTGGGCAATGAAGGAGAGCACAAACCCACATATGTGAGTCAGGTGCTTGAACCGCGGTTCCAGGCCGAGATCATTGCTCTCTTGCACAAATACAAGGATTGCTTTGCTTGGGATTACGATGAGATGCCCGGACTATCCAGAGAATTGGTGGAGCACCGATTGCCAATTAAGCCGGGTTTTAGGCCGTTCAAACAGCTCCCACGGCGCATGTCACCTGAAGTCACAATGAAGGTGGAAGAAGAAATTAAGAGACTTTTGGGAGCAGGCTTCATTCGGACAGCCAGGTACGTGGAATGGGTATCAAATGTAGTCCCAGTGGTAAAGAAAAATGGTAAGCTAAGAGTCTGTATTGATTTCAGAAATCTAAACCTAGCTACCCCAAAAGACGAGTACCCTATGCCCATGGCCGATCAATTGATTGATTCGGCCGCCAAACATAAAATTTTGTCCTTTATGGACGGGCACTCAAGGTACAACCAGATTTACATCGCTGAGCAGGACGTCCCGAAGACAGCTTTCTGGTGCCCGGGGGCAATTGGAACCTTTGAATGGGTTGTCATGCCTTTCGGACTAAAGAACGCTGGAGCCACATATCAGCGGGCGATGAATTCAATCTTCCATGATATGATCGGGCATTTTATGGAGGTTTACATTGATGATGTGGTGGTAAAATTGAGCGACAACGCCGATCACTTGAGAGACTTAGAAAAAGCATTTGAAAGAATGCGGGCTCACAAACTAAAAATGAACCCTCTCAAATGTGCTTTCGGCGTCTCGACAGGGAACTTCTTAGGATTCCTGGTGCATCAAAGAGGGATAGAGGTGGACAAGAACAAGGCTCGAGAAATACAGGCAGCAAAGCCACCAGCCAATAAGAAAGAGCTTCAAAGGCTGCTTGGGCAGATTAATTTCCTGAGAAGATTCATATCCAACTGTGCAGGAAAGACCCAAGTATGGACCCCACTATTGAAGATCAAGACCGACGAAGAATTCAAGTGGGAAGACAGCCATCAACAGGCCTTTGAGGGAATTAAGCAGTATCTGTCAACTTCCCCAGTTTTAATGCCACCCAAGAAGGGTAGGTACCTTAAATTGTATATATCGGCTTCTGACTGCTCTATAGGAAGTATGTTAGCTCAGGATAATGAGCAAGGAAATGAGCAGGCCGTTTATTACTTAAGCAGAATATTAACTCCAATCAAGCAGCGCTATGCGCCGATTGAGAAATTATGCTTGGCATTGCATTTTTCATCACAGAAGTTAAGAACGTATATGTTGCCCGTTTCTACTTATATTATATGTCAAACCGATGTGATAAAATATATGTTGTCAAGACCAATCATGAGAGGCCGAATTGGAAAATGGACCTTGGCCCTGATGGAATTTGCCATCCAATACCGATCACAGCAATCGGTTAAAGGCCAGGCTATAGCCAATTTCTTGGCTGATCACCCAGATCCAACTTATCTGGGAGAGTTGCTATTAGCACCTAAAGTACTAAACACTTCCTTGGTCCCATGGACATTGATCTTTGATGGGTCCAAAAGCGCAGAGGTTGCTGGGGCAGGTGTGGTCATTGTATCACCCAAGTATAAGAAGACAAAAATGTCATTTCGGCTCGATTTCAAGTACACAAACAACTAGGCCGAATACGAAGCATTAATTATCGGACTAGAGATGATCCTTGAGTTGGGGGCATCGTCCGTACACATAAAGGGAGACTCAGGGCTGGTGATCGGGCATATATCAGGAGAGTTCCAGATAAAAAGTTGGGAATTATGCCCGTTTCACTCTGTCGCCATGCAGCTCATGGACGAGTTTGATGATATTAGCGTAAGTTATATCCCTAGGTCTACGAATACCGAGGCCGATAAGCTGGCTAAGACAGGATCGGCCTCGTCTTCTACAAAGGCTTTGGAAGACCAAGTTATCACGGTTCATGTCCGACTGTTACCTTCAGTTGCAAAGAGAGGTTGGTATACTAGCACTAATTCGGTCTTAATGGAGGACGACGACTGGAGAAGACCTATCATCGAGTACCTGAATCGCCTAAATGTCAGGGTAGACCGGAAAGTTAGATTGTTCGCAGTCCAATTTGTGATACTGGATGGAGAATTGTTCAAAAAGCCTATCGGTGACGACGTGATTCTGAGGTGTTTAGGCAAGAAACAGGCTATGCAGGTTATGGCCGAAGTGCATGAAGGGATCTGTGGGGCTCATCAGGCCGGTACAAAAATGAAATGGTTGCTAAGAAGGTATAACTATTATTGGCCAGGTATGTTGAAGGATTGTATCAGATATGCAAAGGGATGCCAAGCGTGTCAGAAGCATGGCCCGATCCAGCATGTACCGGCTAAGGAGCTCCAACCGATAATAAAACCATAGCCGTTCAGGGGATGGGCTATGGATCTAATTGGCAAAGTCCTGCCACCATCATCAGGCCAGCATTGTTTCATAATAGTGGCAACGGACTACTTCACCAAGTGGGCCGAGGCCGTACCATGTAGAACGGTGACACAGGCCACCGTCATAAAATTCATTGAAGAACATATTATCCATAGGTTCGGCCTTTCGGAAATAATTACGGCCGATCAAGGATCTGTGTTTACGGGGACGGAAACATCGGCCTTTGCCGAAAGTAGGGGAATCAAAATTCTTAATTCCACGCCCTATTATGCACAGGCTAATGGTCAGGCCGAATCTACTAACAAGATCCTTAAGGGGATCATTGAAAAGATGATAGCAGAGAATCCTAGGGAATGGGACAAACTCTTGTCCGAAGCATTATGGGCCTATCGGACGTCTAAAAGATCAAGTATTGGGGTTACACCATTCATGCTGACCTACGGGCATGACGCGATGTTACCTATGGAAGTAACAGTCCGGTCGGCTAGGAGAGCTTTACAAAATCAGCTTGAGCCCGCTGAGTATACGGAGGCTATGATAGCTGAATTGGAAGGGCTTGATGAAATGAGGCTAACGGCCTTGGATTCATTAAAAGTGCAAAAGCTGCGGGCCGCTCGAGCTTATAACAAGAGGGTGAAGGAGAAGTCTTTTTGCACTGAAGATTTGGTATGGAGGGCTGTGTTACCAATTGGGACAAGGATAATCGTTATGGTAAATGGTCGGTCAATTGGGAAGGCACGTTTATCGTCCACCAAGTCAGAAGAGGTGGTGCTTATAGGCTGCGTGATTTAGATGGAACTGTTCATGTCCGGTTAATTAATGGTCAGTATTTAATGTCTTATTATCCGACGTTATGGGAGACCATTGATCTGGATTATAAACCTAATCCAGGATTGGAGTATGATCAGTTGATAAATTATGAGCCTGAGCCCGAATAATGTAGTAACAAAAATATTGTTTGTCTTGATAAGGCTGAGCACAGCTTACTTACAAATATATAAAAAAAAAATAATAATAATAATAAGTACAAAAGAGGGGTCGGCCTCTAGGCCGACCCAAAATTCCTAAGCTTAGCCTTCAAGTCTTCCCAGGTCTTGACGGCTCCAGACCGGTCCCTTTTGGCCTTCTCTAGCTTTTGGGCCCAAGCCCGGGATATGGGGACGCTGGCTTGCAGTTGATCGCTGCACTTCTGGGCGTCGCCACCAAGTAAAGATAATGCCTCATCAATTTTCCCAATGGAGGCGTTGTTGGTAACAACCTCGGCCTCACATTTGGCGAGTTGAGTTTTCAGTACAGCAATTCGGTTCTGCAGCCAAGTACCCCTGGCTAGAACCTGAGCACGGGAGGCCTTTCCCGCTTCGAACTTGGCTTTGGCCCCTTCCAAGAACTTCAATGCTTTCTGCCGGGAGCCCAAATGAAGTTCTGCATCCGCTTGAATCTTCGAGGCCGTTCTATCCATAAGACGGGCACTGGGAAGTCTTTCTTTGATCTCCACGAGTAATGATAGCTGCCCGTCTGAAAGAGAAGGATCGGCCATGAGGGTGTTCAAAGCGGTGTCAACGTCAGCCGCAACAGGAAGATTGGAAAGTTCTTGGTCAGCAAGCCCGAAGAGCAGGTCATTGGCTTGTTGAAGGATTGAAGGTGAGACTGCTTCGGGCTCGAGGGGGCCAAGGTCAAAAGCTCCTAGGTCCAGGCCCGAGAAAAAATCATTGAAAGGGATGATGGGCACTGGACCTGTGGGATCGACCTGTTCAAAAGAAATATGGTCAGAAATGGTCTTTAAAAAATGATACAAGTTCAAGAAAGAAGGTACTTTGCGATACGGTGTGATACCTAGGTCTGAGGACTAAGGGAGGCCGAGAGCGCTTCGCGGATATCGGCCTCACTAGGCTGAGAGGATCCTGGTTGAGAAGAAGAAGGGTGGCCGGTTTCCACCTCGGGAGTCATAGAAGCCGCCATTGCCTGCAGGATTTTAGTTTCTGAGACTGAGCCTGAGACATCACCGGCCTCGATGGCGGAAGGCTCAGGAGGACTGACCTCGGCCACTACTGGTTCTATTATTGTGGGAACAAGAGATCCGATGGCCGGGGTAGTTTCTTCTTGTCCGGTGGAAGCTTCAATTTCAACAGGGACGGCTTGGTCTACCTCGTCCCCAGCTGCTTCGACGGTAACCTCAGCATCGGCCAAATCCTTAGTGCTGGAAGAGAGGACGACTTGCTCTAGAGCTTGAATGGAAGCAGTAAGATCCTCGTCTCCGCTTGAAGGAGTTAGGGGAGGTACAATGTGAAGCGGCATCACCCGTACGGCTACCCGTTCAAGAAAGGCCGCTGCGGACTTTGGTGATGCAGGGAGAGTTGGAGGGAGAGTCTGAGGAGTTAGAAGAGGATCCTCTCCTGAGTCTTCGTCGGCAAGCTGAAAGAACAGAACAAAGTGATTAATATTGAATGCAATGAAACCGGGCTTAATCATTAAAGGAAGCAAAAGAGCTAACCTGAACAGAGGCCGGCGTTGTTTTTTGTTTTTTTTGGGAAGGACCTTTGCCCGGAGCTGGTTTACGGGCCAGCCTCTTGGCAACTTGTTTGCGCCTGACTGGAGCGGCTGTTGGAACTGGAGCGTCGGCCTCAATGGCCGGAGAAGCAGTAAAGGCCGTAAGGGCTGCAGCCACGGTGCATGAAAATATATGACGTGCCCGTTCACCCCACCACTGGGTGAACTCGTCTGACACCATGGGCCGGGCAGAGAAGGGGGTGAAGTTAAATGCAGCCTTCAGCCGGTCGGACCTCTCTTTTATTTTCTTCACTTGCCCGTCATTAACAATAAGGCCGCGTTCAACGTTGACAGTGATGCCAGGGGGGACGGGCACGAGTTGTGTAAGCCCGAATTGGCGGGCATATATAGGAGCGAAGTAGTACTCGGCCCCGCATTTATTGTTGGCCGATGTGATGCTTGGGCTAAAAATAATGTCTCTAGCTACTAAGTAGCTAGAAAAGATTTCATTATAAGTAGACTGGGTGCTCGAACCCCAGTTGGAAGGGTTATTGGAAAGCTGAAGAAAAGAAGAGAATTGAAGAGAAAAGAATGGGGTGAAGAGATTGACATCCCGAGGGGAGCAACCCTGGTAAAAGAAAGTAAAACACTCTTCAAAAGAGTGTAAAGAAGGAGATATGTTCATGAATTGGACAGCGGAGATTGGAACGTCGGCCAAGGGGCTGATGGTGGGTTGGAATTCAGGGAAGTACGAGTGAAGCCACAATTGCAGTATCCACATCGGGCTCCCACCAGCACTGAAGCCCGAATGGACAAAATCCGTTATACCTCTGACCAGGTGCGCCCAAAACAGCGTAGCCATGGCCAACGGCTGTCCCGATGCAAGAGCCAAGGCCAAGGTTGTGTATTCTTTAGTGATGGCTTGGCTGGCTGAGCAGAAGAGGTATTTATTGAGACAGTAGATGATGAAGGCAGTATGTTCTGTGTCAGACACCTCCGTATCGTCTGCCCCAATGCAAGCAGAAAGAAAGCCTCCAAAGGCTGTAATCGGCCTATGAAAAATGGCCCCGTCCCGTACAACTTCTTGTTGAGGATAGGCAAAGCTGGCCGCCCCAACGTCAAGCCCGGGGATGATCTCTGGGCCGTGGGGATGAAGGCCGAGCACGTAGCTGATGTCTTTGACGGTGGGAACCATTGGTCCGCAACGGACAAGAAAGCCGTTGCAAGACGAGGACCAGAATAGTAAGGCAGAGAGAAGAAGAGGTCGGTCTATCTCTATTCTTGACCGACTGAGTAGTATGGCGTCGTGAATGCCCGTTTGCTTCCAGATAGCGGCCTTAGAGGCCGAAACCCTAGTTACCCACTTGTCCCAATCAGCGGCAGGGGATGGCCATCCTCGAATTGGCTGGTTAGCAGTCGGGGCCTTGCCCCAGTGTGCAGGGACTTGTAGGAATTCTTCGTTTCCTACGGGAGAGAAGAAAGGAAGAAAAGCCACAGGAGGGTGGCCAAGAAACGTCGCACCTAAGCCTGGTGCGACGGGAGAACCATCGGAGGAACTATAGGGGGTGAGGTACTCTGTGGATATGTCAGCGGCGTGAGCTTTGGCCAAAGCCCTAACTTCCTTGCATCGGTTTTGTGGTGGAGGAGCATCAATGAAGGTTTTCTTGCCTTTAGTGGTGGCCGGAGCAGTCTTAGGAGCCATCTATTGAAGAAATGGGTCGTCGGAAAAGATGGAGGTTCTAGAGAGAGAAGCTCTGTGTTATGCCTGAGGAATAGAAAGAGAGTGAGAATGCCAATGGGTTGTGGGGAGTTTCGAAAGTTGGGTGATATTTAAATATCACGACGCCATCATGGCACATTAAATGTGGAGTGACTGGTGGGATTCTCCATAATCTGACAAATTGCTGCGTGCTCGACGCGTGGCCAGTTTAAAATTCAAAACGTCACATCAATCAAGGCGGGATGTTTGATATGACCTTTTGGGGGGCAATTGTTTGCACCTAAAAACCGCCGAAGGTTTTCCAGCCCGATTGATATGGGGATATGGGCCTAGAGATAGTTGGGCATGGGCATTTCAGAGGCCGGTTGGTCCCTAGTAGATGATGACATCGGGCTTAGGGGAAGCGTCACTAGAAGTATAGAGAAGGCAACCCGGATGTTCCATGGGATGGAGCCCGATAGGCAGCATCAGACCCGCATTGGGCTATCGGGCATCAATGGTGGAAGTAATAGAGCAAGGACACATGTTGGAGACCGATTGAATACTGGGAATGGAGGACTTCATCGGGCATTCGTCAGAATGGGAGCCCGATGGGGAGTTAGGGAACATGAATGTACTGACGATCGGACACCATACATATAGACACCATACATACGGAAAGTGGTAAAGGTAGGTAGGATGAGCCCGATCGGACGTGAGCACCTGGAAAGATGTTATCGGGCATAAAGACATGACAGGACGTTACATGAGTCTGATGAGTCTTCAGTCACGGTCATAAGGCAGATGGGAGTGGAGGTAAGGCGGTTCTGGTGACAGCTGCCATTTGTGACGTCACCCCAGATTTGGGGAAATCCGAGTCCGTTTTGGAAAGAATCTTATCACTAACAGCTGGATTTAGACGAGATGATCCCTGAGATGGTGGGATTGTTTCAATCAAGATAATGATAAGGCAAGGGTGGGAGATAAGGAAGGTTTCTGCTAACTAACCAATCAATTACATAGCTTAAGGCGCAAGCTAAGGAGTCCTTTCCTAATCAGAATTCAATCATGGCCGCTATAAATATGGAGGCAGGCCAAGATGCAAAGGCACTCCGCGTCACTCTCGAAAACAGCATTCAACAGCATTCAAAAAGCATTTAAACTTTTATGTTCTTTCTGCATTCATAGCAAATAGGTCTACCCTCTTTTTGTTATTTTTCTTTTACTGTTTTCATTCTCACGAACGATCAGAGCCTGTTCTGAATCTGTTCTTTGGTTATATTTTCCAAACAATTAATAAAATCTGTATTTTATTAATCGTTTGTGATTGATTACTTGGTAATTTCATACACTATTTGGCTTGTGCGCTTCAGTACTGCCAAGGGATTTCTGGTGAGGGTACTTTCCTACTCGCTGTACACAATCGTTTAGTTTAGAAGTCAGATCTGAAAGCCTTGAGTATCACTGACTCAAGCATATAGGAAATTAGTTTGCACACACCGAACCACTTTTGGTTCTGGCACGCCCGCGCATAACTAGTAGCAAACAGATATATTATCCATTTTATAGTTTATATTATATATATATATTTTAAGTTTTTTTTTTATCTACCCTTGGCCACATACAGTGAAATCCAGTGTAGTGATGTACTAAGATCTAAAAAAAATTATCACCAAAACTCTGTGTATGTGTGTGTGTGTGTGTGTGTGTGTGTACGATTAGCTCTCACAAAGGTAACCCAAAATGACCAAAGAATGGTCCTAGCAACAAATATAATATCAAAATAATATAATAATGCACCATATATGCTTAAATAATATTTAAGCATATGAGGGTTTTCTCTTTAGCATGTTATATGAGTAATTTCGTACTTTTACTCCTTTTCTATTAACTTTAACGGAAAAAAAATGACTGTTTCACTTTAGTCCAGACCATAGGAGGTATTAGTGATAGAATTTAAAGTACAAAGGGGTAACTGATAAAAGGCCTAACCACAGGGGTGTTTCTATCATTAACCTATTTCTTTACCAAACGGGCAAACGACAGAAGCAAAGCTGACTAGGCCCCAGCTGGCTAAGGGTTGGTCGTCCCCTCCTAGCCGGCAAAGCCATAACTGGCACACACCCTTTCTTTTTCTTTATTTTTTTTTGTTAAGTTGATGGGCCATAGCCGGTATTGGCATTGTCGAGCCACCCGGAAATGCTTCTGCCGCTTGGAGCAATGTTTGTATTTTTGTTTTAAATATAAATATTATTAAAATGCTAATAAAAAAATGACCAAATGGTAAAAAAAAATTCCGACCCACCCTAGTCGGCATTCCCTTACCAACTATGCTTTTACTGTTTTACACCATTGTAAAAATTCTCTTATCAGTGCAACACCTTATATTAAATTCACCCTATTTGGTGATATGCCATAATTTAAGTCACGCGTACCTATAGTAATAATAAAGCCAAATTTAACCGTCTCTCTCCTTTTCCGAGGACTTATGACGGGGCAGGGTTTGAGCCCTCTTGATTTTTAAAAATAACCTATATACCCCAAAAGTATATTTTTACACATAAATCTCCCTCCCAAATTAAAAAATTGCCTATTTTATTAATGTTGGAGTCTTTGAAAAATTCTACAGGACAACTAAGTATGAAATATTCAATTTTTTGGTATCAATTTGTAGTAACAACTAACAAGGTATCATTTATTGTATCTTTGGTGCCAATCGGTGTTAACTTTTCTAATGTGCCATTTGATATTAATTTTTAGGTGCTATTGTTAGTTACAATTTTATAATTGGTAATAAAAGATTCCACAATATTGTAATTAAGATGTATGTATCATGTAATGGTCGAATATTTCTTGACTTTTGTTATAAATTTTTATAACATTAGTTTAAGTATGTCATCTACACAAAAAACTGTGTCTAAAGAAACCAAAAAAAATTAAAAATCTACGTATCATTCTTCATAGTTTTTTATCAAAACTTATGATTAACAGCCCCTCCCCCAGTCAACAAGTTTTTTTACTTCTTGAAAAAGTTGCTTACTGCTTCTTTCCTGCGTATTTTTTAAGCTATTGTGATATATTTATATAGGGGCTGCTAACCTATAGTACGGTGGTTGTAGGTTAGCAGTGCGTATATCAGCTTTTATCGACAAAAAAATTGCTTTTACGATAGAATTTTGCGTCACTAAAAACCTCGACTTTAATTGAAGTACCATCACTATGGAAGTATCTCGAACGTAGAAGGCCTAATTATACTTTACACCCTTATATTATACCCGTGTTTTCAATTTAATACATGTACTTTTTTTTTTGTTCAATTGAACTCTCGAACTTTAAAAATTTATTCAATAAGACTTAAAACCTAATATCGTTGGCGTAAAATAAAAGAAATTGTCACGTAAGTTGCGCATAATGCTTACATGTCACATATTAGGTTAAGACAAATGAAGGTGCAGGATTGTGAATAGTGCAAAAATGATGCAATTTTGGGTCTAATTGAATGCGATATTTCGCACCATTCACACTCTCTTTCGTTTGTCTTAACCAATTCTGTGACAGGTAAGTATCATGCGCAACTTACGTGATAATTTCCGTTAGTTTAAGCCAACGAACTCAGGTTTTGGGTTTGATTGAATAACATTGAAAAAAAAAGTATATGTATCCAATTGAAAATACGGATATAGTATAAGGTTTAAAGTATAATTAGGCCAATGTAGAACCAGGACAACTTGCAAACTACAAAACAAGATTTGAGAAAAAATTGGGAATCTTGAAATCCTCCAAGCTAGGTTCCTAAATATATATATATACTAGTGAAGAGTGCACGTGCAAGGCACGTGCTCGTTGGATACAATGGTTGAATTTAAATTTAGAAGTTATTTTACATACTACAAGCTCGAAATATGGAAGTACAGAAAGCTAGCTAGCAACTAAAAGTACCAAAGTCGCTTAAACATATCGCATAAAGTAAAAACTCAATCCTCCTTGTTCAAGAAAATAGAATTGCAACCCCGGGGTAGATTTCATTGAGTCAAGGCGCCTAAATGATACCCAGAAACCTTATTCTAAGATGCAACAAAGTCCAAATGGTTGTTCTGTAGGTTGGCTCTATGAGACTATATAATACATTAAATGGTTGGCAATTACCCAAAAAAAAATTTGATTAAGCCTCGTAGTTAAAACATGTACACATAAAGTTATTGAGTCGCCTTAGTAAAACGAAGTAAAAGAAAACTCACGATGTACCAAAACAGCGAATAAAAAGCAATCATGATGTAATTCATAAAAGTCTATTCTCAATCAAAAGAATCATGATGCAATTCATAAAAGTCTACTCTCAATCAAAAGATTGTCCAAGCTAAATAGAAACTGAGACTCACAATGATTCTAATGATCCAAAGCACTGGAAGCTCACAGAGGCGAAACTCCAACTCCACATAGCCCCATATATTTTGGTATTGGAATCCTCCAATCATTCTCTTCAAAGCTGCAGAAAAATATGTTAAAAAATATTTTCAGTGCTCAAGTAGAAAATAAGCATAAACAAATAAATTGTGAAAGTCCATCGGTTTCAAAATGGAAAATCACAGTACCTGAAAACCCAAACAATAAATGAGTAGAGAACTTATATCTGGGTCAATTCATCAACGTTGAAACGTCAAGGCCGCAAATTAAAGATAATACTAAAACAAATTAGGTCTTAATGTACATATCAATAACAAATTATTGGAATAAACATTCTTAATGTAATATTATTGGTATAATATTAGTTCTTATTTGTTCCTTGTTTGTAATTTTTTCTTGAAGCACTGCACATTGGAAAAGGGGGAAAAATAGTATGTATTTCGTCGTTATCTATGTTGTTGTTGGATTTAAGACAGCCTTCGCAGTAAATGTATTGGTGTGTTTATATTCGCTAAAAGCATAGACATATTTACAGTGTACCTGGTTGAGGATGGCTAAAATGTTAGTTTTAGACATCCGTAGTTGGATTTGGAAGTATAACTTTAAAATATATGAACACTTGCAAATTGAGGAATACAAATTAGCTGCAAAATTCTTAAAACTAAATATGTTAGAAAAGAAAAGACTTTTAAACCGAATGAAGTGATTTAAAAGAAAGTTAACAATCAGATTCTAATAAGAGAAAGCCAACTAAAAATTACCAAGTTCCATAACCAACTCATTCCTAGCTACAAAAAAAATTATATCAAAATACATTAAGTAGATACCAACTTATGTAGACACTTAATTTACCTTTATATTCTTCATGATGAATACAACACAAGTGCTTAAATTAGAGAAGATGATCAAAGCTGCAAAAGAGGTAATTTATTTTACTTCATTTGTAATATGCTCTCTACATTCACTTGCTACATTAACAAGTTATACATGACTACTATACATTCTGGTTTGGAGAGAAAGTAGAACAGTGCATTTAGAATTTTTTTTCCCAGTACCATCACTTTAATAAGCTGCACGGATATTGTAGTCCAAAAAGGAGCTTGGATTAATAGGGGTTGTCAATCCGATAGTACTCATGTGATCTTGACAAGATTGTAAATTGTTTTTTTTTTTTCCTTTTGGTCTATCTAAAAACGATGAACAAAAAGCTGTGTTTTTGCTAAAGCCATATGGATGCTATCGGATTGGCCACCCCTATATTGGTTGCGAAAGATCCTTGCTCTCCCAAAAGTGTGCCCTATATATATATATGGTCCATATAGATATAGACATCTGCACATTTATATAGTTTTGTAGTGTATATAAAAGAAAGAGATGGGATTAGGTTATTATTAGTTTAGGAGGCTTACACATATCGTTCAATAGTTGGAGTAAATGTCAAGAGCCTCTCATGTGGATTAAAATCTCATCAATATCTGTAAGTCTATAACCAAGAAAACAGAAAAAGGAAACTCAGAAAAAGGTATCCTATGTGTCAAAGGCATATACCATTTTTTGTGGTCATAAAACAGAATTTGTAAAAATATTGAACACTACAAAATACTAAATTTGAAACGTATAATGTTTTTTGCTGATATAAATATTGACCACTACAAAATACTATACATGGATTTTTCATGAAACAATTTGTATTCATTACAAGCATAAATATTTCCAATATACCGGTTGGAGATATATAGAATGATAATGCTGAATCTTACTGATCGTATGCCTGTAAGATAGAAGAGAAAGAAAAAAAAGAATTCAACCAAAGTTTTAGATTCCAACACAAATGCAAAAAAGCATAAATTAAAGAAGGCATTGTCACAAACACCCACCTTGCAGAAAATAAAAGATTAAAATAAAAAACTAAAAACACACTTACTTGAAGGTCTAAGTGAAGGCGCACTTCAGTTTTCTCAACTTTAGCAGATAGAGACAAACAAGCCACAATTTGAAAACAAGAAGCTTCACATGAATCTATCAATGTAATTAACAGCAAAAAGGTTATGTTTCAAATTGAAATCATCATATGTGTGTATATATAAAGCTTATATTATCAAGCTTAAGAAAACAGATGTGTAATCAATCTTAAAAGTCCTAAATTGAAGAAACATTAATTTGAATAAAGAAGGGAAAAAACCCCAAATTGAGAAACCCTAAATTCAAGAAATAGCAATTTGAGGAAACACTAATTTGGAAATCTTAGCTTTTAAAACCTATATAAAAGTGGTTGCAGAGCAGAATTCTAAACGAAGAGAAGGAAATCATTAAAGCTAATGATGTGAGAAATTACCTTAACGCGGCAGATGTTCTTCAGCTCATTTTGAGATAGACTGAACCTTGCTTAAATCGGTGGTTAAACCATTGAATCAACTGAAAATAAAAATCCAACAGAACAGGTTGAGGGTACAAGAAACAATAGCAGAAATTAACAGATGAACAAAATCGCCGGAGAAGGCAGAGTCGAGTAACTCACCCGCGATGAACAGCTCTGGTTTCCCTTTGATGTCGAATCATCTATGGTGTATCTGGTTGTCTCGAAAGTTAAAGAAAAAAGACAGTTGATCAATTCTCTGAGAAGGTGTGATGACAAAATCAACTCCGGTGTACGTGGTTGTCTCAGAAGTTGGAGGAGAAGGCAGCCGATTTGTAAAATTGTTTCCCTTTGTTGGTTTCTCATGCCTAATGTCAATAGTATACGAACAGGTACCTTCGCATGCTTCACACATGAAAGACAGGTGTAGACGACAGTCCATACGTGGATGATGACAAAGAAGCAACAGATAGGCGTAATTTGGAGAGGTAACTGATAAAATGAGGGATAGAAGCGGAACTTCAAAAAATTTGACATGCTAGCTTATTTTAGGTGCTCTATTCTTATTATATCGTAATAGATATATATATATTTGCGTCATTTTGTGTTTTGGCTTTGGTTTGTGTTTTCTATTCGTGGGTGCATATTCGTTTTCTAGGTGTTTCTCGGTTGGGTGTGTGAGTTTTTGGGTTGTGTGTAAAATTTCCTTTTGGGCTTGATATATTGAGATGAGCTGCTGTAATGTGTCTGAGTCTCCATTTGGACTGGGTTTATCACACTGGTTGCTGAAAGTATGTTTTTCAAATTTTTTGCCGTAAAAAAAAAGTATTTAAGTACAGAATTGGGTGCCGATTGGGATTTGATTCGCCACGTGTTTGCGGTTTGAAGCTGGTGGCTTGGATATGGTATCTAATTAGAGTAATGATACACCTACACTCTCAACCACACGCCCAACTACATTCAGCATATCCTGATTCTTGATTATCCTTAATTCTGGTGGGTTCCACATGAGTTCCACATAGGATTCACTGCAATCAATGGACAGGATGTGCTAAATGTGGTTGACAGAGTGGTTGAGGGAGTGGGTATATATTGTTCAAATTAAGTCATTTGTTCGCTGAATACTTGGATTTCGTGGGTCTCTACTGAGGTGGCATCATGTACGATTTTACGCCAAATATGTAGTAGTGGATTGGGTGCATTTAGGCAGCAATAATGATATAACTACTCCCTCAATCATACCCCCAACCACACTTAGCACATCTTGCCCCTTGATTTTAGTGGGTCTTATGTGGAACTCATGTGGAACCCACCAGAATTAAGGACAATCAAAGGTCAGAATGTACTGAATGTTGTTGGGGTGTGGATGAGATCGTGGGTGTATCATTACCCTTTAGGCAGTGCCGATACAGGTTGGGCATAGGAGATTCCTTGTCCGCGATGGGTTTTATTTTGGATGCCTCACAATATTTTCTGCCACTGGCTCGGACTGTTGGGGTTGATGTTCTTCTGTATCACGCATGGGCAAGGAAGTGATCCGGGGTCGATTCAGTCAGTCTGCTGGGGTGTGCAGCTGTGGCTAGCGATTTTGCTGGTGGTTGCTGGAGGCTACGCCTTTCTAGTAGGGATATTATGAATTCTTGGGTTAGTTTTGTTGTTTTGATAAAGTAGAGAGGGAAAGGGAGATAATACAGATTATATTACTGTTGTGTTATCATCTCTACAATAGGGAGCCATTATATAGCCTACGTAATAAACATGAAAAGGCAAGAAGTAGTATAACTAGTGTAGTACAATGTAGTGCATAATGAACCTAGACTAGTATACATCAATGTACAGAAGAGAAATGAACCTAGTTTACAATCATAATATTTTAACATCCCCCTCAAACTCAAGGTGGCAAGATCGAGACCAAATTGAGTTTAAAAACTAAATCCTGAAGACGATCAGGAGTGTGGGCTTTAGTGAAGATGTCAGCAGTATGATTGGTTGAAGAAATGGGGATGAGACAAATGGTGCCCTGAGTGAGATGATGTCGCGCGAAGTGACAATCGAGCTCAATATGTTTTGTACGCTCATGAAAGACATCATTATGAGCAATCTGAATAGCACTCTAATTGTCGCAATAAATAGTAGTTGTAGTGGCGTGAGTAATTCCCATGTCTTCAAGTAACCATCAGAGCCAGAGGAGTTCTTGAGTAGCATCTGCTAGAGCATGATACTCTGCTTCTGTACTTGATCGAGCAACAATAGTTTGCTTTTTACTCGCCAATAGATAAGGGAATTGCCAAGAAAGAAGCAGTATCCGATAGTGGATCGACGATCAGTGGGATCTCCTGCCCAATCGACATCTGAATATCCATGAAGATCAAGAGTAGAGTGAGCCGAAAATGTAGGCTATGAAACATGGTGCCCTTGATGTAGCGAAGAATACAAAGTACAGCTGCATAATGCGTTGATTTGGGAGCTACAGGAAGCTGGCTAACAATATGGACTGCATATGCAATATCTGGCGGGGTGATTGTTAGATAGACAAGACTCCCAACCAACTGGCAATACAAAGTGGGATCTTCCAGAAGAGTACCATCCATAGGTGTAAGCTTAGAATTAAGCTTAAGAGGAGTAGGACTAGTTTTGTTGTCACTTAGTCTTGCACGGGTGATAAGATCAGAAGAGTACTTAGCTTGAGAGAGAAAGTAACCGTCTAAGCTGGATGTAATCTCGAGGCCCAAGAAATGACTAAGTTTTCCAAGATCCTTCATTTCAACACGCTGATTGAGATAAGACTTGATATCAGAGATGCTGGACAAGTCATCACCAGTGATAATCATGTCATCTACATTGAGAAGTACCTTGATCTGTCCTACAAATGAAGAGTGCAGAGTCATGAGAACTAGAAGTAAAACCAAAATCTCCAATGATGGTGCTAAATTTGGCAAACCAGGCTCTAGGAGATTGCTTAAGACCATAGAGAGCCCGACGAAGTTTGCAGACCTTATTAGAAGGATGTTGATAACCAAGTGGCGGACACATATAAACTTCTTCAGTGAGATCACCATTGAGGAAGGCATTTTTGACATCCATCTGGAATAATTCCCAATGGCAAATTTGTCACGCCCCGACGTAGCATAAATAGGGAAAGCATTTAATTTCCTTTATGGACCTGTCGATCGCGACAGTTTGAAGGATCGATTCCGTCCCAAACGTCGATCAACTAAAGGCATAAACTGCCTTGAAACCAAAATAATAATATCTATTACAGTCATCCTTATTACAAGTTCAGTTTTGTAATATAAAGCAATAATCATGAATTTCTTCCTCAGTAGTTGTTTCTCAATTCGCATAGTCGTAGGGTCCAGCTTGATTATAACCTGAAAAGCCTACACACGAATGTCCAGGGCGCATCAACGCCGTCAGCTTTATGAAGCTGGTGAGTATTAAAAACACGTACTCGAAATGTAAAACATACTCACTTACCCTTTTTCATTTCACAGGTTAAATATTCAACAATTCAGAATTATAGTAATGAACTCAAATTAGAAAACAGTAACGACAATGTCATAATCTTCAATCTATAAAACATGTGACGGTGCATGGACCAATGCAACCACTCTCTTTCCAACAACTCTTTTCTCTCAACAACACATCACCTAACTCTCTCACTTCAGTATCTTGAAATACTAAGGTGACCACACTTTAGTACAGGGGTACCAAGGAGTGTCCAGTTTGCCTCACACTTTGGTACGGGGTACCAGGGAGTGTCCAATTGCCTCACACTTTACCGTACCACAAATGCTAGGGAGTGTCCAATAAGCCAGACTTTAGCACTACCACGGGTGCCAGGGAATGTCCAAGTCGGCGTCATACACTTTAACGCTACCATGTGTGGCAGGGAGTGTCCGAGTTTGTCACCGTCACATTTCAAAGATAATCTAAATCGCATTCTCAAAACATCACACTTTAGTACACAAGTACCAGGGAGTGTCCAACACGCAATCTCAAACACTTCCACTCTTCACCCTGACCATCACTCACCATGCATGTAAACTTGACTCACATGTATGTCATGTCACTTTATACAAAGAGTGTAAAGTATTGGGGAACGATAACCACGTACGTGCGAGAAGAATCAAGTCCTTAACCATTCCTTTATAACGAAACATAACTAATAGGATTCTGTTTTAACATATCTCCCAAACAGTACTTTAAAAACTTAAAAACTTCTTCCAAACAGTCCCTAAATAGAAAACAGACAAAAACTAGAAAAGGCTAGGTCACTCGCGTGGGCCGCTCGCGCGAGCCGCTCAAGCGATATGCCACTTTTTCAATTTTCCTTAAAAAAATTTCAAACTGTCAGAAATTACACAAGTCGCTCGCGCGGGCCGGTCGTGCGAGGCTCGATCGTGCGATTGCACGTGTGAGTTAGTGCTGAGACTTCATCTTCTTCATTTTCTGCCCCATTTCAGTTTACAAGCCCTGTTTTTACCCATTTTAAAATTCGAATGCTACCATGCCTTATGGTATATGAATCTCTTCGTTTGTCTGCAAGGATTACGAATATTAAATCAATGTAACACGAATCGAAATGTAGCTCTTGGATTTTACGAAAAATTGAGAGACGACAAAACTTAATTTCTAATATATGTCGCGATATGAATGAGCTAGTCTAAATAACTTAAACTGTATCCTCTATGATGTGTAACCTTTCATAATCATCACTAAAAATTGGTTTTGGTTAAGTTTGGAAAATCCCCTTTTCCAAGATTGAAAACTCCATGGATGAATACAACCATGGGTTCACAATTACATACATATGAACAATAAATCAGCATGAATTACATTAGGAGTGAGTTTGAAAATACTCACTATGAAAAAGATTGAGTGTTGTTGAGAATGTAAACAAGAATGAATAATTCAAACTTCAAGCTATGGCTATGGAGAAGAGAAGCTTTCTCTCTCTAAATATTTATGAAAATCTCTCTCTGAAACTCTCTCTATTCTCTGTATTTAGTGTAACCAAAAATGTGCAGCTTATGTGTGAGAGTGTTGGTTATACAGAAAACGAAATGAAATGCTTGAAGCCCAAGTTCATTGCTCAACATTCTACAAATCCATTTTGTTTTTTAATATATTAATCATCTAGAATACACAGCACGTATATATGAGTTATATGCCAAATATACATATGTATATACACCGTCACAAATTGAAGGGGTGATTTAGGTTCATAGGGGGCAAGATTAGTTGTTTGGGAAATCTAGCTTAAGGCTCAACAAACACTCATACACAATTGCATTATCCAAACAAGCCTAGTAATGATTGGTAGCATTAATGTGTATAAAACAAGTGTCAAATCTTGATTGGTGGAGAATCCCAAACTGTGGGAGTTCAACGCAGCGCGGACAGTTTTCGAACATAAATTGGCATTTTTGCGGCGCGATGATTACCACAAAAATACAGAAAAATCATTTTAATGTAAGAAATAATTTTCCGGTTATATAAATATTCAATCTGAGTCAAAAACAAATATTTTCACTGTTTTGAAAATACAGATTTGAAATTCATTTCAGGTATTACCAGTCTTATAATAATTCAGTTGTTAAAACAATAACACAAGTATTTGAAATGTGGTTAGAAACCAAAATAGGTATGCTCAATTTATGAAAATTACCATTCGACCCCAATTAAAGAATTGCTAAATAAAATAACAGCAAAGAATGCAATTTAAAATAAATATGGAAATGCAATTAGAAATTAAATTAAATTACAGGTTGTTACATCCTTCCTCCCTTGAATAGGATTTCGCCCCCGAAATCTAGACTAAGTAGTCATGAAATAATTCTGGGTACTTCTTCCTCATATCAGCTTCGACTTCCCATGAGGCTTCATTCTCGTCATGGTGATTTCATTGAACCTTCACCAACGGAATATTCTTATCCCTTAATTTCTTGATACTCTGATCCATGATTTTCACGGGCCTCTCCTTATAGGAAACGTTATGACTCGTCTCAATATCATCAAAATTAACCACATATGAGGGATCTCGTATGTATTTTCTCAGCATACTAACATGAAACACATTGTGAACCCCAGACATCTTTGGTGGCAGTACGAGTCGATAAGCCACTTTCCCGACACGATCCAGAATTTCGAACGGTCCGTTGAAACGCGGGGCTAACTTTCCTCTCTTGAGACCAATACGCACCACTCCTCGGGTCGGTGAAACCTTAAGAAGTACGTGATCTCCAACACTGAATTCTAAATCTTTTCAACGTCGATTGTCATAACTTTTATACATGCTCTACGCAGTTCTCATCCTTTCTTTAACCAGAGAAATCTTCTCGTTAATTTTTCTAACCAAATCTGGTCCTAACAATTCTGTGTCTCCGACCTCTGCCCAACACAATAGAGAACGACACGGTCATCCGTACAATGCTTCGAATGGAGCCATCCCAATACTCGTATGGTAGCTATTGTTATAAGCGAATTCAACCAAAGGCAAGTGTGTCTCCCAAGATTCCTCAAAATTGATAACACAAGCCCTAAGCATATCTTCCATGATCTAATTAACATGCTCAGTTTGCCCATCTGTCTGAGGGTGAAAAGTAGTACTCATCTTGTACGAGGTCCCCATAGCCTCTTATAGACTTTCCCAAAATCTAGAAGTAAAACATGCATCACGGTCTGACACAATCGACACAGGTGTACCATAAAGTCGCACTACGTATTGTATATACATCCGGCTCATCTTTTCTACCGGGTATGTCATACTGTAAGCAATGAAGTGCGCCGACTTAGTCAATCGATCCACAACTACTCAAATGGCATCATGATTCTACTATGATCGGGGCAATCCCACTACAAAATCCATGGTTATGTGCTCCCATTTTCAACCTGGAATAGGTAGCGGTTGCAACAATCCCATGGGTCTCTGATATTCGACTTTGACTTGTTGACACGTCAAACATTTAGATACAAATTTAGCCATGTCCTTCTTCATACCTTCCCACCAGAATTTTTTTTCGCGTCCTTGTACATTTTTGTTCCTCCCAGGTGAACTGTAAATCTTGACTTATGTGTTTCTCCCAGAATATCCTTTCTTAGATCCCCATGGTCTGGTATGCATAATCTGTCTCTGCATCTGTATCCTCCATCACTCCCCACTCTCCATTCTGTCAGATCTTTTTCTAACATCCTAATAAACCACGCCCGAAACTTCTCACCTTCTTTCTGTGCTTCAATGATGTGGTCAATAAGAGTAGGCTGTAGGATAAGACATCCAAAAAGTTTCCCTTCTCCTTCCTCAAGATTCTGTACATCGAACTCAGCCAATGTCTCCAATGCCCGCCATTCTGTAACCATTAAAGAGGCAATTAATCGTTCCACGAGTTTGCCGACTCAAAGCATCAGCGACCACATTAGCTTTACCAAGGTGGTATTTTAACGTGAAGTCATAATCTTTAATCAACTCTATCCATCTGTGTTGCCTCATGTTCAACATTTTTGTATCAACAAATATTTCAAACTCTTGTGATCGGAGAACAAATCAAACTTCTCACCGTAGAGATAGTGTCTCCAAATCTTAAGTGCAAATACTACTGCAACCAATTCTAAATCATGAGTGGGGTAGTTAAACTCATTTGGCTTCAGCTGTCTAGATCCATAGGCGATAACTCTACCATCTTGCATAAGTACACAGCCCAATCCTTGATATGACGCATCACTGAAGATTCTCATCAGACTTGGGTATGGCTAGTACCGGTTTCATGGTACGTGAGTCTCTCTTTTAATTCTTGAAAGGCACGCTTATGCTTTTCTGTCCACTCAAATTTCTGATCTTTCTTAGTTAGTCTGGTCAATGGTGTGGCTATCTTAGAGAATCCCTCGACAAATCTCCGGTAATAACCTGCGAGTCAAAGGAAACTCCTACACTCCGTAGGGTTGGTCGGCCTAACCCAATTTGACACAACATTTGTCTTGGATGAATCCACAGAAATTCCTTGAGATGATACCTTGTGTCCCATAAATTTTACTTCTTTTAACCAGAACTCATACTTACTGAATTTGGCATACAAGCGATGATCCTTGAGTGTCTGCATCGTAATCCGTAGATGTTGCTCGTGCTCTTCTTTTGACTTAGAATAGATCAAAATATCATATAGGAAGACGATGACAACTGATCCAAATAAGGCTTGAACACTCTGTTCATCAGATCCATAAACATTGCCGGCGCATTCGTCATTCCAAACGGCATCACCAAAAATTCATAGTGACAATACTGGGTCCTGAAAGCAGTCTTAGGTATTTCTTCCTTCCGCACCATTAACTGATGATATTCCGACCATAGATCTATCTAGGAAAATATTGTAGCTTCCTGTGGTTGACCAAACAAATCGTCAATCCGAGTTAAGGGGTACTTATTCTTGATAGTCACGTGGTTCAATTCTCTATAATCTATACACAACTGAAGTGTCCTGTCTTTCTTCTTCACCAATAGTACTGGAGCTCCCCAAGGCAATGTACTTAGATGAACAAAACCCAGATTCTCAAGTTCTTGAACTTGTTCTTTCAACTTCAACAGTTTGGCGGGGACCAATCTATAGGGAACTTTAGTGATCGGTGCGGTGCCTGGTATAAATTCAATACAAAACTCTATACTTCTCTCGGGTGGTAAAATAGAAATATCTTGAAATACTCCCTCGAATTCCTTGACTGCAGGTATAAATGACACTATCATTTATGTACTGACGACTTCAATGTTTGCTAAGCATCTCGTGAAGAATATATATCCAAAAGGGTTACACTGGAAATCAAAGGATTGATTCCCATTGTCGGAGAATGTAATTCTCTTCCTCGCACAATCCAACTTTGCTTGATTCCGAGAGAGCCAATCCATTCCTAGGATTATGTCAAACTCCTTCATCGATAGGACAATCAGCCTTGCAGGGATTTCATGGTCTCCTAGTCGTAAGGGACAATCCTTACACACATGTCCTAACTTGACCGTGGCTCCTAATGGTGAGATACCCTTCAAAGCTTTCTCTAAACGGTGAGGTAAAATACCCAATCTCTGAATAGTCTTAGCAGATATGAATGAAAGTGCAGCACCCGTATCAAATAAAACTTTAACATGGGAGTTAAATGAAGTTAATGTACCTTCCACCGCTTGCTGATCGGGCTAAACTTCTTCATAGTTCCCCTCTTCATAAACAGTTTCATCATACTCAGTAGCATCAGGAATAATAGCATTTAAACGAGTCTGACCCTGCTGGCCATACGTCACTATTTTAGGAGTAGTACAAAACTTGCTGATGTGACCAGGTTCACCACAGTTATAACAGACTATATCCTGATGGGTGGCACACTTAGGTGCCTTGCAGTCTCGAGCCAAATGACCAGAGTTGCCACAGTTAAAGCATTTCCCAAAACTACTACCCTCTCCTACTCGGGGTTGAGTCGGATAGGTGACAATTTGGGGTTTGTTGCTCCCATCAAAATTTCTCTTCTGCCCTTGGGTACGATACATTGGTGATTTTTTCCCAGAATTACCTCTCTGAGGCGGTCGAAAATCAAATTGTTTACAATTTACACGAGCGTCCTCTTCTAGATCAGTGGTCAAGCCAACTAGTCCCTCAAAAGACTTATCCATGTGACTGAGAGTTAGGCGACGAATCTGCGGTGTCAGACCTTGGTTATACTTACGTATCTTCTTCTCTTCTGTATCAACCATGTGGGGGCAAACTGAGACAGCATTTTAAACTGAGTAGTGTACTCTCGCACTGATTTAGTCCCCCGAGTCAAATCCATAAATTCTTTATCCCTTCTGTGCCTCTCAGTAGACGGGAAGTACTTCTCCAAAAATCTTCCTTTAAACGCAGTCAACGTCATTCCCACAGCAGCTTCACTCCTAATGGTGGCTATTACCAAGTCCTACCAGTCTGCAACGGCATCGGTCAATTGGAATATAGCTAACCTCCTCTTTTCTATCCCACTGCACTGAACAACTTTGAACATGCGGTCCATCTGTCTCAGCCATTATTTTGCTTTTTAGGGTTTTGCGGTCCCTGCAAACTATTCGGGCTTTACCACACAGAATCTCTCCAGCAGTTTATCCCCAGTCTGGCGATCATGCCAATTTTCATTCGGATTTCCAATCCTCTCGAGGCGTTTGACAAATGCCTCAAACATTCTCCTGGGGTCAGCAGCCAAATGTACTTCTTCGATCAGGTTCCTATTCCTCCCTGGTTTCCCAGCCTTTCTATCCATATCAAAGCAATACAAGAATGAGAAACACGAATCAAGCAGTAATATAAATCAGTTTAACCAATGACAACATCAAAAAGAGTATTTCCATATATAACTTCTTGTCAAGCAGATACAAAAAGATGTGATCAATCCAAAGCCTACCCTATCTGTATGGGTTAGGACGTACATCGACCATGCAAGAGTTAATGCAAAAAATGGGGTCATTTCCCTAAAATCAAGTACATGTAATTATAGTTCCAAAAAAGATATAGGGTATGAGTCAATATAATTAATATGTACAAGATTATATATAGGTCATCAATCATCTCTGTTAGCAGCCATCAACAAATCTAGAGAGTCAACGAGTTAGAATCACTAAACCTGGAATGGTCCTACCATACCAAAACCACTGCTCTGAGAGGCTTGGCGATGGAGCATGCTCCGGAGCATCCGCCTCAACTGACATCTCCTCGAGCAGATCTAGGGCAAGCGCAAGCTCCTCCTCGAGGTCAGCAACAAAATCATCTAAGCCCATACCATCCTCTCCCTCCTCCTCATCATTAGCATCCAATACAAAGGAGCCAGATGAAAAACTCCATCATCAACGTCGTCAGCGATATGAACTACTGGCTCCTCCATGGGAATAACTGGTGGGGGTATATCTAACTGTGCAAGGTGAGCATGCATGATCAGAATCTCTAGAGGGATGTAAAAGGCATTGCTATAAACTAATCGAACCATCTATATCAACACCAAATGCTGAGCCTCTATGAAATATAGCTCCAGACGAACACGAGGTAAATCGACCAACCCTATCACATGAACCTGGTGCCATAACTCTAGCTCCACTGCTGCCGCCGTTCGCTGCTCAATTGCGGCATGATATAGTCTTGCAGAAGCCGGAACTATGGCATCCTGGGTGACCCAATGTCCTTTAAAGAAGTCTGGCATAAAAATCGGTGAACCGGATCCTTACTTGAAAAAAAGCCACTAACTTACGTCAGGACTAAAATTAACAAAAATGATCTTAGGCATTTTGGGTTCTGGGTTTATCCTCCTGTTGTATCATCGGGTTTGCGAAGCTTAAGCTAGTAGAATGTGGAATCAGGTCTATACTGGTAAAGCCTAACCTGGCTAAACTATTTTGAGATAACCTGGCTCTAATACCACTAAATCCTGTCATACACCGACATAGCATAAATAAGGAAATCATTTAATTTCCTTGATGGACTCGTTGGTCGCGACAGTTTGAAGGATCAATTTTGTCCCAAATGTCGAACAGTATTATAATTTAAATCAGAGTATGAGCATTCAAGGCTTATAAAATTTTTCCAAGTTAATAATTATTACAACACGTGATCAACTAAAGGCACAAACCGCCTTGAAACCAAAATAATAATATCTATTACAATCATCCTTATTACAAGTTCAGTTTTTGTAATATAAAGCAATAATCATGAATTTCCTCCTCAGTAGTTGTTTCTCAGTTTGCATAGTCGTAGGGTCCAACTTGATTATAACCTAAAAAGCCTAGACATGAATGTCCAGGGCACATCAACGCCGTCAGCTTTATGAAGCTAGTGAGTATTAAAAACACGTACTCAAAATGTAAAACATACTCACTTACCCTTTTTCATTTCACAGATTAAATATTCAACAATTCAGAAACAAAGTAATGAACTCAAATTATAAAACAGTAACGACAATGTCATAATCTCCAATCCATAAAAAATGTGACGGTGCATGGACCAATGCAACCACTCTCTTTCTGACAACTCTTTTCTCTCGACAACACATCACCCAACTCTCTCACTCCAGTATCTTGAAATACTAGGGTGACCACACTTTAGTACAGGGGTACCAGGGAGAGTCTAGTTTGCCTCACACTTTGGTACGGGGTACCAAGGAGTGTCCAATTGCCTCACACTTTAACCATACCACAAATGCCAAGGATTGTCCAGTAGGCCACACATTAGTACTCCCAAGGGAGCCAGGGAATGTCCAGCATCACACATTTTAGCATTGCCATGAGTGCCAGGGAGTGTCCAAATTTATCACCACCGCATTTCAAAGATACTCTAAACCACATTTTCAAAACATCACACTTTAGTACACAAGTACCAGGGAGTGTCCAACATGCAATCTCAAACACTTACTCTCTTTACCCTGACCATCACTCACCATGTATATAAACTTAACTCACATGTATGTTATTTCACTTTATACAGAGAATGTAAAGTATTGGGGAATGATAACCACGTACGTGCGAGAAGAATCAAGTCCTTAACCATTCCTTTATAACAAAACATGACTAACAGGATTCAGTTTTAACGTATCTCCCAAACAGTACTTTAAAAACCTTAAAAAACTTCTTCCAAACAGTCCCTAGACAAAAAATAAACAAAAACTAGAAAAGGCTAATTCGCTCGCGCAGGTCGCTCGTGCGATATGGCACTCTTCAAATTTTCCTTACAAAAATTTTAAACTATCAGAAATTACACAGGTCGCTCACGCGGGCTGGTCGTGCGAGGCTCGCTCGCGCGCTCGAGTTAGTGTTGTGACTTCATCTTCTTTGTTTTCTGCCCTGTTTCAGTTTAAAAGGCCTGTTTTTACCCATTTTAAAAGGTACATGAATCTCTTCAGTTTTCCGCAAGGATTATGAACATAAAATCAATTTAACACGAATCGAGACATAGCTCTTGGATTTTTACGAAAAATCGAGAGACGACAAAACTTAGGCTCTATAACTTGAACCGTAGCCTCTATGATGTGTAATCTTTCATAATCATTTCTAAAAATTGGTTTTGGTTAAGTTTGGAAAATCTCCTTTTTCAAGCTTGTAAACTCCATGGATGAACACAACCATGGTGATTCACAATTACATACATGTGAACAATAAATTAGCATGAATTACATTAGGACTGAGTTTGAAAATACTCACTGTGAAAAAGATTAAATGTTGTTGAGAAAGAAAACAAGAATTAATAATCCAAACTTCAAGCTATGGCTATGGAGAAAAAAAGCTTTCTCTCTCTAAATATTTCTGAAAATCTCTCTCTCTCTCTGAAACTCTTTCTATTCTCTATATTCAGTTGTAACAAAAAAATGTGCAGCTTATGTGTGAGAGTGTTGGTTATATAAAAAACCAAATGTAATACTTGAAGCCCAAGTTCACTCCTCAATACTCTACAAATCCATTTTGTTTTTCAATTTATTAATAATCTAGAATACACAACACCTATATATAAATTATATGTCAAATATACATATGGATATACACCCTCACAAACTAAAGGGGTGATTTAGGTTCATAGGGGGCAAGATTATTTGTTTGGGAAATCTAGCTTAAGGCTCAACAAACACACTCATACACAATTGCATTATCCAAACAAGCCTAGTAATGATTGGTAGCATTAATGTGTATACAGCAAGTGTCAAATCTTGATAGGTGGAGATTACCAAACTGTGGGAGTTCAACGCGGCGCAGATAGTTTTCGAACATAAACTGGCATTTTTCGCGGCGCGACGATTACCACAAAAATATAGAAAAATCAATTTAACGTAAGAAATAATTTTTCGGTTATATAAAAATATCGTCCGAGTCAAAAACAAATATTTTCACTGTTTTAAAAATACAGATTTGAAATTCATTTCAGGTATTACCAGTCTTATAAAAAGTCAGCTCTTAAAACATTAACACAGGTATTTGAAATGCGGTTAGAAACCAAAACAGGTATGCTCAATTTATGAAAATTACCGTTCGACCCCAATAAAAGAATTGTTAAATAAAATTAAAGCACGCAATAGAATTTAAAATAAATATGGAATTGCAATTAGAAATTAAATTAAATTACAGGTTGTTACAGAATTACAGCAACATCAATTAGGTTTTGGACTAAAGTAAATCGGGCCACTGGGGCAAATGTCTTCTCATAGTCAACTCCATACTCCTGTGTAAAACCCCTGGCAACCAGACAGGCCTTGTAACGATCAATGGACCCATCAAAATGTGTTTTGATTTTATAGACCCATTTGCACCCTATTCTTTCCACTGGGTAGGTCGACTAAATCGCTTGTGTGATTCTGCTCTAGTGCTTGCAGTTCATCATCCATTGCTTTCTGCCAAACAGGGTTAGTTCTAGCCTCATGGTAAGACTGAGGCTCATGCTGAGAAAGAATGGTAGAAAGTACAACATAATCGCGGAGACGAGTAGGTTGAGATTTTACCTAATCACTGCATCTAGGAAGGAAATCAGATGTTGGTGCAGATCCATCAGATGAAGCAAGCTGCTCAAGAGTAACCAAAGTGGATGAGTCAAAAAATTCATCAGTAGTAGGTGTATCTTGTGGTACTGGGACATGAGAAGTATCACCAAGTGTGGCTGTATCGAATGTCTCAGGAAATAAGTCAATAGACGGATTGGTAAAGAAGTGAGGGGTACTGGATGGTGCAAGATGAAATTGAGACATTGATGAAAACATCTTGTGTTCCCAGAAAACAACATGGCGAGACACACGAAGACGTTTGGAAATAGGATCCCAACACCGATAGTCTTTGTGCTCAATACCATAACCCAAGAAACAACATAATCGAGAGCGTGATTCAAGTTTGGTATGTTTATGTGGTTGAAGTAAGGCAAAGTAAGCACACCCAAAAACCTTAAGCATATTGTAGTCAGGGTGATGACCATAAAGGCGCTCAAAAGGTGATTAATCTTCAATCACAAGGGAAGGGACACGATTCATGGTGTAGAGATGAAATGAGTTGGGAAGAGTGCTTTTGAAAATGTGTAAAAGATCCTAAGGAACTCTATATATTGTGATTCAAACTAAAAACTAGTTAAGATTAGAGGTTACCTCCAATTATCCTCAACTTTTGTGTTTTTGAATGTTGTCCAAAGGTTGTTCAAGCTCTTCTTCTAACTCATGTAGCTTCTTAGTTTTTTTTAAACCTTTCTAAGACTCTCTCCTAATTGTATCAAAATTTCAAGAGATTCAAGATTCAAAAACACTAAAAAAAGATTAAAAAATCCAACCCCTTTGCAATGGGATATTCACTCCCTATATATAGGCAAATTTTAAAGGGTTATTTTGGTAATTTCATGGGCAAAACCCTAATTTTGGATGTACTTTGAAGGTATAAAGTGTACTATATCAAAGCAGACTGTTTGAAAAATACGGCAGTTGGTGGAGTTGTCCGCGACACTCAGTAAGTGCCGAAATTGCACTCACTAATAGCCGGCGTGACATTCACTGAACGCCAATGTAGCACTCAATGAATGCCACAGACAACTCCGTGGACCGTCGTCTTTTTTGAATTTTTGATTTTTGCGGCATTTAGTGTGTTTTACGGCAGTCAATGAGTGCCGGTACGACACTTACTGAATGCCGAACCGACAATCAGCGAGTACCGCTGCGACATCGCGTGACTGTCGCTGGCTACGTCATGTGCCAGTTTCTTCTATTTTTCCTCTTTCTTTTCTCTTTTTCTTTTTTTTCCTTTCGAGTTGAAGTGCCTTTTGAAGAGCTTGAATCACCTTGGAAAACTTGGGTTCATTCAGACATTTGTCATCATTGGACTTGGAGGTAACACTCACCTTAATCCGATGTTTGGTCAAAATTGGGGTGTCTATAGTTTGTTCCTCTTCGACAGAGCTTGTGGAGCAACGCATTTCACAAGTAAATGTCAAAGCCTGTGTGAAGACAAGCCTTTGACCAAACCGTCGGATTTAGGTAAAAAGAAAATACGTTGCAAAATGGGTGCGCAGCATGGCTCAAGGCGATCGTGCTCAGTGGTGAGCTGCCTACGTATCCCTGTAGAAATCAGACCAGGACATAATATGGGCAAGAGGAGGCAAATGCTCAAGCATAAGTAGTCATACGGATGAATGCACCTATCCTATAATGACGCACATGCTCATGCAATGATGGTTGCCAATGCAGTTTCATGCTCCGTAAATGCGATGACTTGAGATTATGATGTTCCTGAATGCACTCCAAGTCCTATGCTATTAAATTCTTGCTGTCACTTAAACTTACTAGGTAAGCTATCTAAAACTCAGAGTTTCGTTGATTAAACAATTGGTCCTCTTCTTGGTTCGTGGCCATTCTGGCCAATTGTGTGAGTGAGATTGAATGGGCGGCGCTTTGCGACTTAGGCCCCGGTGTCAATGCACGTTTGCTCAAAATATCCATAGCCTTTGGCCCCGTCAGATACGTTTGCTCTAAATATCCATAACCCTTCGGCCCTGTCGGATACATTTGTTAGGAAACTGCATTCCCAGAATCTGTTGACAGTGCGTATAAGTTGGTACTGCGTGAAATCTATAATAACCCTACAACGGCAGAACTAGGGTTACCTTGAACTGCAAAAATAGATTGCAGTAGTAGATGAATCGAGAACACGGGCTCGATAACAGCTCACAATCTTCTACTGCATTCCTCTGCTGCCAGAATATCAAACTGGGTGTGGGCTCTTTCAAAATCCTCTCTGTTTTCTTCTCTCCCCCTTTGACGCTCTCTTTTCTATTCCGAGTTATAATACTCTATATGGAAAACATGCAAACTGAGAAGAGATTCAAAGCAACATATATATAGGGTACTATAGGGGCCATAAGAAGTCAGTAAGGAATAGGCTTCCATATGAAATTAGGAAACCCTAATTCGAACTGAATCAGAATCCTATTTCCATAAATGATAATTCATACCACTAAAGAATTACTCTTATCTTAAAAATATATTTCGAGCTCCATATTATTAAATGCTTATTATCTCCCCACGTTAAGATTACATATATCCATTAATTAAATATAACTACTGACAATCTGACACGACAGGAAATGTGTTCTCAGAAGAGTACGTCCAAGCGTAGACGGTCGCGTCGAGTAATAACCGATAAGACCGAGTCGTTATCCCAAGGGACGGAATTGGGGAAAAGAAATCTAGATAGAATCCTAAATGGAAAAACAAAAGATGATTTCTTTAAAGTGGAGGTTCTAACGATCCTACTGATTGCATAATTATAATAAAAAGAATGATAAAGCAGTAGTTAAATTAGAAGAAAATAAATGTGACCTTTTAAATATGAAAGAAAGTGTTGGGAATATGTGAATCTGCATTGCACCAACTACTACCAGACTTAACACAAACGCACACTGGGGTTTCATCCTTTTAGTATTCCTTATTTCGAAATTGATTATGTAAAGCATTCTAGACACTAAGTATGTGAATTTCACATACTTAGTGGTTCAACTACCTCACTTATTATGAAGGACTGGAAATAAACTAACTAACTCTATGAACAGTGATAAACAAATCGAGTATAGGATAATTGACATGTTCGTCATAAGTATTCATTGAGTTAATTAATCAAACGAGCTTTTATTTTAAAATCAGATTGCAATTTGAACTTAAAAAGATCAATTTGAACTTAGTTTCTGAAATAGAAGTTGCTGGAATACAAAAAGGATTCTGCCCAAGTCATATCCATACCAATCGATTGGGATGTTTTTCAATCGATTGGCATGAAATGACCTTCAATCGATTAGTGAAAGTACCAATCGATTGACTTGGAATATATAGCAATCGATTGGACTCTGTTTCCAATCGATTGCCATTGATTCTCAAACAGAATCAAGGTAGCAGCTCGGAACAATGTTTCTTCACATTATTCCCAACCTAAACTCTAAGCTAGCATCCTTAAATAAACAGAAACTAAACTAAATTGAGACATGTTGTATATAATAAATCTAAACATGGATTTACATAAAGGATTCAAGATTAAAATGGGAATTCTCAAACAATACTATTACTGAATAGTGAAACTAAACAAACAAAACCTCAATAAGTATATAAATTAGCAAATGCTGAACTTTTTAATCTTGAATTTGTCTATTCTCCAAACTTGGATGAAAGAATTCCTACAAAACAACAAAAAAATGAGCCAACCCTTGACCCACTTCACTCCCCTCCATAAATAGTGTAATATCCACGAGCTGAAGGCGTCTAGGTACATTCTGTAACGGCTGGGCGTCGTCCTGATTGCTGAAATCTTGCACCATTAACGCAGATTGACTCCAGCTTTCATCAATCGATTGACAAAACATCAATCGATTGGTGAAAATTCCAATCGATTGGTAAAAATACCAATCGATTGATTATGGAATCATGTCAATCGATTGGTATCCAAACTTCATCTTCTTGATTCTTGATCTATTCCTTTCAACTTGTTATTCCTTCTAACTTCAGAACCTGCATTCAAAGGGCTAAACACAACAACATACCATGGAAAGCACATCATTGTGTAAAGAAATGAATTGAAACACAAGTGCAGATCAAACTAGAGAAATGGGGTTAAGTTTATCCAATTCTTCTCCATAACGGGCCAAAATTTTACAAATGATAGCCCCCATCACAACCCCCAACTAGCGTATTGGTAGTCTCTAGCAATGAAGCGGAATTAAATCAAGATAAGACAACGAATGCCAAAATTACAATTTTTATTGAACTAAAAGAAATCCTAACTCACTTTCGCAGGAATCGCGGTTGCATTTAGCGTTTGTAATAAGCCTTTGAACCCTTAGGTTTACCCTAATGGACGAGTTGTGTCTCGTGAGGGTTTCTGGAAATTTACCCACAAAATTCAAATGTCAAGCTTTCTAAACTTATCCAAAAATCTCGATTTTTCCTATACGCTAAAAGTTCTGCTTAACAAGGACATAAATTCCTTTATCATGCTATGGAAATAAACAACATGTTACAAAGTAACTATTTAAGTTAAAACTACATCCACAGCCCTTGTGTATCCTTATGTGTGTGTGTGGAGTTAACAACTACGATCGAACTCTTTATCTCAGAGTTATTTGGATTGACATGTTTAAGATTTCATAGTTTCAACTCAATTCTCACACAGTTTACACTCAAAATAAAATCACTCTAAAATTGGCGACAATTATGCACTCATAGTATGAAGCTCAAAAGAGTAAATGTAGAGGCAATCAAGAATGCTTACATACTAGACACTGAAGAACGTTTATTTTGAGGTGCATGAGTCTCATAAATGGAATACCAATTACTACAGGAGCGATCTGCTGTGGAAAATTCATTTTGTACTCAAGATTTGTTAAAATTATCCAGAATCTTTAGGACTTGTGACAGAAATAGGAGAAAGTTAAGGATGGTGAAATATGATAATGAGTTCAAGCATGTGGCATGGCAATATTACTTTCTCTTCACATTTCTATTTATCCAATCTCCAATTTCCTTTATTTCTTCATTTCTACTTCTTCTTTTTTTTTTTTTTTTTTTTTTTTAACTTCTTCTTTTCCTCCTTTGGATATTCACGCAAAACCGTCACATGCTTGACTAAGAATATGTGATTTTAGATAGAGGCATTGATTTGTGATAGGTAAGTGCAAATTTAGATTTTCTCAGGTGGCGAAGTAAGAACTCAATGGCCTAAATCGTCTTCTAAACATTTTAACTTATCTCGAGTATTTAATGAATTTTAAATTAGTAGATCCTGAACATTCTCCTGAAGCATTAGCCAAATTAAGCAAGAATGAGACTCTCAACGAAATAAAAGCGCATTACAAGAATTGACATGAGTTTTTTGTGATTGACCCTCAGAATAAAAGAATGGCTCGAATCTCGCTAGGGTTTAAAGTTTTACTATTAATCCAATCACATGACAATCATATTTCACTCCAATTCAAAGATTCTCTCGTGATTGTCAACTCGTGCAAATGTTTTCAGGATATATTAATGCTATGGACGTAAAACCAGATTAGCGACAAAGTAACATGTAATCAAAGTCCATATTATGACAAGAAAAACATGAACGCATCATTGCACAATGAAATTAGCTAGGAGGAACGAGGTTTTGAAAGTTGAAAGCTTAACAATAGGATTTTTTTATTTTTATTATATATATATTTTTATAAAACAAAAAAATGGGAGAAGACAAAACAAACAAGGAAACGAATGGGAAATTCTAATATTAAACAGGTGTGTATTTTAAAATCAAGAAAACATAGGTGGATATCTACTTCCTACCCCCAACTGAAATCGACATTGTCCACAATGGAAGTATTTCAAGTAAAAGAAGATATCACCTGATTCACGCATTTCAGTACACATTTGAGAATTCACCTGGTTCAATATACCAATCTCCACAAACAACCAAGATCAAAGATACATGGATGATAATCGAAAGCATAGACAATAGAAATATAATCCATGAGCAAACAGAACTATTTATAAAGTAATATCAAAAGTCCAAAACAGTCCATGTACAGATAGTTAACCAAAAATCCTCATCCAGCTCAAAATATCCAACCAAAATATAAACTATCCCCAGTCATAGACCTAAAAGTAGTAATGCAACCCAAAGTATCCACAAAAACAAAAATAGTGACACAAGAGAGATTACAAGATATGAAATAACCAAACACTCTCATGCTCACCAAAACTCCCTCCCACGGCTCAATAGTATGGTCACTAGATAGCGTGGGTGCACCGTCAACTGGAGCATCTGCTCCTTCACTGCAAACCTCAGCAACCGTCTCAGTCTGAACGACAGCTACTGGATCACTCTCAGCCGGCGGGGAAGCAGCAGTTGGCGGTGGTGGCGGTGGGGATGTCTCTGATAAAATGTCAGCTGAAGATGCTGAAATGGGTGCTGCAGTGGTCGATGGAACTGTCGGTAGAGGTGGCATGGATGCAGAACGTAGAGATTGCTCTATGCCCAACAGCATCAGCATCTGTCCAACCTGACGGCCCAACTGATCAAGTCTGGAATGAACATAATCACGATCTGAGGCCATTTGAGTAGCCATCAACTCCTACTGAGCCGTGAGCTCCCGAATCATCCCATGCAACCGCACTCTAGCTTCTCTCTCCTCTACAAGAAAATCATAAATGGTCTGAAGAGACATAGGCACAGATGTGGAGGCTATAGGGGGCTCGCGTCTTCTCAACTCATACTGACCCTCAGCTGCTGTCGGCGTCCCTGGGTCCTCCTCTTCCTCCTCAACTATATATGTATCCTGACCCTCAGCCTCTGTCGGCGTCCCTGGGTCCTCATCCTCTGACTCTGACGTCTCCTCTCCTCTCTTTCTCTTCTTCCTCTTACCACTATCTCCTACCTTCCCCTTTCCTTTTGCTATTTTTATGAATTGTGTTGCTGATCGTCTAGTAGCAGATTCACCAAAAATACCAATTTTTGATTTCTGCAATATCTCTCCTGCTGGTATCACCAATCCTGCCTCCTCACATACTCTATGGATCACCCAAGCACCTTTGAGGTACTGGCCTTGCTAGGATGACGTGTGGGCTCAATGAAGAACTCAATGAAGAGCCTGGCAAGGCAAATCGGTAAGCCAGTCCCAATAGCATAAAGGACTCGTGCGTACCACCCACCAAAGTCCAATTTATATATCGTGGGAAGGATGCAGCTACAGAGGGCCAAATGTAGTAGGTGATAATCCATTATCAGATTGTGGTCGTCGAACACTGTAATCCCCGTATACTTCTTGATTTTCTCGCCTAAAATCTCTATAGCAATAGTGTTAAATGAAGGGAAAGGACGGTTAGCATGAATAGGGTATAGGTGATCTGGCACCTTAGCAATACCCAAAGCTCTGGCCACTGTGGTGGGGCTAAACTCGATCTGGCGGCCCTGAACATAAGAAAAATATGTGTATGGAACATTCGGGGCTTTAACCATACTCGCACAGGCTGATCAAATCCAAGAAGCATAAACTTTCTTTTGAATAGTAAGAACGGGGAGCCAGCTTGGAAATGAGTGCAACCGAGTGAGATAGAATGGTGGCTTGTCATCACTCCAAAGATTTTCAAACTGCCGCTTAACCTTGACATCCTTTGTTTTGAAATATTTCACAAACCAGGCATTCTCCCTGTCGTTCCTAAACCTGTGAGCCAGTGGTGGGTCAGGAATATCAAGCGAAGTGGATTTCTATGGATGGGGGCCACTGTCCTTAGGCTTGGGAGCCATAAGAGCTGAAAATAAAAGCAAACCAGAGAGTTAGGATGAGAAAAGAAAGATTATGCTCTCTGTTTATACCAATCGATTGACATAAATTGTCAATCGATTGAAGATTCAGCTTAATCGATTGAACCCTAATGTCAATCGATTGATATTAGACATCAATCGATTAGCATCAGCGACTGAAGGGGGCTGCCCACAATAAGGTCTCACGTCCCCCTTTCAAATTAGTGGTCTTAAGACCATGAGGGGCCCCCTCTATCATTATGTTCAAGAATTAAAGGCAAATATAGATGTGGGTTTGAGGGGTTACCTTGATCAAAACTACAGTAAAATCCACGTCTTTATTTGATCGTGGATGAGAGAGATGATGATGTGATGATGATAATACTGAAATAGGTGACTCCAAAGTTGGCAGTGGCGGTGGAGATGGTGAGGTCGACGGTTGAGATTCAAAGTTCATGGCAGCCCAATTACTCTTCATGTAATTACTCTCAACATTTTGAAAATGCATTATAGAGGTAAAATACAGGATTACAAGCATCTAAATAGGGAAAGACACCTATCAATACAAACATCGGAAGAATTTATTCAAAAATCATCAATCTTTTTGTTCAAATTGGATTATTATCATCCAAGGGTACAAGATCTTGGTTGAAAGACAAACAAACGAAAAGAAAGAAAACAAGAACAAAGTCTGTCTTATTCATTTGCTACGGGAGTTATCAATTCAGCTCAAATTCTGGGGAAGAAAGGTCTTCTCCCACAGCAAAATCCACGAGGTACTCCACGACATCCCCATCCGAATCGATTTGAAGGTCTTCCAGAATTTCTCGAACTGCGCACAACAACTCCCAGGTATTCATATCAGTGATCGCTGTATTAGGAGAATCTGGACATGAGCCGAAAACTGGAGTAAAAGTTAGCCTTTCTTGTTCAGTCTGTTCTGGGGTTCCTGGAGAGCGGACCCCATGGAAGAGCAAATGTGGTAGGAAATGCAGTGGATTGATCCTATAACAAACAGATAGACAGAAAAAGAATTGAGAAACAAAGAATCACACAAAGAAAGAGAAAACTATTATACAACAACAAGATTCTCAATTTTTTAAGAAGAATAATTAAGATCATCCAATTGGATGATCTCTGATTCAGGTTCGAATTTCTCCAAAAATGGCTTTAAACGTTGCCCATTAACTTTGAACGCATTCCCATTTTTGGGGTTCACAATTTCCACTGCCCCGTGAGGAAACACCTCTTTGAAAATGAATGGTCCTATCCATCTCGACCTCAACTTACCAGGAAAAAGATGAAGTCTCGAATCATAAAGTAACACTTTCTGTCCTGGTTCGAGCTTCTTTCTCAGGATCGATCTATCATGCTTTGCTTTTAAATTTGATTTATAAGTTCTAGCATGATCGTATGCATCATTCCTGATTTCCTCCAGTTCATTGAGTTGGAGCTTTCTCAGTGTACTACTTTCATGAATATCAAAATTTAGCAATCGGGTAGCCCAATACGCCTTATGCTCCAATTCTACAGGTAAATGGCAAGCTTTTCCATAAACCAGCCGATAGGGTGACATTCCAAGGTTCGTCTTATATGCCGTTCTGTATGCCCACAACGCATCAGTCAAGCATGACGACCAATCCTTTCTATTGATGTTAACAGTCTTCTCCAGGATATGTTTGATTTCCCTATTCGCTAGCTCTGCCTGTCCATTCGACTGTGGGTGATATGATAAAGCAATTTTATGGTTAACTCCATATTTCTTCATCAATGCTTCAAAAGGTTTATTACAAAAATGGGTTCCACGATCGCTAATCATGGCCTTTGGTGTTCCGAATCTTGAAAGAATATTCTCTTTTAAGAAAGAGATCACTGTTCTGTGATCATTTTTCCTTGTCGGAATGGCCTCAACCCACTTAGATACATGCTCAACTGCCAAAAGGATATATTCGTAGTGAGAGGATGGAGGGAAAGGTCCCATGAAATTAATGCCCCAGCAGTCAAAAATTTCAATAGTGATAATCGGGGTCATCGACATTTCATTTCTCTTAGACAAACTCCCTAACATTTGGCATCTAGCACATGCTCTACAGAATGCATAACAGTCTTTGAAAACTGTTGGTCAGTAGAAACCACTGCTAAACACCTTTTCAGTAGTTTTCTGAGCTGAAAAATGACCGCCACAGGCTTCTGAGTGGCAGGAAGCTAAAATCTGAGAGATATCTTCCTCGGGAACACATCGCCTAATTATTTGATCCGCACAATACTTAAACAAGTACGGATCATCAAAGTAAAACCATTTTGTGATGGATAAAAACCTTTTTCTGCCAGGGTGGACCAATGGGATGGGGTCTCTCCCGTTGCCAAGTAGTTGACAATGTCTACATACCAAGGCAAACTGGTTGCACCAAAAAGCTGTTCATCTGGGAAAGTATCACGGATCGGAATGGATTGTGAGGAGTTATCTTCAAACGTCAATCGAGAAAGGTGATCGGCCACAACATTCTCCACTCCCTTTTTATCTTTGATAACCAAGTTAAATTCTTAGAGCAGGAGAATCCAGCGTATTAATCGCTGATTGGTATCCTTTTTGGATAGCAGATACTTTAACGCGGCATGATCAGTGAAGCAGATGATCTGCGAGCCAATAAGATATTGCCTGAATTTTTCTAGTGTGAATACAATTGCCAGCAACTCCTTTTCTGTGGTGGAGTAATTTTGTTGAGCTCCATCAAGAGTTCTGCTAGCATAGTAGATCATAGTAGGTTTCTTGTCCTTCCTTTGTCCTAATACAGCTCCAATCGTTGTGTCACTTGCATCACACATTAACTCAAAAAGAAGACTCCAATTCGGTGATTGCATTATCGAAGTTATTGTGAGGTGATGTTTGAGTTTATCAAAGGATTCCTGGCACTTGCTATTCCACTCAAATGGTTGGTCCTTAACAAGAAGTCGGCATAGTGGCCTAGATACAGCACTAAAATCTTTAATAAACCTCCGGTAAAAACCGGCGTGACCTAGAAACAATCGAATGTCTTTCACTGTGGTAGGGACAGGGAGATTAGAAATTATGTCAATCTTCGCCTTATCTACCTGTATTCCCTCAACAGAAACTATATGCCCCAATACAATTCCTTTTGTCACCATAAAGTGACATTTTTCCCAATTAAGAACCAAATTTTTATCCTCACATCTTTGTAACACTTTTTGGAGATTTCCCAAGCATTCCTCAAAGCTACTTCCAAATACGGAGAAATCATCCATGAAAACTTCCATGATCTTTTCAACCATATCGCTAAATATGCTCAGCATGTACCTCTGGAATGTAGCAGGTGCATTGCATAAGCCAAAAGGCATCCGGCAATATGCAAATGTTCCAAATGGACAGGTAGAAGTGGTTTTCTCTTGATCAGCAGGGTCAATTTCAATTTGATTATAACTACTATAACAGTCCAGGAAGCAGTAAAATTGGTGACCCGCTACTCTTTCGAGAATTTGATCCATAAAAGGCAATGGGAAATGATCCTTTCGAGTCACTGCGTTCAATTTCCTGTAATCAATGCACATGCGCTTACTTGTGGTCACACGTGTTGGTACAGTTTCACCATCCTTATTTTGCACCACTATAATGCCGGCTTTCTTCGACACTACTTAAGTTGGACTTACCTAAAGACTATCCGAAATTGGATAAATGACCCCAACATCCAACAATTTCAGAACTTCCTTCTTTACTACCTCTTGCATGTTTGGATTTAGACGCCTTTGCATTTGGCAACATGGTTTAGCGTCTTCCTCTAGGTAAATCCTGTGGGTGCATATGGATGGACTAATTCATCTCAAATCAGCAACAGTCCATCCTAACGCACTCCTTGATAAATTTACCTTCCTGCTCTTGATTTAAAACAGATGAAATTATCACAGGAAATGTCTTCTCTTCTCCCAGAAACACATATTTTAATTCTTTTGGGAGCTCCTTCAACTCTAACTCTGGAAATTGCAGGTTTGACGGTACAGCCAACTTAGTCTTTGGCGGCAATTGTTCATATTGAGCCTTCCACATTGCCTTTGCAACTTCCACTTCTACAACCTCTAATGTTGTACAAAATTGATTCATTTCCTCATCCTGTGGTGTGTATTTGTCCAATTCCTAACAAGAGTTAGTTATAATGGACTCTACGGGATCAGAGTGTGCATTCGAATCAAAGCAATCTTGGATTACCGACTCCACCCAATTCACTTCCTCTTCCTCATCATCAAAATCTTCAATTTGGGGGTTTGAAAAGATCTTGATATTCAATGTCATGTTCCCAAAGACTACAGTCATCACTCCACTCCTTACCCTGATTGTTGCATCGATCATCGCAAGTAAAGGACGTCCAAAGATCATTAGAATCTGTGATTTGGCATTGTATATAGGTTCGGTGTCTAAAATGACAAAGTCGATGGGAAAGATAAAAGTGTCAGTCTGGACTAAAACGTCCTCCAAAACTCCTCGCAGATATTTAATCGATCTATCTGCGAGTTAGAGAGTAATGCGAGTGGGCTTAAGTTCTCCCAATCCTAACTATTGGTAAACAGTATAAGGTAGACGATTAACACTCGAGCCTAAGTCAAGCAGAGCGTTGTTCACTTTCCTTTGACCGATTATGCAAGAGACCGTTGGTGTGCCCGGATCCTTGTATTTGGGAGGAAAATCATGTTTTAGAATCACACTCGCTTGGCAACCCAGGTAAGCACTTTTCTTCACACTTTGCTTCCTCATTACAGTGCACAAGTCTTTTAAGAACTTGGCATAGGCAGGTACTTGTTTAATCGCATCAAGGAGTGGGAGGTTAATTTTCACTTGCTTGAATAACTCCAAAAACTCTTGACTTTTGGTTTCTTGTTGAGGTTTCTTCAAGCTCTGAGGATATGGTGCCAGAAAAGGGCATTTGGGTGTTTCCTCAAGGAGAGGTTCTTTTCTGGGCCTTCTCTTTATTTCGGTATCCTCAGGAGCTATTGTTTCGGGCTTAACTATTTCTCCCTCTCTTCCTTCTTCCACCAATTCTTCTTCATTCTCTACTTCTTCATCATCAACTATAGGGTGTGAGGGAAGAGAGACTTTCTCAATCTCCTTTCCACTTCTCAACACTGTTACAACCTTGTCCTCCTCATGTGGTCTAGATCCCGAGGGTCTTGTACCCGAGTGTTGGCCTTTAGGATTTGGCTCTGGTTGAGCAGGGAACATAGTTCGTTCCCGATCCCCTTGCTGGGCAGCTGACCTCTCTACACTTGTGTTGAGTTTACTCATTAGCTGCATCATTTGCTGCATCATGAGTGTATTAGGATCCTCCTGTGCCTTCTTATGAGGTGGCACGTAGGTGTTAGATGAGGCTTGGTTGTTGCCCCTGATTGTAGTTGGATTGAGGTGAATGATTTTGTTGATATTGATTATGGGGATACCCTTGATTTTGTTGATAGGTATAAGGAGGTTGGTAACTCTGTTGGTACCCTTGGTTTTGAGGTCGGTACTGGTTTCCTTTGTTTGGCTGCCACTGTTGAGATGGGTTTGTTGTGGCAGCATTATTTCTATGGTCGAAACCAGGATGACTCCACCTATCATTTGGATTGAAACGACCAGAGGTATTTACAGCGTGTACTTCTACTAGACTCTGTTCATGATACACAGGGTATTTTTGACAATGTTGAGAAGTATGCCCCATTTGTAGACAACTAGAACATGACTCTTCAGAAGCAAATTGTATCACTTGGTCCTTCTTTGCTTCCAATGCCTCCAATTTACGAGACAGTTGCTCGTATTTCTCCATTAAACTATCTTCCGCTTTCAACTGATAAATACTCTTACGACTTGAACTAGAACTAGTTTGGGTTCTTGTCACTTGAGTTTCCCACTTTGGCGAATGTTCAACCATCCATTCAAAATGAGCTTCGGCCTGATCTGCATTCTTGCTCATGAACTCACCGTCACTTATAGTTTCCACAAGTTTCTTCGATTTTGGAGAAAGGCCATCATAGAAGAAGCTTATTGTTCGCCACTTCTCGAAACCATGATGTGGGCATAGCAATAACAAATCCTTGTATCGCTCCCATGCTTCAGCGAATAGTTTTTCCTCTTTTTGATTGTATATCTTAATTTGTCTCAAGATGTCAGTCGTTAACCGATTAGGGAAGAACTTCTTAAGAAAGGCTTCATGAATTGCTGGCCAAGTCGAAATAGTGTTTGGTTTGAGCGATAACAACCATGACTTTGCTTTGTCTTTCAAGGTGAAAGGAAAAAGCTTTAGTCGGACTATATAACTTGGGCAAGTCTGATCCATGAGCGTACCACAAACGTCTTCGAAATCTCGAATATGCAAGTATGCCTTCTCCTTTTCCATCCCATGAAATATGGGTAATAATTGGATCATTCCATTACGAAAATGGAATGTACCCGTGTGCGGAGGGATACGAATACAGGAAGGTGTGGCAGTTCGATCAGGAGCTAAGAGTTCTGGTAGAGGTCGTTGACCGTCATCGATGAGGTCATGCCTATTTTCTCCATGTTGGCTCTCTGTGTCAGACATTGGATTAGAAGTAGACGGAGTAAAAATGGGATTATCAGCACTATCTAAGGAATCTTCAAATAAATTTGTGATGAAAACTTATGTGGGGTCAAAGGACATAGAATGACACAAACAACACTGCTTGTGTTCTGAAGAGCGAAAAGGAAAAAAAATAGAAATGGGATAAGGAAAGATCGGATCAATCTAAAATGCCTGGCCTTCGTTACCGTCCCTGGCAACGGCGCCAAAAACTTGACACGACAGGAAATGTGTTCTCAGAAGAGTACGTCCAAGCGTAGACGGTCGCGTCGAGTAATAACCGATAAGACCGAGTCGTTATCCCAAGGGACAGAATTGGGGTTAAGAAATCTAGATTGAATCCTAAAGGGAAAAATAAAAGATGATTTCTTTAAAGTGGAGGTTCTAACGATCCTACTGATTGCATATTTATAATGAAAAGAATGATAAAGCAGCAGTTAAATTAGAAGAAAATTAATGTGATCTTTTAAATATGAAAGAAAGTGTTGGGAATATGTGAATCTGCATTGCACCAACTACTACCATGACTTAACACAAACGCACACTGGGGATTCATCCTTTTAGTATTCCTTATTTCGAAATTGATTAAGTAAAGCATTCTAGACACTAAGTATGTGAATTTCACATACTTAGTGGTTCAACTACCTCACTTATTATGAAGGACTGGAAATAAACTAACTCTATGAACAATGATAAACAATCGAGTATAGGATAATTGACATGTTCGTCATAAGTATTCATTGAGTTAATTAATCAAACGAGCTTTTATTTCAAAATCAGATTGCAATTTGAACTTAAAAAGATCAATTTGAACTTAGTTTCTGAAATAGAAGTTGCAGGAATACAAAAAGGATTCTGCCTAAGTCATATCCATATCAATCGATTGGGATGTTTGTCAATCGATTGGCATGAAATGACCTTCAATCGATTAGTGAAAGCACCAATCGATTGACTTGGAATCTACAGCAATCGATTGGACTCTGTTTCCAATCGATTGCCATTGATTCTCAAACAGAATCATGGTAGCAACTGGGAACAATGTTTCTTCATATTATTCCCAACCTAAACTCCAAGCTAGCATCCTTAAATAAACAGAAACTAAACTAAATTGAGACATGTTGTATATATTAAATCTAAACATGGATTTACATAAAGGATTCAAGATTAAAATGGGAATTCTCAAACAATACTATTACTGAATAGTGAAACTAAGCAAACAAAACCTCAATAAGTATATAAATTAGCAAATGCTGAACTTTTTAATCTTGAATTTGTCTATTCTCCAAACTTGGATGAAAGAATTCCTACAAAACAACAAAAAAATGAGCCAACCCTTGACCCTCTTCACCCCCTCTATAAATAGTGTAATATCCACGAGCTGAAGGCGTCTAGGTACATTCTATAACGGCTGGGCGTCGTCCTGATAGCTAAAATCTTACACCATTACCGCGATTGACTCCAGCTTTCATCAATCGATTGACAAAACATCAATCGATTGGTGAAAATTCCAATCGATTGGTAAAAATACTAATCTATTGATTATAGAATCATGTCAATCGATTGGTATGATGTCAATCGATTGGTACCCAAACTTCATCTTCTTATTTCTTGATCTATTCCTTTCAACTTGTTAGTCCTTCTAACTTCAGAACTTGCATTCAAAGGGCTAAACACAACAACATACCATGGAAAGCACATCATTGTGTAAAGAAATGAATTGAAACACAAGTGCAGATCAAACTAGAGAAATGGGGTTAAGTTTATCCAATTCTTCTCCATATCGGGCCAAAATTTTACAAATGATAGCCCCCATCACAATCACATTTAATTAATTTCTTAAAATTCCTTGAGATCCTCTTCTTAGCTTATCTGATATGTTGGATACAAAATTCACCTGCAGGGTTTGACGTAATCAAAACTTTTAAGCTTTCTCAAGGGGATATTATCAATCCCAAAAATTAAGACATGGATTCCATCATTAATTTATATCCACCACACAATTAATATTGTCACCCAATCCAATGAGATATTGACCCATTTAAGGATCTCACCCTTTTAAGGATCAAAGTGTAAATATCAAATGCACGTGTCTACAAATTAACTTAGGATTTAGAGCATAAGCACTTATAATAGCCATGAGGTACTAATTATCTTATAAGTCAATACAAAGATAATTACCCCAAGTTGGTCCCGTTTAATACACAGTGTACCAACACAGTGAGTTGAGACTATACCATTTCCTGTAATTAAGACAAACATACTACAACACCATGCTGCAATCCTATCGATGGTGTGTCCAATCCCATCTAAGACTGTAAACCAAAATCTTACATTCTACAACATCTGATGGTCTGATCTTCCATGTGTAAGTCAAACTCTACACACCAAACCACCTACTATGTAGAATGAGAGACAAACATGCATAATAATAAATAAATAATATAATACAAACATTGCTCACACAGATTCTCATAAAAATGGAATAACTAATTTTGTTAAATGAATAATAAATCAACTACATAAAGCATGACTTTTAGTATATATCCCTAACAATCTCCCACTTAGACTCAAAGCCATGATGCAACACACCTCACTCCTATCCCTTCTACGTGACTATCAAAAGTCTTGGTCGGTAAGCTCTTGGTGAAAGGATCTGCCAGGTTATTTGCTAATGCTATCTTGGTCACTTCAACATCACCTCTTTGCATGATCTCTCGTATCAGGTGATACTTACGCTCAATGTGTTTTCCCTTCTTATGGGCCCTAGGTTCCTTTGAGTTAGCAATTGTTCCACTACTATCGCAATAAAGGGTAATAGCCAATTGTACCGCATGTACTACTCTTAGATCCATAAGGAAGTTTCTGAGCCAAATGGCCTTGTTAGCAGCTTTCGAAGCAGCCACATACTCAGCTTCCATGGTGGAATCAGCAATACATGACTGCTTGATACTCCTTCAACTAATGACTCCACCTCCTAGGGTAAACACATATCCTGAGGTAAACTTTCTAGAATCCCTATCTGACATGAAATCAGAATATGTGTACCCAATGGGTACAAGACTGTCTGCTTATTAAACTAATTAACATATAGTCTCGAGTCCTTTTTAGGTACTTGAGAATATTTTTCACCGCAGTCCAATGTTCTTGCCTTGGATTAGACTGATATCCACTAACCATGCCAATAACAAAACAGATGTCAGGTCTTGTACATAGCATAGCATACATTAGGCTTCCTACTGCCATGCATAAGGAACTGCCTTCATCTTCTCTATCTCATCAGGTGTCTTAGGACACTAATCCTTAGATAGAGTAATTTTATGTCTGAAGGGAAAGAATCTCTTCTTGGAATCTTGCATGCTAAACGACTATTGGGTATACCGTTTGGTAGTGGTGGTCCTACCACATGAGATAATTATTCACTTTAGTGAATGGTGACCAAGCTGTAATGTTTTTTTAATTGGGCCTAGTGGGCCTTGTTGATGTCCAAGCTAATTCTATTAGCTTATGAGAATTATTCAAGGCAATAGCCTTAGATATTACTCTCAAGGGTTCTGCACAGAATATAGAGATACAGAGAGTGAAGGGTTCTTGCAACAGTGTGTCCTCTGCGGCTGGGAGAGAAACTTCAAGGAAGCGCATGGTTTGGTACTTAAGGGGTTGTTTGACTACTCAAATCCTTTGAGGTTTTGAAGCTTTTATCTTGTATTCCTTTGGGTATTGTTAACCCTAAGAGGTAACCCTTGTACTCACTCTCATTATTGGATACCTCAAGTTTTGGGGGCAAAAACTTGAGAGAACATTTGTATTCCTTATTTTTGATATAGTGAAATCTTTCGGAGTTGCCCTGTGATTTTTTTTCCCTCTCCATTGGAGGGTTTTTCCACATAAATTTTTGTGTCAATTATTTCTTGCTTGGGTGCTTTATTATTATATTGCTTGTGGTTGATTGTGGTGAAAAGGAAATTACATTGATTGTAGCTTGGATATTATTTGTACCTATTTAATTTACAGTAGACAAGGTTAGGAAGTGTTGCTCCTAATATTGGGGATTTCCACATTTTTCCCCCAACAAAGTGGTATCAAAGCTAAGGTTAATTATTATTTGTTGTCTTGTGCAATTAAATGGAGGAATCATCAAATTCAATGATTAAGCTCACGGTTTCAAATTATGCAATTTGGAAACCGCGAATGGAGGATATCCTTTATTGTAAGGATTTGTATGATCCGATTGAGGGTGATACGGCCAAGCGTACAACTATGTCCGATGCGGATTGGGCAAATTCAAATCGAAAGACAGTGGGTTGATCACACCGTGTTTCACCACGTTGGCCAAGAAGTTAATGCACAAAGTTTATGGAATAAATTAGAGTCTATGTATGAGAGGAAGACCGCGCAAAACAAAGCTTTCTTAATTCGAAGGCTTGTGAACTTGAAATCCAAAGATGGAAATTCCGTTGTCGAGCACTTGAGTGACTTTCAGAGTATAGTTAATCAGTTGGCTATGATGAAGATGAATTTAGATGATGAATTTCAAGCTTTGCTTTTATTGAGTTCTTTGCCTGATAGTTGGGAGACGTTGGTTGTGTCTCTTAGTAATTCAGCTCCCAATGGTAAGCTGACTTTGGAGATTATTAAAGACAGCATGTTTAACGAGGAAGCCAGGCGAAAGGGTATGGGTACAGATCAGACACAGGCTTTTGTCACGGACAACAGGGGTAGAAATCCGAACAGAGGGTCTTGGAAAGGATCTAAAGATCGTAGTAAGTCAAAGAACAGCAGAGGCAAGTCACAGGCGAGAGGAGGTTTTGTATGCTATTATTGTAACAAGGAAGGCCACATGAGCAAAAATTGTAGAATTCGTAAGAGAGACCACAAATAGGGTAATACTGAGAAGAAGTCAGAAGACAAGAATACTACAGCTACAGTTTCTGAGGATGTGGTGGTACTCTCATTTGGAGATGAGGAGTGCCTACATGTTACAGATAGTGATGTTGAGTGGGTTGTTGATACAGTCGCCTCCTACCATGCTACTCCTAGGAGAGAGTTCTTTACTTCGTACAAAGCCGGTGACTTTTGTACTGTGTAGATGGGTAATACAAGCTATTCCAAGATTGAGGGGATAGGTGACGTGTGTATTCGGATTAGCCTAGGTTGCACTTTGACATTGAAGGATGTTCGGCATGTTCCTGATTTACGGTTGAATTTGATTTCTAGTGTTGCACTAGATAAGATGGGTTATGATAAGTATTTTGGAAGCGGAAAGTGAAAACTCACCAAAGGGTCCCTATTTGTTGCCAAAGGGGAACTTTGTTGTACTTTGTACAAGACTCATGTGAAGGTGTGTTCAAGCGGACTCAATGCAATTGAGGATGAGTCTTCACCAAATTTGTGGCACAGGAGGTTGGCACACATGAGTGAGAAAGGGTTGCAGATTCTGGCAAAGAAGTCGCTTTTTCCCTTTGCCAAAGGTACAACTCTTAACCCTTGTGATTATTGCTTATTTGGTAAGCACCATAGAGTTTCCTTTCATGCTTCTAGTAAAAGAAAAACCAAGTTGCTTGATATGGTTTATTATGATGTTTGTAGTCCCATTGAGGTGGAGTCTTTGGGCGGTAATAAGTGTTTTCTTACTTTTATTGATGATGCTTCATGTAAAGTGTGGGTGTATTTTTTGAAAACAAAAGACCAGGTCTTTTAGCATTTTCAGAGGTTCCATACCATGGTTGAAAGAGAGATATGAAAACCTTTGAAGTGCCTTCGTACTGATAACGGGGGAGAGTACACTTCAAAAGAGTTTGAAGCATATTGTGCAGGTCACGGCATAAGGTATGAGAGGACAGTTCCACGTACCCCACAGCACAATGGTGTGGCTGAGAGGATGAACCGCACTATTGTAGAGAGAGTCAGATGCATGATACGAATGGCTAAGCTGCCTAAGTCGTTCTAGGGTGAAGCAGTTCGCACAGCTTGCTACTTGATTAATAGGTCTCCTTCAGCTCCTTTGGATTTTGAGATTTCAGAGAAAGTATGGACCAGTGGTGATATTTCATACTCTTATCTGACAGTGTGTTGGGTGCAAGGCATTTGCACATGTTGCTAAGGATCAGAGATCTAAGCTTGATGACAAAGCTACTCCATGTATCTTTGTTGGTTATGGAGATGTAGAGTTCGGGTACAGGTTGTGGGATCCAGAAAATAAAAGGTGATCAGAAACAGAGATGTGATTTTTCACGAGCAACAGACTTTGGCAAATTTTGAGAGACCTGCACAGCCTAGAGCGAGTAGTGCTCCAGACCTCACATTAGTTCCTTCCACATCACAGGGTGCCACAGATGGGGGAGAAGTACAGTATGAGCCAGTTATAGATGTTCCAGAATTTGGGGATGATGATGATGTGCCAGATATAGAGGGTGTTGAGCAATGGGAACAGCCCCCTCAACCAGAAATTACCATACCTCCAGTCAGGAGATCGACTAGAGAGCAGAGGCCATCAGTCAGGTATTCCAGTTTTGAGTATATTTTGCTTACAGCTAAGGTGGAGCCAGAGAGTTTTCAGGAAGTTCAGACTCACAGAGATAGAGGCAGTTGGGTATAGGCTATGCAAGATGAGATAAATTCCTTGCATAAGAATAACACTTATGAGTTGGTTGATTTTCCTAAGGGCAGAAAAGCATTGAAAAACAAATGGGTGTTCAAGTTGAAGAATGATGGTGACAAGCTACTAAAGTATAAGGCTCGTTTAGTTGTCAAGGGCTTCGGGCAGAAGCATGGCGTTGATTTTGATGAGATTTTCTCACCGGTGGTATAGATGAGTTCTATTCGAGTGGCTTTAGGTTTGGTTGCTAGCATGGATCTTGAGCTTGAGCAGTTAGATGTAAAGACTACCTTTCTTCATGGTGATTTGGAGGAAGAGATTTTCATGGTACTACCAGAGGGTTTTGAAGTTACGAGGAAAGAGCACTTGGTTTACAAGTTGAAAAAGAGTCTCTACGGCCTTAAGCAAGCTCCGAGATAGTGGTACAGGAAATTCAATTCATTTATGGTGGGTCATTGGTTCAAGAGAACCACTGCAGATTAGTGTGTGTATGTCCAGAAGTTTCTCGATGGTAATTTTGTTATTCTTTTGCTTTAGGTTGATGATATGCTTGTTATTGGATAAGATGATAATATGATTCGCAGGCTAAAATGAGAGCTGTTCAAGTCCTTTGATATGAAGGACTTAGGCCCGGCCCGACATATTTTGGGTATGAAGATTGTTCGTGACAGGAAAGCCAAGAAAATGTGGTTGTCACAGGAGAAATACGTTGAACGGGTGCTTGAAAAGTTCAGCATGAGAGATGCTAAGCCAGTTAGCACTAATCTTGCGAGTCATTTTAAGCTAAGTAAAAGCTTGTGTCCCTCTACCCGAGAAGGAAGAGAAGAAATGACAGTTGTTCCTTACTCCTCGGTAGTAGGGAGTCTTATGTATGCGATGGTTTGTACACGGCCAGACATTGCTCATGCAGTTGGTGTTGTGAGCAGATTTCTTTCCAATCCCGGAAGATAGCATTGGGAATCAGTTAAGTGGATTCTTCATTACTTGAAGGGTACTTCGAGTTGGTGTTTATGTTTTGGGGGTTCAAAACCAGTCTTGGAAGGGTTTACAGATTCAGATATGGCAGGGGACATCAATGACCGAAAGTCTATTTCGGGTTTCTTGTTTACTTTTGCAGGGGGAGCTGTATCGTGGCAGTCCAAGTTGCAAAAATGTGTTGCCTTGTCTACCACTGATGTAACAACCTGCATTTCCATTTAAATTCTTGTATTTGCATTTGACATATATTTAAATTCAATTTGAATTTCCATGATTAATCTGTATTGTTGATCTCATTTTTTTTATTTACAATTCTTATATGTTAAATCTGATTTCTTGTTTTATTTCATAATTAATATTCTTTTGGGGTCAAATTATAATTTTTATAAAGTTAGTAATACCTGTGTGGATTTCAAAATCTATATTTCAAAAACGGTGGAAATATTTCCTTTTTGACTCAAGCAGTATTTTTATAAAATCATAAAATCATTTCTCAGTTGAAACGAAATTTCTGTATTTCTGTGGTGACCACCGCGCCCCGAAAATACCAGTTTATACTCAAAACTGTCCGCGATGTGCTAAGATTCCACAGATTTTAGGAAGTGATGTAAAGTGTGATTGGACTTATGCTTTATTTCTATTTATGGCAACTCATCATTGGATGTGCCTTGTTTGGTAATGCTCTGTGTGTGTATGTGTTATATTGTGGCCAAAAGCAAATTTCCCAAACAACTTAAGCTTGGCCCCTATTGATCTACATTACCCTTTCAAAATCTGTTGAGTTAATCTATCTGTGTAATGTATAAGTTTGAATGTATAAGCTGTGTTTTCCTTCAATTAGTAGTGGATTAATCAAACTTAATTGTTGAGTATAGATTATACAACTCACAACTTGGAGCCCAAGAATGTGAGTTCTATGTCAAACACACATTCTGCACACCAATTTCAAAGAGAGAACACAGAGAGTTTAGAGAAGGGAATTTCAGTAAATTTGAGAGAGAGAGCTCTTAAACTCCATAGCCAAGCTTGGAGCATTTCTTGTTTGGTCTTATTCTTTCTCAACAAACATACATCATTTTCAATCAGTGAGTATTTTAAACTCACTCTTAAATGAAATTCATGCTTAGTTACTACTTGAGTGTATGTAATTGTTAATCTCCATTGATGATCACACGTTGGAATTTCAAAGCTTAAAAACTTGGATTTTTCAAACTTAACCAAAATCCATTTTTAGAGATGATTATGAAAGATTATATATCATATATGCTATGTTTGAAGTTTTAGAGTCTAATTTGATCACATGAGAAAGTACATAAGAAAATTTATTTTGTGATCTTTTAGTCTTTCATAAAATTCTTGAGTTATAGATTGATTCATGTTAAATTAGTTGTAGATTCTTAATCCTTGTGAAAAACCGAAGAGAATCATATATTACATGCCCCATTTACTTTCGGAATTGAAAATGGGTCAAAAGTCCCCTGAAAATCTGAAACAGAACAGTTCTGACGAAGAAGATGAAGCCTCTGCTTTATCTCGCACCACAATCGCGCGAGCGGCCTGCGCAAGCGACCCATCGCGCGAGCGAGCCGCGTGGTTTCAGGCAGACAGAAAAGGTTTTATATAGAAATGAAAAATAGGCAGGTCGCACGAGAGAACTTTCGCGCGAGAAAGAAAGGTTTTTATAATAAAATGAAAATTGGGCACATCGCGCGAGCGACATTTCGCGCGAGCAGCCCACGCGCGCGACTTCTGGCAATTTATGGTTTTTGTGTGTTTTCGTATAAGGGACTGTTTGGATTAATTTTAAAGCGCTAATAAGGTTCTACTTGGGAATTTTATTAAAACAGAATACTTTTGGTTATGTTGGAAAAGATTAAAACAATGTATTATGACTTATCGATCCCCGTACGTACATTGTTCCTTTAATTCATTAAATTCCTTTATGTTTAAAATTACATGACATACATGTGGAGTCAATGGTACATGCATGTGGGTGTCAGTCAGTGTGAAAAAGAGTAATGGTCAGTGTGGAAAGAGTATGAAATTTGAGATTGAGATTGAGATTGAGATTGAGATTGAGATTGTGTGGTGGACACTCCCTGGTTATTGTGTACCAAAGTGTGACGTGTTAAGATTGCCGTGAGAGTATCTTTGTAATGTGACGGTGGCAAAATTGGACACTCCCTGGCGCCCATGGTAGCGTTAAAGTGTGTGACGCCGAACTTGGACATTTCCTGGCACCCATGGTAGTGCTAAAGTGTGGCCTACAGACACTCCCTGATACCCGAGTCTGGATACTGCTTGAGGGTTCCTCCGGTATTTGCATGGCGGTTTAGGTATTCAAAGTATGAGGCATTGGTCACTCCCTGGTACCCCGGACCAAAGTGTGAGGCAAACTGGACATTCCCTGGCACTCGTTGATAAATTGTGGCTACCTTAGTGTTTCAAAGATACTGGTGTGAGATAGTGGGCTGTTGTGTTTTGTCGAAAGAAAAGAGTCGGTAAGATGAGTGTGGTGCATTATCTCATACACGATCATATGTTTTAAATGAATGAACGATTTTTCAATATATTCCCTATTACTTTTATAATTGATTTCTTTCTATGGTTAAACTGTTGTTTTAACAAAACTGAAAAATGGAAAAGGTGAGTGGGTACGAGTTACATTTAAAGTTATGTTTTTAATACTCGCCAGCTTCTTGAAGCTGACGACGTTGATGCGTCCTGGACACTCGTGTTCAGGCTTTTCAGGTTATGACTATGCCGAGCCTTATGACTATGCTAATTGAGAACGGCTGCTTTTGGAAAAGAAACTATTATCATCATTGCATATTCAAGTTATATGTTTTAAGTTTTAAACTGTTTGTTTATAAGGATGACTGTAATAGATGATAAGTTATTGTTTTGTTTTAAGGCGGTCTGTGCCTTAGTTGACCCCGTATCGTAAGATGTAATAAGTTAGTAAAACTTTTGTAAGCCTTGATTGCTCTGCTCTAATTATTATGTTTTGTTGTTCGACGTTTGGGACGGAATCGATCCTTCAAACTGTCGCGACCTACGGGTCCATAAAGGAAATTAAACGCTTTCCTTATTCATGCTACGTCGGAGCGTGACAGGATTTAGTGGTATCAGAGCCAGGTTATTATTTATCTCAAGATAGTTTAGCCAGGTTAGGGTTTACCAGTTTAGACCCGATTTCACGATCTAATAGCTTAAGCTTTGCACACCCGATGATACGACAGGGAGGATAGACTCAGAACCCAAACGCCTAAGATTATCTCTTTCTTGATTTAAGTAGTACCTTTTTATCAGGTATGGATCCAGCTCATCCACTATATATACCAGACGAATTTAGGGGACACTTTGTGACACCTGGGGCAGTGATCCCAGCCTTCCTCGACTTGTATCACGCGGCCGTTGAGCAGTTGGCCACAGCGACCATAGTATCTGATGTATGGCACCAGGTTCATGTGGTAGGCTTAGTTGACTTGATTCGTATCCACCTAGAGCTTCATTACTTTGCAGAGGCTCAGCGCTTGGTTTTGGTTGAGGTTTTGAGGTTGGTCGATAGCGATGCTTTCTATCTCTCCCTTGAGATCCAGATTGTGCACGCCCATCTGGCACAGTTAGAGATACCCCCACCAGTAGTTCCCATCGCTGAGGACGATGTTGAGGTTGTTCATTTGGTTCGGTAGGTGCAGAGGATGTAGAGGACGGCATAGGTCTAGATGATTTTGCCGCTGAGCTCGAGGCTGAGCTAGCACTTGAGCTAGCCTTACCTGAGGAGATGATAGTTGAGGCAGATGCCCCTGTGCCTGTTTCATTGTCGACCTCTCACGGTTATGACGGGATTGGTCCGTTCTTTGTGCAGCGATTTCGCCCCATCGATTCGCTAGATCTCCTGATAGCCGCTTATGGAGATGATTGACTTTCTGGATATGGCCTTGTACATATTAACTACTTTTGACTATTCGCTCTATCTATTTTTGCAAACTATAATTATATGCATTAGGGTGTAGGGCAATGACCCCATTTTTGTAACATTAACTCTTGCATGCGTCCTAACCCATACAGGTAGGGTAGGCATTGATCTGACCATACACGCTTTTTGTATCAACTTGAGAAGAAGTTATATATAAAATATACTCTTTTGAATATTGTCGTCATTTAAATTACTCCATAACACTGTTGCATGCATGTTTCTCATTCTACTACCACTATCATGCATAGAATGGCTGGAGGACTAAGGAGGAACAGGAATCTGATTGAGGGAGCACCTGAGGCTGCCGATCCCACAGGAATATTTGAAGCTTTCATCAGACGTCTCGAAAGGGTTAGTAATCAGAATGAAAACCGACGAGACCGCCAGACTGGAGACAAACTGTTGGAGAGATTCTGTGCGCTAAGGCCTGAGAAGTTTGCGGGTACCGTGGAACCTTGGAAAGCCGAACAATGGTTAAGACAAATGGACCGCATGTTCGAGGCTGTCCAGTGCAACGAGATGGATAAGAGGAGATTGGCTACATTTCAATTGACCGATGCCGCCGCAGATTGGTGGGACTCGGTGATAGCCACTATCGGGAACACAGTTGCTACAGGAATGATGTGGACTGCGTTCAAAGGAAGATTCCTAGAAAAGTACTTCCCGGCTACTGAGAGGCACAGAAGAGAGAAGGAATTCATGGATCTGACGCAGGGAACCAAGTCTGTGCAAGAGTACAGCACACAGTTCGAAAGACTCTCGGCCACCTAGATAAATCGTTTGAAGGACTTGTTGGTTTGGCTACCGACCTGGAAGAGGACACTCGAGTGAACCGTAAACAATTTGAATACCGACCGCCTCAAAGGGGCAATTTTAGGAATAGACCACCAATGAATCGTACCTAAGGACAGAAGAGGAATTTTGACAGAAGCAAAAAGACCCAGGCTATTACCTATCCGACTCAACCCCGAGTAGGAGAAGGAAGTAGTAGTGGAAAATGCTTCAACTGTGGCAACCCTGGTCATCTGGCTCGAGATTGCAAGGCACCAAGGCGTGCTGCTCAATAAGGAATAGTCTGCTTCAACTATGGTGAACCAGGTCACATCAGCAGATTATACACTGCCCCTAAGCAGGTGACTTATGGTCAACAGGGTCAGACTCACTTGAATGCTGTTATCCCTGATGTCGCTGGATATGATGGAACTGTGTATGAAGAAGGATATTATGGAGAAGCTCAACCTGATCAGCATGCAGTGGAAGGTACATTAACTCTATTTAACTCCCATGTTAAAGTGTTATTTGATACGGGTGCTGCTCTTTCGTTCATATCTGTTAATACAATTCAGAGATTGGGTATCTTACCTCATTGCTTTGAGAAAGCTTTGAAGGCTACTTCGCCATTAGGAGCTGCTGTCAGATTAGGACACGTGTGCAAGGATTGTCCCTTACGGTTAGGAGACCGTGAAATCCCGGCAAGGTTGATTGTCTTATCAATGATAGAGTTTGACATAATCCTAGGAATGGATTAGCTCTCCCAGAATCAAGTGAAGTTGGATTGTGCGAGGAAGAGAATTACATTCCCCGACGACGAGAATCAACCCTTCGATTTTCAATGTAACCCTTCGGGAGATATGTTCCTCACCAGATGTTTAGCGAACATTGAAGTCATCAGTACAGAAGCGACAGCATCGTCTATACCTGTAGTCAAGGATTTTGAAGAAGTATTTCAAGACTTTCTAGTTTGCCGCCCAAGAGAAGTATAGAGTTCGGTATTGAGCTTATACCGGGTACCGTACCGATCACCAAGGTTCCCTACAGAATGGCCCCCACCGAACTATTGGAATTGAAAGAACAAGTACAAGAGCTCGAGAACCTAGGTTTTGTACGCCCAAGTACATCGCCTTGGGGAGCACCAGTGTTATTTGTAAAGAAGAAGGATTGGACACTCAGGTTGTGAATCGACTACAGAGAATTGAACCGAGTGACTATCAAGAACAAGTATCCCTTACCTCGGATTGATGATTTGTTTGATCAACTACAAGGAGCTACGACATTTTCCAAGATAGACCTAAGGTCGGGATATCATCAGTTGAGGGTACGGAAGGAAGACATACCTAAGACTGCGTTCAAAACCCGGTATGGTCATTATGAATTTCTGGTGATGCCGTTTGGAATGACGAATGCCCCGATAGTGTTTATGGATTTGATGAACAGAGTGTTCAAGCCTTATTTGGATCAGTTTGTCATCGTCTTTATAGATGATATTTTGATCTATTCTAAGTCAGGAGAAGAACACGAGCAACACCTACGGATTGCAATGTAGACACTTAAGGATCACCAGTTATATGCCAAATTCAGTAAGTGTGAGTTCTGGTTACAAGGAGTGAAGTTTTTGGGACACAAGGTGTCATCTCAAGGAATTTCTGTGAATTCGTCCAAGACCGATGCTGTGTCCAACTGGGTTAGGCCGAGCAACCCTACAGAAGTTCGGAGTTTTCTTGGACTCGCAGGCTATTACAGAAGATTTGTTGAAGGATTTTCTAAAATAGCTGCACCATTAACTGGATTGACGAAGAAGAATTTGAAGTTCAAGTGGACAGAGAAGCATGAGCGCGCCTTTCTAGAGTTAAAATAGAGACTCACTATCGTGCCGGTACTAGTTATACCCAAGCCTGATGAGAAGTTCACTATCCTTAGTGACGCATCATATCAAGGACTAGGGTATGTACTTATACAAGATGGCAAAGTTATCGCTTATGGATCCAGACAGCTGAAGCAGAATGAGTTGAACTATCCCATTCATGATTTGGAATTGGCAACAGTGGTATTTGCACTCAAGATTTGGAGACACTATCTCTATGGTGAGAAGTTTGATTTATTCTCCGATCACAAGAGCCTAAAATATTTTTTCACACAGAAAGAGTTGAACATGTGGCAACGCAGATGGTTGGAGCTGATCAAAGATTACAATTTCACATTGGAATACCACCCTGGTAAAGCTAATGTGGTCGCTGATGCTTTGAGTCGGCAGACTCGGGAGACAATCGCCTCCTTAATGGTTAGAGAATGGCGAGCATTGGAGACATTGGCGGAGTTCGATGTACAGAGTGCTGAAGGAAGAGAAGGACAACTTTTTGAATGTCTTATCCTCCAGCCTGTTCTTGTCGACCGCATTATTGGAGCTCAGAAAGAAGATGAGAAGTTTCAAGCCTGGTTCGTGAAGATGTCAGAAAAAGACCAGACAGAAGGGAAGGTGGGAGTCGATGGAGGATATCGGTGCAGAGATAGATTATGTGTGCCGGATTGTGGTGATTTAAGGAAGGAGATCCTAGAAGAAGCACATAAATCAAGGTATACAGTTCACCCGGGAGGAACTAAGATGTACAAAGATTTGTAGAGAAATTTCTGGTGGGAAGGTATGAAGAAGGACGTGGCCAAATTTGTATCCAAGTGTTTGACGTGTCAGTAAGTCAAGGCCGAACACCAGAGACCGTCAAGATTGTTGCAACCGCTACCTATTCCTGGTTGGAAGTGGGAGCACATTACGATGGATTTTGTAGTAGGATTGCCTCGATCACAGCAGAATCATGATGCTATTTGGGTAATTGTGGATCGATTGACGAAGTCTGCTCATTTTATTTCTTACAGTATGACATACCCGGTGGAAAAGATGAGCCAGATGTACATACAATAAGTTGTGCGACTTCATGGTGCACCTGTGTCAATAGTGTCAGACCGTGACGCACGTTTTACTTCTGAATTTTGGGAAAGTCTGCAAGAAGCTATGGGAACCTCGCTCAAGATGAGCACTGCTTTTCACCCTCAAATAGATGGGCAAACTGAGCATGTTAATCAGATCATGGAGGATATGCTCAGGGCTTGTGTGATCGATTTTGAAGAATCTTGGGAGACACACTTGCCGTTGGTTGAATTTTCCTATAACAATAGCTACCACACGAGTATCGGTATGGCTCCGTTCGAAGCATTATACGGACGACCATGTCGTTCTCCATTGTGTTGGACAGAAGTTGGTGACACCGAATTGTTGGGACTAGATTTGGTTAGAGAAACCAACGAAAAGATTTCCTTGGTCAAGGAAAGGATGAGAACCACTCAGAGCAGGTATAAGAGTTATGCTGATCGACGCCGGAAGGATTTGGAGTTTAGTGTTGGAGATCACGTACTTCTTAAGGTTTCACCGACCCGAGGAGTAGTACATTTTGGTCTCAAGAGAGGGAAGTTAGCTCCGCGTTTCATTGGACCATTCGAGATTTTGGAGCGTGTCGGGAAAGTGGCTTATCGACTGGCGCTACCACCGAAGATGTCTGGGGTTCACAATGTATTCCATGTGAGTATGCTGAGAAAGTACATACGAGACCCCTTGCACGTGGTTAGTTATGACGATATTGAGACAAGTCATAACGTTTCTTACAAGGAGAGGCCCATGAAGATTTTAAATCAGAATATCAAGAAATTGAGAAATAAGGATATTCCATTAGTGAAGGTTTAGTGGAATCACCATGACGAGAATGAAGCCTCGTGGGAAGTTGAAGCTGATATGAGGAAGAAGTACCCGGAGTTATTTCATGACTAGTTAGTCTTGATTTCGGGGACGAAATCCTGTTTAAGGGAGGAAGGATGTAACAACCTGCATTTCCATTTAAATTCTTGTATTTGCATTTGACATATTTAAATTCAATTTGAATTTCCATGATTAATCTGTATTGTTGATCTCATTTTTTTTATTTACAATTCTTATATGTTAAATCTGATCTCTTGTTTTATTTCATAATTAATATTCTTTTGGGGTCAAATTATAATTTTTATAAAGTTAGTAATACCTGTGTTTCTGTTGACTCAAACAGTATTTTTATAAAATCATAAAATCATTTCCCAGTTGAAACAAAATTTCTGTATTTCTGTTGTGACCATCGCGCCCCGAAAATACCAGATTATACTCAAAACTGTCCGCGCTGTGCTAAGATTCCACATATTTTAGGAAGTGATGTAAAGTGTGATTGGACTTATGCTTTATTTCTATTTATGGCAACTCATCATTGGATGTGCCTTGTTTGGTAATGCTCTGTGTGTGTGTGTGTTATATTGTGGCCAAAAGCAAATTTCTCAAACAACTTAAGCTTGGCCCCTATTGATCTACATTACCCTTTCAAAATCAATAGAGTTAATCTATCTATGTAATGTATATGTATGAATGTATAAGCTGTGTTTTCCTTCAATTAGTAGTGGATTAATCAAACTTAATTGTTGAGTATAGATTACAACTCACAACTTGGAGCCCAAGAATGTGAGTTCTATATAACTCATACACTCACCTACTCTCTCAAACACACACATTCTGCACACCAATTTCAAAGAGAGAACACAGAGAGTTTAGAGAAGGGAATTTTAGTAAATTTTAGAGAGAGAGAGCTCTTAAACTCCATAGCCAAGCTTGGAGCATTTCTTGTTTGGTCTTATTCTTTCTCAACAAACACACATCCTTTTCAATCAGTGAGTATTTTAAACTCACTCTTAAATGAAATTCATGCTTAGTTACTACTTAAGTGTATGTAATTGTTAATCTCCATTGATGATCACACGTTGGAATTTCAAAGCTTAAATACTTGGATTTTTCAAACTTAACCAAAATCCGTTTTTAGAGATGATTATGAAAGATTATATATCATATATACTATGTTTGAAGTTTTAGAGTCTAATTTGATCACATGAGAAAGTATATAAGAAAATTTGTTTTGTGATCTTTTAGTCATTCATAAAATTCTTGAGTTAGAGATAGATTCATGTTAAATTAGTTGTAGATTCTTAATCCTTGTGAAAAACTGAAGAGAATCATATATTACATGCCCCGTTTACTTCCGGAATTGAAAATGGGTCAAAAGACCCCTGAAAATCTGAAACAGAACAGTTCTGACGAAGAAGATGAAGCCTCTGCTTCATCTCGCGCCACGATCGCGCGAGCGACCCATCGATCTAGCAAGCCGCTCGCGCGAGCCGCGTGGTTTCAGGCAGACAGAAAAGGTTTTATATAGAAATGAAAAATAGGCAGGTCGCACGAACGATGGTCGCGCGAGAGAACTTTGGCGCGAGCGACCCGCGCGCGCGAGGTGCCTGATTCCAGGCAAAAAGAAAGGTTTTTTTAATAAAATAAAAATTTGGCACATCGCGCGAACGACCCACGCGAGCGACATTTCGCGCGAGCAGCCCGCGCGCGCGACTTCTAGCAGTTTTTTGTTTTTGTGTGTTTTCGTATAAGGGACTGTTTGGATTAATTTTGAAGCGCTGTTAAGATTCTGCTTGGGAATTTTATTAAAACAGAATACTTTTGGTTATGTTGGAAAAGATTAAAACAATGTATTATGACTTATCGATCCCCGTATGTACATTGTTCCTTTAATTCATTAAATTCCTTTATGTTTAAAATTTCATGACATACATGTGGAGTCAGTGGTACATGGATGTGGGTGTCAGTCAGTGTGGAAAAGAGTAATGGTCAGTGTGGAAAGTGTATGAAATTTGAGATTGAGATTGAGATTATGTGGTGGACATTCCCTGGTTATTGTGTACCAAAGTGTGACGTGTTGAGATTGCGGTGAGAGTATCTTTGTAATGCGACGGTGGCAAAATTGGACACTCCCTGGCGCCCATGGTAGCGTTAAAGTGTTGTTAAGCTGAACTTGGACATTCCCTGGCACCCATGGTAGTGCTAAAGTGTGGCCTACGGACACTCCCTGATACCCAAGTCTGGATACTGCGTGAGGATTCCTCCGGTATTTGCATGGCGGTTTAGGTATTCAAAGTCTGAGGCATTGGACACTCCCTGGTACCCCGGACCAAAGTGTGAGGCAAACTGGACATTCCCTGGCACCCCGTTGCTAAAGTGTGGCTACCTTAGTGTTTCAAAGATACTGATGTGAGATAGTGGGCTGTTGTGTTTTGTCGAGAGAAAAGAGTCGGTAAGATGAGTGTGGTGCATTGTCTCATGCACGATCATATGTTTTAAATGAATGAATGATTTTTTAGTATATTCCCTGTTACTTTTATAATTGATTTCGTTCTATGGTTAAACTGTTGTTTTGACAAAACTGAAAAATGGAAAAGGTAAGTGGGTATGAGTTACATTTAAAGTTATGTTTTTAATACTCACCAGCTTCTTGAAGCTGACGACATTGATGCATCCTGGACACTCGTGTTCAGGCTATTCATGTTATGACTATGCCCAACCTTATGACTATGCTAATTGAGAACGGCTGCTTTTGGAAAAGAAACTTTTATCATCATTGCATATTCAAGTTATATGTTTTAACTTTTAAACTGTTTGTTTATAAGGATTACTGTAATAGATGATAAGTTATTGTTTTGTTTTAAGGCGGTCTGTGCCTTAGTTGACCTCGTATCGTAAGATGTAATAAGTTAGTAAAACTTTTGTAAGCCTTCATTGCTCTGCCCTGATTATTATGTTTTGTTGTTCGACGTTTGGGACGGAATCGCCCTTCAAACTGTCGCGACCTACGGGTCCATAAAGGAAATTAAACGCTTTCCTTATTTATGCTACGTCGGGGCGTGACAACTGAAGCTGAGTATATCGCTACTACTGAAGTAGGGAAAGAAATGTTATGGATGAAACGGTTTCTCCAAGAGTTGGATACCTCAAGTTTTGGGGTAAAAACTTGAGAGAACATTTGTATTCCTTATTTTTGATATAATGGAATCTTTCGGAGTTGCCCTGTGGTTTTTTTTCCCTCTCCATTGGAGAGTATTTCCACATAAATCTTGGTGTCAATTATTTCTTGCTTGGGTGCTTTAGTATTATATTGCTTGTGGTTGATTGTGGTGAAAATGAAATTACATTGATTGTAGCTTGGATATTATTTGTACCTATTTAATTTACAGTAGATAAGGTTAGGAAGTGTTGCTCCTAATATTGGGGATTTCCACATTTTTTTCCCAACAACGACGACGATATCCTATTGACGTGTTTTCTTATCAACACCAAATTGTAGGTGATCGTACAAGTAATAAAGTTCTGGAAGTCCAGGTCGAAACCACAGGGAATGGAAAACAAAGATAGGCAGTAACTATTTTGTCACTAAAAAGAAAATAAAAGATGATGAATTTTTGGGGCTTTTACTAAACTACTAGTTTTTATATTTTTGCAATAAAACTAAATTAAAAGCTATTTTTTTAAGTAGTTTACGGTAAAGATTTTAATAGTGCAAAATAAATTAACTAAGATACTAGTAAGAAAAGGAAGAAAAAGAAATAAAAGCTAGATTATTATAAGATAATCTTTTTGGATTTTATAATAGCGAAAGATAGAAATAATACAAATATTTAAGTAAAGTTATTAAAAACAGGAAATATTAATTAACTTGGAAGAAATGATTTAAAGGAATTGAGAATATGCAAACTAACACTAGATCACAGAACTTCTATGCTTTTGAAAAAGGATTTGGCATTTAAGACCGCATCGTCATTCTTTGTTTGAAAATAAACTTTCACTAGTTGAGGTCATATCAAGTGTCTCAGGTTTGATATGAAGCGACGTCGTTTGGTTTAAAGAAAATAAAAATGCAATTGGGCAGTAGCCAGGTTCGAATCGTGACCCGCGACGGACGTGTGGGTTATTCAGCGCCCAGTCCCCACCACTCTGCCACTACACAATTGCATGTTCATTAGTGGATAGAAATATATATAAACACATATTTGAAATATAAATTTTGTCAAATGAATTGTTTGAGTATGCTAGGTTTTTTTTTATGACAAAAGGCATAGTTTGACAACCCACATAATTAGATTCTTATTTTAAATATGTAATCTTTTGAGCCCAATATAGCCATAGTCTATAAACATGTTAAATGGTCATAAACTATAAATACATAGATATTTTTTTTACTATAAATGGAAAAACAACCCATATAGATAAATTTGCCCATTTAAGTTTAGTGCACAGAAGCTGTGGTTTCTAAATTTTTATTGCATATCCCCAATTAAAGTTTTAGCCTACCATTTTAGAGTTGAAACTGTCTTCAAAATAAAATTAAAAGATAAATTAAATAGATGCATACAATCACCGTCCAATTTAAATTAAAGTTGTAAAACTAAGGTAAGGGTGAAAGCTAATATTAATATATATTTTCTTCACTTAACATGAGTTGGGATTGAATTTGGGGAATCTGCTAAATAACAAAGTTTAGTACAACTAGGCTAATAAAATATAAAGAAATGGAAATACTGAATTAAAAATAAAATAATAAACCGTTGACTTTGGATTCTTGTGGGGTCACAGTAGTTGAACTCCAAAAACACAAATAAGGTCAAACCAAATCTTAATCTAAATTGGGAGTGAGAGATGGGTATGGTGTGCTTTGGTTCTTTGGTAGGTGATTATAACAACTACGTGGCTAAAAAATCTGGCATTTACTTGCAAAATATGTCTTCTAGTGAATGAAAATATTGCTATAAAAACTAAAAATTTGGGGTTTCATACTATTTTAGAGGACACCTATAACAACTCTTAGACTAAAAATATTAAATCTAAACTTTAATAGGAATATTTTACTACTACAAATTGGCAAAGGTCGTACAAGAAAACAAATATTTTATTTTGAGAAATATTGTACACAAAGTGTTGCTACATATTTTTGGAATATGAAATCATCAATTATATAAAAGTAAATTCTTACAACTACTAGAACTAGAAAAGACAAAGAAAACCTAAAGTTTTCTACTTCTAGGGACAATATGAAGTGCTCACATGATAACCTTCCTAAACTATTCTTTCCCTGATAGTGTGTAGTATAATTTCTCTACTGTTGGTTGGTGATTCTTTTGGCTTCTGCTTGTCTCTTTTTATAGGCGATATTTTTGACGAATTTCGTCACTTCGCTCGTCATGTGGCAATTTTTCTTCGTGTGTTCAGTCCTTCGCCCCCATTGTCTTCGTGCCTCTGACAGTTCCTGCAGGAGAAATTGAGTGAGAGAGAGAGAGAGAGAGAGATAAATCAATGAAAATAATATAGATATATATATATATGTACAAAAGTTGTCAAATTGACAACTTTTGTCTTCATTTTTTTTTGTTAGTTGTTTATGAAATTGTTTATAGAACTTATTATTCATGTTTGACTAACAAGATATACTATGGTGTGGTTGCTACGTACTTCTTTCCTTTCTTTTATTTCACTTCATTTTTACCTAAACATATAAAATATGTAAAAACACATAATTACACGCATTTGAGTGACATCACCATTAAATTATTTTAATTCAAATATGCATGTAAAACTAGTGATTTGGGGGATTAAATGAGCACTATGTCTATTATATTGTCACATGAATGTGCAATATTCAATGTTTGTCACACCCCTCAACTAACTTATTGCTCATCCCTAGCAATGAAGTGAAAGAGAATTTGTTCTAAAAGTTTTATTTAAAGTAGGAATAAACTAAGGAAAATAAAATTACCTAACTTACTGTCGTAGGAATCGCGATTGCATTTAGCGTATGCAACAAGCTGTTAAACCCCTAGGTTACCCCTAGTGGACGAGTGTTGTCTCGTGAGGGTTTGCAGTGAATATACCCAAAAAATTCAAAAAAATATTTAAATGTAAAAATAAAGTAAAATAAAAAATAAAGGTAGCTTTTCTCCTTTTACAACAGATAAGATTAAATTTGGCAATAAAATGAAATTTTCAAGTATGTAATAGTAATGCAACACATATACTCATAGTTTGTCAATGATGGCATTTTTTATACTCTTTAAACTTACAGTGTTTGTTTGAAAAATCAAACAGCCGATCTTAATTTCAAAGTTACATAACTATTAGCAGTCATAAAATTTGTAGTTTTAACTCAAATCTCACTAGGATTTCACTCTTTTAAGGAGAAGCTCTCAGAAACCGGTGTAGAAAACATCTCATTTGGTAGGGAAGCAAAGATAGAAATTGCTTCCAATTTTTTTATGACTCAATATATTGGCATTTGAAGTACAATAAGTCTCATGAAAGAATACTTAGCATTTAGAAGAGCGATCTACCGTGGAGAACATCCTTATCACTTAATTTAAAAATCAATTTCTTTTAAATCATTAGGACTTTGACTGGTAGGTGAGAAATTAAGATGAGTATGGGAATTGGGGTGTATTTGTTCTAAGCATGTGATTGGTGTGTTTGCGGAATTCATTCCAACCTCTTTTTTTTCTTCTCCTTTTTATCATTTGTACCGTCTTTCTTCTTTTCTTTTTTTTTTTTTTTTTTGAAATCAACTCCTTTCTTTCTTTACCACTTCTTGCAATATCATTATAGTCCAATCACATACCTGGATATAGAAGTGAGATTTGTACTCCTAGGTGGAGCAATGCATGATTTGGAGAGAATGGAAAATAAGGCAATATAAGGTGAAAAGGGGTGCATTTGAAAGAAAAGATGACCTAAATCATTTTAAAAATAGATTGACTTTGTTCATTTAAGCAATTTAGAAGTTCTAATGGTAAATCCTGAACGTTCTCTTCTAATGATCAGTCAAAGAAAAAAAAATAATGAGACTTTCAACGAGTGATATGATAAAGAGAATAAAATGAGACTGAAAAGAATAGTAACCCTCATAAAGGAAGATTGGCAAAAAAGCTCACATGGGTTAATTAGTTTCCACTACTTGTTTTTAAACTGCATAGTTTATGCTTATTCATCCATTTAGATTCAGTAAATATTTTCACATTGTTTCAAAATGTTTAATGTTTAAAGAGTTTCTAGCATTTGAAATAGTTAAACATGTGACAATGTGTTGTATGCTATTATCATACCCAAAATAACATTAACGTGTCAAATTTATCTTATATAGAGTAAAAGAAAAAAATTCTGAAAAATCCTAAGCGCATCCACTAAGTTGGATACATATATGGTGCGACTAGTATCCTCTACACCTATACAAAAGAGGCTACGCAATCCAGAGCGTCCAAATTGTCACGATAGCCCATCCACCTCTAGTAAAAGAGATGGGTCTAGAGTCACTAGCAAGCTAAAACATCAGTAAGAGGCTAGGAGATAACTGGTATTACTTAGTTTTTCACTCCCTCTAGAGTTATTTACCGCACTAGACATATCTGGTGATGTTGGGATTATGCAAATTACTTCTATCGAACCAGCTAATGAAAGCCAGATGTACACGTAAGATCATTTTAAAGTCTGACCTAATTGAAAAATTATTGAATGTGTAGACACCCCATTTTTTCGGCTATCAGATTTAGGAGACCCATAGCTTGGTGGTTCACAATGATCGTAAAAGACTCGAAAGGACTCCTGGAAGCCAATTCTATCTCTCAGAATGCTCAGAATGACCGAAATGCCCCTGAAAGCCCAAAAGCTCCCAGATTTGGACCAAAATTTTTGGAAACATGCTACGTCGTAAGAAAAGTGATAAAATGAGTTTTTTTAGTAGAATCGATGAAATCGTCAGCTCCCAGAGACCCCCAGGAAGTCCCGGAAGTTCCCAGAAAGTCCCCGTTGACCAGTTTGACCAAGGTTTGACCAGGTTTGACCAAGGTTTGACCAAGTTTGACCAATTTTGACCTAAATCATCCAAATTCACCGGAATCATTCTAGACCAGGTGAAAAGTATTAAAATGAGTTTTAAAAGAAAATCGAGTGAAAACGTCGGCTCCTGGGAGCTCCCAGAAGTTTCCAGAACTTCCCGGGAATCCTAAGTTTGACCAGTTTGACCAGAATTTGACTTTAGAACCGGAGTGCCATAACAATTTTCAAATATTTTTCATGGATACTAGAGGTCAATAGCTTTCCAACGATATATCGCACATAATTTTCGGATTTAAAACGAGTCTATTATGAATTTCCGAAGGCAAAAAAGGCGATCAAATCGGCTTTCATCACAAATACCGCATAACTTTTCAAAATGACCTATCCCCGAACTATTTTTTTTATGTAAAGTAGACTCCAATACCTTTCCAACGGTATATCAAAACCTCAGTTTGGAGTCCATAAGCATTTTCTGTGAATTTCGGACGAAATAGGGCATTTTCGCGAATACCGGGACCTCAGGGGGCCTAAACAACATTATCTGGACGAAGGAGGAGCAGTGAAGCCGCGACACTGGCCCACTGCCGCCGCGGCACTCCCCTCCAGACAGAATAGTGCATTTTTGTAATTTTTTTTGGGGGTTCATTTTGATTAATTAAAAACCAAAACGACGTAGTTTTATGATTTCAGATGTTTTAAGCCAATGGGAATACTTCTAAAACCCCAAAACCACCCCAAGTTGGCCTATATAAACCCCCCATTGCTCTCCATTTTGGGGGTGTCAAATGTAAGCTTTGAAAAAGTTTGGGAGAGAAAGTTGTAGAGATAAGGTTAGAATAGAGAGAAAAGAAGCTTTCTTCTTTGATTTTCAAAATAAAAGTGAGTTCTAAACTTTGTTTTTACTTCATTACTCCTATTTACTTCAACATTCAATACACCCAACCACCATTTTAGTGAGCATTTAAGAGAGAGGAAGCTTCTTCCATGTCCAATGTCATCATATATGAGTGAAACACCAAACTACAAGTTCAATACATCATGAATATCATCTATTGATCATTATCTACTTGCTTGTTTATACATTGTTCATCTCTTTTTATCTCATTTCTTTTTTATTTTTCTTTATTTAGTTACTAGTTCATCATCATCTAGATGATGACATGAAGTTTGAGGTGAGTGAATCCTTATGGATAGTAGATCTTGACCTCAAAAACATGTTTTATAGATGATGATCATAACTTCAATACCTCCTAGGTATCCTTGAAGTTATGTTCAAAATGAAAATAAACCTTTGCAACAATCTTGGAGGTTGTTGATGATGAGTTTGATGTTGACACTTTAAGTGGCTGTAATCTTTATTGGGTATTTGAAATATGCTTTCAAAACATCTACTTCAAACCCCCCCCCCCCCCCCCCCCTCAATCCCTCTCATTTTGATCTCAAGAAACAAAACCTTGTTTTCCCCAAAATCTTCAAAAGAGTGAGTCAAAACAGTGAGTGGTCTGAGTTCAAAGATTTCTCTAGAACCCAATACTCAATGTATGGATGCAAGGCCACTTGTAAAGTCTTCCTAACTCATTGGAGAACACCCATGATATTTGGTTTGATTTGGAAATACTTGAAAATGGTCTATTTGGACCCAAACATTCCTTCCAGACATTCTGCCTCTGCTGTCACAGCAGCTTGGTTGACTTCCAACTACTTTTTCAGAAACCTTTTCCAAAAGGGGTGGTCCTAAATTATGTTTGCCTTAAACTTCAATGTCTTAGGGAACGTTCTGTATAAAATGGGCCTCTAGATCATTTGTTTCCATTTTCTAAGATTTTTCAACATTTCAGTCGACAGTACGGACTCTGTTTCTGAGTGACCTCTATTGTTTATATGATTTCTCTCAATCTGTGATAGTTATTAAAGATTGGCTTTTTGGGTTGTGTTCTAGACACAATAAGGAAGATCTCCATAAAAAATCATGCATTGAAAACATTCTTAACCCCTCTTTGCAATTTTCAAAATATCTAGTCACTGTTCTGTTCACTATTCATAGCAAGCACATTTTAACTTTCATTCTTTGATTTAATGCTTATATGCATTCCAAATTAGTTCATATCTTAGGAAGTGGTCCATACCAAATTTGTACATATCCCATGATGATTTTCTCAATGCATTCATTCATCTTCTAGACTTCTAAGTCATTCTAGAAACCCATGTATACAAACACACTACAACCTTTGCACATTATAGAATCATATATTGCATCCATGCAAGATTTGGGGCTTTTGTGACTCCTAATCTGAGAAGATTATAAGGAATGAACTTGATCATACGTTTATGCTCCCCTCGATCTAATCTTCCTTTCTCATCCGTCCTGGGGATTGAGAGGTCTTCTTTTCTCAAAGATTAACATGCATCATAATAGCTTGCTAAGCATATTTTGATTTCTCTGTTTCAAGAACAATTCATGTCCCCTTTAGATTAGGGAAACTTAATTACTTGATACATGATTAGACGATTTTTTTCCTAGGTTTATTTGTGTGATCTTTCACTTTACATTGTATGATATTTGGGCTTAGATCTTATGAATGATATCTTATCTTTTGATCTTCCAATTTCAAGATTCTTATGCAATGTAATATACTTATCATAAATATTAATTGTCGAACCAAACATAGTAGAAGATGATTATTTGGATGCTAATTGAGGCCCGTCGAAAGACAGGGCGAGTTGAGGGTGTTTTAGTCTTGACAAAGGCTCCTTCCTCTCTCGTACCAAAACCCCGAACCAAGTTCTTTGGTTATGAAGGGTCGGTGCCCTTTATCCATTTGGGTGAGTCAAATTAGGTTTCTTGGTTCCTTAAAGACCAAGTGGAGACTCTGTATCTGTTTTCAACAGACCTTCTTTTCTTTCTTCAAAAATCAAATTTCAAACAAAAACGAGCAAGAGATGGAATTCCGCGTGTCCACAATCTGGCGACTCTGCTGAGGATATTTATTTTCAAAACAAAATAATACAGAGGTTTGACTAATAAGAAGCATCCTTAAAATCATCTTTTTACTGTATCTGGTTCACCGCATTGCACTTTTCATTCCCCTCCCCTCCCCCTCTGACTGTGTCTGAAACGCGGCACTGACATTGTTCAGGTCTTGCTGTGCCAGGGCATAAGTCACTGTTGATACTGTACCTTCCAAGGTATATCAAAAAGAGTAAAAACCTCCGTACTGTCTCCCTGACGGTATATTGGAACTCTCGTCAACGGACCCTCTTTGACTAAACCCAGCCTTTGCATATAGATTCTTGTAGAACCTTTCATAGGCCTGTTTATTTATCTTTTCAGATAGGACAATATGATATAACTGCTATATACCCTGATGGGATTACCTGAGCGGTGTAGACGCTTATGTGGCATAGAACAGAACCTCTTTCTAATGATTTCCAAGGTAATTACTCACATGTGATCACATTGAGTTGACTTGCCTAGGCACCATGATAAGGACGTCTACTCCATGCTCACAAAGATATACACCGCAAACCTTGTTTGTCGGTCCTAAGACATGGGAGTATGAAAACCTGCTAGACAGTATGATCATTATCGCCATATTAACTAGTTTCTCCCAGAAACTCTGTCCAGATATCCCAGATATAACCGTACTAACCCGTTTCTCCCAGAAACTCTGTCCAGATATCCCATATATAACTGTATTAACCCGTTTCTCCCAGAAACTATGTCCAGATACCCCAGATATAACCGTACTAACCCGTTTCTATATAACCGTACTAACCCGTTTTTCCCAGAAACTCTGTCCAGATATCCCAGATATAACCGTACTAACCCGTTTTTCCCAGAAACTCTGTCCAGATATCCCAGATATAACCATACTAACCCGTTTCTCCCAGAAACTCTGTCCAGATATCCCATATATAACCGTACTAACCCGTTTTTCCCAAAAACTCTGTCCAGATATCCCAGATATAACCGTACTAACCCGTTTTTCCCAGAAACTCTGTTCAGATATCCCAGATATAACCATACTAACCCGTTTCTCCCAGAAACGCTGTCCAGATATCCCAGATATAACCAAATTAACCAGTTTCTCCCAGAAACTCTGTCCAGATATTCCAGATATAACCATATTAACCAGTTTCTCCAAGAAACTCTGTCCAGATATCCCAGATATACAAATTTATCCCAGAAACTCTGTCCAAATTTCCCCAAAAAATCCCAAAAATCCCTGTTATCCCTTGGTGATCATACTGGAAAGTAAGGTTAGCACACTCTGTATGGATAGGACCTTATTTGTTTAACTTCTATCTGTTAGAAATAGGAGCATCATATAGATTAGGGTTTACATCCGCATGCTTGTCTCATTTGCATACACCATTCCCATCAATCTGCACGCACTGTCTCGAGTCAGTCCGCGTTTGTTAAACATCGCTGTCTTTGTCTATCTAAAGTCATCACTGTCAAAATCTGATCTAGTCCTCGTGAAATCTGTCAGGTCAATATAGATTCCCAAGGTCAGCAGCCGGGATCCTCGTCGTGGGTCAGGAGTTCAGATAATCGTTTGATCAGAATCAGTCCAACGGCATACTTCAGCATGGATAGAGAAGAGTTGGAAAACAAGGTTACCGAGTTGGGAGTAACCATAAGCCAGCAGTCCGACAGCCTAGCCCAAGTTCTGAAATTCATAGAAGAATTGAAGCAGCAGCGGCCGCAACCTCTGCTTGGGTTTCCACCACCGGGGTTCGAACATGAGAATAACGGGGAGGAAGACTGGCTTCAAGGGGTCCCACCATTTGCGTATGAGAAGAAGCTCCAAGAGAAAATGGATAAGGTTGACAAGTTGGAGAGCGTACTGAGGAAAAGCAAGGGGGTCGATGATTACTTGCTAGACCTGGAAGGCCTCTTTGAGCCTGTTAAACTGAAACTGCCGGAGAACTTCAAAATGCCTGCCATCGACCGTTTTGACGGAACTGGGAATCCAAAAAGTCATGTCAAGCTATGTATGAGTATCTTCCAGTCCATGGGTTGTACCCACGAGCACATTGCGATGTTGTTCCCGCAAACTCTTGCAAAGTCTGCACTATCATGGTTCCTAACCTTGGAAGCCTCCAAAACCAGGGCATGGGAAGACATTGTTCGAGTCTTCGTCGGTCATTACTCCTACAATCAAGAACTAGATGTCACTATCAGGGATTTGGAAACTACTCGATAAAACAGCAATGAGTCCTTCGCTGCGTTTCTGAGCAGGTAGAGGAATAAAGTGGCCCAAATGACCCACCGGCCAATCGAAAAGGAACAGGTAAGGATGCTCATCCGGAATCTGCAGCCGCTCTACCATGAGAAATTGTTCTACCAGTCCATCTCCACCTTTGAGGAGCTGTTTGAAGTTGGAACTCGAATTGAAGATGCTATCAGGGAAGGAAAGATAAAAAAGGAAGAGCCTCCGAGCCAGTCAAGAAGGCCTAACTACTCCCGGAATCCCCCGGATGTCAATGCCCTTAGCAGCCAACCCATGGCGTACCCTCCTAGGCCATACCAACCCTCCAACCAGGCAAATTTCTCCAATCGCCCTTTCCAGAAAAAGCCCACTCGCAACTTCCCCAAGTTAAAAATCTCTCTCTCCTCAGCTTTAGACCGCCTCCTCAAAAAGGGCCATCTCCAACTACTCCAGCCTCAAAATACCCCGCCCCTGCCTAACTGCGATATGTCCAAACGATGTACCTACCATCAAGCCCCTGGCCACAACACCGATGATTACATGCGCCTCCGCCATGATATCCAGGACCTCATTCACCGAAATATCATTGAGCCACCCCCAAAGCAGCCCCATATTACTCAAAATCCTCTACCAAACCACCAAAATGTCAGCCTCATCGAGTCCAACCCTGTATCCTTCAACCCTGCTACCTATATCACCCCCCTAGGACAACCCTTACCCCTCATTGACATCCCGGACTCTGTGGAAATTCATCTGATTGAAGGGGAGAATGACGAGTGGCAACAACAGCTAGACGATAAGCAAGACTTGTTCTTTCTGGAAGAGCATGATCTAGGGGTGGTGGACCTCAAATGGTATGATCCTAATAATGAGAGTGATGCTTCTATCTGGGATGAACCAGAAAAACCATTTGTAGGGACAGACTACGACTAGTTCAAAAAGGATGGGACTGTATAAGGGCCTACTCCTGCCGAGATTGATCATCTGACTAGATCGGGCCGTCATTACCAGCCTCTGCAACCTACTACTAAAGCTATCAAGAAGGGTCCGGTTACAGACAAGGGGAAGGGTAAGATGGATGAGATCATCGAAGAAGATAATGAGTTGATAAAGCAGCTAAAGAAAACCCAAGCACATCTCTCGATGTGTGATATCATGGTAACATCCTACAAGCATAGGCAAGCCGTGTTGAATGCCTTGGCTGGAATTGAAGTCCCCATTGACGCCGCACCGGAAGACATGGTGGCTTTATTGGGCGCACTTACCCCTGACCCAATCATTACATTTTCTGATGAAGACCTGCCACCAGAAGGATCTGTGCATAACAAAGCATTGTACATCACCATTGGATGTAAGGGACAGCAGATGCCATTTTGTCTGGTCGATATAGGTTCTGCCTTAAATGTTTGTGCCCTAAGGACTGCCACCGCCTTGGGGGTCGATATTCTTGACATCACACCATCTGTGCAATCCGTGAGGGCCTACGATAACACCAAGAGGAGTGTGATGGGAACTGTTTCTCTCCAAATCCGGGTAGGATCTTTGGTAAGCATTAAAGTCTTTCAAGTCATGGACATACCTGCCTCGTTCAACTTGTTGATCAGAAGGCCCTAGCTGCATGCCAACAAAGCCGTATCATCCACTGTGCATCAAATGATCAAGTACATTCATGAGAAGGAGGTGAAAATTATACTCGACAATAGTTGGGGTAATGAAGCCTTCCCAAACTACGCTCCCATTTTTGAAATCCAAATACCTGAGCTAGAAGAAGGAGAAATCGGAGGATTCTTCATGGAAGAAGTCCACATGGTCAATGATGAAGACCGTTTCCCCGAGATCCACTCCGCGGTTGTCAATATTGTCCGCAAAATGAACTACTTCCCTGGAATGGGATTGGGCCGACGCCAGCAAGGGATCTGGGAGTTCCCGCAGATCAAAGGGCAACAAGCCACTTTTGGGTTGGGATACAAGCCCACTGAAGAAGACATCGAGCTACAGAGGCCATGGAAGAAGAGAGTAAAAGGTCTCACGCCGTACCGTAAAACCTTGAATGGGCAATTCATCAAAGAAGGGGATGATTTCCCCTACTTCGGTTTCCCCGAACCTTTGATCCATCAAACCACTGGAAAAAGGCACCCCGGGCTTAAAATCTTCGCTGACTGCGAAAGGCCCCCATATCAAGATCCATTCTATCCCGAAGAAGTTGTGAAAACCCCGGAGGAAGACTGGTTGAAATACCTGGACACTGAAGACATCGAGAAAATGTGGGAGGAATTCGCTGGGAAGGAGGAAGAAAAGAGGACCAAGAGCCAAGATGATCAGATCAAGCCAACTGAGGAGGGTCTGAGCAACCAGGCTGTAGAGTCATCTGTCTGTGTCTCCCTATCCCTTGTTCCCCCAGAGTCTGTACTGCCGATTATCAAGTCTGTACCAGAGCCGGCTGCTGTAAGCCCACTACTGTCCAATGTAATCACTTCACCTGTCATGAATGAAATGAAAGACAATTCTGCTTACTCCTCTGTGTCTAATACTTGTGAATGCACAGATCCCTCCAAGGATCTCCCAATCGAACTTAAGCAACTAATTGAAAAACCACCTGCTGGACGCACATGAACGGTCACATGCTAGCCAAGAAAATTGTAAGACAAGGGTACTACTAGACAACATTAGAGAAAGACTGTTGCGAATACGTAAGAAGGTGTCACAAGTGCCAGATCCATGCAAACATGATGCATACACCACCATCCATTCTGTACAGCATGACCTCACCTTGGCCATTCTCAACCTAGGGAATCGATATCATCGGTGAAATCATTCCGAAAGCCTCAAACGAAAATCGGTACATTTTGGTGGCTATCGACTACTTCACAAAATGGGTAGAAGCCGCATCCTACAGCAAGTTGGGAGCCAAGGAAGTGGCCAAGTTCATCAAGAAGAACCTCATCTGTCGCTATGGAGTCCCCCATGAGATCATCTCAGATAATGGTAGTCATTTCAAAGCTGAAGTCAGAGATCTGTTTGAGGAATACAAAATCACTTATCATAAGTCATCACCATACAGACCACAAACTAATGGGGCAGTCGAAGCTGCAAATAAAAATGTCAAGGCCATACTGTAGAAATCAGCCGATTCCTACAAAGACTGGCATGAAAAGCTACCATTCACACTTTGGGGATACAGAACATCGCTAAGGGCGTCCACAGGAGCAACTCCTTACTTACTAGTGTATGGGATGGAAGCGGTACTTCCAATCAAGATAGAACTACCGTCCCTGCGCGTGATGGCAGAATGTGAAATCTCGGAGTCAGACTGGTTGAGGGAAAGATACGAAGAGTTAGCTCTCATATATGAAAAGCGCCTAACGGCAGTCGACCATGTTCGAATCTATCAAAAGAGGATAGCCCGTGCTTTCAACAAAAGAGTTCGTCCGAGGAAGATTGTCAAAGGCGACCTTGCCCTTAAGGAATTGCGAGCTCCGATCTTTGATCCCAGTGGGAAGTTTAAACCTAAATGGGTCGGCCCTTACATCGTCAAGACCATTCTTTCCAGAGGAGCGACTATCTCATGGACCTCGATGGTGTCAAATTCAAAGAACCAATCAACATGGACCGCCTCAAAAAGTACTATGCTTGACCATTCCACATAACCATTTTCTTTTAAGCCTTGCCTTGAACTACGCTCGACCTAATTCCCACTCGGGGATAAGTACGCAACCACATCGGTTCGGTCACCCCAACTACCTAAAAATTAACCCGCTTCTTTCCGACCATGGCCCGAACTACGTTGGACCAGATCCCCGCTCGGGGGTACGTAGGCAGACTTTCAAAAAAAAAAAAAAAGGGGATAGCTTGCTAGGTTGAAAATCCGAAAGGACGCCTAGGCAAAAGTTAGAGCTAAATCCAAGGTGAGCAATAACAAAAGAGAGAAAAGAGCTCGCTAGGCCACCTAACTGGTGCCTAGGCAAAATTATGAGCGTGTGAGAAAAATAAAGTCGCGGTCCCTACCAGAACCCAAAAATCAGCCTCCACACTAGGGGCAAACTTCGGCCACCCGACTCGTTTGCCTAAACCCCTTCTAAACTAGGGGCAAACGTCGGTCATCTACATCGTTTGCCTCACAACCATACATATCCCAAACTAGGGGCAAACTTCGCCCACCCGCCTCGTTTGCCTCTAATCGTCCTAGCATGCCCAAGCAAGTACCAAAAGCAACATCTAATTGAAATCTTGGTTACAAAATGTTTTTTTAGAAAGCTAAAAATGAGATTCCCAAAGTAACCAAGGTTCACCGATAAACAAACTTTGAATATTACATAAGCAGGAATGATCAAAGAAATAAAAGTCTTTCAAAAAGCAATCACACATGTTCAAAGACACTTGGAGGAATGAGCAGAATCAGTCAGGTCTAGTTTTATCTTTGTGTCTTTTATTTCTTCAAAAGTCTTTAGAAGTAGGCCTTTACTCGATCAGTCCAACCATCAATGAAAGCGGCAATAGTGGCAGCCCTAAACCTGGAAGCAAAGACCCTCTCAGTAAACCCCCGGGGAACCTTCTGAACCTGCCCATACTGTCTGGCCAGACAGTATGGATGATAGAAAGAAGTCTCTCTCTGACCCATCAACCACACCCTCTGGTGACCCCTGAGGCTCGTAGTAACAGCATGAAGGTCCCAATGCCCCACAATCCAGCAAATGTCTACTTCAGATAAAGCACCCATCATGTTAACCCAATCAGCAAAAGTGTAGTGAGGGTGAAGCACGGCTCGACGAAAGTAAACTGGCAGTATGAGGCCCGTCCACAACTGGAAGCGCTCGTATAACCAGGCCTGTAACACCAAAGGCGCCCCAGAGAGAAGAGGAGTCCCTTGGTTGAAGGCATTATCCAAGTCATTCAAGGTTTCAGCTAGGACCATAGCCATGGGGTTCTTACCTGCCTTCAGTCCAAGACACACATGCACTAAATTGCTAGAAGTACTCGAGAACAAGAAGTGCAAAGTCATGCACAAAATCAGAGCAGCCCCACGAGTAGCATCATACACGCTGGGATTCTCGGGACTGGCTTATCGGGCAATGATGGAAGCAATGTCAAGAACCTTGTTGGCCCAAATGTGGAAACCTTAGAGGGGGGGTGAATAAGGTTTGAGCGGAAATTAACCTTTTTAAAACTTAATTGCAAATTAAAGACAATCACAAACAATTAACTAAAGAGATAAGGGAAGAGAAACTTGCAAACCGATTTTTCAAGTGGTTCGGCAATCGCACCCCGCGGCCTACGTCCACCCCTCAAGAACACCTCTTGAGGATTCCTTTAATCCCGGAGCACTTACGGGTGTGCACCAAATCGTTACAAGAGCCTTCAATCTCTCCCAAAGAAGAACACCTCTTCTTTGCACACAAGGGTTGCTAACCCTCAACCTTTACAAATTGATTTGAATACAAATTGAACTCTCTCTCTCTAGAGTGGATAATACAATTTGAAGCTCACACAATAACTCCTTAGTGAGTAGATAATACAAGTAAAGCTCACTACAATTTTGCTCTCTCAAGAAATACAAATGAAAGATTTGAGCAAATTGATAAACTCACACAACTAGGGCTCAATTGAGAATGATTTAGAATCAACAAGTTGTGTGATTGAAATAGATGTTTTCCAATTGATTGATCAACATAAAATGGTGTGGTAAAACATGTATTTATAGGCCAAGAAAGATTATAGCCGTTGGTGGCAAGTTTGGTAATTAAAAGCCCCTTTAAAAACTAGCCGTTATGCCTTTTCAGGTCGCTTCAGTTGACTGGGACATGAAGCAGTCGACTGATCCTTGAAGCAGTCGACTGAGATGTGTTTACAGAGGGTTCTGTTTACATTCTGCTCAGTTCGGTCGACTGCATCGGACCTTCAGTCGACTGCCACCCCCCTGTTTGACAGCCTGACACATCTTCACTAAAATGGCCATAACTCCCTCTACAAAAATCGGATTTGCGATCCGTTTGATGTTTTGGAAACTAGATTCAAATACCTTTCCAACCATATAAGATTCAACATTTAATTATTTTCCAATTGGTTGGGGAATTGCTTTAAAGATGACCCATTTAAAATTTGTTTCCAAAACTTTAACTTTTAGCATTTGTTTGAGCCCCTAAGAGTGTGAGATCAAGATGCCTTACAATGATGGTCCTAGACTTCAACCAAGGATGAAATATCTTCAAGTATTCAAGCTTGATCCTTGTTGAGCTCCTTGTAATCTTGATCTACATCAATTGAATCTCATGCACACAAAGATGTTAAAACATTGATACAATATTAATACATGAGATTATATATGAGCATAAAAATGACTATGATAATAACAAAGAATGAATCAATATGAATCATGTAATTATCATAGCATATTTGACATCATCAAAACATAATTAATTATGCCTTAATATACCTTAAGGCTAACAATCTCCCCCTTTTTGATGATGGCAAACAATCAATGAAGGATATGACAATATAAGCACATTTGGTCATTTTCATATTATCATTCATAAAAGATATCATATGTTAAAGAGCATGAATGATAACTACCCAAATACTTCTCCCCAATACTTCTCATATTTCTCCCCCTTTGACATTATCAAAAAGATTTGGGGATAAAACACAAAGCTCCCCCTCACAATAGGCATACGAATCAAAAGTCCAAAATGATACCAAAAATAAACAAATATAGCCATATGTGAGAAAATGAATATATTAAAGTGCTCCCCCTAAGCATGTGCAATGATAAAAGATACCAAATGATATGAATAGAGAGCATATTCTCCCAAAAGATACCAATAATAATGTTGGAGAACTCAAAATCAATGAAAAACAAAAATTCAGTCGGATCAGTCGACGCCACAGTCGACTAGAGAGAGCAGAAAGCAAAAATAAAGGAGAAACAGTCGACGTCACAGTCGACGGGAGTGGGCAGGGATTAAGTTGTGCAAAAACAGTCGACGCCTCAGTCGACTTAACAATGCAGAAAAAAAATTCAAAGCCACACAGCTAAATCAGTCGACTGTGTCGGGGTACCAGTCGACTGCTTTGATCAGCAGTTCAAAAAAAATGACAGTTTAGCAGCAAAAGCATATCATCATTTTTCAAATAAGCAATATCAAGTATGCAAATCTAAACAAATTAATCTATCCTACTCCTACTAGGCTTAAGGTAAGAGATTTAACCATTGTCCAAGCATTTCTTGGATGCTCCATTTGCCGAGGTAGTAGGAAAGGCCCTTTCCAATGTCATGAGGCAAAGATTGACAATCTCTTCACCATTTGAGTCGTCGTCCGATTATTCGCTCTCGGAACTACTATTTGTGGCCTTGATTGTCTTCTTTTTGTGTTTCTCCTCCTTGGGTGACTTCTTTCCCGATTTTTCTTTCTTTAGAAACTTTGCAAATTTTCGGGTGATCTTTGTCATTTCCCCATCCTCATCACTCTCAATATCTTTCTTCTTTTTCTTTGAGCTTGAGGATTTTAAAGCTATGTCTCCCCTTTTGGCCTCTTTCACTTCCAATTTCTTGTTTTCACTTTCGAAGATGGCCAATTCCATTTCATGAGTTATGAGAGAACCCATGAGTTGTTCCAAGGAGAGTGTTGAAATCTCCTTTGCTTCACGAACCGCCGTGGCCTTTGGTTGCCAATCCTTTGGTAAAGACGTAAGCACTTTCTCAATCATTTCTTCATTAGTATAAACTTTACCAAGGTTTTTCAAGTTATTAATAAGAATAGTAAAACGAGAAAACATATCTCCAATAGATTCATATGGAAACATTTTAAACATTTCATAAGTTTGAACAAGCAAATTGATTTTAGACTTTTTAACTTGGCTTGTTCCCTCATGAGCATTTTCAAGTTTATCCCAAATTTCTTTTGCGGATTCGCAAGATGAAATTCTATTGTATTCATTTGGGTCTAAACCACAATATAATAAATTCATTGCCATAGCATTTATTTTTATGAGTTTCTTATCGGCATTATTATATTCATCTACCGTCTTTGGAATAGAAAAACCATTTTCAATTTTTGTAGGTAGATGAGGCCCTTTGACCACGATTTGCCATAAATCAAAATCTTGAGAAATCATATAGATTCTCATTCTATTTTTCCAATAGGCATAGTTTGAGCCATTAAAACATGGTGGTCTTAATGTCGAGCAACCAAGGACATACAGAAGATACACCCTCAAAAGCTGGGAATTGTTCAGGTTATGATTCCCTCTGCCATAGGCCCGGTAAAGCCAGCCACAAGGAAACCAGTGCCTCTCCAGGTCAGGGGAACAGCCCCAATCAACATCTCTACAGCCTCCGGGTCGATCTCAAAGAAGTAGTCCAGAATCAGGCGTTTCCCGCCAACCCTCAAGCCGGTAATCATGGAGAAGTCAAAGGGTGTCATGGTCATCACACCAAACGGCAGGTGGAAAGTATTGGTGGTGTCCCACCACCTCTCAGCCAGAGCATAAAAGTGTGCCAAATCATTGCTGCTCTTCGAAACCAGGCGAACAAAGCTGCTAAACCCGGCATCGTCTACCATCCTCTTGACGGTAGGCGAGAGTTGAGTATACCATAGAAAAGCATGAGCGAGGCTACCGTGGCCCTTCAATGTCACTTCTAGCACCTGCACATAACAAAGACAACAAAAACGATGCACAAAATCACTATTCACGACCCGAGCTCCAAATTCACAAAATCAACGTTTGAGCATAAATTGGACTTCTAACGATCTCTAGGTGCACACTACGGCTCACAAAACTAGAACAATGCATGAAAATAGTCCTAAACTGTCGAAAGTTTCACATACCAAGCTCGCTAGAGCCGCGGCCCAAAGATGACGTTGGGGATCCCGTAAAATCAAGTCCAGGGTTTGCGTCTCGGCTTTCATTCGTTCCTTGGCCTTCTTAGATGGTCTCCTCGAGCTCGAAGCAATGGATCTACAAAGAAAATGGAAGTCAAAGTTAAACTTTCTTCTTGAAAATTTGAGCAAACCAAAACACCAATCAAAATTCCAACCACGAGGAAAGAATACACACCTGAGCGCGCACAAGCTACCTTTTGACGAATTTTGGCTCTAAAAATACCCCAAAATGGCCAAGAATGGGCTTGAAAAGCTCAAAAACCTGAGATATACACAAATGAAGTCCGGCCACCCAGTGCCGCTGCGGCACTGCTCCCCGCGGGCCCCGCTTTGCTCCGTTTTGCTCCGTTTTGCCCCGTTTTGACCCGTTTTGGCCTTTTTCAGTCCATTTTTGGCCCCTATCAGCCCCGGTGGCCCATTTCGGTCAAGATTTATGGGGTTTTACCCCGAACAGTCCAAAAAGTTGTCAGGGCTACCTCCAGTAGGCAAAAACTGGGAAAAATAGACTCCCAAAGATCCGAATCGACTGCTTGGAGACGACTGTCACAAATTTTGATCAAGCACGAGAGTTCTGATAACGAATCCTGGATTTTGGCTGATGCACCAAAAAGGGAGAAAAGAGAGATTCCCCGAGAACCCTACATCATCCCCCGAGGACAGAAACAGAAAGATACCAGCCGGCCCTCTCGGATTGAGCGCCGAAAGATTTGATCAAACCGTGAGAGATTCAGAGATGGGTCCTGATTCCCGATCAAGAAGAGAGATTTCCCGAGAACCCTACATCATCCCCAGAGGACAGAAACAGACAGATAACAGCTCCCGGAGGCCCCGACCGGCCCTCTCCGATTGAGCGCCGAAAGATTTGATCAACCGTGAGAGATTCAGAGATGGGTCCTGGTTCCCCATCAAGAAAAGAGATTCCCCGAGAACCCCACATCATCCCCCGGGGACAGATACCAGCTCCCGGAGGCCCCGACCGGCCCTCTTGGATTGAGCACCGAAAGATTTGATCAACTGTGAGAGATTCAGAGATGGGTCCTGGTTCCCGATCAAGAAAAGAGATTCCCCAAGAACCCCACATCATCCCCCGAGGACAGATACGGATAGATACTAGTTCCCACTACCCCCAGCAGAAGGCATCAAAAGAGGAATCGACTACCGAAAATGGGCCATCAGAAACAATAAGAACATCGCCCACATCCAGATTTTGAAAACAAAGCACCGTCCTTCCACGGCTCCGTGCCTCCTGGTTATCATGAGCTTTCTCATCTGTCCATTTTTATAGCTTCCTTACTTATCATTCATCACAAGATCCGTCAGTCACCTTTAGCTGTCCCGCATCTGATCTGTCTCACTCGTTTGCAAAGCATACTTCCCAAAATCTAGAAGTTTTCCCCTAGACCCAGAGTCTTCTAAACATTGATGTCCTCTCATCCACCACATCACAGTCGTGAATACTAGCACAACACCAGCCCACTCGGGGTGACACACCTCTACAGCACCTGCTAGTACTAGGTTCATAACACTAGACATGATAGGAATAACGACACAACTCATATCATATCCATGCATGGCATATCACTCATATAGCGTAGCATCCGCCTGATTATTGTGTACATGCGTGCCCTGAACTACGTCCTGGTCTGATTCCCCTTGGAATACGTAGCCAGCTCACATAGAGCACGACCAGCACTAGGCCTCAGCATCATTCCATCTTTTGCAACGCTTTTTATCCTAAATCTATCGCCTCCAAAAGTCATGTCTCTTCAGAAGCTTTTGCACTCACTTGCGACATGCGTTGCCTCGCAAGTTCATGCCAAAGAGGGGCAAACTGTAGACACCCCATTTTGTCGGCTATCAGATTTACGAGACATATAGCTTGGTGGTTCACAATGATCGTAAAAGACACGAAAGGACTCCTGGAAGCCAATTCTATCTCTTAGAATGCTCAGAATGACCGAAATGCCCCTGAAAGCCCATAAGCTCCCAGATTTGGACAAAAAGTTCTGAAAACATGCTACGTCGTAAGAAAAGTGATAAAATGAGTTTTTTTAGTAGAATCAGATGAAATTGTCAGCTCCCAGAGACCCCCAGGAAGTCCCGGAGTTCCCGGAAAGTTCCCGTTGACCGGTTTGACCAAGGTTTGACCAGGTTTGACCAAGGTTTGCCCAAGTTTGACCAAGTTTGACCAAAATCGTCTAAATTCACCAGGATCATTCTAAACCAGGTGAAAAGTACTAAAATGAGTTTAAAAAAAAAAATCAAGTGAAAACGTCGGCTCCTAGGAGCTCCCAGAAGTTTCCAGAAGTTCCCGGGAATCCCAGGTTTGACCAGTTTGACCAGAATTTGACTTTAGAATCGGAGCGCCATAAAAATTTTCAAATATTTTTCATAGATAATAGAGGTCAATAGCTTTCCAACGCTATATCGCACATAATTTTCGGATTTAAAACGAGTCTATTATGAATTTCCGAAGGCGAAAAAGGCGATCAAATCGGCTTTCATCACAAATACCGCAAAACATTTCAAAGTGACCTATCCCCGAACTATTTTTTATGTAAAGTAGACTCCAATACCTTTCCAACAGTATATCACAACCTCAGTTTGGAGTTCATACGCATTTTTTGTGAATTTCTAACGAAATAGGGCCTTTTCGCGAATACCGGAACCTCAGGGGGCCTAAACAGCATTAACTGGACGAAGGAGGAGTTGGCCCAGTGCCGCCGCGGCACTCCCCTCCAGAACAGTGTACTTTTGTAATTTTTCTTGGGGGTTCATTTTGATTAATTAAAAACCAAAACGACGTAGTTTTATGATTTCAGATGTTTGGAGCCAATGGGAATACTTCTAAAACCCCAAAACAGCCCCAAGTTGGCCTATTTAAACCCCCCATTGCTCTCCATTTTGGGGGCTCTCCATTTTGGGGGTGTCAAATGTAAGCTTTGAAAAAGTTTGGGAGAGAAAGTTGTAGAGATAAGGTTAGAATAGAGAGAAAAGAAGCTTTCTTCTTTGATTTTCAAAATAAAAGTGAGTTCTAAACTTTTTTTTTACTTCATTACTCCTATTTACTTCAACATTCAATACACCCAACCACCATTTTAGTGAGTATTTAAGAGAGAGGAAGATTCTTCCATGTCCAATGTCATCATATACGAGTGAAACACCAAACTACAAGTTCAATACATCATGAATATCATCTATTGATCATTATCTACTTCCTTGTTTATACATTGTTCATCTCTTCTCATCTCATTTTTTTTTTATTTACTTACTAGTTCATCATCATCTAGATGATGACATGAAGTTTGAGGTGAGTGAATCCTTATGGATAATAGCTCTTGACCTCAAAAACATGTTTGATAGATGATGATCATAACTTCAATACCTCCTAGGTATTCTTGAAGTTATGTTCAAAATGAAAATAAACCTCTCCAACAATCTTGGAGGTTCTTGATGATGAGTTTGATGTTGACACTTTAAGTGGCTATAATCTTTATTGGGTATTGGAAATACACTTTCAAAACATCTACTTCAACCCCCCCCCCCCCCTCAATCCCTCTCATTTTGATCTCAAGAAACAAAACCTTGTTTTCCCCAAAATCTTCAAAAGAGTGAGTCAAAACAGTGAGTGGTCTGAGTTCAAAGATTTCTCTAGAACCCAATACTCAATGTATGGATTCAAGGCCACTTGGAAAGTCTTCCTAACTCATTAGAGAACACCCATGATTTTTGGTTTGATTTGGAAATACTTGAAAATGGTCCGTTTGGACCCAAACATTCCTTCCAGACATTCTGCCTCTGCTGTCACAGCAGCTTGGTTGACTTCCAACTTCTTTTTCAGAAAACATTTCCAAAAGGGGTAGTCCTAACTTATTTTTCCCTAAACCTTCAATGTCTTAGGGAATGTTCTGTATAGAATGGTCCTCTAGATCATTTGTTTCCATTTTCTAAGATATTTCAACATTTCAGTCGACAATACGGACTCTGTTTTTGAGTGACCTCTATTTTTTATATGATTTCTCTCAATCTGTGATAGTTATTAAAGATTGTTCTAGACACAATAAGAAAGATCTCCATAAAACATCATGCATTGAAAACATTCCTAACCCCTCTTTCCAATTTTCAAAATATCTAGTCACTGTTCTGTCCACTATTCACAGCAAGCACATTTTAACTTTCATTCTTTGATTTGATGCTTATATGCATTCCAAATTAGTTCATATCTTAGGAAGTGGTCCATACCATATTTGTACATATCCCATGATGATTTTCTCCATGCATTCATTCATCTTCTAGACTTCTAAGTCATTCTAGAAACCCATGTATACTAACACACTACAACCTTTACACATTATAGAATCATACATTGCATCCATGCAAGATTTGGGGCTTCTGTGACTCCTAATCTGAGAAGATTATAAGGAATGAACTTGATCATACGTTTATGCTCCTCTCGATCTAATCTGCCTTTCTCATCCGTCCCGGGGATTGAGAGGTCTTCTTTTCTCAAAGATTAGCATGCATCATAATAGCTTGCTAAGCATATTTTGATTTCTTTGATTTATTTGTTCAAGAACAATTCATGTCCCCTTTAGATTAGGGAAACTTAATTACTTGATGCATGATTAGACGATTTTTTTCCTAGGTTTATTTGTGTGATCTTTCACTTTACATTGTATGATATTTGGGCTTAGATCTTATGAATGATATCTTATCTTTTGATCTTCCAATTTCAAGATTCTTATGCAATGTAATATGCTTATCATAAATATTAATTGTCGAACCAAACATAGTAGAAGATGATTATTTGGATGCTAATTGAGGCCCGTCGAAAGACGGGGCGAGTTGAGGGTGTTTTAGTCGTGACAAAGGCTCCTTCCTCTCTAATACCAAAACTCCGAACCAAGTTCTTTGTTTATGAAGGGTCGGTGCCCTTTATCCATTTGGGTGAGTCAAATTAGGTTTCTTGGTTCCATAAAGACCAAGTGGGGACTCTGTATCTGTTTTCAACAGACCTTCTTTTCTTTCTTCAAAAATCAAATTTCAAACAAAAACAAGCAAAAGGTGGAATTCCACATGTCCACAGAATGTACTAAAAATAAATTTAAAACAAAAACAATAAAAAAAAGAAAAAGAAATAAGAGATGGGAAAACAAAATTTATTTGGGTATCAAAGGATCCGGTCCTATTTCTCAACCAAAATTTTCTTTTGTTTTGATTTGAATTGTCTTTTGTAACAGTAGTAAACTTTAAAAGATGTACCATTATGAGCAATTAAACAGAACACTCTTCTCTATAACAATTCAAACACTATCCTAACCTTTTAGCTTTCCTTTTGATGACATAAAGACTAGTGCTAGCAAAGGGTTTCTTCTGCTCAGAAACAAGTGAGCGACCCATTATCGTTTGGTCATCGACTATTGTAACCATTTTTTATACTCTCAGCCAACAAGAGAGGCTAGACTCAACCCTCCACTCCTTCCAACTATCAACTAAGATCTAATTAAAGAGAGCTTAGACGGGGTGGGTGGGACTTTTATTGAAAAACTAAAAATATGTTTATATTAAGAAATATATACATTCAGAAACTAAAAAGCAATTTTTTTTCCTTTTTCTTTTTCTTTTTCTTTTTTAAAAAAAAAATAAAAAAGTAGAAAACTACATTTTCTCTCTCTCTCTCTCTCTCTCTCTCTCTCTCTCTCTCTCTCTTTTAAGGAAGTTTAAGACAATCCATCATTAGAACAATAATAATAAGAAGAATTATGATATAAACTTCAAAAATTATAAGAGTTCTGACTTCTGAGTCATCAATTTTTTTTAAACAGAAAACTAGGGAAAAATAATTAGATATATATAATTTTTTTAACAAGGGCAACGCAGCACTAACATAGCAAGAACTAGGATAATAACAAGATAAAGTTCAAAATTCATAAGACCAATAGCTAGCGCGTCGTCCATTTTTTTGTTTGTTTGTTTGTTTTTTTTTTTTTTAAAGAAATGGAAAAATATCACCTGTTTCTTGGAAATCTGATAATCTGGTAGGGTCGTGGATTGAGTGGTATTTCTAAACTTCTTTGGTAAGTGGGTACGTACAACCTATGCATTATACTTTTTTGTTAAATAATGGAAAAGAGATAAAATAGAAATCTAAAAACAAAAAACTAAAATTTAAGATTTAAGTCAAAATTGGAAAAATAGAGAATAAAATCAAAATCAAGATTTTTACTGGATTATAGATCTTACCTTTAGTGATTGCTAGAGTGGATCTTGATTTTGGATCGAGAAAATTAAAGAAAAAAATGGAGAGAGGAAGAAGAAAAGGAAAAAGAGAGATGGGAAAAGATTTTTAGGATTTCATTTTTAGGGTATGAAACCCTATATATAGCCATTTCCTCTTTTTCAATGTATCTCTCTTTAGAGAAGCTAATTTTTTTTTTAAGAAATAAAGATAAAATAAACAAACAGGTGTTAATCATGAAACCCTCCCCACCAACTGAGTCTGACATTGTCCTCAATGAGTGAGATGAGAAAAAAAAGCTAAGGATAACACCTGTAATGAAAAGAAATAAACAAAGAAAAGATAAAATAATAATGACAAAATTAATTTATATATATAAAAAGTGATCAAATTAAGAGTATAGGACTATGATAACATAAATACTCTGATATACTATGTCCTATATTAATTATGATTTAAGTATTAAGGAGCATTATAGTTGGGGTTCTCCAAAGGAATGGACTCCAACTCAGGTTCAAATCCTTCTAAAAATGGCTTTAATCTATGCCCATTAACTTGAAATATATTTCCATCTTTAGGGTCTTCAATCTCGACAGTTCCATAAGGATAAACATTTTTACTATATACGGACCAGTCCATCGATAATTCATTTTTCCTCTAAAAAGATGTAGTCTTGAGTCATATAATAGAACTTTTTGCGCAGGGGTAAATCTTTTGCGCAAAAGGTTCTTATTATGATACATTTTAGTTCTTGCTTAATTAATTCATCATATGCGTCTTTACAAATTTCTTCAAGCTCACTTAATTGTAATTTTCTTAAAATTCCTCCCTCTTCAATACTATAATTTAAAGTCCTAATAGCCCAATATGCCTTATGTGCTAATTCTACTGGTAGGTGACAAGCTTTTCCATAAACAAGTTTATATTGAGACATCCCCAAATGGGTCTTATAAGCAGTTCTATATTCCCATAAAGCATCTGTTCATTTTGAAGACCGGTCTTTATGATTATAATTCACAGTTTTTTTTCTAGAATATGCTTAATTTGCCTATTAGCTAATTCAGCTTGTCCATTTGTTTGTGGATGGTATGCAGTTGACACTTTATGGGTCATTCCATATCTTTTCCTTAATTTTTCAAATGGCTTGTTACATAAATGAGTTTCTTGATCACTTATTATTGCTTTTGGAGCTCCAAATCGAGAAATTTAAAAAATGCAATAACTGTATGGCGATCATTCTTTCTTGTAGGAATAACTTCTACCCATTTTGAAACATTTTCGATTGCTAATAAAATATATTCATATTGGCACGATGGGGGAAAAGGTTCCATAAAGTCAATGCCCCAACAATCAAATATTTCAATTGTAATTATAGGGGTCATTGGCATTTGATTTCTTTTTGTAATATTGCCCAATATTTGGCAGCGGTTACAAGCCTTACAATATAAATATGAATCTTTAAATAGAGTTGGTCAATATAAACCACTTTGTAAAATTTTCATGACAGTTACTCGTGATGAAAATGTCCTCCACAAAAGGACGAATGACACATGAAAAGTACATTTTCAATTTCTTCATTAGGAACACATTTTCTAATTACCTGATCGGCACAATATTTAAACAAATATGGGTCATCAAAGTAGAAATGCCTAGCAATATCTAGGAATCTCTTTTTATCATATGGCGACCAATTACTTGGTATTTTTCCAGTTACTAAATAATTAACAAGATCAGCATACCATGGCAGGGAAGTCACAGAAAATAACTAATCAGCTACCACATTTTCTACTCCTTTTTTGTCTTTAATTATTAAATTAAACTCCTGTAGTAGGAGTATCCACCTAATAAACCTAGGCTTAATGTCTTTCTTTGAAAGTAGGTATTTTCAGAGCTGAATGGTCCGTAAAACAGACAATAGGGGAACCAATCAAGTATTGCCTAAATTTATTAATGGCGAATGCCACGGCTTGCAATTCCTTTTCAGTAGTTGAGTAGTTCATTTGAGCACTATCCAGAGTTCTACTGGCGTAGTATATAACTGATGCCTCTTTATCCTTTCTCTGTCCTAGGACAGCTCCAATGGCAAAGTCACTAGCATCACACATTAATTCAAATGGTAAGCTCCAATCAGGAGATTGCATAATAGGTGCAGTAGTGAGATGCTCTTTTAACTGCTCAAAGGATTTTTGACGTTCTTTAGTCCATTCAAAAGGTGTGTCTTTGGCCATTAATTGACATAAAGGTCTAGAAATAGTACTAAATTTTTTTATGAATCGGCGATAAAAACCTGCATGTCCTAAGAATGAACGGATGTCTTTTACAGTCTTGGGAATAGGTAAATTAGCTATAAGATCTATTTTGGCTTTGTCTACCTGTTTCCCATTTTTAGAAATAATGTGTTCTAAGACAATACTTTTAGTGACTATAAAATGACATTTTTTCCAATTTAAAACTAAACTTTTTTCTTCATATCTTTGGAGAACTTTCTGAAGATTACCAAGGCAATCATCATAGGATTTGCCAAAAATTGAAAAATCATCCATAAAAATTTCTAAATTCTTTTCCACCATATCACTAAAAATACTTAGCATACACCTTTGAAAGGTCGCAGGTTCGTTGCAAGGACCAAAGGGCATTCGAAAATAGGCGAAAGTTTCAAATGGACATGTGAAATTAGTTTTTTCCTCATCTTCTGGTGCAATCACTATTTGATTGTAAACACTATAACCATCTAGAAAAACAGTAATACTTATGGCCCGCTATTCTTTCTAACATTTGATCCATAAAAGGTAAAGGAAAGTGATCCTTATGAGTTATAGCATTGAGTTTTCTTTAGTTTATGCATATACGCCATCCAGTAGTGACACGAGTGCGAATTAATTCTCCCTTTGAATTAGGATCAACTGTAATTCCTACTTTCTTTGGCACAACTTGTGTTGGACTTACCTATTTGCTATCGGATATTGAATATATGATGCCCATGTCAAGTAACTTGAGAACTTCCTTCTTGACTACTTCCTGCATAATAGGATTAAGTCTTCTTTGCATTTCTCTTGAGGTTTAGCATTATATTGAAGATATATATTATGAGTGCATATTGAAGGGCTTATTCCTTTTAAATCTGCTATACTCTAACCAATGGCACTTTTATGCTTCTGAAGCATACTAATGAGTTTATTTTCTTGACTGGAGTCTAGAAGAGACGATATTATTACGGGATAACTATTATTACTACCAAGGAAAGCATATTTAAGCTCTTTAGGGAGTTCTTTTAATTCCAACTGTGGAGTTTGTAAATTAGATGGAAGTGTTAATGTAATCTTTGGTGGTAAAGGTTCAAAATGGTTGTCCACATTGCTTCTTGAATTATTTGTTCTGTTGAATCTTCATTAAAACATACTTGGTTCTTGTAGATTATTATTGTCTAGATTCTAAATAGAGTTATTAATAATAGATTCTACTGGATCATTATAACAAGTCATGTTAAAATATTCTCGTAATAGAGATTCAATAGCATGAACTTCTTCAATATTCTCATCTTCTTCTTCATGTTGTGGATTAGAAAAAATTTTAATATTTAAAGTCAAATTTCTAAATACTACAGTCATCATACCACTACGGATTGGAATAGTGGCATCAATGGTAGCCAAGAAGGGCTTTCCAAAAATGACTGGTATTTACACATTAGCATCTAATACTGGTTCCATATCAAGGATGACAAAATCTACTAGAAAATAAATTTGTCAACTTTGACAAGAACATCTTCCAAAATTCCTCGCGGGTATTTTGTAGATCTATCAGCAAGTTGTAATACCATGTGAGTAGGTTTTAGCTCACCTAATCCAAGCTGTTGATAAACAGAATAAGGAAGTAAGTTTACACTAGCTCCTAAGTTAAGGAGTGCGTGATTAATTTTGTGATTTCCAATAACACACGATATTGTAGGTGTACCTGGGTTTTTAAATCAAGGGCTTATTCTTGATTCTTAGCAATTTGGTGTTTTCTTAAACGTTGTGGATAAGGAATTTGAGGAGAATATTCAGGAGTTTCCTCTGTTTCTTTTTTCACTGGTAAATCAGATGTTTCATTTTCTTAAGAAATTTGTTGTTTTTCAAAGGTTTAAATTTCAACTTCATTAGCACTTTTATCTTCATCTATTTTTTCCTCAATTTCTATCATATTATCATCCTTATTTGTATGCTTAATTTCTTCTAAAGAAGGTGAAATTTCTTGTTCAACAGCCTTACCACTTCATAGTACAGTTATAGCTTTTACTTGTTTATGTTGACTATTACCAGAAGTTGAGGGATCACCTTGTGGTTGTCCACTTGGATTAGCTTGTGGTTGGGCAAGAAAAATGCCTTGTCCTTTAGAATCATGTTGATTGTTAATCTTATCCACGGATATTTGTAGTTTTCCCATGATTTGTATTAATTGTTGCATTATAGACTGTAAAGGTTCCTCTTGTACTTTCTTGTGCGGAGGCACATAAACATTAGAATTTTGCTGTGTATTAGGATATTATTTTGTGTATGTTGAAATTGAGGTAGAGGAGGTAAATACGACTGATCATTTTGAGGAGGATACTGTTGAGATTGAAATTGTATAATACCTTCTTTGCAGGTATACATATGATTTGGAGGATTCCTTCAGTTAGACTGGTATGAATTACCATAGGAGTTCTGGGGACCCCTATAATTATTCACAGTATTTATCTCTCTTGGAGCAATTTCTTGAAAATTTGAACTGTTAACACATTCATTCGTAGGATATCCTAACGTATGACAGCTATCACAAAGGTCTCTTTTCTTCTTAGGTGGATTATTTTTTTCTACTGTTATAGCTTCCACTTTACGTGCTAATTCTTCATATTTCAGTGTTAATTCATCTTTATATTGTAATTGGTATAAACTTTTAGCTTTTTCCGTCCTACCAATTTCTTCTGTTTCCCACTGGGAAGCTCTTTCTCCAAGCCAATCAAAGTCTGATTCAGCCTCGTCGGCAGTTTTACTCAAAAATTTTCCTTGACACATAGTTTGAATTAATTTCATTGATTTTGGTACTAGACCTTCATAAAAGAAATTAATTAGATGACATTTTTCAAATCCATGATGTGTACAAGCTAGCATGATATCTTTAGAACGTTCCCAAACTTCAGGGATTGGTTCTTTTTCTTTTTGAGTAAAAAGTTTAATTTGACGCATCATGCTATTTGTTAAAATTGTAGGATAAATTTTTTTTAGAAAAGCTTCATTCATATCACGCCATGAAGTTATAGATCCAGGACGGAGAGATAAAAGCCATGCTTTAGCTTTATCTTTTAAAGAAAAAGGAAAAAGCTTAAGACGGATTATTTCAATAGGACAGCTTTGATCAGAGAATGTACTACAAACTTCTTCAAATTCATGAATATATAAATAAGCATGTTCTGACCCCATTCCATGGAAAGTTGGTAAGAGTGGAATCATGCCTTGTTTAAAGTGAAAATTTCTTGTATGTCTAGGTAGAGTGATGCAATAAGGAGTGATGTTTCGTTCTGGGGTAAATAAATCACGTAAAAAGCGTTGTTCACGTTCTGGCAAATTAAATTGTGGTATATTTTTCTCATGTTCACTATGAGCACCATCAGCTATTCCTTCTATGCCTTCAATTTTAGCCATGATTCTAGGAAACTGTATACTAAATGAATCACTAGAAATGTTAGAATTGTGTGGTACTTGATATAAAGCTTCAGTAGTATCTAAGCACGTATGAAGTAAAAGAAAAACTAAGTTTTAAAAATATTATTATTATTATTATTATTATTATTATTATTATTAGCTAAGTAAAGAAAACTTCTTTTTTTTAATTTTATACGTTTATATTTTATGTTTTTTTATACATTTTTTATATATTTTTTTAGAAGATAGGTTTATATATGTATATATATGCTCTTTTTTTTAGAATGTGCACAACTACATACCTATAAATATATATTTATATGTATTTAACAAGGAAAAATTATATATATATATTTTTTAAAATTTTCTTTTATGTTATTATTATTTTTTTAAAGAGACTAGATTATTTATAAGGTAGAATTGATATAGATATAGTTGGAGAAATAGTCTTAAACCTAACTTTTTTAGTTTTTATTTTTATTACCTTTCCTCGACAACGGCGCCAAAAACTTGGTGACATCCTATTGATGCGTTTTCTTATCAACACCCAAGTGTAGGTGATCGTACAAGTAATAAAGTTTTAGAAGTCCAGGTCGAACCCACAGGGAATGGAAAACAAAGATAGGCAGTAACTATTTTGTCACTAAATAGAAAATAAATGATGATGAATTTTTGGGGCTTTTACTAAACTACTAGTTTTGATATTTTTGCAATAAAACTAAATTAAAAGCTATTTTTTTATAAATATTTTACGGTAAAGATTTTAACAGTGCAAAATAAATTAACTTAGATATTAGCAAGAAAAGGAAGAAAAATAAATAAAAGCTAGATTATTATGAGATAAACTTTTTGGATTTTATAATAGCGAAAGATAAAAATAATACAAATATTTAAGCAAAGTTATTAAAAACAGGAAATATTAATTAACTTAGAAGAAGTGATTTAAAGGAATTGGGAATATACAAACCAACACTAGATCACACAACTTCTATGCTTTTTGAAAAGGATTTGGCATTTAAGACCGCAGAGTCATTCTTTATTTGAAAATAAAATTTCACTAGTTGAGGTCATATCAAGTGTGTGAGGTTTGATATGAAATGAGTCGTTTGGTTTAAAGAAAAAAATAAAAAGGCAATTGGATAGTAGCCAGGTTCGAACCGTGACCCTCCGCGGAGGTGGGTTATTCGGCGCCTAGTCCCCACCACTCTGCCACTACACAAATGCATGTCCATTAGTGGATAGAAATATATATAAACACATATTTGAAATATAAATTTTGTCAAATGAATTGTTTGAGTATGCTAGGTGTTTTTTTTTTATGACAAAAGGCATATTTTGACAATCCACATAATTAGATTCTTATTTTAAATATGTAATTTTTTGAGTCCAATATAGCCATAGTCTATAAACATGTTAAATTGTCATAAACTATAGATACATAGATATTTTTTGACATAAATAGAAAAAACAACCCATCTAGATAAATTTGCTCATTTAAGTTTAGTGCACAGAAGCTGTGATTTCTAAATTTTTATTGCATATCCCCAATTAAAGTTTTAGCCTACCATTTTGGAGTTGAAACTGTCTTCAAAATAAAATTAAAAGATAAATTAAATAGATGCACACCATCACCGTACAATTAAAATTAAAGCTGTAAAACTAAGGTAAGGGTGAAAGCTAATATTAATATATATTTTCTTTACGTAACATGAGTTGTGGTTGAATTTGGGGAATCCGCAAAATAACAAAGTTTAGTACAACTAGGCTAATAAAACATAAACAAATGGAAATACTGAATTAATAATAAAATACTAAACCTTTGACTTTGGATTCTTGTGGGGTCACAATGGTTGAACTCCAAGAAACACAAATAAGGTCAAACCAAATCTTAATCTAATTTGGGAGTGAGATATGGGTATGGTGTGCTTTGGGGCTTTGGTAGGTGATTATAACAACTGTTTGGCTAAGAAATCTGGCATTTACTTGCAAAATCTGTCTTCTAGTGAATGAAAATATTGCTATAAAAACTGAAAATTTGGGGTTTCAAACTATTTTAAGGGACAACTATAAGTACTACTAGACTAAAAATATTAAATCTAAACTTTAATAGGAATATTTTACTACTACAAATTGGCAAAGGTCTTACAAGAAAACAAATATTTTATTTTGAGAAATACAGTACACAAAGTTTTGCTGCATATTTTTGGAACATGAAATCATCAATTACATAAAAGTAATTTTTACAACTACTAAAGCTAGAAAAGGCAAAGAAAAACTAAAGTTTCCTACTTCTAGGGACAATATGAATTTCTCACATGATAACCTCCCTAAACTATTCTCTCCGTAACAGTGTGTAGTATAATTTCTCTGCTGTTGGTTGGTGATTCTTTTGACTTCTACTCGTCTCTTTTTATAGGCGAAGTTTTTGACGAATTTCGTCACTTCGATCGTCATGTGGCAATTTTCTTCGTGTGTTCAGTCCTTCATCCCAATTGTCTTCGTGCCTCTGATAGTTCCTGCAGGAGAAATTAAGAGAGAGAGAGAGAGAGAGAGAGAGAGAGAGAGAGAAATCAAAGAAAATAATATAGATAGATGTATATATGTCCAAAAGTTGTCAAACTGACAACTTTTGTCTTCATTTTTTTTTTGTTGGTTGTTTATGAAATTGTTTATAAAACTTACTATTCATGTTTGACTAACAAGATATACTATCATATGGTTGTTATTTCTTTCCTTCCCTTTTTTTCACTTCATTTTTACCTAAACATATAAAATATGTACAAACACATAATTACACGCATTTGAGTGACATTACCATTAAATTATATTAATTCAAATCTGCATGTAAAACTAGAGATTTGGGAGATTAAATGAGCACAATGTCTATTATATTGGCACATGAATGTGCAATATTCAATGTTTGTCACTAAACCTTGCAAGAATATTGTCGATATAAGTGCCTTGTGACAAGACCAACATCCCATTCTTGCAATCTCGCATAAGCTTGATCTCTAGGTTGTGACCGACTTCTCCTAATGTAATACATGTAATTTCTCTACGTGCAATAATACGAGTTTTATGAATTTCTATATCTGGTCTATTATTATATTATTATTTTATTTGTGTGACTGTATCAATGTAATGTAATTACTAATTAGACTATAATCACTGCACCGACTCGACTGTAATTAGAATTAACTTAGTCCCATAACCGGACCCGGACGTTAGAAACAACACCCGTTTGGACGTAATTTAAGACCGACACGCATATCAAGGAACTTATGCACGCAAACCGAGGAAGTGGCACACAACTCGAGGTGGACCCCACATGGTCGGCCACATGGCAGCCCATGCACCACATGGCACCACCTCCCTTGCCACTTGTCCACCTCTAGGACACTTGTCCATGCATATACACTCTAGCACATGCATGGTGACACATATCCCACCACCATCTCTATATAAACATGCCTATATTCATGCATTACACTCTTGGCCATTTACAATCTACATATAGAGTTAGAGAGAGCTAGGAGATGAACTCCATGGAGAGATAAGAGATACATGGAGATGGAAAAGAAGAACTAGGAAGAAGTCTCCACCATTGAAGTTGTGTTCAAACTTCCTAAGCTCAAATCCAAAGACCAAGCTCAATTTCAAGATTTGGTGAGTATTCTAACTCACGTTAGAACCTATATAGTATGTAGTAATGTTTAGCAAGAGTTTGATGTTGTATTTTGTGGTTCTATACAACATGCAAGTCTAATCTTCAAATCTGGGAAGCTGAAACTTCCAGCAGAATGTTGTTTAGTAAAACGAACGTTTTGAGCAGTTCAAAAATGGGAATGAGGCTAGGTTTTTTTGTGGATAACGATAACTCATTTATCTACAAATAACTCTTTTATAGATCAGTCTAAATATCACTCCTTCATGGGTGAAATTCATGTACAACGCAGTGTTATAAATCTGAGAAACAGAAATTTTCAGCAGAACATAGTTTAGTAAAATGAACATTTTGAGCAGTTCAAAAATGCGAATGAGGCTAGGTTTTCTTGTGGAGAAAACTAACTCATTTATTTACAAATAACGTTTCTATAGACCGGTCTAAAAATGGCTCCTTAATAGGTAAAATGCACATGCAACGCAGTACTATAAATCTGGGACAGAGCAGTCCAAAAATACAGAGATGTCTAAGTAAAATAAATATTTCGAGTAGCTCAAAATGTATTTGAAGCTAGATTTTTTTGTACACGAAGCTAATCCAATTATCTACAATGTTCTAGTTTTGAGTTTGATCTACAAATCAATTTATCATGCCCAAATAAATCATATCAATTCAGTCAATATAGTAAAATTAAATTCTGGCAGATTGTATAACTACTTGTATGATGTGTTTATTGATGATGCTTGCTTTCCGGTACCTGTGTGGTTATGGATATCTTGTGCTATGGTAGTGCTATCGAGTAGATGAGTATGTTACGGGCTTCATCTATATATATTATTGGTATTAAATCCATGAGCTACACGCTAGGTTTCCGTTGTTATGAATATAGTGTGATGACCATAGAGAGTTCATACCCAATCTATAAGTATGTTGTATGGCATGATTATTGCGTTAATAGTGATTGGATAGGTTTCCATTGTAAGTATATTACGACATAAAATAGGATAACGGATGTATAAACGTAACTTCGAAAGTATATTCGGAAGTCCTTTAATGAACTGAATTCCGAAATGAGTGACGAATGCGCGGTCGGGAAAATGTAAGGGTCGGTTGTGCTATGTTAGAAGCAGATTATGGTAAGGATAATTGTCGGATAGGTAATCTGGGCAGCGGAGATCAAGATAGTAAAAAAAAGGGATGTGTTGTTGAGTTGTGACGCGGTGATTCTTTGAGTAAAGACTCCTTTCGGTTCTTCGTGACGAAATGGATGTTCTTGTACTCCATAACGCTTTTGGTTCCTCGTGACGAAGCGGTGATTCTTTGAGTAAAGAATCCTTTCGGTTCTTCATGATGAAATGGATGTTCTTGTACTTCGTAACGCTTTCGGTTCTTCGTGACGAAGCGGTAATTCTTTTAGTAAAGACTCCTTTCGGTTCTTCGTGACGAAATGGATGTTCTTGTACTCCGTAACGCTTTCGGTTCTTCGTGACGAAGCGGTGATTCTTTGAGTAAAGACTCCTTTCGGTTCTTCGTGACGAAATGGATGTTCTTGTACTCCGTAACGATTTTGGTTCTTCGTGACGAAGCGGTGATTCTTTGAGTAAAGACTCCTCTCGGTTCTTCGTGACGAAATGGATGTTCTTGTACTCCGTAACACTTTCGGTTCTTCGTGACAAAGCGGTGATTCTTTGAGTAAAGACTCCTTTTGGTTCTTCATGACGAAATGGATGTTCTTGTACTCCGTAACGCTTTTGGTTCTTCGTGACGAAGCGGTGATTCTTTGAGTAAAGACTCCTTTCGGTTCTTCGTGACGAAATAGATGTTCTTGTACTCCGTAACGATTTCGGTTCTTCGTGACGAAGCAGTGATTCTTTGAGTAAAGACTCCTCTCGGTTCTTCGTGACGAAATGGATGTTCTTGTACTCCGTAACGCTTTCGGTTCTTCGTGACAAAGCGGTGATTCTTTGAGTAAAGACTCCTTTTGGTTCTTCGTGACGAAATGGATGTTCTTGTTCTCCGTAACGCTTTTGGTTCTTTGTGACGAAGCGGTGATTCTTTGAGTAAAGACTCCTTTCGGTTCTTCGTGATGAAATGGATGTTCTTGTACTCCGTAACGCTTTCGGTTCTTCGTGACGAAGCGGTGATTCTTTGAGTAAAGACTCCTTTCGGTTCTTCGTGACGAAATGGATGTTCTTGTACTCCGTAATGCTTTCGGTTCTTCGTGACAAAGCGGTGATTCTTTGAGTAAAGATTTGTTTTGGTTCTTCGTGACGAAATGGATGTTCTTGAAGTCCTTAACACTTGGGTTCTTTGTGACGAAGTGGTAAGATGAAGTGGTTGATGAAAGATGGTTTGATTAGCAAGAGACACTTTGGGTTTGTAAATGATGTCGGATGTTAGAAATGAATGGTAGTGGCATTAAGAATGTCTAGACGGGCCTCCTGAATTGTTTGTATTCCAATCGAATACGTAGTCGGGTATGGTAGTAGTTATAATTCGATGGTGAGAACGTAAAGATCCTAAAGGACATGTTGAAAGGCAGTAAATGTATTCCTATTGTGTTTTACTATATACGTTCCATTTTATTTAGCTTACTTACTCAGCTTTCATAAGCTGACGACGTTCATGTCGTTGGACATTCCCATGTCCAGCTTATCCAGGTAACGAGTACACGGGTTATGATGCTACGCAAGCGGAGAACGTGGATGAAGAGTACACCGAAGATGGTTACGGATATACTTGTTAGAGAGAAGACTAGTGGCTGTCTTTTGTAAATGTCTTTGGTGGAAAGATCTATCAGAAGACTTATTATAGCTTTTGTAAGGCCCTAGAGCCATAAGACTCTGATGTATCTACCATGATGTAATAGTTAACTAGTACTGTGGCCTTTCTTTGTAATATATCAATGTGAGCAGATGTTGGTTTTATCCTTTTGGTTACGTTGTTTATTATTAGTATTTGGTCATGGACAATTCGGTAATGCAACAAGTCAGTTGCCTCAGGGTCCAAGATGGAAATTTTAAATTTTTCCCTATTTTGGCTACGCCGGGGCGTGACATGGATTTTTGGTATCAAAGCTTTGGGTTAAGACGTGTACACCGATTGTCCTACACACTTAAGTTATAAACTGTTAGACCTTTTTCCATCCATAAATACATAAACCTTATGGTAGCTTTGTGATTAGCATGGCTCCTTATTACATCCCGGATGGATATGGAGGATGGGGTTGATGAGGAGATTGACCCAGTAGTGGGTATTGACCTAGCAGAGGATGTTGACCCAACAGAGGGTGTTGGTGAGGGGGAAGCAATGATAGTCATGGAGGCTGGAGAGCCAGAGGTTGAGGATGACTTTGAGGATGACTCTAAGGATGCAGATATAGAGCCTTTGGATAAGGATGAAGATGAGATAGTTGATAAGTTTGACCCGTACTTGGACTGGGTTCCACCTATGGAGATTCCAATCTTGGATGATGTTCTACCATATAAGTCAGATATGAAGGACTTTTGGGCTAGGACTCCCAGGATCTAGAGCTTTACTTGTATTAGGACTAGTAGCCCATCTTTTTGTGTATATAGTATGTACCCAGGCATATAACACAAACTAGTGGTAGCGTGTACGCCTTTCTATGTAAATATTTGAAGTTATCTATAAAGATTTGTTTCCTCAACTTGATGAAATGTATTGATGTGATACGTACTCATATTAGAATTGTTAGCGATACCTTATATCGTTTATATATCTCGTAACCATAGTTAGGACTGGAGGGTAACTAGTAGTTATTCAGTTAGGTTCATAACACACAAACAGATGACAAGTCAGCCACCTCAGCTTAGGAATGGACCAAGGGGAAGACCTCCGACCCGTTTCCAAGGAAACAAACACCCGTGGAATAGTGGTAAGAAACCAGGACACCTTTCCCCGGAATAAGCATGCAAAACCAACTGCACCACAAGTACCAACCACTACTACCGGGAACAACAAGGATGGATGTTTCAATTGTGGGATCCCCGGACTATACAGCCCCCAGAACCAACAACCGAGCTAATGTTATAAGCTACAACTGACGCAAAAGAGGACGCATGAGCATGGATTGCAATGCACCAAGAGAAAACTATCATGGGCCTACTACTCAAGGTCAAACTAGCAAAGGTCGACAAAATCCTATCATACCCGAGGCGGCCAACTATGATGAAAAGGAACAGCAGAACTTGGAAGGTACACTCTTATTATATGCTAGTCGAGTTAAAGTACTTTTTGATACAGGTGCTACGAACTCGTTTATTGCCTTTGAGATTGTATGACGATTGGGTTTAGTACCCCAAGTACTTGAGGTAGCCCTGAACGTGGTATCACCTTTGGGAGTGACTGTGAAGCTAGGAAAGGTGTGCAAGGACTGCACTTTGACATTGGAGGATAGGAACCTACATGCAGACTTAATTGTTCTATCAATGAAGGAATTCGACGTAATCTTAGGATTTAACTGGCTTACTAAGTATCATGCAAAGTTAGATTGTGCTGGTAGGTCGATCACATTTTCAGTACCTGGAAGTGCACCCTTTAGTTTTCAATGCAACCCTACTAGTGACGCCTTTCTTACAAGTCATTTAGCCGCTGTGGAAACTACAGGCTCAGATTTGACGATCGCTCGGATTCCGATAGTCCGAGACTATGAGGATGTCTTTTAGGACGTTTCTGGATTACCACCAAAGCGCGAGATTGACTTTTGTATTGAGTTGATACCCGAAACAACACCGATATCCAAGGCTCCTTATCGTATGGCCCCAACGGAAATGCTGGAGTTGAAGAAGCAAGTACAAGAGTTAGAAGATCTTGGATTTATTAGACCAAGCACGTCACCTTGGGGAGCCCCAGTATTGTTTGTTAGAAAGAATGATGGAAACCTTTGACTCTTTATCAACTATAGAGAATTGAATAAGGTCACCGTCAAGAATAAGTACACCTTCCCAGGATAGATGATTTATTCGACCAACTGTAAGAAGCAACAACCTATTCGAAGATCGATTTATTATTCGGATACCACCAGTTACTCGTTAGGCCTGAGGATATACCGAAGACGGCTTTCAGGACAAGATATGGGCATTATGAGTTTTAGTTATGCCTTTTGGATTAATTAATGCCCCGGCTGTATTCATGGATTTGATGGTTAGGGTGTTTAGACCTTACTTGGATAAATTCATCATTGTGTTTATCGACGACATCCTAATTTATTCAAAGAATGATGAAGAACACGAGAAGCATGTAAAGATTGCACTTCAGACACTTAGAGAAAATCGTCTTTATGCTAAGTTCAGTAAGTGTGAGTTTTGGCTGAAAGAAGTCAAATTCTTGGGACATGTAGTCTCACAGAACGGAATTTCTGTGGACTCAACAAAAACGGATGCAGTTTCTGATTGGAATAGACTAACCAACACATCAACGTACGAAGCTTCCTCGGATTGGCTGGATACTACAGGATATCCATGGAGGATTCTCAAAGGTTGTGTCTCCTTTAACCGAACTAACAAAAAAGGACTCGGAGTTTGAGTGGAAGGGCAAGCACGAACGTACCTTTCAGGAACTAAAGGAGAGGTTGATCTCAGCGCCAGCGCTAGCTATACCCAAGAGTGGTGAACAGTACACTATCTACAGTGACGCATCATATCAAGGATTAGGATGTGTACTTATGCAGAATGGTCAGGTGATCGCTTATGGATCCAGACAATTAAAGCCACATGAGTTGGACTACCTAACGCACGATTTAGAATTGGCTGCAATTGTCTTTGCACTTAAGATTTAGAAGCACTGTCTCTACAGAGAGAAGTTTAACTTGTTTTCGGATCACAAAAGCTTGAAATACTTGTTCTCTCAAAAGGAACTAAACATAAGACAACGATGCTGGATGGAGCTACTTAACGACTATGACTTTAATTTGCAATACCACCCCAGTAAAGCAAATTTGGTCGTAGATGCTCTGAGCAGGAAACCCCGAGGGTTTATCACCCCACTTTTAATCAAGGAATGGAAAGCCTTAGAAGTTTTAACAGAATTTGACATTCAGGCAGCAAGACCAGATAAGGGACGACCTTTTTGACGTCTTATGGTGCAACCAACCCTCATTCATCGAATACTCGAAGCTCAAAAGAAGGATGAAGGATTGAGAAAATGGTTTGAGAAGGCAAAAGCAAAGAATCCGACTAAGTGGAATATTGGAACAGACGAAGGATTCAGATGTAAGGAAAAGTTATGTGTAACCGACATAGATGATTTGAGGAAAGACATTCTGGATGAAGCACATAAGTCGAGAATGACCATACACCTCGGCGGAACCAAGATGTACAAAGACTTAAAAAGGAACTTTTGGTGGAAAGGCATGAAGAGAGAGGTCATAGAATATGTAGCCAAGTGCCCTACTTGTCAGCAAGTCAAGGAGAAACACCAATGACCTATAGGATTACTACAATCGCTACCAATCCCAAAATGGAAATGGGAGCATATCACCATGGATTTTGTTGTGGGATTGCCGAGATCTCAGCAGAACCATGATGCTATTTGGGTATTTGTTGATCGGCTGACCAAAGAAGCCCATTTTACTACCTACAACATGACCTATTGTATCGAGAAGATGAGTCGAGTATACCAGCAACAGGTTGTGCGATTACATAGAGTACCGGTGTCAATCGTATCAGAATGTGATCCGAGATTCACTACTAGAATTTTGGGAGAGTCTTCCGAAAGGAATGGGAACGTCTCTGACCCTAAGTTCTGTATTTCATCAACAGACTGACGGATAAAAGGAAAGAATGAAAGCAGCGTAAAGCAGATACAAGAAGCTACGCGGACAAATGACGTCGAGATCTATAATTTAGAGTTGGAGATCATGTGCAATCGAAAGTTTCTCTAGCTCGAGGCATTGTAAGGTTTGGACAACAGAGGGGTAAGCTATCACCGCGCTACATCGGACTATTTGAAATTCTAGAGCACATAAGGAAAGTCTTCTACAGATTGGCGTTACCACCAAAGATGTCTGGAGTTCATAATATTTTCCATGTAAGTATGTTGAGGAAGTGTCTTCGCAACCTGGCACACGCGATTGATTTCAAAGATATTACAGTAAACAACAATGCTACACTCGTCGGAGGACCTGTAAGAATTATGGATCACGGAATCGAGAAGCTAAGGAATGAAGAGATTCCGCTGGTAAAGGTTCAGTGGAAGCATCATGATGAAGGAGAAGCTTCTTGGGAGCCGGAATCGGAGATGCGAGAGAAGTTTCCATCTCTGTACAGCACTAGCTCATTCTGATTTCGAGGACGAAATCCTGTAATAGGTGGTAGAAGATGTAATACCTGTAATTTCTCTACATGCAATAATACGAGTTTTATGAATTTCTATATCTGGTCTATTATTATATTATTATTTTATTTGTGTGACTGTATCAGTGTAATGTTATTACTAATTAGACTATAATCACTGCACCGACTCGACCGTAATTAGAATTAACTTAGTCCCGTAACCGGACCCGGACGTTAGAAACAACACCCGTTTGGACGTAAATTAAGACCGACACGTATATCAAGGAACTTATGCACGCAAACTGAGGAAGTAGCACACAACTCGAGGTGGACCCCACATGGTCGGCCACATGGCAGCCCATACACCGCATGGCACCACCTCCCTTGCCACTTGTCCACCTCTAGGACACTTGTCCATGCATGTACACTCTAGCACATGCATGGTGACACATATCCCACCACCATCTCTATATAAACATGCCTATATTCATGCATTACACTCTTGGCCATTTACAATCTGAATATAGAGTTAGAGAGAGCTAGGAGATGAACTCCATGGAGAGATAAGAGATACATGGAGATGGAGAAGAAGAACTAGGAAGAAGTCTCCACCATTGAAGTTGTGTTCAAACTTCCTAAGCTCAAATCCAAAGCCCAAGCTCAATTTCAAGACTTGGTGAGTATTCTAACTCACTTTAGAACCTATATAGTATGTAGTAATGTTTAGCAAGAGTTTGATGTTGTATTTTGAGGTTCTATACAACATGCAAGTCAAATCTTCAAATCTGGGAAGCTGAAACTTCCAGCAGAATGTTGTTTAGTAAACCGAACGTTTTGAGCAGTTCAAAAATGGGAATGAGGGTAAGTTTTTTTGTGGATAACGCTAACTCATTTATCTACAAATAACTCTTATATAGCTCAGTCTAAATATCAATCCTTCATGGGTGAAATGCATGTACAACGCAGTGTTATAAATCTGAGAAACAGAAACTTTCAGCAGAACATAGTTTAGTAAAATGAACATTTTGAGCAGTTCAAAAATGGGAATGAGGCTAGGTTTTTTTGTGGAGAAAAGTAACTCATTTATATACAAATAACGCTTTTATAGCCCAGTCTAAAAATGGCTCCTTAATAGGTAAAATGCACATGCAACGCAGTACTATAAATCTGGGACAGAGCAGTCCGAAAATACAGAGATGTCTAAGTAAAATAAATATTTGGAGTAGCTCAAAATGTAATTGAAGCTAGATTTTTTTGTACATGAAGCTAATCCAATTATCTACAATGTTCTAGTTTTGAGTTTGATCTAAAAATCAATTTATCATGCCCAAATAAATCATATCAATTCAGTCGATATAGTAAAATTAAATTCTGGCAGATTGTATAACTACTTGTATGATGTGTTTATTGATGATTCTTGCTTTCCGATACCTGTGTGGTTATGGATATCTTGTGCTATGGTAGTGCTATCGAGTAGATGAGTATGTTAGGGGCTTCATCTATATATATTATTGGTATTAAATCCATGAGCTACACGCTAGGTTTCCGTTGTTATGAATATAGTGTGATGACCATAGAGAGTTCATACCCAAGCTATAAGTATGTTGTATGGCATGATTATTGCGTTAATAGTGATTGGATAGGTTTCCATTGTAAGTATATTACGACATAAAACAGGATAACGGATGTATAAACGTAACTTTGAAAATATATTCGAAAGTCCTTTAATGAACTGAATTCCGAAATGAGTGACGAATGCGCGGTCGGGAAAACGTAAGGGTCGGTTGTGCTATGTTAGAAGCAGATTATGGTAAGGATAATTGTCAGATAGGTAATCTGGGCAGCAGAGATCAAGATAGTAAGAAAAAGGGATGTGTTGTTGAGTTGTGACGCGGTGATTCTTTGAGTAAAGACTCCTTTCGGTTCTTCGTGACGAAATGGATGTTCTTGTACTCTGTAACGCTTTCGGTTCTTCATGACGAAGCGGTGATTCTTTGAGTAAAGACTCCTTTCGGTTCTTCATAACGAAATGGATGTTCTTGTACTCCGTAACGCTTTCGGTTCTTCGTGACGAAGCGGTGATTCTTTGAGTAAAGACTCCTTTCGGTTCTTCGTGACGAAATGGATGTTCTTGTACTCCGTAACGCTTTCGGTTCTTCGTGACGAAGCGGTGATTCTTTGAGTAAAGACTCCTTTCGGTTCTTGGTGAGGAAATTGATGTTCTTGTACTCCGTAACGCTTTCGGTTCTTCGTGACAAAGCGGTGATTCTTTGAGTAAAGACTCCTCTCGGTTGTTCGTGACGAAATGGATGTTCTTGTACTCCGTAACGCTTTCGGTTCTTCGTGACGAAGCGGTGATTCTTTGAGTAAAGACTCCTTTTGGTTCTTCGTGACGAAATGGATGTTCTTGTACTCCGTAACGCTTTCGGTTCTTCGTGACGAAGCGATGATTCTTTGAGTAAAGACTCCTTTCGGTTCTTTGTGATGAAATGGATGTTCTTGTACTCCGTAACGCTTTCGGTTCTTCGTGACGAAGCGGTGATTCTTTGAGTAAAGACTCCTTTCGGTTCTTCGTGACAAAATGGATGTTCTTGTACTCCGTATCGCTTTCGGTTCTTCGTGACGAAGCGGTGATTGTTTGAGTAAAGACTCCTTTCGGTTCTTCGTGATGTAATGGGTATTCTTGCACTCCTTAACACTTGGGTTCTTTGTGACGAAGTGGTTGATGAAAGATGGTTTGATTAGCAAGAGACACTTTGGGTTTGTAAATGATGTCGGATGTTAGAAATGAATGGTAGTGGCATTAAGAATGTCTAGACGGGCCTCCTGAATTGTTTGTATTCCTATCGAATACGTAGTCGGGTACGCTACTAGTTATAATTCGACGGTGAGAATGTAAAGATCCTAAAAGACATGTTGAAAGGCAGTAAATGTATTCCTATTGTGTTTTACTATATACGTTCCATTTTATTTAGCTTACTTACTCAGCTTTCATAAGCTGACGACGTTCATGTCGCTGGACATTCCCATGTCCAGCTTATCCATGTAACGAGTACACGGGTTATGATGCTACGCAAGCGGAGAACGTGGATGAAGAGTACACCGAAGATGGCTATGGATATACTTGTTAAAGAGAAGACTAGTGGCTGTCTTTTGTAAATGTCTTTGGTGGAAAGATCTATCAGAAGACTTATTATAGCTTTTGTAAGGCCCTAAAGCCATAAGACTCTGATGTATCTACCATGATGTAATATTTAACTAGTACTGCGGCCTTTCTTTGTAATATATCAATGTGAGCAGATGTTGGTTTTATCCTTTTGGTTACGTTGTTTATTATTAGTATTTGGTCATGGACAATTCGGTAATGCAACCAGTCACGTGCCTCAGGGTCGAAGATGGAAATTTTAAAATTTTCCCTATTTTGGCTACGCCGGGGCGTGACACCTAAGTCCTTCATATCGAATTGATTGGACAACCATACCCATATAGATGATAATACCCCCACATCATTTCCGATTAGCAAGATATCATCCACATATAGTACTAAGAACACCACCACGCTTCCATCATGTTTCTTGTACACACAGGATTCATCCGCACATTGATCAAAACCGATAAACTTGATTGTTTGATCAAAGCGGATATTCCAAAACCTAGATGCCTGCTTAAGTCCATAAATGGACTTCTTAAGCTTGCACACCATGTGTTCTTGGCCATTTGTGATGAACCTGTCTCGTTGCACCATATAGATGCACTCGTCAAGATTCCCATTAAGAAATGCTGTCTTGACATCCATTTGCCAAATTTCATAATCGAAATGTACAGCAATGGATAAGAGAATTCGGATAGACTTCAGCATTGCCACCGACGAAAAGGTTTCCTCATAATCGATTCCTTCTTTTTGAGTGAACCCTTTAGCAACAAGCCTAGCTTTAAAGGTTTCCACCTTACCATATGCTCATCTCTTCTTCTTATAGATCCACTTTCATCCAATGGATTTTATTTCATTGGGTGGTTCTACAAGATCCCATACTTGATTGGAGTACATAGACTCCATTTCAGACTTCATAGCCTTTTTGCCAAAGATCTGCATCTTTATCTTGGACTGCTTCATTGTATTTACAGGGATCGGTGCCTTGTTCATCAGGGACCCGGTCATAAGACTCTCCCAATAACATAGGTCAGGTTGAATAATAGCCCTCCCACTACGATGAGGCATAACCCGTGTCTGTGTATCACTGATATTTCATTGTGAAGATTCTGAACCTAATACACCATTATCTACACGTTGTACTGGTTCAGGAACCTACGTGTTAATGGTTGGTTCGGGATCTACACGAGTTTCGATAATCCTCCCACTACGACATGGAAATGGAATATCGATAACTCTTTCTTGGGTGTTTCTTCTCATACCGTTGGTGTTGAAGAAGTATGTGTTGGTGTCTCTCCTCTCATTTCCTCTAAAACAATACGGCTTCTGGGCTTGTGGTCCCTAACAAAGTCCTCTTCTAAGAATGTGGCATTGGTGCTAACAATAACCTTCTGATCCTTAGGACAATAAAACATACCACCTTTAGTTCCTCTTAGATACCCAACAAAGAAACATACTTCTGTTCTCGATTCTAACTTTTCTGTGTTCCCTTTCAGCACATGTACTGGACTACCCCAGATCCAAATATGCACAGACTAGGCTTTCGCCCAGTCCATAATTCTGTGGGAGTAGTAGGTACTGACTTAGATGGTACCAAGATTAGAATGTATGCAGCTGTCTCTAATGCATGTCCCCAAAAGGAAATTGGTAAATCCGAACAACTCATCATAGATCTTACCATGTCCATAAGAGTCCTGTTCCTTCTTTCTGCTACACCGTTCTGCTTAGGCATACGGGGTGCAAACAATTGGGATGTAATCCCTTGCTCTAATAAGTATGCCCTAAACTCTCCCAAGAGGTACTCTCCACCACGATCAGATCGTAGTGTCTTGATACATTTACCTAGACGCTTCTCTGTTTCAGCATTGAAGTCTTTGAATTTTTTAAAGCATAATGACTTATGCCGCATCAAGTAAATGTACCCATACCTTGAGTAATCATCGATGAAAGTGACAAAGTACTTAAATTCCCCTCTTGCTTGGACAGTCATAGGACCACACAAATCAGAGTAAACCAGTTCTAACGGTTCTTTAGCTCTATAGCCCTTGGCCGAGAACGGCCTCTTGGTCATTTTACCTTCCAAGCAGGATTCACAGACTGGAAGTGCCTCCACTTCCAATGAACCTAATGGCCCATTTTAAACCAGTCTTTTAATCCTTTTCAAATTAATATGACCAAGGAGTAGGTGCCAAAGATGCGTTTGGTTCATCCTCGAAGGTTATTTTCTCTTAAATGGCAAACTATTTGTGTTATTCAATTCATTAAGTTACAGTACAGGAGAGACATGATTTATAATGTAAAGATCATCCACCAATTGACCAGAATAAATTAAATGTTTATTTTCTTTAATAACTACTATTTTATTAAAATGAACAGAATATCCATTCTTTACTAAACTAGAAACTGAAACTAAATTCCTTCTTGTAGAAGGTACAAAAAGGCAATTTCTTAATATTAAAATCCTATCTCTACCAAAACTAAGATTTAGATCTCCTACTAGAACTGCTGCTACTCTCGTAGCATTTCCCATATATAGATAAACCTCTCCATCACTGAGCTACCTGGTTCCCTGGAACCCCTGCAAAGAATTGCATACATAATCAGTGGCTCCCGTATCTACACACCAGGTACCAGTAGATCGGACCGCTAAACACGATTCAACAATTAGTAAATGAGATTTACCTTGATTGTTCTGTCCGACGAGATAAATTGGGCATTGCTTCTTCCAGTGTCCTGGCTGCTTGTAAACAAAATATTTGCATTTAGGCTTTCCCTGTAGTCCTCTTAGCCTTTGGATTGGCAGAGGACCCATGACCTTCTTTTGAGCCTTTTTCATTTCCTTATTGCCTTTTGGCTTTAAAGCAGAACCTTTCTCAAATACAAGAGCACTCCCTGACTTTCTATTGAGACCCTCAGCTGCCTGGAGTTCTTAAGCAGTTCCGCTAAAGTATATTTAAATTTATTCAGGTTGTAATTGAGGCAGAATTGCTTAAAGGACTCTAGTAGTGACTGGAGTACGATATCGACTTGAGTTTCCCCGTCGATTTCAGCTCCAAGGATCTCTAGTTCATTAAAAAGAGATATCATCTTAAGAACATGATCCCTAACAGGTGTCCCCTCAACCACGGTTGGGTTCATCAAGTCTTTCATCATAACCTGCCTAGCAGCACGACTTTGATCCCCGAACATCTCTCGGAGGCTCTCCATCATGTCATAGGCACTGGTCATCAGCAGTTAACACAATATCCAAATTCCTTTTCCAGTCTATATAGTTTGGTCCAGTAAAGTTGTTTTCTTTAAGTATAACAACAAGTGGATTGAAAGTACCCATTTAAAAGCCTGAGAATCACATAACATAAATTATTACGTTTGGGCAAAAATTACTATGGATTCGAGTTGAAAATATTGGTTCCCTCTACCATATTTGAAAGGAATCCACCAGCAACTGATACACTGCGAATATTATGACTCGATGAGAAGCCATATACTATCCATCATATATTCAGATAGGTAATTGCCTTTTAATTTTACTATCCAGGCAATGTACCTTACCTAGTAAAATTAAACTGCTGACTTGCTTTGGTCCTATAAATAATAACAGTGACTCAGATGGAGAGGATGTTATTATTTATAGCTAAGTGTATACCATCACTTAATTCTAGATCAAGAGTGCCGTGAGGAACACCTCTGATGGAGAGGTGACCTACACTAACAATCACCCAAAACATTCTTTTAAAGAAGTTTGTACCGATGATTCCATGATCAACTGCATCCGATGGGGAGGATGGCACTAGAGCCACCACACAAAATTAATCATATCATCTACAAACCGGTGATGGAGGCCATGAGATTTATACTTGGTAAATTCCCTCTCCCACTTAGGATTTGAAAATTTTGAGGGTTATGATTTTTAGAAAAACTTTAATTTAATTAATAAAAAATAATGGAATATTTTACAAGGATTAGTCCATCCTTACTTATCAAACACACATGTGTAGATAATAAAAATATTCTATTCTCATGATTTTAGAAAATAAGTACTTATGTTTTCAAAATATGGAATTAGTTTTATTTCTAAATACACATGTAGTTGTCCATCATTTTAAATTAATATAAATTAAACATGTAGTTAGACATCTGAAATAGGTCTAGGAACAATTATCAATGTTGTCCTATTCATTAAACATGAAACAATAATAATCATTCAATCACACATAAATAAGAAAACCACAATAAAATATGAATCCCACTATTATGGTCAAGTTGCAACTCTTGTGAAGAAATCTTCATTGAACCTGATTAGCTCTATGTCGCCACTACGCACGGGGGTCGAGCTGCCCGATTAGTTGCCCGGAAGCTAAATCTGATCTACCATCAGCAACTGCCTTCCAGAACTGTTTTCTGAAATAGTCTTCTGAAGTTGTCTTCGAAAACTGCTTCTAGATCGCTTTCGAAAACTGCTTGTAAAGCTGCTCTCACGAACCATCTTCACGGATTTACTTAAGATGTATTACATAAACCCTATGCCTCCATGAAGGAGTTCACATGCTATTTATTTGTAGTAAATTAAACACGCATCAATCAAGCGTGGGATCCAATACATACAAATCCTATGCCTCCATAAAGGAGTTCACATGCTATATCAAAATAGTAATATTAACCACGGATAAAACCATCGTGGGATCCAATCACACAAAACCAGTGACCATAATAGTGGAGTAAGAACGCTGCAAAACAAGGGTTAGCACAGATTTACGTTCTATCCATCCATTAATGCATGCATAAGATCTGTACTACTGGACAACATGGTTGCGTCCAACCCATACGCAGAATCAACATTACTCTGATACCACTGTTAGGAAACTGCGTTCCCAAAATCCGTTGACAATGCGTATAAGTTGGTACTGCAAAATATTTCGTAAAATCTATAATAACCCTACAAGGGCGGAACTAAGGTTACCTTGAATTGCGAAAATGGATTACTGTAGTAGACGAATCGAGAACACGGGCTCGATAACAGCTCACAATCTTCTACCGTATTCCTCTGCTGCCAGAATATCGAACTGAGTGTGGGCTCTTTCGAAATCCTTTCTGTTTTTTGCTCTCCTTCTTTTACGTTCTCTTTTCTATTCCGAGTTATAATACTCTATATGGAAAAAATGCAAACTGAGAAGAGAGCCAAAGCAGCATATATATATAGGCTACGATAGGGACCATAAGAAGTCATTAAGGAATAGGCTTCCTTATGAAATTAGGAAACCCTAATTCGAACTAAAACAGAATCCTATTTCCATAAATTATAATTCATACCACTAAAGAATTATAATTGCACTCCTACCCTTATCTCAAAAATATATTTTGAGCTCCATGTTATTAAATGCTTATTATCTCCCCACGTTAAGATTATAGATATCCATTAATTAAATATAATTACTGACAATCACATTTAATTAATCTCTTAAAATTCCTTGAGATCCTCTGCTTAACTTGTCTGATATGTCGAATACAAAATCCACCTACAGGGTTTGACATAATCAAAACTTATAAGCTTTCTGAAGGTGATATCATCAATCCCAAAAATTGAGACATGGATTCCATCATTAATTTATATCCACCACACAATCAATATTGTCACCTATTCTAACAAGATATTGACCCATTTAAGGATCTCACCCTTTTAGGGATCAAAGTGTAAATATCAAATGCACGTTTCTATAAATTAACTTAGGATTTAGAGCATAAGAACTCATAATAGCCATGAGGTATTAATTATCTTATAAGTCAGTATAAAGATAACCACCCCAAGTCAGTCCCGTTTAATACACAAAGTGCACCAGCATAGTGAGTTGAAACTATACCGTTTCCTGTAGTTAAGACAAACATACTACAACACCATGTTGCAATCCTATCGATTGTGTGTCCAATCCCATCTAAGACTGTAAACCAAAATCTTACATTCTACAAGATCTGATGGTCTGATCTTCCGTGTGTAAGCCGAACTCTACACACCAAACCACCTACTATGTAGAATGAGAGACACACATGCATAATATTAAATAAATAATATAATACAAACATTGCCCCACACAGATTCTCATAAAAATGGAATAACTGATTTTTTTTAAATGAATAATAAATCAACTGCATAAAGCATGGCTTTTAGTATATATCCCTAACAACATTTTCTCTGAATATCTATAGCCCTTCGGCCCCGTAGGATATGTTTGCTCTAAATATCCATAGCCCTTTGGCCCCGTCGGATACGTTTGCTCTAAATATTCGCAGCCCTTCGGCTCCGTTGGGTATGTTTGCTCTAAATATCCGTAGCCCTTCGGCCCCATTGGATACGTTTCCTCTAAATGTCTGTAGCCCTTCGGCCCCATGGATGGAAGTGGCAGAACAACCGCATTGGGCGAAAGACCAAAGCCCACGATTTTACTACGTTCAGGAATTTCCTAACAAATCTGAGAGAGCTACATGTCCAGTGGCAACCCTAGGTTGATGTGCTTCCTACCCTCACTCCAGAGAGGTGCAGATAGGCATGTTACGACCCGATAAGACTTTTATTGGATGGCCCAGACGCTCGTGAGTTGTACCTATGGGAGAGAGTGACCAACAAGTCGCTGATGGCCCTTTCATTCTTCGTACCGTATTGTCCACCTGATTCTATGAGGGCCGTAGAGACGCTCCACGGCAGCGCATTCTCAGCCGCAATGGTCTCTCCATTCAGGATTTTCTGGAGTCTCCCGAGGGATATGAGGCTTTCCGCGCCGCCAAGCTGATGAAGAACTTTCCTCTGATGGAATGACTCGAGTAAGCTTCTTTTAGCTTTTCATCCTTTTTTTTAGCCCTTTACATTTTATTGAATTCACTTTTTTCTTTGTCGCATGTTCATGCCATAACTCGAGCTCCTGCTCTACCACCGTGGGATTGGAGCCTCAAGACAGTCTTTCAGGGCGAGCAGGGCACGATCATGGTCCCTCGATATCACACAGATGTTCCCACCATCCCGCTTCAGTATGATCATGTCTCGCAGGGCTACACCAAGAAGGGCCTGCTTTATGCTCACAGTGTGACGGAGTGGGTCCACGGACGATAGTGGAGGGTAATTCCTAAAAACTAATTTTGATTTTACAATCCCTTTTGACGTTGTAACCTTTTTCTAATTTTTGATTCAGGCTGATGGAGTGCAGGTGACTGCTAAGGCTCAGTTGAGGGCCAAGGTAAACTCTTACTACCTCTTTTTATTTCTACTTTTCTTATTTAACATTTTCATTACAAATTTTCAATTTTACTTAACTAAATCTGGATCCGCTCTCCCATTTATTCAGGATGACGAGATTAGGACGCTGACCCTGTGGGTGAGAGACCTAGAGCTGCAGCTGGAAGCGAGCCCAAGTGGAGCTTATGGGGGTTCCAAGCGAGGTGGAGGCGGAGGCAGAGGTAGAGGTAATGGCGGAGGTCACGGTGGAGGTAGCGACACAGAGTTAGAGGAGGAGCCTCTTCGTCGCGTCACTCACCAGACCAGAGGTTGGGGCCGAGGTTGACCTCACCTCTCTCCTATCTCTCTTTTTCATTTTCTGAGTGTTTGGAGAGGATACATACTTATTGGATGACTGTATATGTATACTTATTTTGATGATGACTTTTGGAAAGCCGAGATAGGATAGGCACTGCATACTTTATGATCGCCTTTTATTCTTCTGCATGTTTTTTTATTTGGTGATTACGATCATAGCATAATCATGCATTTTATTGCCTGTGAATGCTGTATTTTACGAATGTGACCATAGTTTGGTCCTGCATCTTATTTACTGTAGATAAATGGATGCTCATGAATGCGGTCATAGCTTTATTATTTATTTTCTATAAATGATGAATGCGACCATGGATTGGTCTATTGTATGTGATTCGATATGATGCACACGTTTTATTATATATTAACTTTTTGTTTGTAGGTTGGGCTGAAAATATTTCAAACAGGCTGTGGAAAAAATTAGCTTCCTTATGGCACTCGGTTAGGTCTGAGCGGCAGTCAGTGAGTGCTGGAGCGACAGTTAGTGACTGCCGTACGACAATCACGGACTGCCGCGAGGTACTCTCTGGAGTGCTGTTCGGTGCCTTAAGTGCCACTCGATGGTCTGGGCATATCTATTTCTCTTTTATACTCCCTTTTCTTTAAAATAAAATAAACTCCGCAAAATACTTTTGTCCCTCTTCCATTTCATTTTTTGATGGCTCCCATTGACTCTCAACTCCTTTTCCCATGGATGGATACTCTCTCGGGTATTGACAGGCTTAACTTTGAGTGTTTCAGGTTGAACTACCTATTTTCTTTTTGACGGATGACCCTAAATGAAGGTTTGCTTCGAGCCGCTATCCAGTGTTTGGATCCCATACTCCATGTCTTCTACTTTGGTTACCAGGAAATCTGCCTCATATTCGAGGAGTTTAGTGCTATTCTCCACACTGATCCTTTTGTGGATCTGACGATTCCTCCAATGTAGCTCGGGTATGTTCGGGACTTGGTTTCTCTTCTTCATATATCCCAAAATGTGGCAGGCTCTTTAATTCATGACAGGAAGATTGACTTTGAGCATCTTTCCTCTATCTATACTCTCATGGGGGACCCCTATGATAGCGGGTACCAAATTATACTACGCGGTGCATTATCTGTTGCTATGCTTTCCTATTTTCTTTTCCAGTCATCTTGTGGTTTGCAGGAGATGAAGAGTACCTTCATGTTGGTCCTTGGTGAGACTCTGATGGGATTGGATCGTGCCCATGTTGTTGGGGTCATGCTATCTGCTAGAGCACCCTTCGTCTTACAGGTTTGGCTCATGGAGCATCTGGATCTCTTTATCCATCCTTCGCACCTTCGTAGGTCACTTCCTTATGATCATATGGAGATTCACCATCTATTCCATTCTGTCGATACCTGGTTTGATTGGCTTCAGGGTCTCTCTTATGATGATATCTACTGGATCTACCCGCATTGGACTTATTGCTCTATTGCAATACGATTCCCCAGGCGACCTGGCATCTGGTTGCATGGGATTTATACTACTACTTTCTATATTCCCAGTCGTGTGGTCCGTCAGTACGAACTTCTCCAAAATGTTACCGAGGACTTAACGAGGAGCTTGACCATGCGCCTTTCGATTATGAAGGCTTTCGCTGAGGCCTGTCATGCCAAGATGGTAGCTCATTTTCAGAGACTGCCCGCTTCAGTCTTGCCCATTGTCGAGTATCTTCTAGAGATTCAGGCTCTGGTTGAGAGATAGACTTCATAGACATACAGAGATAAAAGTAAAACACAGGACAGAGCTTTATTTTACAAAACTTCTGACAAGTTCTGCCTATCCTTTTTAATGCTTTCGAATGTGATTTTCTCCTTTTTCTTCCCAAAGATTGTTCTCGTATTCAGAAATGTTCTGACATGTTTAACCAAAGTGTTCACTCTTTCGATTAATCTTTGAGTTATGAAAAATCCTCCTTTCAATGTCTTTCCTTGGCTCTTTATTACCTTCCTTTCAGTTTTGCTTAAAGTTTTAATCATTCTATACCATGAATTCTCATTTGTTCCTTTACAGTACTTATTTTTGATAGACAGAAGATCCAGAGATGGGTTAAGGAAAATATATGGGTTCTTCGGATAGCAAACAAAGTTTGCCCTTGGTTATGGGGTTTTGACATGGTTCTGGGCAAACGCCAGTTTGGCCTTAGTTTAGCACATGGATTTTTTAGCACAGGGATTTTTTTTTTTGGACCAAATGCTTTCGAGAACCCACCTACTTATCCCTGAGTGGATATCAGGTCTAAAGTAGTTGGGCTTGGCTTTGAAAGAGACTGCCACCTAGGTAATTATAAATGACCGAACCAAGTAGGTTGTCTACGTATCCCTGAGTGGGAATCAGGTCAAGCGTAGTTCATCAATGTAGGAGGTCTTGAAAGGAAATGTCTCAAGTAAAGTATTTTTTGAGGTGATCGAGGTTAATCGGCTGCTTAAATTCAACCCTGTCTAGATCTATAAGATAGGTAGAGGTGTAAAATGGGCCGGGCCGGGCCTGGTCAAAGCGGGCCCCGAGCGGGCTTCGGAGCGGGCCGGGCCGGGCTTCATCGAACATCGGGCCGGGTCGGGCTTGGGAGTGGAGGGGGTATGTCCGCCCCGGACCGGTGGCCCAGGCCTAGTGGGCCAGACATCGGGCAGGGCCGGACGGGCTAGCGGGCTTTTTTCAATTTTTGGAGTGGGCCGTGGCGGGCTTCATATCGGGCCGGGCCGGGCTTTTTCACCATTTCGGGCCGGGCCATGGATGGGAGGATGGGTGTCCACCCCGGCCTGGGGTATGTGAACCGGGCCGGGCCGGGCTTTTAGCCCGAAAAAGTTGGCCGAGCTTGGGCCGGGCTGGGTCAACCCAGCCCGATTGACACCTCTATAGATATACAACCCCTCCGGAAAGGAGGGTCTTAATGATGTGTGATCCGACCCAGTTGGGTATGAATTTTCCTCTTGGGTCATAAACAGGCACTTTAAGTTCTTTGAGGACCAGGTCACCCTCAGCAAGCTTCCTTGGGCGAACCTTTTTGTTGAAAGTACGAGCTATCCTTTTCTGATATCCCCGAGTATGATTTATTATGGCCAACCTTTTCTCATCAAGCAACATCAACTTCTCATACCTTCCCCGCATCTACTCTAGCTCGGTAACTTCACATTCTGTCAAAACCCTAAGAGAAGTTTTCTCTACTTCAACCAGAAGGACAACTTCTATCCTATACACCAATGAATACAGTGTAGCACCTGTAGAGGTTCTCATAGAGGTCCGGTATCCCCATTGTGCAAACGGCAGCTTCTCGTGCCAATCCTTGTAGGTATGCGTCATTTTTTCCAGGATTGCTTTAACATTTTTATTTGCTGCTTCTACTGCTCCATTTGTCTTAGGCCTATATGGGGAGGACTGATGGCAGGTGATCTTATATTTCTCTAAGAGTAGGATGACCTCACCTTGGAAATGACTATTATGATCTGAAATGAACTCATTTAGAACCCTATATCTGCAAATTATATTCTTCTCGATGAAGTTTACCACATCTTTGATCTTTGGCGTTTAGAGTCGCATATAATGCTGCTTCTACCCATTTGGTGAAATAATCAATCGCCACGATTATGTACTAGTGCCCGTTGGAGGCCTTTGGGACTATCTCACCAATGATGTTGATTCCCCATATAGAGAATGGCCAAGGTGTGGTCATGCTATCAAGCTTCAATGGCTGGGTGTACATTAGATTTGCATGGATTTGACACTTTTGGCATCTCTTGACATATTAACAGCAATCTCTGTCCAAGCTGTCTAGTAGTACCCATGTCGTATAATCTTCTTTGCTAGTATGTGCCCATTCATGTAGGGCCCACACACTTCTTCGTGTATTTCCTCCAACATTCTCTTAGCTTTTTTTTTCGTATAGACACTCCAATTACACCCGGTGTAAGACTTCTTCCACAACTTATCCGCATAGATCACAAATTGGGCAGTGAATCTTCGAATCACCTTCCTGTCCTTTTCTGAAGTTCCCTCAGGGTACTCTTCTTTCGTAATGAAGTTCCAAACATCCTCATACCAAGGCATTTCATCTTCATCCTCTAGGACTGCGATCATCTTAAATGAAGGTTGGTTCCTATAACGAACCAACCTTGAGGCTAAGGTTGGTTCTTATGGATAGTCGGATCATGGTGACTCGTGAGGGGATTTGTATCATTGAGGCTAAGGTTGCTAGGGAGTCAGCTAATAGATTCTCTTCACAGGGAAGGTAATATAACGAAATCCTCTTAAATCATGCTTTCAAGATCTCTAGGTATTCATGGTAAGGTCTCAACTTCTCATGCTTTACCCTCCAATCACCCCGTACTTAGGATATGATCTAGTTGGGATCTCTGAAACATCAATCCTTTCAATCTTTAGGGTTAAGGCTGCTTCCATCCCAATTATGCATGCTTCATATTCCACCGTATTATTGGTCGAATTATACTTGAGCTTAACGGCTAGTGGAGTAGGGGTTCCATCAGGTGCTACAAGGATGATTCCAACCCCATAGCCTAATTTGTTAGCTGCTCCATCGAAATACATTTTCTATAGATTTTCTTCTATCCACATTACCCCTTCATCTAGGAATTGAAACTCACCCTTCTCTTTGGATTCTACTGTGAGATTGGCCAAGTACTCAGTAACAGCTCTCCCTTTCACGGACTTGGCAATGGCATACTTGTTATCAAATTCAGCCAGCATCATGGTCCACCGGGAGATCCTACTGGTCAAAATGGGTTTTTTAAATAGGTATTTGAGTGGATCCATTCGGGATATTAGGGTTACAGGGAAGGCTAACATGTAGTGCCTAAGGCGACGGGTACACCAGACTAAGGCCTAATAGGCTTTTTCTAGGGGCCAATATTTTAGCTTGTATCTGGTCATCCTCTTGCTCAAATAGTAAATGGCCTTTTCCATGTGCCCCTCTTCTCCTTCTTGGGCCAACATATATTCCATTGAATATTCAGACATAGAAAGGTACAGTAACAAGGGCCTCCTAGGTGAGGGTAGTGATAGGACATGTGGGTTTTGGAGATAGGTTTTGATTTTATCGAAGGCTTATTGGCATAGGGTATCCCACTCGGACTTTTCTCCTTTTCTGAGCTACCTAAACAGCAAGTCACAAGTCAAGGTGAGTTTTGAAATGAAGCGGCTAACGAACTATATTCTTCCCAAGAATCCTCTCAGCTCCTTCTCATTTTTTGGCAGCTGCTTCTCAATTATGGCTTTAATTTTGGTCGGATCCACCTCTATCCCCCTTTGAGTGACGAGAAACCCCAACAACTTCCCGGTAGTAACTCCGAAGGTTCACTTTTGAGAATTCAGCCTCATTCTAAACTCTCTCAACCTCTTGAATAATTTCCTCAATGCCTCCAAGTTTCCTTCCCTCTTTTTAGACTTCACGATTATATCTTCCACGTATGCCTCTACCTCCTTGTGAATCATATCATGCAACAATGTGGTGGCAGCCAGTTGATATGTTGCCCCTACATTCTTGAGTCCAAATAGCATCACCCTATAGCAATATGTACCCCAGGGCATGATGAAGGTGGTTTTTTCCATATCCTCGGGTGCCATGAGAATCTGATTATAGCCTGAGAACCCACCTATAAAAGATAAGAGCTTATGCCCCGCAGTGTTATCGACTAGCACGTCGATATGAGGTAAAGGAAAATCTTCTTTAGGGCTCTCTTTATTTAAATATCGAAAATCAACGCACACCCTAACACGACCATCCTTCTTTGGGGCCGATGCAGTGTTGGCAATCCACTTGGGATACTCGGTGACCATCAAGAATCCAGCTCTTAATTGCTTTTCAACTTCCTCTTTTACTTTAATTGCCCATTCGGGCCTCATTCACCTTAATTTTTGTTTTATTGGTTTTGAATTAAGGAAAATGGGGATATGATGCTGGACTATCTCTGGATCGATACCTGCCATATCACTATAAGACCATGCAAAAACATCTTTGAATTCATTTAATAGATTGACCAATTCCTTGCTTTTTTCATTATTAAGTGTAGAGCCAATATAAACTTTTTGTGGATTATCTTCATTTCCCATATTAAGTGTTAGAGTGTCCTCAATGATTTTATATACAAATTATTTATCTTTCTCAAATAGTTTTTGCAATTCACTTGGTAATTCATGGTCATCACATTCATAACATTCATTAAGCACATTAAAGCAGGCAGAATTAGTCATACTTTCATTAATTTTGTTCTTAAGAGTGATTACAACAAACATAGCAATGGTAAGACGCCTCATATGGGCCATTATAGACACTGGGGAGGGAGGGTACTTATCACTAGACTCAAAGACCCATTCTTTATTGACTCCTTGCTTGTGCTCCACAGTGTCGCAGTCTAACAGCTTTCCCTCTTCATCCCCTTCTTCTGTCACTGCTTCCTCTTGTTTTTCCATGTCATTCCCCTTGTCTTCTTCCTTCTACTCTTCTACCATATCCTCAACATATTCTTTCTCGACCTCAGTTTTCATAATCCCTTCTTGGCCTATTCCTTTGGTTCATGCGCCCTCTTCATCCAATAGGTTTTGCATGATCGGGCCTTCCAGTGCACTGATCCAATCTTTGTTAGTGGCAGACTTCACTGGCACTTGCAAGTACGGGTCTTCATATTCGAAGAATTCATGGGGGAAGAAGATCTCAAACCTTGGCTTCAAGCGATTGTTTTTCTGATCCACCCATAGCTCTGGAAAGTCGCAAAAGGGGAAATCTTTTCCCTCCCTCACAAAGTACCCATTGAGTGTTTTCTGGTAAGGGACCAACGGTGCATCACCTATTTTCTTCTTTTCCCTCAGTTCCTTCTTCGACGACCTATAGCCCAGACCATGAGTATGAGTCTGTTTGGGGATTCTCGAAAACTCTTACAAACCTTGATGATTTTTACCCAATCCCATTCCCGAGAAGAACTCCATTTTCTTCATAATACCGGCGACTGGCAGACTCACATACTGATCGAAGTATAATGGCAGGAACTCCCTTGGCTTAACTTCTTCCAGCATATTGATGAACTCGAACCCTCCTAGACTTGTTTTCTTCCTTTGCAATTGTACTTCTAAGACCGGTGCAGTTGACGAAGATTCAGACATGCAGACCCAACTATCCTCGAGAATATCGCAGACCTTATTTTCCCAAATACACTTGACCTTCTAGTAAATTGTAGATGGTATGGCACCCAGACTGTCCAAGCATGGCCTACGTAGCAGCAAGTTGAAGGAAGTAGGGATGTCAGTGACCTGAAACTCAACTTCCTTTTCTAAAGGCCCGATAGTGAGATGGAAAAAGATTACACCCATGACCGTCCTTTGGGTGTTGTCGTATATTCTTACCCTTTGTTCAGATGGTATAAAGGTTGACTCATCCAGACCTATTTGCTTGGCTGTTTGGAATGGACATAGATTTAGTGCAGACCTGTTGTCGACGAGATAAGCAGGTATAATGTTCCCCTAATATTCAATAGTGGCGTACAATAGCTTATTGTGAATAGGCCCTCCGGGGGTAGGTCATCTGAGGAGAAGGTGATAACTGAAGTTAGAATTCAGCCAATCTTTTCCATAAGGTCCTCCGGTGCTGTGTCGATAGAAACATCAGATTGATTTCAGGCATCTAGGACTGCCTGCCTGTGATGTTTAGAAGCGATCAACAAACTCCAAATGGTGATGTTAGCCTGAGTCTTCTTTATTTGCTTCAGAACCCTATCTTCCTTATCTTCTTCATTTATCTTCTCTTTTCCTTTGTCTAACTTCCTCCCCGAGTGATCTTCCTCTAGCTCATGAAGTTTAAAGTGTCTACCGGATTGAGAGAGATGACTAACCTCCTCTTTTGCCCACAAACTGTCAATTTTTTAAGCAGTTTTCAGACTTTCTTTCCCAATCCCCATCTCTTCGTCACTCTCATACCATAGAACATCTTCCACCTGATCTATATCTTGACCATCGGCTCTGTTAGTCCCTTGAACCCACCAATCCATTTGCTTTATCATTTCCTCTCCACACCTTTCTGACGGATTCCCCATAGTACAGATCTCAGATTCTTTCAGCAGCTAGTAAGGTTTCCTTGGTTCCCAGCTTTAGTGATCAGCCTGGATGGATTGAAGGTTATCTCTTCTATCCCCAAGAAGTAGAGGCCCTGTGGTGGTGGTACAGCAGGATGATTCGGCAATGGATTCTTAGTAACATTCAGAGCTTTGATAGGAGGCTCATATATTTCTTTATAATCGATGGGGTCTTGAATTTTGTGCCTCAACCTCGTGCATCGGTCCGTGGCATGACACTTTTTCTAGTGGAATTTGTAATAAAGACCCTCTCGAAAACTTGGGAGATGCAGACTCGGTAGGGGCTATGGATGCAACAGGTGGAGGTGTCCTTTTGCTGTTAGTCTGTCAAGGGCGGTTGATAGCGATACCCCTAAATTTGAGAACTTCCTCAGCTGCTTGTTCCCTCCTCTCCTTGGATAGTTCCCTATTATGTCAAACTTATTCTGTGGCTCACTCAATGCATTGATGTCGGTGGGGCCAGAGTGACCCCCCGAATGTCCACCTCCTGACCCATAGTTCGGTCGCCTATATCTATTTTGTAGCACCTTTTTCTTGATTACCCCTTCTTGGATTGCGTCCTCTATTCTTGTTCCCACATTGAAGACTTCAGCGAAAGTATTGATTTACTGAAATCTCATCCTCTCTTGATAGACGGGCTAAAGATTCTTCATCAGCATTCGGATTTCTCTTTCTTGGATGGCCTTTGCACCATCTTGGCTGCCATCCCTTTCCAACGACTTAAGTATTCAGCAAACAATTCTTTGTTCCCCTGCCTAGTGGTTTCCAAATCTCGGACTGTGACATCCAAATCTTAGTTCTACTCATACTGTGCTCTAAGTGCTTTAACCACCTCTTCCCAGACCCTAGTCTTGCTTGGTTCGAGTGTGAGATACCAGGCCAAGGCGGTCCCAATTAAGGTCTACTGAAATAAGATAGCCATCATGGTGGTGTTCAATCCACTTGGTTGAATTGCCCTAATACACATTCGAATATGACTACGTGGGTTCCCCGTTCCATCGAATTTGTCGAAAATAGGCATCTTGAAGCCAACATGCAGTGTTTCACGAACCATCGTACTGTCATTCCAATTCTAGCAAATAGGTATTGATCAGGAGAGAACAAATCCTAATTACACGCCTTAATTCACATTTGTTAGCAGTTTTTATCCTGTTTTTCTATATTTTTACTTTGTTTTCCATTTTCTGTCAGGATTTAGAAGAAAGCAAAGTTCTAGGCTAAATAAGGAGAAAAAGTAGAAAGAAATAACCAAGAAAAGCCACCTCACGCGAGCAGCCTGCTCGCACGACCTCCCAGAATCACGTTCGCGTGGCCCGCTCGCGCGATCTGTACAAAAAAGTGAAAATGCGTATTTTTGAGTGCTGAAGACCCCTACACGAACGAAATTGGCTAATTACATCCAAGAGGGAAAATACAGCAATTTCAATCTAAATAGGTTTATAAAATTAATCCTAAACCCTCTACAACTATATATAGTTGAATCAAAAGCTATTGGAGGGTTACACACATATTATTAGACATCAACTTTGGAGGCAAGTAAGAGGAAGAAGATCTAGTTTGAAAGTTTCTGATGGCTACAATCAACTTCTTCTCAATGTTTTCATCAATTATGCGCAACTAAACTACTCTTCTAGGGTTTTAATGAAACCCTAACTATGTAAAGGGGGATTTATTGCTTTCTTACTTTAGGATTTTATGTATTTGGATAGTAGTTGTATGTTTGACGATTATTTTTATATAATCGGATTTTCAATGATAATAATCAATAGTATTTTGGATTTATTCTTGTCTTAGATTCTTCCTTATGCTTAATGAACCCAATATTCCTTGATTTCTGTGATTGATAGGAATATTACATACAATGGTGCTTATGTGATTGTGATGTTTATACCTTTTATAATTCATGCTGAGGGAAGATGAGTTATGCTATACCCTAGTTATAGGTAGATAGTTCATGTGAACCGAAGATGAGTTATGCTTAGATTGAACTAGTAATATCCTCTTGTTGATGCTATTGGGCTTGTAGCTACAATAAATCTTGACTATCCAATCATAAAGCTTAAAGTGGAAAGTATAGACCCCCGATGCATAGTTAGTGGTGGATTTGTAATCCTAGATCCCATCTACACATATTAAAGCAATCTCAAATTTTGCATTCGTTTACTTAGTTTAATTCTAGAATAGTACTTCCATAATTCTATAGTTTAGTTTCATAGTCTATTTAATAGTAGGAATTAAATCAACAAACAATCAAATTTCCATTTCCTATAACTAAATAGATTTAGGTTTTCTTAATTAAAGGACAAAAATAATCAATCGCTGTGGGTTCGACCTTTACTTCCGCACTACAAATCTGTTTAAGTAGAGCATACTTTTTATCTTGATTCTGACTAGATCAATTTTTGGCGCCATTGCCGGGGATCGCAATATTTTTGCCATTAATTTTTAGAATCTTAATTTACTTAATTAGTAAATAGTAGGTTATTTTTATTTCATTTATTTTTTTTAGTTTAATTTTCAAGTCGCTAAAATTATCCGTGTTTTGCAGCTTACAAGTCATCAAATTCTAGCAAATTGGAGTGGAGCAGCAGTGCACGTCAACGGAGCTTACGCGAACCTGAAATATAAAATTGCAAACAATTTTAAAATATCAAGTAAAATTGCCTTGCTTAAAATTTTGCATCAAAGCACTGTAAGTCAGGGCACTGAGACGCATTACTTGCATTAGGTCCGATGTGAAGTTAGCAGGTGCATTAGCTAGGAAACCTGGGGCGCTGGGCTTTGACGCGAATCATTGCATAACAGGATAATTACACGCATCATAGTAGTGTTGCGTGCTTGCATTCTTGATTATTTGTGTAGTTTATTCTAGTAGCCAGTTGAGTCAGTCCTTATCATAGAGTCAGTCTCTTTAGTTTATGTTTGGTACACATTCGAGTAAACCTAAGTTACATCCTTTGAATCCCGAGCTCGAACGAACCCTTAGAGTCCTTAGGTCCTCAACCCAAGCTTCTATAGCTTGGTTGATGTTAGAAGACAAATCAACACCTAAACCGTAGTCTTTGTTTGAGTCTGAAATTCAAAGTACTCTTAAACGTCTAAGAAAAACTAGAACTATTCAAATCGAACCTATTCTAATGGTTGATTTTGGAAATAACGGGAAAAACGGAAATAATCAAAATAATGGAGGTAACCTTAACATACCTCCGCCTCAACCTTTAAAAGATTATTTTACTCTGACAACATACACGCCACCGTCTTGCATAGAATTCCCGGAGGTGACTGCGTCTCACTTCGAGCCCTAGTCATCGACTATTACACTTCTCCTATCTTTTCACGGTCGCGCTAAGGAAAATCCCTACCACCATTTGGGGGAATTTCAGGGTATCTGTGCGACTTTAAAAATTCAAAACTTAACAGATGATGAGTTGAAATTGCATCTTTTCCTATTTTCCCTTAAGGATAAAGTGAAGTATTGGCTCCAATCCTTGGAGCCAAACTCTATAAGAACATGGGATAGGTTGCATACTGCGTTCCTATAAAACATTTTCCCCATCACTCGAACAAATCAAATTAGAAAATCTATAACGAATTTCACGATGCAAGATGGTGAAACCCTTTATGATACGTGGCAAGAATTTAAGGAACTTCTATGCTCTTGTCCATATCATCAAATACCGAAATGGCAATTAGTACAGGTTTTCTATGAAGGGCTTGTACCCACTGTTCGAAACACAATCGATGCTATTTGTGCGGGGAAGTTCCTCCACAAAAGTGTTGACGAAGCTTAAAAGATCTTCGAAACTTTAAGTAAGAATTCGATGCACCAAGCTGTGTCTATACGCCCCGATGGACACCTTCCACCACAACTTAAATGAGAGGCTAAAGTTGAGTCAAGCCATTCAGCTAAAATGCAAGAGTTATCTAGAAAACTTGACCAACTCATGATGATGGGCAATAAACAGGGCCCACCTCCCGCTGAAATATGTCAGTTATGTTCTGATCCATCTCATTCTACACTTGCATGTCCGTCTACTTCGCAATTTCTAGAATTTGTAGAACAACACATCAATGCTGTTCAACAATTCCAAAGGCCCAATTATAACCTTGCTGGCTATAAACTGGGCCCAACATGGAACCCTCACCCAAACCTTCTATGGAAGTCTAATAGTGAAGGACCATATTCAAAACCAGAGACAATGAACTTTCCTAATGCATATAGGCCTCAACCTCAACAATACCAACAACCACCCTTCCATACTAATCCTCCAAGGGATAAATTTTTTGAAGAAAGTGTGTTAGCATCCTTAAAAAACATAAAGGCCCAATCTCACTCACAGTCTCAACTTGTCAACTCCCATACACAATCTATCGCTAACTTAGAATCCCAAATAGGATAACTAGCTAATACATTAAATCGTCGTAATGAAGGGAAGTTATTGAGTCAACTGGTTCAAAACCCTAAAGGGCAATATGAGGTAGGTAAAGCAAGTGACCAAGTAAATGCGGTGTCGACAAGAGCAACTGAATGTCCTGAGGAGGTCATACCTCCTCCTGAACCTAGAAAAGATAAGGGTAAAGAAATCAGTAAAGAACATGATGAGAATAAGAATAAAGTCACGAAGGACTCTAATCCTTCGGTACCTAGTACATCTAAAGCAACGAACCCATTGACATACGTGCCTAGGATGTCGTTTTCCCCAGGCATGGAAGTCCCATCTCACTTCTCGAAGAAGGGAACACGACCGGAGTATATTCTAGAGACGTTTAAAGAAGTAAAAATTAACATTGCACTGCTCGATGCCATTAAGCAAATACCTCCATATGCTAAATTTCTAAAGGACTTATGTATCCAAAAGAGGAAGTCTAGAAACCATCTATCTAAAAAAGTCTTTTTAACGGAGAAGGTTAGCTCTACGTTTCAACACAACAACTCAAATACAAGGACCCGGGAACTCCAACTATCGCACATCACATCGGTGACAAATATATCTACCGAGCTCTTCTTGACCATGGAGCGAGTGTGAATCTACTTTCCTATTCAGTGCACAAATACTTGGGCTTGGGTGAACTAAAACCAACCACGGCTACTTTATAATTAGCAGATAGATCCATTAAAGTTCCACGTGGGGTGGTCGAAGAAGTGTTTGTAAAGGTGGACAGATGCTACTACCCGGTTGATTTCATTGTGTTAGACACAGAACTAGTCCTAGATGCTAGTAAGCACGTCCCAATTATCCTAGGACATCCTTTCCTAGCTATAGCTAATTCTATTATTAACTGTAGGACTGGGGTCATGGATATAACATTTGGGAATATGATCGTTCGTTTGAATGTATTTAACGAATCTAATCAATCTTATAGAGATGACGAGGAGGCAGATTGTTATGCAATAGATTTAATTGACGAATTGGTCAAAGAGGCAGCTCCTTTTATGTTGACTAAAGAAGCCTTGGAAATATGTCTATCTCATTTCAATTGTAACGATTTCAACATTGATACAAATATCGAAGAATTAAATAGTTTATTAGAATCAACAAACACGACAAGCACACTTCCATGAATGCCCAAAATAGAAGCTCTGCCTCCCCTTGCACATGCACCTGCACTACCATTCATCGAGTGTCCCCTAACACTTGAACTTAAACCGTTATCGAACTCTCTAAAATATGCATTCCTGGGACCTAACACTACACTCCTGGTTATAATTGCATCAAATTTAACTATGATTCAAGAATTACAACTGTTGCAGGTCCTAGGTAATCATAAGAAAGCAATTGGATGGACGTTAGCCGATTTAAAAGGGATTGACCCGTTTGTGTGCATGCATCGAATAAATTTTGAGGAAAACACTAAACCATCTAGAGAGATGCAATGACATCTCAACCCTAATATGAAGGAGGTAGTCATGAGAAAAGTCATTAAACTCTTAGATGCGGGTATTATTTATCCAATCTCCGATAATAATTGGGCCAGTCCCACGCAGGTTGTTCCAAAGAAATCGGGCATCACAGTAGTACCAAATGAAAAAGGAGTTCTCATACCCACCCGTCAAACTACTGGTTGGCGGGTATGCATTGACTATTGTAAACTGAATATGATGACTCATAAAGATCATTTCCCTCTTCCATTCGTTGATCAAATCCTAGAACGTCTGTCCGGTCAAAGTTACTATTGTTTCCTAGATGGATACTCTAGTTATAACCAAGCGCCTGTCTATCTCGATGACCAAGAAAAAACAACGTTCACATGTCCCTTTGGTACCTTTGCTTATCGACGTATGCCATTTGGTTTGTGCAATGCACCAGCCACTTTTCAACGGTGTATCATGGCAATTTTCTCAGATATGGTTGAAACATTTCTACAGGTATTTATGGATGATTTCTTAGTGTTTGATCCTACATTTGACGAATGTCTCCAAAACCTAACAAAAGTTTGCGCCCAGTGCGAGGAAGTGAATTTGGTGTTAAGTTGGGAGAAGAGCCATTTTATGGTTCAAGAGGGGATAGTCTTGGGTCACATTGTGTCCAAGCATGGTATAGAGGTAGATAAGGCAAAGATTGAATTAATAGATAAACTTCCACCGGCATCGTCCATTCGTCAAATTCGCTCATTTCTCGGTCATATCGGATTTTATCGTAGATTTATCAAAGGCTTTAGAAAAATTTCAAGACCTTTGTGCAACCTTCTTGCGAAGGATGTCCCATTCATCTTTGATAATGAATGTCTAAGGACATTGAAACGTTGAGAACCTTACTGTCCATGACTCTGGTAATCCACTCCCCCGATTGCTCACTACCGTTTGAACTAATGTACGATGCTTCTGACTACGCCGTGGGAGCTGTTCTGGTTTAAAAAGTTAATAAAATTCCTCATGTGATTTACTACGCTAGTAAAACCCTTAACAATGCTCAATTAAATTACACGATAACTGAAAAAGAATTACTAGCGGTCGTGTTCACACTCGATAAGTTTCGTTCATATTTATCAGGGTCCAAGGTTATTGTTTATATGGAGCACGCTGCATTGCATCATCTCTTAAACAAGAAAGAAACGAAACCTCGTTTAATCTGATGGATTTTACTCCTTCAGGAGTTCAATTATGAAATACGAGATAAAAAGGGTTCTAAAAATGTTGTAACCGACCACTTGTCATGAATTCTTGTCGAATCCAACGATATTACCCCTCTCAGGGATTCGTTTCTAGACGAAAAATTATTTTTGTTATCTACCTTGAATCATCCGTGGTTCAGTGGCATTGTAAATTTCTTAGCTACAGGATATACCCCTTATACGTGGTCTGGCCAGGATAAGGATTGTTTCTACTCACAAATTAAACATTATTATTGGGACGACCCACTTATGTTTAAACATTGTTCTGATCAACTCATTCGACGTTGTGTTTCGGAGAGTGAGTTCGACTCGATTTTAACCTTTTACCACTCTTTAGAATGCGGAGGTCACTTTGGAGGCCGTCGTACGACCGTTAAAGTCCTCCAAAGTGGGTTATATTGGCCAACCCTATTTAAGGGCGCTCACGAATTTTGTCAAAACTGCGTACGTAGCCAACAAATAGGTAATATGTCACGTCGCAATGCGATGCCCCTTACTCCAATCCTTATTATTGAAATATTTTATGTGTGGGACATCAAATTTATGGGTCCGTTTCTGTCGTCCTTTGGGTTCGAGTACATTTTAGTTGCGGTCGACTATGTTTATAAGTGGGTGGAGGCAGTTGCAACAAAAAGGAACGACTACAAAGTTGTGGTTCATTTATTGAAGATAACATATTTTGTCGTTTTTGTAAACCACGAGCAATTATAAGCAACGGAAGAAAACATTTCTATAATCGTCACTTTGAGGCACTCGTTCGAAAAAAATTCCGTCACTCATATGATAGGAACTGCGTATCATTCGCAATATGATAGGAACTGCGTATCATTCGCAAACCCAGGGCCAGGTTGAATTGTCTAATAGGGAAGTGAAAAGCATATTAGAAAAAATGGTATGTCCAGATCGCAAATATTGGTGGGCATACCAACAGCTTGTAAAACACCTATTGGAATGTCTCCATACTGACCACAAAGTTGTGGTTCAATTTATTAAAGATAACATATTTTGTCATTTTGGTACACCACGAACGATTATAAGCGACGGAGGAAAACATTTTTGTAATCATCACTTTGAGGCACTCGTTCGAAAATATTCCGTCACTCATAAGGTAGGAACCGCGTATCATCTGCAAACCCAAGGCCAGGTTGAAGTGTCTAATAGGGAAGTGAAAAGCATATTAGAAAAAATGGTACGTCCAGATCGCAAAGATTGGTCCCTACGACTTATTGATGCACTTTGGGCATACCGAACAACTTATAAAACACCTATTGGAATGTCTCCATACCGACTAGTTTTTGGAAAAATGTGCCACATACTGGTGGAACTTGAACATAAATCCTACTGGGTCGTAAAATCACTTAACCAAGATATAAAAGTGGCAGGATGCCACCGTATACTTCAACTACAAGAACTTGAGGAACTAAGAATGAGGCTTATAAGAATTCGAGAATCTATAAATTAAGAACGATCAAAATTTTTTCAGGACAAAATAATCATAAGGAAAAATTTCAAGGTTGGACAATGCATTTGGTTATTCAATTCGATGTTAAGATTATTCCCAGGTAAGTTACATTCCCATTGGGACGGTCCATTCGTAATAACACAGGTGTTTTCGCATGGAGCAATAGAAATACATGATACAAACGGCAGAACCCCTTTTAAGGTAAATGGCTAATGACTTAAGCCGTATTGGACCGAGGAAATGGATGAAAGAGAGATAGAATCAATAGATCTAGTAGATCCGATCTATTTTGACTTAGCACTTGCATCGGTTCAGCTAATGACGTAAAACTTAGCGCTTCGTGGTAGGTAACCCAAGCATTTATAGACTTTTCTGTAATTTGGTATACCTTTTAGGAGTTTTAAAACCAATGTCTGATTTTTCAAAGACCTAACAGATGAAAAGTTAATCATTTGAACCCCTATATGAGAAAACAAGTGAAAAAAGAGAAAAATTGGCATCTCGCGCGCGCAGCCTACTCGTACGATAGGTCACTCAAGCTGTCCGCTCGCGCGAGGTTGTGCCTTAGACAAAAAAAAATTTGAAAACTTTATATATAAACCCTTAGCATTGGCTCGCGCTTAAATTCGCGCGCACGAGAGGGTCGCTCGAGCGGCCTGCTTGAGCGATTTTGTGCCCTGGAGAAATTTTTTTAAATTTTATGATAGGAGCCTCAGCTTTACCTCGCACCTGAGATTACGTGCGTGAGGTTCCTGCTCGAGTGGCCCGCTCGAGTGAGTTTCTGACTTAGAAATTATTTTTTTTTAGCCATAGCTTCATCTCGAGGAGGGACTCGCTCGCACAATCCGCTTGCGCGATGTACCAATCCGCCTATAAATAGGGCTTTATGCCCTAATTTCTCAGATCTCTCTCTCTCTCTCTCTCTCTGCTTTCTCTCTCACTCTTGGCAATTCTCCCTCTCTCTCATCTCCTCCCTCCTTTCACAACCACACAACCGCCACCATATCACCGCCGGACCTACCCCGCCAGACCGCCGCCGCAGACCATTGCCGGACAACCGTTGCCACCATTGCCACCGCGAATCGCTACCCAAAAAATCTCCCCTCTTTCCCTTAATCCTTCAACCACAGGTACACACACATATATATATATATATATTTGCATATATAGATAGATATATACATATATCCATACTTATATATATAGTTATACCCACCCCTACACACATATATATTTAATGTGTTAGGAAGCTACCCTTAAAAGAACAAACCATTTCTGAATTTTTTACAATTTTTAGAAAATCATGCAAGAACTCTGGACAGAGGGTTGTAGAATCCTGAGTGATGTCTGGTTTTTGTCCAAATCCCGGAGATCTAATCGTTGAAACTTTGATTTCTTTTTTTTGGTTAAAAACTAGACACACAGAGGCATCTTGTGTACAAAATTCACCAAGATCAAACCATGGGAACCATACTTTTTATTTCTTTGAAGTTCTGATATGCTCTCAGCAATTTCCAAAATTCTGTAATAATTTTGATCAGTCTTATAAATAATGGCTTAGATGATATTTTCATGAGTTAAGGTTCAAACCATGTTTCAATAACGATTAGTTAAGCTTGAATTTAAAGTTTAAGTGACCTAGATCAATAGGCATTCCATGACTTCTTCTTGTTTATGTTTACACTCATTCGTGTGACTCGACATTCATAATTAGGATTCTTTTGCTTTAGGATAATTACATTCTACAGATTTAGGTTAGAGGCCTAGGATCATTATTCAATTTTTTTTACATCCTGTATATCATGTGGACTAACCCTTGTTTTGTAGCGCTGATGAGGTATGACTTTTCGACTCTCCCTTAGCTTAACTTTTCTTTGATTTTATCGATTTTATGACCTCATGCGCGACACAATAGAATTAGGATCTTGCCTTATGTGAATACATGTGATTAGAGACTCTTTTCTAGGATTTTCTTTCATTTGTTTACATTACACGTTTAGTATCGCGGTTGGATCCTGGGTAAGTTCTCTTGTTCCCTATTGCATATCATATCGCTTGTTACTTGAATTATGCAATTTTTGAATGATATTTTATCACTTGCAATCTTGCACCCTTTAGACATGCTTTTGTAATGTATATTTATACATATGTGTTAGTTGAGGGCACATTTAAATTAATAATTCGATTAAAAGGATGTTAAGTAGAGGCCTATCGCGAGATAGGATGAGAAGGGGTGTTTTAGTCCGATGGGCTCCTTCCCTTCCCATTCCATAATCCCCGGACCTAGTTAATCTTTGGTTTTGCAAAAAGATCAGTTGCTTTAAAATAGGTTTCTTAATTTCCCCTTTTAAGAATTAAGTGGCGACTCATTTGTTTTGAATTTGAAATTTAAAAAGAATTTAAAAAGAAAAGCTGTGGGTAAAAGAAAGAAAAATTGCGATATCCACAGTATTACAAAAAGAAATCAAATGCCAATGACCCCTATAATTACAATTGAAATATTTGATTGTTGGGGCATTGACTTTATGGGACCTTTTCCTCCATCTTGCCAATATGAATATATTTTATTAGCAGTCAAATATGTTTCAAAATGGGTAGAAGCTATTCCTAGAAGAAAGAATGATCACCGTACAATTATTGCATTTTTAAAAGATAATATACTTTCTCGATTTGGAACTCCAAAAGCAATAATAAGTAATCAAGAAACTCATTTTTGTAACAAGCCATTTGAAAAATTAATGAAAAGATATGGAGTGCCCATAAGGTGTCAACTACATATTATCCACAAACAAATGGACAAGCTGAATTAGCTAATAGGCAAATTAAGCATATTCTCGAAAAAACTGTTGATTTTAATCATAAAGACTGGGCTTCAAAATTAACAGATGCTTTATGGGCTTATAGAACTGCTTATAATAACCATTTGGGAATGTCTCCATACAGACTTGTCTATGGAAAAGCTTGTCACCTACTAGTAGAATTAGAACATAAAGCATATTGGGCTACTAGGACTTTAAATTGTAATATTGAAGAGGGAGGAATTTTAAGAAAATTACAATTAAGTGAGCTTAAAAAAAATCGTAAAGACGCATATGATAATGCTCAAATTCATCAAGCAAGAACTAAAATGTATCATAATAAGAATCTTTTACGCAAAAGATTACCCCCGCGCAAAAAGTTCTATTATATGACTCAAGACTACATCTTTTTAGAGGAAAATGAAATCTCGATGGACTGGTCCATACATAGTTAAAAATGCTTATCCTTATGGAACTGTCGAGATTGAGGACCCTAAAGATGGAAGTACATTTAAAGTTAATGGACATAGATTAAAACCATTTTGAGAAGGATTTGAACCTGAGTTGGAGTCCATTCCTTTGGAGGACCCCAACTATAATGCTCCTTAATATCTTAAAACATAATTGGTGTAGAACATAGTGTATTAGAGTATTTATGTTTTCATAGTCCTATACTCTTAATTAGATAACTTTTTATATATATAAGTTAATAGTATCATTATTATTCTATCTTTTCTTTCTGTATTTTTTTTTAATTACAGGTGTTATCCTTGACTTCTTTTTCTCATCTCACTCATTGAGGACAATGTCAGACTTAGTTAGGGGGGACGGTTTCATGATTAACACATGTTTGTTTGTTTTATCTTTATTTCTTTAAAAAAAATTAGCTTCTCTAGAGAGATATACACTGAAAAAGAGAAAATGGCTACATATAGGGCTTTGAACCCTAAAAACTTTCCCCATCCCTCTTTTTCCTTTCTTTTTCTTCTTCCTCTCACCGTGATCTCTCTCTCACTCTCTGCAACACTTTCCCTCTCTCATTTTCTTTTTTTTTTTTTTTTTTTTTAATTTTCTCGATCCAAAATCAAGATCCACTCCAGCAATCACTAAAGATAAGATCTATAATCCAGAGAAAAGCGTGATTTTGATTTAATTTCTATTTTTCTGATCTGGCTTAAATTTTATGTTTTTATTATTTTTTATTTCTATTTTCTCTCTTTTTCATTATTTAACAAAAATATAATACATAAGTTGTAGGCACCCACTCACCAAAGAAGCTTGGAAGTATCACTCGATCCACGACCCTATCAGGTTCTCAGATTTCCAAGAGCCAGGTGATATTTTTCCTTTTCTTATAAAGAAAAAAAATAAAAAAATAAATAAAAAACAAAACAAAAAAATTGACGACGCGCTAATTATTGGTCTTATGGATTTTGAACTTTACCTTGTCATTTTCCTATTTCTTGCTATGTTAGTGCTGCGTTGCCCTTGCTAAAAAAAAGAGAGAGAAAAATATAATTGCCTTTTTCTAGTTTTCTGTTAAAAAAAATGCATGACTCAGAAGTCAGAGGTCTTATAATTTTTGAAGTTTATATCATATTTTTTCTTATTATTGTTGTTGTAATGATGCATTGTCTTAAACTTTGCTAATTAAAGAGAGAGAGAGAGAGAGAGAGAGAGAGAGAGAGAGAGATGTAGTTTCTAGTTTTCTGTTTTTTTTTTATAAAAAAAAATGTCGTTTTTCTTTCTAAATTTTCTGTTCTAAAAAAGAAAAAAAAAATTTAGTTTCTGAATGTATATATATTTTTTTAATATAAGTATTTTTGTTTTTAAATAAATTTCTCACCCACCCCCTCTAAGCTCTCTTTAATTAGATCTTAGTTGATAGTTAGAAGGAGTGGAGGATTGAGCCTAGCCTCTCTTGTTAGCTGAGAGTATAAAAAATGGATCCAATAGTCGATGACTTGACGTTAATGGGTCGCTCACTTCTTTCTGAGCAGAAGAAACCCTTTGCTGGCACTAGCCTTTTATGCCATCAAAAGGAAAGCTAAAAGGTTAGGATGGTTTTTGAATTGTTATAGAGAAAAATGTCCTGGTTTAGTTGCTCATAATGGCACATTGTAGACACCCCATTTTGTCGGCTATCAGATCTAGGAGACCCATAGCTTGGTGGTTCACAATGATCGAAAAAGACTCAAAAGGACTCCTGGAAGTTAGTTCTATTTCTTAAAATGCTCAGAATGACCAAAATGCCCCTGAAAGCCCGAAAACTCCCAGATTTGGACCAAAAGTTTTGGAAACATGCTATGTCGTAAGAAAAGTAAGAAAATGAGTTTTTAAGCAAAATCAGATGAAATCGTCAGCTCCCAGAGACCCCCGGAAGTCCCGGAACTTCCCGGAAAGTCCCCGTTGACCGGTTTAACCAAATTTGACCAAGGTTGACCAAGTTTGACCGAAATCGTCCAAATTCATTGGGATCATTCTAGATCATGTTGAAAGTGTTAAAATGAGTCTGAAAAGAAAATCGAACGAAAACGTCAGCTCTTGGAAGCTCCCAGAGGTTTCCAGAACTTCCCATGAATCCCAGGTTTGACCAGTTTGACCAAAAATTGACTTTAAAACCGGTGCGCCGTATCATTTTTCAAACATTTTTCATGAATACTAGAGGTCAATATCTCTCCGACGGTATATCGCACATAATTTTTTGATTTCAAATGAATCTATTATGAATTTTCGAAGATGGAAAAGGCGATCCAATCAGCTTTTATCGCGAATACTGCAAAAGTTTTCAAAGTGGCCTATCCCCGAAATATTTTTTATGTAAAGTAGACTCCATTACCTTTCCAATAGTATATCACAACCTCAATTTGGAGTTTGTATGCATTTTCTGTGAATTTTGGACGAAATAGGGCCTTTTCACGAATACAGGAACCTCTGGGGGCCTAAATAGCATTATCTGGACGAAGGAGGAGCAGTGATGCCGTGGCACAGGCCCAGTGCCACTGCGGCACTCTCCCCCAGAATAGTCCATTTTTGTAATTTTGATTGGGGGTCCAAATTGATTAATTAGAAACCAAAACGACGTAGTTTTGGTTCCCAGCTTATTTTGGACCAATGGGAGACCTTTTATACTTTTTAAAACCCCATTTACCACCCCTCCTTTGCCTATAAAAGAAACCATTTACTTCCATTTAGAAGAGAGACATGGAAGCTTAGAGAGAGCTTAGGAAGAAACTCTAGAGAAATATAGAGAGAGAAAGATAAGAAGTAGTCTTCTTCTTCTATTTTCTCCATCAAAGTGAGTTTTCTTTTTACTTGTGTTTGCTATCAAAACTTCAATCATCCAAACATTTCTTTCACCACCATTCTTAAGTATTCATAAGATAGGAAGCTACTTCCATGTCCAAGTGTCACCATATATGAGTGAAACACCAATCTACGAGTCCAATATCTCAATGATTATCAACTATTGATTGCCATTTGAATGCTTGTTTACTTTGATGTTCATCTCTCTGTTAACCTCATTTCTTTTTGACTTTTCTTTGATTATTTAGTTGTTCATCATCATCTAGATGACATGTTTGAGGAGGGTGAATCCTTATGGATAGTAGCTCTTGACCTTAAAGACATGTTTGATGGATGATGATTCTACCTTCAATACATTCATATGTATTCTTGAAGTCATATTCTCAAACAAAACTATGTTTGTGCAAGTAATATTGGGAGTTCTTTGATGATTCAAGGTTGGATGAGATTCTAAGTGGTCACATAGTCATCTCAAGTGTTTAGGTTCATGCTTTGAAAATCTATTTCAAAACCCCTAATCAAGAACTCAAGCTCTATTCCAAAACCCAAATCCATTTTCTTCAAGAATGATCCAAAACAGTGAGCTGTTCAGATTCAATGATTTGTTTTAAATTAAATACTTGAGTTATGATGATGAAACCACTTGGAAAATCTTCCTAAGACATCATAGTTTGTCTCTAATATTTCCCATCAATTATAGAGATGTGAAAGTATTATTTTCGGATTTAAGAAGTTCATATTCATAATCTGCCTCTATTCTCACAGAATGTTTACCTGACTTCTTGCACTTATTCTGGGTGTTTTCGTCACTGTACATATAACTTTTCTATTTTTTTTTTATGAAACCTGGGTGTCTTAGGAAACTTTTGGTATATAATGGGTCATCATAAACTATTTCTTTAATTTATGAAAAATCATACAAAATCAGTCAACAGTGCCACTTTTATTTCTGAGTCATGTATACATTCTGATTTGTTTCTTTTAATCTGTGATAGATATTGAGGTTTGGTCTTTTTCTGTGCATTCTAGACACATTATGGAGGCTCTCTGATTTTTCTCACATTTTTCTAGGCATGTTTGACCTCCCATTATGATGTTATAATGTAATGCATACAGTCTGTCCACTATTCACAGCATGTCACTTTTTGACTTTCACACTTTGATGCAACACTCTCTTGTATCGAGATGAACCCATATCCCATGAACATGTTCTTTACCACTTTTAGCATGCTATATCATATCATGTATCATCTATTCTCTCATGTATCATACTCCCATAGATTCTTGAGTTTGGTTTCCAAATAAAACCATGTTTTGCAAATACTTGGGAAGTTCTTGAATTGAGTTAGGAATTGATATTCCAAGTGGTTAGAATATTCATCCAAGTTCTCGAAGTATACTTTCAAAACCCTGATTTCAAAACCCCCCTCTTAAACCCCTCATTTTGATTTCTAGAAATAAACCTTGTTTTTCTGAAAACCCTCAAAACAGTGAGTCATTTAACTTCAAGGAATTATTTTGAGTTCAATACTCAATGTATGAATGTAAGACCACTTGGAAAGTCTTCCTAACTCATTAGAGGACACCCATGATTTTTGGCTTGACTTGGAGATGCATAGAAAGACCCCATTTTGGTCCAAACATTCTCTCCAGATATTCTGCCTTTGAAGTCACAGCATCTAGGCTGACTTTGAACTTATGTTACAAAACACTTTCCCAAAAAGAGTGGTCCTAACTTATTTTTCCCTTTAACTTCAATGTCTTAGGGAACTTTTTGTATAAAATGGGCCTCTAGATAATTTATTTTCATTTTCTAAGATTTTTTGACATTTCAGTCGATAGTACAAACTCTATTTCTGAGTAACCTCCATTGTTCATATGATTTCTCTCAATCTGTAATAGTTATTAATAATTGGATTTTTGGGTTGTGTTCTAGACACAATAAGGAAGATCTCCAGAAAATATCATGCATTGAAAGCATTCCTAACCCCTCTTTTCCATTTTTACAAGATCATGTTACGGTTCTATCCACTATTCACAACAAGCACACTTTTACTTCCCCCCTTTGATTTGATGCTTACATGCACTCCAAATTAGCTCATGTCTTAGGAAGAAGTTCATACTACATTTTTACATATCCCATGATGATTTCATTCATTCGTTCATACACATTCTAGACTTCTAAGTCATTTTAGGAATCCATGAACATAAAACACACTACAACCTTGGCACATTCTAGATACATACATTGCATCCATGCAAGATTTGGGGCTTTCATGGCTCCTAATCTAAGAAGATTATAAGGAACAAATTTGATCACACGTCCATGCTTTCCTCTCTATCCAATCTTCCTTTCTCATCCGTCCCGGGGATCGAGAGGTCTTCTTTTCTCAAAGATTAACATGCATCATACTAGCTTGCTAAACATATTTTGATTTCTGTGATTATTTGTTTCAAGAACAATTCATGTCCCCTTTAGATTAGGGAAACTTAATTACTTGATACATGATTTGACGATTTTTCCTAGGTTTATTTGTGTGATCTTTCACTTTACATTGTATGATATTTGGCTTAGATCTTATAAATGATATCTTATCTTTAGATCTTCCATTTCAAGTTTCTTATGTAATGTAGTATACTATCATAGTATTATTTGTCGAACCAAGCATAGTATAAGATGATTATTTGGATGCTAATTGAGGCCCGTCGAAAGACGGGGCGAGTTGAGGGTGTTTTAGTTGCGACAAAGGCTCCTTCCTCTCTCGTACCAAAACCCCGAGCCAAGTTCTTTGGTTATGAAGGGCCGGTGCCCTTTATCCGTTTGGGTGAGTCAAAATTAGGTTTCTTGGTTCCTTAAAGACCAAGTGGCGACTCTGTATCTGTTTTCAACAGACCTTCTCTTTTCCTTTTCAAGACAATCTCAAACAAACAAGAGGTGGAATTTCGCCATGTCCACACACATCTTTTAAAGTTTACTATTGTTACAAAAGACAATTCAAATCAAAACAAAAGAAAATTTTGGTTGAGAAAGAGGACTGGATCCTTTTGATACCCAAATAAATTTTGTTTTCCCATCTCTCATTTCTTTTTTTCTTTTTTTATTGTTTTTGTTTTTAAATTTATTTTCAGTACATTCAATAATTTTCAGTCATGTCAAACTTTAAAATGATCCTATGTGTACATCTGACTTTCATTAGCTGGTTTGATAGGAGTAATTTGCATGATCCCAACATCACCAGATATGTCTAGTGCGGTGAATGACTCTAGAGGTACCGAAAAACTAGGTAAAGCCAGAGCTATCTCCTAGCCTCTTACCGATGTTTTTAGCTTGCTAGTAATTCTAGACCCATCTCTTTAACTAGAGGTGGATGGGGGATCGTGACAACTTGGACGCTCCGGATTGCGTAGCCTCTTTTGTATAGGTGCAGAGGATACTAGTCGCACCATATATGTATCCAACTTAGTGGATGCACTTAGGAATTTTCAGAAGTTTTTCTTTTACTCTATATAAGATAAAATTGACACGTTAATGTTAATTTGGGTTTGTTAATAGCATACAACACTTTATCACATGTTTTAACTATTTTTAAATGCTAAAAACTCTTTAAACTTTAAATATTTTGAAACAAGGTGAAAATATTTACTGAATTTAAATGAATGAGTAAGCATAAACTATGCAGTTTAAAGACAAGTAGTGGAAACTAATTAACTCATGTGAGCTTTTGTGCCAATCTCTCTTTATGAGGGTTACTATTCTTTTCACTCTCATTTTATTCTTTTTAACATATCACTCGTTGGAAGTCTCATTATTTTTTTTCTTTGACTGATCATTAGAAGAGAACGTTCAGGATTTACCATTAGAACTTCTAAATTACTTGAATGAACAAAGTCAATCTATTTTAAAAAATGATTTAGGCCATCTTTTCTTTTAAATGCACCCCCCTTCACCTTATATTTCCTTATTCTCATTCTATCCAAATCATGCCTTACTCTAAATGGGAGTACAAACCTCACTTTTATATCCAGGTATGTGATTGGACTGTAATGACATTGCAAGAAGTGGTAAAGAAAGAAAGGAGTTGATTTAAAAATAAATAAATAAATAAATAAATGAGAAACTAAAAAGAAAAAAAATCAACTATACAAATGATAGAAATGAGAAGAAAAAGAAGAAGTTGGAATGAACTGCGCAAACACTCCAATCACATGCTTAGAACAAATACACCCCAAATCTCTTACTATTCTTAATTTCTAACCTACCAGTCAAAGTCCTAATGATTTAAAAGAAATTGATTTTTAAATTTAAGTGATAATGATGTTCTCCACGGTAGATCGCTCTTCTAATGCTAAGTATTCTTTTATGAGACTTATTGTACTCCAAATGCCAATATATTGAGGCATCAAAATGGAAGCAATTCCTCTATCTTTTCTTCCCTACCAAGTGAGATGTTCTCTACACCGATTTCTGAGAGTTTCTCCTTAAAGAGAGTGAAATCCTAGTGAGATTTGAGTTAAAACTACTAATTTTATGACTGTTAATAGTTATGTAAACTTTAAAGTTAAGATCAGTTGCTTGACTTTTCAAGTACACACTGTGAGTTTAAAGAGTATAAAAAATTCTGCCATTGACAAACTGTGAGTATATGTGTTGCATTACTATTACATACTTGGAAATTTCATTTTATTGCCAAATTTAATCTTATCTGTTGTAAAAGGAGAAAATCTACCTTTATTTTTTTATTTTACTTTTACATTTAAAAAAAATAATAAAAATTGAATTTTGTGGGTATATTCACTGCAAACCCTCACGAGACAACACTCATCCACTAGGGGTAACCTAGGGGTTTAACGGCTTGTTGCATACGTTAAATGCAATCGCGATTCCTGCGACAGTGAGTTAGGTAGTTTTCTTTTTCTTAGTTTATTCCTAACTTTTAATAAAACTTTTAGAACAATGTCTCTTTCACTTCATTGCTAGGGACTAGCAATAAGTTAGTTGAGGGGTGTGACAAACATTGAATATTGCACATTTATGTGCCAATATAATAGATATAGTGCTCATTTAATCCCCCAAATCTCTAGTTTTACATGCATATTTGAATTAATATAATTTATTGGTGATGTCACTCAAATGCATGTAATTATTTATTTTTACATATTTTATATGTTTAGGTAAAAATGAAGTGAAATGAAGGGAAAGAAATGAGTAACAACCACATGGGTTATTTCCCATGTGGCTATTGTAACTTACAACGTCCAAAAAAAAAAGAAAAAGAAAAAAGACAAAATGAAAGAAAGTTGTCAAAGCAAATTAATTGCTGGACAATGACACATACGTATACGTATGTAAAAAAATGCAAAAAAATGCCTCTCTCTCTCTCTCTTTTCAGCACAGGTTTTCAACAACTGTCAAAATAGAAGAAGAAAACAACGATCACGCGAAGAGAAGAATTGCCAAAGTGACGAAGTGAACGACGAAATTATCACATAAATTCGTCTATAAAATGGAGAAGGGCATCAACACCAACAGACAGCCTACAACAAACAAGCAGGACAACTTCACAACACACACTGTTAGGGAGAGAATGGTATAGAGAAGTTATCATGTGAGCACTTCATATTGTCCATAGAAATAAGGAAACTTTAGTTTTTCTTTGCCTTTTCTAGTTCTAGTAGCTGTAAAAATTTACTTTTATGTAATTGATGATTTCATGTTCAAAAAAATATGTAGCAAAACTATGTGTACTGCATTTCTCAAAATAAAATTTTTGTTTTCTTGTATGACCTTTGTCAATTTGTAGTAGTAAAAATATTCCTATTAAAGTTTAGATTTAATATTTTTAGTCTAGTAATACTTGTAGTTGTCCCCTAAAATAGTTTGAAACCCCAAATTTTCAGTTTTTATAGCAATATTTTCATTCACTAGAAGACAGATTTTGCAAGTAAATGCCAGATTTCTTAGCCACGTAGTTGTTATAATCACCTACTAAAGTCCAAAGCACACCATACCCATATCTCACTCCAAAATTAGATTAGGATTTGATTTGACCTTATTTGTGTTCTTGAAGTTAAACCACTGTGAACCCACAAGAAGTCAAAGTTAAAGGTTTAGTATTTTATTACTGATTCAGTATTTCCATTTATTTATGTTTTATTAGCCTAGTTGTACTAAACTTTGTTATTTTGCAGATTCCACAAATTCAACCCCAACTCATGTTAAGTAAAGAAAAAAATATTTTAATATTTTATTTCACCCTTATCTAAGTTTTATAACTTTAATTTTAATTGGGCAGTCATTGTGTATATCTATTTAATCTTTCTTTAAAATATTATTTGGAAGACAGTTTCATTTCCAAAATGGTAGGCTAAAACTTTAATTGGGGATATGCAATAAAAACTTAGAAACCACAGCTTCTGTGCACTAATCTTAAATGGGCAAATTTATCTAGTGAGTTGTTTTTCAATTTTTGGCCAAAAATATCTATGTATCCATAGTATATGACCACTTAACATGTTTACATACTATGGCTATATTGGGCTCATGAGATTACATATTTGAAATAAGAATCTAATTATGTGGATTGTCAAACTATGCATTTTGTCATAAAAAAATGCCTACCATACTCAAACAATTCATATGATAAAATTTATATTTCAAATATGTAATTATATATATTTCTATCAACTAATGGACATGCAATTGTGTAGTGGCAGAGGGGTGGGGACTAGGCGCCGAATAACCCACGTCCGTGATGAGTCACAGTTCGAACCTGGCTACTACCCAATTGCCTTTTTATTTTTTTTAAACCAAACAACGTCGTTTCATATCAAACCTGACACACTTGATATGACCTTGACTAGTGAAGTTTATTTTCAAATAAAGAATGACTCTGCGGTCTTAAATGCCAAATCCTTTTCAAATGCACAAAAGTTGTGGAATCTAATATTGGTTTGCATATTACCAATTCCTTTATATCATTTCCCCCTAGTTAATTAATATTTTCTATTTTTAATAACTTTGCTTAAATGTCTGTATTATTTCTATCTTTCGCTATTATTAAATCCAAAAAGTTTATCTCACCAAAATTTAGCTTTTATTTATTTTTCTTCCTTTTCTTACTAGTATCTTAGTTAATTTATTTTGCACTGTTAAAATTTTTTACCGTAAACTACTTAGGAAAAAATAGCTTTTAATTAGTTTATTGCAAAAATATAAAAACTAGTACTTTAGTAAAACCCCACAAAAATCAATCATCTTTTATTTTCATTTTAGTGACAAAATAATTATTGCCTATCTTTGTTTCCATTCCCTGTGGGTTCGACCTGGACTTCCAGAAATTTTTTTACTTGTACGATCACCTACACTTGGGTGTGATAAAAAAACACATGAATAGGATGTCGTCATGCATCTCCATCAGCCCTTGGGGCAAACTGGAGGGAATCAACAACCAGCTGCATATGTAGGAATACAATTCCGACAACCCATGATGCACAATGAAGGGCAATTGCAGGCGCCTACGGTAGGTTTTCCAGGTCATTAGCTTGTCGATAATGAGGTACGTAATCTTATCAGCCTAATTTCATGATCACATCCTTGTAGGGATGAATAGAGACGAAATGGTATAGGCTATTAGAGAACAAGTTCATAGGCAAGTTACGGAATAAGTCAATGACCAATTGAGAGAGTAGTTCGGGGTAGTATTTAGGGCCCCTATCCATCCTCAATACCAAAAACCTTACCCATATTTCATTGACCGAATGTTTGAGCTCCCAACGTATTTCAGAATACTTGAGTTTACTTTGTTCTCTGGTGAAGATAGGCAGACCACACTAGAACACATTGCAGGTTTTATTGCACAATATGGAGAAGTTTCCCATAATGACATGTTAAAATTGAGATTATTTGCACACTGGACCTGCCTTTACTTAGTATGTGAACCGTCCCATAGGTTCAGTTCAAACTTGGCAGGATATGGAAAGAATCTTCCATAGTCAGTTCTATCAGACTAACCCAGATGTGACTATTGTTGATTTGGCCAGACTGAAACAGAGTGCAGGAGAGAATGTAGAAACATATATTGCTAGGTTTAAATCAACTCATAATGGGTGTAGGGCTAGGTTGCCAGAAGAAGAGTATGTGCGTCTAACCGTAGATAATTTAAAGTCAACACTTAGATGTAGTTTGTGGGCAAATAATTCACGGATTTGTGCCATGTGGTTGATGTTCTGGCACGATATGAGAAGGTGGTTGATGAAGAAAATCAAAAGAAAAATAGTACAAGAAGAGTGTATTACAAAGGACATCATATGCCTGCACATCTAGTTGAAATTGAGGATGATAGTCATGCTAATGAAGATAATGAGAATGAGTATGAATGTGCTGTAGTCGAAATAACGGCTCAAAAGCCATTTTTATGTGATGTCTTGTGTGAACCACCCTAGGTTCAAGGAAAACACCCTACCAATCAAACTAATAATCCTGGCAAGAAATATGGCATAATAAATGAAGAAATCAAAGGTAAAACTTATTATAAATGGCATAATAAATGGAATCATAGTACTAATAATTGTACAACTTTTCATGAGTCCAAACAAAAATGGATTAAAAATGGAACTGTAAAATTCCCTAATGATAAGCCTGCACAAGAAGTTGACAAGAACCCGTTCGTGGCTGAGGCACATGTCAACATAGTATTAGCTCATTTTACAAACATGATAAAGCCAGCTAAACCAAGATTGCATATTCAAGTTGCTTCCTCCAGTGCTGGAATAATGAAAAGTGTGGTTTCAAAGCCTAGAGGTTTAGATCCAAAGGCACCACCATTTAAAACAAGTGCAGGGGTTGACTTCCATGCTGCCAATCCCTATGATTAGTATATGATCTCAAGAAGGTCATTACATGAGTTGGCAAAGGCTAGTGAACAAACAGTTCTCTATATTAGCTATACAGAGGTATTAGCAGTTCCATTTTGAAACCAAACCCATGATATCAGGTATAATGAATGATATCAGTGGTAGAAAACAATCAAAGTAAAGTTGTTCAAAGACCAGGGGGTTTTAGGTTATGTTGAATAAAAATAAGTCTGAAAAAGGAAAAAGGGACATGGAGGTCATTTAAAGGCAAACCTAACAAGCCTGGTCATGGCAAGAATTTAAACAAACAGAACAGGTTCAAGGGTCCAACTAACCAAGGTTAGAAGAGAAGTTCAGAACCTGCATCATATCCCAATACCAAACCAAGGGTGGTTCATCGGGAGTGAACAGTTCCCATTTACATGCCTTAATTCACATTTGTTAGCACTTAGTAGCCTGTTTTCGTGTACATTTTACTTTGTTTTTAACTTTTTGTCAAGTTTTGGAAGAAAGCAGGAGTTCTAGGCTACTTGGGGTGTGAAAATAGAGCAAAAGAAGAAGAAAAGGCCATATCGCTCGCGTGGCCCGCTCACACGATTTGTGGAAAAAACCTAAGTTACGCATTATGATGTGTTGAAGACTCCTACACAAACGAAATTGCCTGAATGCGTCCAGAGAATAAAATGCAATTGTTTTAGTCGGATTAGGTTTATGAAAACCTTCCTAATCCCTCTACAACTATATAAACATGATTCTAAATCAATTTTAGGCGACACAACGTCATATCATACAACTTTGGAGGGAAGAGAAGAAGAAAATCTAGCTTGAAGGTTTCTAATGACAACAATCATCTCCATCTGCATGTTTTCATCAACTATGTAAAACAAAACTTCTAATCTAGGGTTTCAATGAAACCCAGCTATGTAAAGGGGGATTCTCTGCTTTCTTTCTTTAGGGTTCTCATGCATTGGGATAGTTGATTGTATGTTTGTGGATTATAAATTTATAATCATTTTCAATGTTAATAATCAATAATATTTTGGGTTTATTCTTGTCTTAGATTCTCCCTTATATTTATTGAATTCAATGTTCCTCGATTTCTATGATTGATAGGAATATTACATGCAATAGTGCTTACTTGATTGCGATGTTTATATCTTTTATGATTCATGCTTAGGGAAGATGGGTTGTGCTACACCCTTTTTATAGGTAGACAATCCATGCCAACCAAAGATGAGTTTTGCTTAGAGTAAACTAGTAATATCCTCTTGTTGATACTATCGGGCTTGTAGCTATGGTAGATCTTAACTATCCAATCATTGATCTTAAAGTAGGAAGTATAGACCCCCGATGCATGGTTAGTGGTTAATATGTAATCCTAGTTTCCATTCACATTTATTAAAACAACTTTAAATATTGCACTAGTTTAATTAGTTTTAATTTCAGTATTTCCATATTATCGTAATTTAATTCGTAGTAGTAGTAAATTCATAAATCAATCGAGCATCTGTTTTCTATAACTATTTAGAGGCAGCTTTTATGAATTAAAGGATTTAAATAAACAGTCTCTGTGGGTTCGACCTTACTTTCACACTACGAATCTTAAAAAATAAAGCATACTTTTCATCTTGATTTTGACGAGATCAATTTTTGGCGCCGTAACCGGAGATTGTGATATTTTAGTAATTAATTTATAGAATCTTCATCTAGTTAGTTAGTAAATATTAGGCTAGATTTTATTTCCCTTATTTTCCAGTTTAATTCTCAAGAAACTAAAATTATCTATTATTTTGCAGCTCTTTAGCCATCAAATTCTAGCGCTTTGGAGTGGAGCACCAGTGGACATCAACAGAGCTTACACAAATCTTAAATAAAAATTTGCAAAACTCAAAATACCAAGTAACTCTGCGTTGTTTTAACTTCCCATCAAGGCACTATAAGTCAAAGAGCTGAAACGCATTACTTGTATTAGCTTAGATGTGAAGTGCGCGCGTGCATTAGCTAGCAAACCCGGGGCGCTGGGCTTTGACGCGAATCATTGCATAATAGGATAATTGCAGGCATCATAGTAGTGTTGTGTGCCTGATTCCTTATTTGCGTAGTTTATTCTTTTATTTAGTTGAGTCAGTCTTAATCATAGTGTTATTTTCTTTAGTTTATGTTTGGTACGCGTTCGAGTAAACCTGCTTTGCATTCTTTAAATCTTGAACTTGAGCGAACACTTGAGTTATTAGGTCCTCAAACCAAGCTTCTAGAGCTCTGTTGATGTTAGACGACGAATTGGCCCCTAAACAATTATCTTTATTCGAGTCTGAAATCCAAAACACTCTTAAAAGCTTAAGAAAAACGAACACAACAGGAACAACCAAAATAATGGAATTAACCCTAATATACCTCCACCTCTGCCTCTAAAAGATTATTGTACTTCTACGGCCTATACACCACCGTCATGCATAGAGCTGCCGGAGATAACTGCGTCTCACTTCGAGATCAAGTCATCAACCATTGCACTTCTACTGTCTTTTCACGGTTGTGTTTGGTGAATTTCAAGATATATGTGCTACATTGAAAATTTAGAATTTGACTGATAATGAACTTAAACATTGACTTTTTCCTTTCTCTCTTAAAGATAAAGCTAAGTACTGGCTCCAATATCTTGAGCCAAACACTATAAGAACATGGGAAGGGTTGCATACGACATTCCTACAAAAGTTTTTTCCCATCACCTGAACTAATCAAATCCGAAAGTCTATAACAAAACTTACAATGCAAGATGGTGAAACATTGTATGATATGTGGGAACAATTTAAAGAGCTTTTACGCTCTTGCCTTCATCATCAAATCCCGAAATGGCAATTAGTACAAGTCTTCTATGAGGGACTAGTTTCCACTGTTTACAGCACAGTCGATACTATATGTGCTGGAATATTCCTTCACAAAAGTGCCAACGAAGCTTGGAAAATATTTGAAACAAACTTTCCTAATGCATATAGGCCTCAACCCAATCAATACCAACAGCATCCCTTCCGTGCTAATCCTCCAAGGGATAAGTCTTTTGAAGAGAGTGTGTTGGCATCTTTAAAATATTTAGAAGCTCAATCTCAGTCACAATTTAAACTCGTTAACTCCCATACACAATCTATTGCTAAGTTAGAGTCCCAAATGGGACAACTAGTTAACATGTGAAATCATCGTAATGAAGGGAAATTACCGAGTCAATCGATTCAAAATCTGAAAGGGCAATATGAAGTAGGTACATCAAGTGACCAAGTGAAAGCGGTATCCACGAGAACAACTGCGCGTCCTAAGGAGATTACACCTCCTCCTGAACCCAGAAAAGATAAAGGAAAGGAGGTCAATAAAGAATAAGACGGGAGTAATAATGACGTTAAGAAGGACCCGAATCCTTTGGCATATAACACATCTAATGCAACGAACCCATCAAATTACGTGCCTCGAATGCCGTTCCCACCAGGCATAGATGCCCCATCTCACTTCGAGAAGAAGGGAATGAGACCGGAGAATATTTTAGAGACTTTTAAGGAAGTAAAAATCAATATCCCGCTTCTCGATGCCATTAAGCAAATTTCTCCTTATGCTAAATTTCTAAAAGAATTATGTACTCAAAAGTGGAAATCTCGAAAACATTTATCTAAATAAGTATTTTTAACGGAGAAAGTCAAATCTATATTTCAAAAAATACGCTCAAATATAAGGACCCGGGTACACCGACAATTGCATGTCATATAGGTCACAAAATTATCCACCGGACCCTTCCCGATCATGGAGCAAGCGTAAACCTACTCTCCTATTTAGTTTATGAACATCTTGGCTTACGCGAACTAAAACCTACCGCTACTACTCTATAGCTAGCAGATCGTTCTATTAAAGTTCCACGTGGCGTGATAGAAGATGTTTTGGTGAAAGTAGATAGGTGTTATGATCCGGTTGATTTTATTGTACTAGATATAGAACCAGTCCTTGACGCTAGTAAACAAGTCCTGGTTATTCTAGAACGTTCGTTTCTAACTACGACCAATTCAATGATAAATTGTAGGACTAGAGTCATGGATATCACATTTGGGAATATGACTGTTCGCCTAAATGTATTTAACTCATCAAATCAAAATCATAGAGATTACGAGGAGGAGGATTGTTACACAGTAGACTTAATTAATGAATAAGTGGAAGAGGCAGCCCCTTTTATACTAACCAAAGAAGCCTAGAACCGTGTTTATCACATTTCAACTTTGATAATTTTGATGTTGATAAATCAATTGAAGAATTAAATAGTGAATTGGAATTAGTGAACACGACAAATGTACTTCCTTGGAAGCCTAAGATAGAGGCCCTTCCTCCTCTCGCACATATACCCGCATTATCGTCCACCGAGTGTCCACCGACACTTGAATTAAAACCATTACCTCACTCTCTTAAATATGCCTTTCTAGGACCTAATACTACACTCCCGGTCATAATAGCATCGAACCTATCTAGGGACCAAGAGACGCAACTATTAAAGATCCTAGGAGATCATAAGAAATCGATTGGTTGGGCGGTAGACGACTTTAAAGGAATTAACTCGTCTGTATGCATACACCGTATAAACTTAGAATAAAATGCTAAACCTTCTCGAGAATTGCAAAGATGACTTAATCCTAATATGAAAGAGGTGGTAATGAAAGAAGTGATCAAACTTTTTAGATGTGGGCAAAATTTATCCAATTTTCGATAGTAATTGGGTCAGCCCCACGCAGGTTGTTCCAAAGAAATCGGGCATCACAATCGTGCTGAATGAAAAGGGAGAACTCATTCCCACCTGCCAAACCACTGGTTGGTGAGTATGAATCAACTATCGTAAACTTAACACCATGACCCGTAGAGATCCTCTTCAGTTTATTGATCATATCTTGGAACGTCTTTCTAGTCAATGATCCAAATAATTTTCTTGATGGTTACTCTGGTTGCAACCAAGTGCCTGTCTATCCAGATGACCAAGAGAAAATGACTTTCACATGTCCCTTTGGCACCTTTGCTTACCGATGCATGCTGTTTGGCTTGTGTAATGCACCAGCCACTTTTCAATGATGCATGATGGCAATCTTTTCGGATGCGGTTGGAAAGTTCCTAGAAGTATTTATGGATGATTTTTTAGTTTTTGGCCCTACATTCGAAGAGTGTCTCCAAAACCTTATGAAAGTCCTCGCTCATTGTGAGGAAGTGACTTTGGGTTTGAGTTGGGAAAAGAGCCATTTCATGGTTCAAGAGGGGACAATATTGGGTCATGTCGTATCAAAACATGGTATAGAAGTCGATAAGACAAAATTTGAATTAATAGATAAGCTTCCACCATCGTCTTCTATCCACCAAATTCGTTCGTTTCTCGGTCACGTTGGATTTTATCATCAGTTTATCAAGGATTTTAGTAAGATTTCAAGACCCTTATACAACATGCTTGCCAAGGATGCTCCATTCATCTTTGATAACAACTATCTTAAAGCGTTTGAAACATTACAAACTCTACTTTCTATGGCCCCAGTTATCCAATCACCTAATTGGACCCTCTCGTTTGAACTTATGTGTGATGCTTCCAAATATGCTGTCGTGGCCGTTTTGGGCCAGAAAGTGTGGATACCGGCATTTGGGCCCACTTTTAAAACATTTTCAAATACAAATTCAAATACAAAGAGTCGCCACTTAATTTTTTTTAGGAAAATTAAGAAACCATTTTTTAAAAACAAACCGATCTTTTGCGAAACCAAAGATAATCTGGGTCCGGGGATTATGGAATGAGAGGGGAAGGAGCCCGACGGACTAAAACACCCCTTCTCATCCTATCTCCTGATAGGCCTCTACTCAACATCTTCTTTAATCGAATTAATAATCTAAGCATGCCCTCAACTAATACATAGATATAAGTATACATATCACAAGCATGTCAAAAGGGTGCAAAATTGCTAACTGGTCGGGAGAGAACAAATCTTAATTATATGCCTTAATTCACATTTGTTAGTCTTTTTTATCCTATTTTTATGTAGTTTTACTTTATTTTCTATTTTTTTTTAGGTTTTAGAAGAAAACAAGGAGATCAGGTTAAAATAGGTGAAAAAAAGGGAAGAAAGAAGCAGAAAAAGACACATCGCGCGCGCGGTCTGCGGGCGCGAAAACCCAGAAATCGCGCGAGCGACCCTCCCATTTAAGCGCTCGCGCGGCCCGCTCGCGCGATTCGTACAAAAAGCAAACTTACGTATTTCACTATTCTGAAGAGCTCTGTGAAAACGAAACTGCTTGAAGACGTCCAGATTGAAAATAACACCTGTTTTAATCCGTTTCGGGAGAGGAAAGCTTGGATAATCTCTTGTAAACCATATATATATCTAGTTTTTATGATTTTTAGGGGTTACACACCTAGAGATCCATTCACATACATTCATTGAAGGCAAGAGGAAAGGGAAGAGCAAGCTTGAAGGTTTCTAATGGCTTACATCAACTCCATCTTCATGCTTTCACCCATCATGAGCCACTAAACTCCTAATCTAGGGTTTCAATGAAACCCTAGCTATGTAAAGGGGGATTCTATGCTTTTCTATTTTAAGATTTTATGTTTTGGGATAGGGATTGTATGTTGGTGGATTTTATATAATCAGTTTTTAATGTTAATAATCAAGAGTATTTTGGATCTATTCTTGTCTTAGATTTTTCCTTATGCTTATTGAACTCAATAGTCCTTTATTTCTGTGATTGATAGGAGTATTTACATACAATGGTGCTTATTTGATTGTGATGTTTACATCTTTTATAATCCATGCTTAGGAAAGATGAGTTATGCTACACCCTAGTCATAGGTAGATAATTCATGTGAACCGTAGATGGATTATGTTTAGATTAAACTAACGATATCTTCTTGACGATACTATTGGGCTTGTAGCTACAATAGATCATAACTATCCAAACATAGATTTTAGAATAAGAAGTATAGACCCTCAATGCATAGTTAGTGGTGGATTTGTAATCCTAGATCCCATCTCCATATATTTAAGCCAATTTCCAATTTCGCATATAAGTTTACTTAGATTTAATTCTAGATCTTATTTCTAAAATTTCATAGTTTAATGAATAGTTTAAATTAGTAGTGATAATCAAAACCTAAATCAATTCAACTTCCGATCTTCTTATAACTAGATAGATAAGATTCTAATAATTATAGGATTAAAAGTTAACAATCTCTGTGGGTTCGACCTTTACTTTCCACGCTACAAATCTTTTGAAAGTAAATCATAAATAAGCATACTTTTATATCTTGATTCCGACAAGATCAATTTTTGGCGCCGTTGCCGGGGATTGAAATATTTTTACCGTTAATTATTAGAATCATAATTTACTTAGTTAGTAAATATTAGTTTCCTCTTTATCTTCTTTGTTTTTAGTTTTATTTTAGAGTCGCTAAAATTATTCTTGTTCTACAGATCTCAAGTCATCAAGACCTAGTACGTTCGAGTGGAGCAGCTGTGCACGCCAACAGAGCTTACGCGAACCTGAAAAGAAAATTGCAATAAAAATCAAAAACAAGTAAATTCGCTAAGTTTTTAAATTTCGCATCAACCACTGTAAGTCAGGGCGCTGAAACGCAATACTTGCATTAGGGTAGGTGTGGAGTGAGCACTGCATTAGCTAGGAAACCCGGGGCGCTGGGCTTGACGCGGTCATTGCATTACAGGATAATTTCATGCATCATATTAGTCTTGTGTGCTTGCATGCTTGGTTATTAGCGTAGTTATTTTTATTTTTAATTGAGTCGGTCCTTAGTTTATGTTTGGAACTCGTTCAACTAAACCTGAATTGAATCTGCTTAATCTCGAACTTGAACGTACACTTAGAGGCTTTAGGTCATCAGCCCAAGCTTCGAGAGCTTGGTTGATGTTAGACGACGAGTCCACACATGAACCGTCATCTTCATTTGAATCAGAAATCCGTAGTATGCGTAATCGTTTAAGAAAAACTAAAACAATAAAAATCGAACCTATTCCGATGGCCGATTTTGGACATAACCAGAACAATGGGAATAATCGGAATGAGGGGGATAATCTTAACATACCCCCACCACCACCATTAAAGGACTATTTCACTCCTACGGCCTACACACCACCGTCGTGTATTGCATTGCCGAAAGTGACGGCAGCCCATTTTGAAATCAAATCCTCAACTATTGCGCTCCTGCCGTCAGTTCACGGGCGTGTTAAGGAAGACCCTTATAATCATCTGGGCGAATTTCAGGGTATCTGTGCGACTTTAAAAATTCAGAACTTAACAGATGATGAATTAAAAATGCGGCTTTTCCCGTTTTCACTTAAAGATAAGGCAAAGTACTGGCTCCAATCGTTGGAGCCAAATTCAATAAGAACATGGGATGAGTTGCAAACTGCGTTCCTACAAAAATTCTTCCCCATAACTAGAACGAATCAGATTAGAAAGTCAATAACTAATTTTACAATGCAAGATGGGGAGACACTTTACGATACATGGGAACAGTTTAAAGAACTCTTACGTTCTTGCCCTCATCACTAGATACCTAAATGGCAGTTGGTGCAAGTCTTTTATGAAGGATTAATTCCTACCGTTCAAAATACCGTCGATGCTATTTGTGCGGGGACGTTCCTCCACAAGAGTGTCGATGAAGCATGGAAGATATTTGAAACATTAAGTGAAAACTCTATGCATCAAGCGGTATCCGTGCGACCTGAGGGACACCTTCTACCTCATCCAAAGAGAGAGGCGAAAGTTGAGTCTAATCATTCGTATGAAATTCAGGAACTAAATAGAAAAATGGACCAACTTATGATGATAGGCCGCATGCAAGGCCCACCTTTTTCTGCTAAAGTATGCCAGTTATGCTCAGATTCGTCACATTCAACATTAGCATGTCCGTCCGCATCCCAGTTCCCATAATTTGTAGAACAACATATAAATGCGGTTCAACAATTCCAACGACCCAATTATAACCCCACGGGGTATAAACCAAACACGACATGGGGACCTCATCCGAACCTTTCATGGAACTCCACTAGTGAGAAGCCGTATTCGAAACCCGATACAACCAATTTTCCTAATGCGTATAAACCACAGTCTAATCAGTATCAGCAGCCTCCGAATCAACAAAATCAATACCAACAGCCCTCCTTCTGTGCTAATCCTTCTAGGGATAAAACTTTCGAAGAGAGCGTGTTGGCATCATTAAAGACCTTAGAGGCCCAATCACAATCGCAATCTCAACTTGTAAATTCCCATACGCAATCTATAGCGAAGTTAGAGTCCCAAATGGGACAATTAGCTAATACATTGAATCGACGTAATGAGGGAAAATTACCAAGTCAACCTGTGCAAAATCCTAAGGGTCAGTACGAGGTGAGTTTGGCGAGTGATCAGGTTAACGCTGTCTCAACAAGGACCACTGAACGTCCTGAGGAGGTCGTACCTCCTCCCGACGCAAGAAAAGACAAAGGTAAAGAAAAGGAAAAGGGTGAAAAGGAAGAAAATTCTACTCCAGTTTCAAAAGACGCTAATCCTTTGATATCTAATAAAACATCTAAAGCAGTAAATCCTTCCAATTATGTGCCTAGGATGCCATTTCCACCGAGTGGGGAAGCCCCAGCTCACTTCACTAGAAAAAACACAAAACCGGAAGATATTCTTGAAATATTTAAAGAAGTAAAAATCAATATTCCCCTACTAGATGCGATTAAACAGATACCCCCGTATGCTAAGTTCTTAAAGGATCTATGCACTCAGAAGAGGAAGTCTAGAAACCATCTATCTAAGACAGTGTTCCTAACAGAAAAGGTTAGTTCCCTGTTTAACACTAACACTCTCAAATATAAGGACCCGGGTACTCCAACCATCGCTTGTCACATTGGTGATAAATACATTCACCGGGCTCTTCTTGATTTAGGTGTGAGTGTGAATTTGATACCCTATTCAGTTTATGAACATTTGGGTTTAGGAGAACTGAAACCGACTACGGCCACCTTACAATTAGCCGATAGGTCGATTAAAGTTCAACGGGGGGTAGTAGAGGATGTATTGGTCAAAGTTGATAGATGCTATTATCCGATCGATTTTATCGTACTAGACACTGAACCAGTCCTAGATAATAGTAAACAAGTTCCAGTCATTCTAGGACGCCCTTTCCTAGCTACGGCTAATTCGATTATTAACTGTAGGACTGGTGTGATGGATATAACTTTTGGTAACATGACTGTGCGTCTTAACGTCTTCAACGCATCTAATCAACCATATAGAGATGATGAAGAGGCAGATTGCTATGCCATAGACTTAATAGACGAATTAGTCGAAGAGGCAGCGCCTTTTATGTTGACTAAGGAAGCGTTGGAAGCATGCTTATCACATTTCAATTTTAATGATTTCAACATTGACGTAAATATTGAAGATGTAAATACTCTATTGGAATCAGTAAACACAACCAATGCACTTCCATGGAAACCTAAAACAGAAGCTTTACTGCCTCTTGCACATGAACCGGCCCTACCATCCATTGATTATCCTCCAACACTCGAACTTAAGCCGTTGCCGGATTCTTTAAAATATGCATTCCTAGGAACGAACGCAACCCTTCCTGTTATAATCGCGTCAAATTTAACTGAAATTCAGGAAGTACAACTAATACAGGTTCTAGGTAATCATAAAAAGGCGCTTGGTTGGACGGTCGCTGATTTAAAAGGAATTGACCCGTCAGTTTGCATGCATAGAATAAATTTAGAAGAAAATGCTAAACCATCTAGGGAAATGCAACGACGTCTCAACCCTAACATGAAAGTAGTGGTTATGAAGGAAGTGATTAAACTCTTAGATGCCGGTATTATATACCCGATCTCCGATCGTAATTGGGTCAGCCCAACTCAGGTTGTCCCAAAGAAATCAGGTATCACGGTTGTACCCAACGAAAAGGGAGTCCTTATACCCACCCGTTAAACTACTGGTTGGCGGGTTTGTATTGACTATAGAAAACTTAACACGATGACTCGTAAGGATCATTTCCCTCTCCTATTTATTGATCAAATCCTAGAACGTCTGTCCGGTCAGAGTTATTATTGTTTCTTAGATGGATACTCTGGTTACAACCAGGTGCCCGTTTACCTCGATGACCAAGAAAAGACAACGGTCACCTGTCCTTTTGGAACCATTGCTTACCGACGTATGCCGTTTGGCTTGTGCAATGCACCGGCAACCTTTCAACGGTGTATGATGGCAATTTTCTCGGACATGGTTGAGAAATTTCTTGAGGTATTCATGGACGATTTCTCCGTTTTCGGACATACATTCGATGAATGCCTCCAAAATCTGACAAAAGTCCTCGCCCGGTGCGAGGAAGCAAATTTGGTATTAAGTTGGGAGAAGAGCCATTTCATGGTTCAAGAGGGAATAGTCTTGGGTCACGTTGTTTCCAAGAGAGGTATAGAGGTTGATAAAGCGAAAGTCGAGTTAATAGACAAACTTCCACCGCCATCATCCATTTGTCAGATCCGTTCCTTTCTAGGTCACGCTGGTTTTTATAAACGATTTATCAAAGACTTTAGTAAAATTTCACGCCCCTTGTGCAACTTGCTTGCCAAGGATGTTCCTTTTGTCTTTGACAATGACTGTCTGAAGGCTTTTGAAACGTTACACACTTTACTATCCACGGCTCCGGTAATCCAATCCCCTGATTGGTCATTACCGTTTGAATTGATGTGTGATGCTTCCGATTATGCCGTTGGAGCTGTGTTGGGGCAAAAAGTGGATAAAATCCCTCACGTAATTTATTATGCGAGTAAAACACTAAATGACGCACAATTGAACTACACAACAACTGAAAAAGAATTACTTGCTGTTGTGTTTGCCCTTGACAAATTCCGTTCTTATTTATTGGGTTCAAAAGTCATAGTTTATACTGACCATGCGGCATTGCGTCATTTATTGAATAAGAAAGAAACGAAACCTAGGTTAATCCGATGGATTTTACTCCTGTAAGAGTTTAATTATGAAATACGGGATTAAAAGGGTTCTGAAAACGTTGTAGCTGACCACTTGTCACGAATTTTTATAGAATCTAACGATATTACCCCTCTAAAGGATTCGTTTCCGGACGAACAATTATTCGCATTAGCTACCGTAAATCGTCCGTGGTTCAGTGACATCGTCAATTTCTTAGCTACGGGACATATCCCGAACACGTGGTCTCGTTTAGACAAAGATCGGTTCTTTTGTCAAATTAAACATTATTACTGGGATGACCCATTGTTATTTAAACACTGTTCTGATCAAATTATACGACGTTGTGTTCCGGAGAGTGAATTCAAATCCATATTAAATTTTTGTCATTCTCTAGAATGCGGAGGACACTTTGGTGGCCGTCGTACGGCCGCTAAAGTCCTCCAAAGTGGGTTATATTGGCCAACATTGTTAAAAGATGCACATGAATTCTGTCAGAACTGCGTACGTTGTCAACAAACAGGGAACATGTCACATCGTGATGCGATGCCCATGACCCCAATCCTTATTATAGAAATATTTGACGTTTGGGGCATCGACTTTATGGGTCCGTTTTTCTCGTCTTGTGGTTTCGAATATTTTTTAGTCACGGTCGACTATGTTTCTAAGTGGGTGGAGGCAGTGGCGACGAGAACCAACAACCATAGAGTTGTGGTCTCTTTTATAAAAGATAACATATTTTGTCGGTTTGGTACGCCACGGGCAATTATAAGTGACGGGGGAAAACATTTCTGTAATCGTTATTTCGAAGCCCTCGTCCGAAAATATTCCGTCACTCATAAAGTAGGAACCGCGTACCATCCACAAACCCAAGGCCAAGTAGAAGTTTCAAATCGGGAAGTAAAGAGTATACTAGAAAAAACGGTACGTCCAGACCATAAAGATTGGTTACAACGATTGACCGATGCGCTTTGGGCATATCGTACAGCGTTTAAAACTCCTATTGGGATGTCTCCTTACCGACTAGTATTTGGAAAAGCGTGCCACCTACCGGTGGAACTCGAACATCGATCCTATTGGGCTGTAAAAATGTTTAACCATGATACAAAAGCGGCAGGATGTCATCGTAAACTTCAATTACAAGAACTTGAAGAATTGAGAAAGGAAGCGTATGAAAACTCGAGAATCTACAAGAACGTTCTAAAGCTTTCCATGACAAAATGATCATAAGAAAGAATTTCGAAGTTGGACAACACGTATGGTTATTTAATTCGAAATTATGATTATTCCCGGGTAAGCTACGTTCCCGATGGGACGGTCCATTCATTGTAATGCAAGTGTTCCCGCATGGAGCAGTTGAAATACAAGATACAAACGGTGGGGCACCTTTTAAGGTAAACGGACAACGGCTTAAGCCGTATCGAACCGAGGAAACAGAAGAAAGAGAAATTGAATCTATAGATCTGGTAGATCCGGTCTATCTCGACTGAGCACATGCATCGGTCGAGCTAGCGACGTAAAACTTAGCGCTTCTTGGGAGGCAAACCAAGCTTTAGTAGAATTTTCTTCAATTTTGTACACTAGAAAGTAGTTTTTGGCCATTGTCTGAACATCTGAATGCCCAAAAGATGCAATGTTTAAATTTTAGAACATATATACAAGAAAATAGAAGAGAAAAATGAGAAAACTGCATCTCGCGCGCGCTGCCCGCTCGCGCGAGGCGTCGCTCGCGCGGTCCGCTCGCGCAAGATTGTCCCTTAGAAAAAATTTCTTTTAGCTACTTCAAAGAAGCCTCAGCTTCTGTTCGCGCCAGGATTCGAGCCAGCGAGGAATCTCGCTCGAACGGCCCGCTCGAGTGACGTTTTGACTTAGAAATTTTTGGAAAAGTAAATAAATTGGACCCTCAGTATCTGCTCGCGCCTCAGATCGCGCGAGCGAATCAGTCGCTGGAGCGGCCCGCTAGAGCGACTTTCATACTTGAGAAATTTTTAAAAGAAGCCAAAACCACGCCTCAGCTTCTCCTCGCGGAGGGATTTGCGCGCGCGAAGCTCGCTCGCGCGACCCGCTCCCGCGAGGTACCCCTCCCTTTAAATACAGGGCTGAGCCCTAATTATCTCAGAACACTCACTCACTCTCTTTCTCTTCGTCTTTCTCTCTCACTCCCGGTGATTCTCTCAATCTCCCTCCACTCTCTTCACCATCAACCACCACCACATCGCCACCACCCATCATCACAGAACCACCACCACATCAAGCCGCCGCCGCCGCTGCACCGCCGCCGCTATTCGCGATTAAACAGCAACCCCCCCTCTCCTCTCTTTGTACATACAGGTATATATATATGTATATACATACAGAGGTCTATACACTTACATCCATATATATCCATATACACTCTTACACACAATTACACTTTAGGGTTTGAAATTCGGGTTCTTGAAACCCTGAATCAGATTCATGAACCCTAGCAATTGATAATTCTATATATATATACACGTATTCACACACACTGATACACACCTAATCATGGGTAGGGTTTGACATTTCCACAAACGCACAAATCTTAACCCCTAAAACTAAAATCTTGTCCGATTCAATAGACACAGATAGATATGCATCCAAACCCTAATTATGGAGCCCTAATTTCTATCACATCTTGCTTAGGGATTGTTATGTACCAAGGTCAATTAATATATAACTCAAATATATGGACTAACTTACACATTGCTTAATGACCATCTGTGTTTCAAATTTGAAATCCAAATGGGGCTAATGTTGATCAGAGCTATGATTAGCTTTGTAAATCTTTATTTGCCCTTACTACTTAGGTTTCGTATATAGGCTCCTCACATACAGAAATTTACACTGTTTAAGTGTGGATGCAACAATGATTTCTCAAATCTGTTAGGTCTTAGACGCGAATTTATCCCACACATATACGTTCAATGCTATTTTTGAATTACGAACAGTTTAAAGTATACCGCGGTGAGTTTACCACGTAGGCACATTGGAATTCACGTATGCACTGAATAAATCCCGTACCCCTGAATTTGCCTCAAGATATATAAACCAGAATCTTAATTAGGATTTCATCACAATAACTAAGATTTTCATGCAATTACGGGTGTTACCTTCACAAATAGTGCTCATATACTATACTCGTTCTACGTTCATATTAACAGCAGAATTTTGGGATCCAATTTCGAAGTCAATTTATCTAACCTTTCTTCATGGACGATCAAAGTTTCAAAGTATCATGAAGATCTATGTTGCAACATTTTTACACAGTCTGAATTATGAAACTTTATACACGAGTTGGAATACACATTGAACACATTAAAATGCCCACTCCCAATTGCACCCACATCTCATTCTAAAATATTCATATTGTGACATAGAGTTTAATTTTGAAAAAGTCTTGGACACGACCAATTATGTGAATTTAGAAATAACATGATCTTTAAACTAACTCCTGACCCTTCTACTAGATATCACAGCTTTGTGTATCGGCATATGCGTCCATATCATAATTTTTTTATTGTTTCTGAACACGCGGTGAGTACCCAGTGACTCGCCGCAAAGTGTGTGCCCTTGTCGGGACAGTGGGTGGGAAGGGATCGGCTCTTCTCACAATTTCTGGGTGTTCCCTCGTGAACTCCAATTTCTATTAAAACTGTAATTCATTTATTGATTGTGTCCCTTGCCGGGACGTTTTTTCTTGCAGGTGACCCATTCCCCCTTTCCCTTTCATTTTCTTTTCCTGGGCATATCCCTATTTTAAAGTCCACATTTTCAAATTTTTCTAAAAATTCGTACCAACCTTTTCAAACAATGACAAAATGAACCGTACGATCCGCTTCTTCTTCCCAACCGCCACAGAAAAAAGCCAAAGGAAAAGAAAAACATACTCCACCACCTCCCCCAGACGACCCTAACCCTAATGAATTAGGTCCCAAGTACGTTACCCACGGTCTCAATTACGAGGCCGCTATAGATGCTAAGTACTTCGCGTCTGATAAAGACACGAAGTGGGGCCATAGTAACCTAACTGCCTGAAAGCTGGCCCCACAGCTCTATTTTCGAAACCCAGATCTAATCAGCTACCCCCGCTTTGTCCGCCTCTTATACCCAAACCTCCGCTACCATAAACAATCTCTAAGCCAGCACGCCTTCCTGTCCACCACCATAGATGGCCACGACATTACCCTCAACCCAGATAACATCGCTGAAATTCTCCAACTCCCTTCCCATTCTTACCAAGTTCCACGATTAAACGTCCTCAACAAAGCCCACTCCTTCATACATATTATTCAGGACATGTGTGGCGGCCGCTCTGGTTCAGGGCAATCTATTCGACGATCGCATATGCCCCGCCAGATGTGGTTCGTCGACCATGTCTTTAAACGAAACCTGTACCCCCTTGGTCATGAGCAAGAACGGACCAAGGAAATTCACCATGCCCTCCACGCTGTTTACCGCAGCGATTGGTTTCACCCTGGCTTGATTATTATGGAGGGCATGCATCTTGCGGCTCATGCCATTGACCACTCCCTTGATTCTAAGCTTCTTTTGCCCTACCCTCGCACTATCACTGCTATTCTCCGGGCTAAGGCCTTTCCTATTCCTGCCGATGAGCCCATTGACGCGCATATTCCAGAGTTCGCTGCCGCTAATTGGAAGCTGAGTTTGGATCGACTAGACCTGGAGGTTAGGAGGGCCCTAGAACAGGCCCAGGCCCGTCGTGAGCAGGCAGCCCAGCGTCCACCCCCTCCTAAGGATTCCCTGTACGCTTGGACGTATGGGGATGTGTGTGCTTTCCGAGGTGAGACGCTGCGCTTGCAGTCATACATGAGGTCCTTTTTCCAGCTTCATCATCCTGATCAGCTGGAGGACATTCTTGCTCAGGGAGAGGCAGCTTACCAGTCGGCGTTTTCGCGACAGGCACAACAGGTGGCTGAGGAGGGAGTTGAGGAGCAGGGGGAGGAGGAGGAGGCTGGAGATGCTGGTGGTGATGACGATGGGAGTGACGGTGATGCAGATGGTGATGAGACAACGGGGCAGGGGAGTACAGGGTTAGAGCTGGTCTTGATTGAGGGAGGTGAGGATTTGTTTAGGTTGGGTTGGGAGATTGGGCATTTATTTATTTTTTTTCCTTTTTCATATATTTGGATGGGGAGATTCAGACATTTTCAGACATTGTGGGCCTGTAAATTATTTATTCCTGTTTTGCTTTTGCTTTTTCTTATCTCTTTCTTTTATTTATTAGGATTTTACTATACCCGGCTTCGACCGGTTTAGCTTATTTCGTCCTGTTTTTTTTTTTTTCCTTTGGGTCTGTAAATAATTTATTTTTGCACTTTTCTTTTGTTTTGTGGTTTGCTATATGTCTGGAACATTATATTCATTGCACTGACCTTATTGTCATTTACTGCTTATGATGCTTTACTTCATTACTTATAACAACTTCACAGCAGTGAGTCAGTAATGAGTAATTATCAACCCCATTGCACGCTAACAGGAATTGCTTAGACTCAGGTTTGGGGGAATTTATGCAGAAATTTCCATTAACAAGGCCGAATTATCAATTAAAAGTGCATACGATTTAATTTTGATCAATATGGTTCCACGTTAGCCTATTCACTACCGTTGCCTCTCAGCGCATGTAACTGATTAATAATTCAGGTTCAAACATTCAAGTGTAGATCATTTTTGGTATATATTATTATAATCCTGAATGTCACCTATGTCTTTCTTGCTAATAACTTGCGCTAATTATATTTCAGTTGTGACGTTTTTTTGTTTTTTTTTGGGTTTCAGGACATATCGCTACCACATATACATATAGTTACCCAAATCCTCATTTCTCCTTATCATCTTTTCACTATGGATCATCCCATTTCACCTCCTACTTCCCCTAATAGGTCTTCTAGTCAGTCGAGTTACTATTCTGACTTTAGTTCATCTTCTGATACTTCTTTACTGAGTCCTAGGATAGCCAAACTTGACAGCCCGGTTTGTCGTCCCGACTAGTGTCGTCGTCGTCCTCGTCCTCGTAGGCCCATTCTTAGCTGTTCTGATTCTTCTGACGAGGATGGCCTGTTTGGTGATGACCCTACTTCTCTTGATGGCCATTATGGTGTTCCTCCTACGTCTTCCGAGTCGTCTTCGTTTGAATCAGCCGATTCCTCGACTAATGATGACGATGAGGGTGTTGTCTCAGGATTCGCTGCTATTTCTTTATATGACCCTGTTGAGTCTAGTGTGCCTACGCCAGAGGTTACCTATCCATATAGGAACCTACCTGATTATGTGTCGGACGTTGTTCGACAGCGTCCGGGTCACCCTGACTGGTCCCCTGAGGACGTTGCCTCGATATTTGCGCCGTATTCCAGTCCTGAGGATGATAGGGTGGATTTGGGTCCAAGTGTCATTGAGGAGATTGAAGAGGGTGAGCGTCCAGATTTCCATGCTAATTTTGATGAGGTGGACCCACCGTTCGACCCTGCGGAGCACCCAGAGTGGGAGCTTGTAGATTGGTACGTTCGATCTGGCGTACAGCCTCCGTCAGACATTTTTCGTGGAGTGGACATCCTGGTGATCTTCTATGAGGACTACATCCATGTCATTGTCATGTTCCCCTCTGCATAGGGACATGCAGTGATTTGGTTTGGGGGGAGTATATGGATATTTCATTTTAGTGCTTTTGTTTCATTTTATTCATATAGTTTCTTGCTTTCGTACTTCAGAATATTTTTGTTAGTTTTCTTTTGTTAGTTTTCTTTTATTCGTTATTTCATTCATTTGTTAGTTCTTTTAATTCATTGTAAAACATTTCGATTGAAAAAAAAAACAAAACAAAAATAGAAGTATAATAATAATAGAGAAACAAAAGTTTTAGTAGTGCTATAAATAAATAAAATAAGTTTCTTAATACTGTTCAACATTGCATTCCTTTTTATTATAATCAGATTTCATTAGAATTTTGAGAATTAAAAGAGTATATAATCAAATGTTTACCGAATCTATGAGAAGATGTTTTGAGAATTATATATTATCGGAATCATTGTTTTATATCTTATACTTGCATATCTTGTCGCACTGCACGTAGTCATATGGATACATATTAACATTGAACTGTAATATACCTTGGATTTCTAAATAGTAATATTGTGGAGACTAGAACTTGGTGAGCTTTAGAGCCTATCATCCTTTTGAGGGTTTTATTACGTTTATCGAATCTCTTTGACACATCGCACTATCTCGTTGATTGGTCTCATTATTTCTTCATTTCGATTGAAAGTCGAGGGAATATTAGAATTACCATGTAATAAAAAATAAAAATAAAAATTTTTAAAGTTATTTCCTTTTTTATCATAACATTGAAAAATCGTGTGATTCTTAGAAAATGACACTAGGCCATCTGTTCTAATAGACCTTTTCGACCTTAGGCCTACCCATTATAAATATTTTTTTTATATCCCTTGTTAACCCATTTGAGCCGTTTTTAAATAAGCCACTTCTTTGATTCACCTATTATCTTATCCACTCCGATATGGAGTTTGCCACTATTAAATATTACCTACCCTATGTCCAAAAGTAGTTAGAGAATAGTTTTCATAAAGAAATTGGGCTATTAAACGACTAGAAAAAAAATATGATGTATCGAGTAGAAAAAGAAAAGGAGTCTAAAAAAAAAAATATAGTTATTGAAAAAAAAGGATATGATTCTCTTGAAAAAGAAAAGAAAAGAAAAAGAAGAAAAAAATGATATAACTGGTCGTCTAGTAAAGCCCTTGCGTTACACGTTAAGGCTATTCCTAGGTGCTTACGGACATTTTGAATCCCTTTTACCTTTCTTTTCTAAGCCTTAACCCTTGACCAACATTACAACCCGTATAAAGTCCTAGTTGATTCTATAAAAACATGATTTGGATATGTGACCGATAAGGAAAAGGAAGTTTAAACATGGTAGTAATAATATGTATTTGACGATTGATATCTATTCATGAGACTATTTTATTTCTGTCGTGTCATGCGTTGTTGAGAGTCATATGCGAATTTATTTATTTTGTACAATAATTCTTTCTCGCATATATATATTTACATCTGAGTGCTTACGCCTGTTTCAAAGTGAATTTTTTTTTAGAGTGTAATTGACAACGTGAGATTTGTAGTCGAAGCATCACTAGATAGTTATCTGATTTATATTCCAAGTTCCTAGTTGCCGTGTATACACTTGACTACTATTTCACACACATGCGAGTCTTCGATATATGCTATTGATTCTGGTGATATATGTTTTCGGATTATTTTTCGTAATATAGGCGGGCAAATGATTGGTTTACTCTTGATAATTTTAAAGTTTCACTTGAGGTTGGTTTTATCGAAAAAGGATGTGATATTGAAATATTTAAAATTTTGAATAAAATTTTTACAAGTTAATAAATATGGTTGTGGGTGACTTGTTGACGAGAACCCTCACGAGACTTCACTCGTCCGACTAGGGACACCTAGAGGTTTAAAAGGCTTGTTGCACAGGCTAAGTGCAATCGTTATCCATACGAAAATGGATTAGGAATTTTATCATTAGTAGTTTATATTATTCTTTTTGCTCGAGGACTAGCAAAATGTAGGTTTGGGGGTATGATCGGGAGAGAACAAATCCTAATTATATGCCTTAATTCACATTTGTTAGTCGTTTTTATCCTATTTTTATGTAGTTTTACTTTATTTTCTATTTTTTTTTTCAGGTTTTAGAAGAAAACAAGGGGATCAGGTTAAAATAGGTGAAAAAATAGGAAGAAAGAAGCAGAAAAGGACACATCGCGCGCGCGGTCCGCGGGCGCGAAAACCCAGAAATCGCGCGAGCGATCCGCGCGCGCGACCCTCCCATTTATGCGCTCGCGCAGCCCGCTCGCGCGATCCGTACAAAAAGCAAACTTACGTATTTCACTATTTTAAAGAGTCCTGTGAAAACGAAACTGCTTGAAGACGTCCAGATTGAAAATAACACCTGTTTTAATCCGTTTCGGGAGAGGAAAGCTTGGATAATCTCTTGTAAACCATATATATATCTAGTTTTTATGATTTTTAGGGGTTACACACCTAGAGATCCATTCACATACATTCATTGAAGGCAAGAGGAAAGGGAAGAGCAAGCTTGAAGGTTTCTAATGGCTTACATCAACTCCATCTTCATGCTTTCACCCATCATGAGCCACTAAACTCCTAATCTAGGGTTTCAATGAAACCCTAGCTATGTAAAGGGGGATTCTATGCTTTTCTATTTTAAGATTTTATGTTTTGGGATAGGGATTATATGTTGGTGGATTTTATATAATCAGTTTTTAATGTTATTAATCAAGAGTATTTTGGATCTATTCTTGTTTTAGATTTTTCCTTATGCTTATTGAACTCAATAGTCCTTGATTTCTGTGATTGATAGGAGTATTTACATACAATGGTGCTTATTTAATTGTGATGTTTACATCTTTTATAATCCATGCTTAGGAAAGATGAGTTATGCTACACCCTAATCATAGGTAGATAATTCATGTGAACCGTAGATGGATTATGTTTAGATTAAACTAACGATATCTTCTTGACGATACTATTGGGCTTGTAGCTACAATAGATCATAACTATCCAAACATAGAACTTAGAATAAGAAGTATAGACCCTCAATGCATAGTTAGTGGTGGATTTGTAATCCTAGATCCCATCTCCATATATTTAAGCCAATTTCCAATTTCGCATATAAGTTTACTTAGATTTAATTCTAGATCTTATTTCTAAAATTTCATAGTTTAATGCATAGTTTAAATTAGTAGTGATAATCAAAACCTAAATCAATTCAACTTCCGATCTTCTTATAACTAGATAGATTAGATTCTAATAATTATAGGATTAAAAGTTAACAATCTCTGTGGGTTCGACCTTTACTTTTCACACTACAAATCTTTTGAAAGTAAAGCATAAATAAGCATACTTTTATATCTTGATTCCGACAAGATCACTAACGGTAAAATATCATTCATAAGCCACATAATTCAAGTAGCAAGCAAAATGATGTGCAAGTAGGGAACTAGAGAACTTACCCGGAATCTAGCCGCAAAATGGGAAACGTGCAATGAATACAAAGAAATCCTTAGAAATGGTCTCTATACCACATATACACATAAGGCAAAACCTAGTCTAAGGTGTCACACATGAAGTCCAAAATCAATTAAAATCAAGGAATGAAATAATCTAGAGAAGGAGTTGAGAAATTGTACCTCAAATGCGCTACAAAACAAAGATTAGTACACATACCTTGATCAAAGATATCAAATAATCAACCCTAAGCTTCTAGCTTAAATCTATCAAGCATGGAAAGAATTGATAGCCATAGCACCTCTATAGATATACAAGTCTCAACTAGGAGCCAATGTAATGTCCATATAGGGGTTCTATAATCCCAACATGATCATAAGGAATCCATGTTTATGTTCAATTATGTTCAACTAAGTCTAATTTTATCCAAGAACTAGCTCTAATCATAAACGTCAACATACATGAATGAATGAATGAATATGAACAAGAATGAGATATGAATTTATTAACTAATTTGGACCACTTAGCCTCTGGATTTAACCTAAATTATCATTATTCAAGACATGATTTGGGTCCCAAGACATTAGGAAGCCATTTAAGGTAAAATCAATGAGACTAGACAAAAACAGTGACTGTTTCTCATAAATTACAGAGAGCATACCTGACTTTCAAAGATAGAAAAATCATACTTCCAATGGTTGGATCTTAAAGAATTTTGGGTATGATATGCCTCAATGAGTCTAGTGCCTAACCCAAAAAGAAAATTAAGGTTTGAACATTTAGATCTCTGGGAATATGGAAAACACTAGACATCACTCATGAATCTGCAACTCTCTGTCCAAAGATCTTGTATGATTTTCTAAAAATAGTAAACAAATGAGAAACACTTAGATCTTTTTAGGGTACCTTCCTAACACATTAAAATACTTAGAAAATATTATTAGAGGCCAAGAAAGTTCGATTAAGGTTCTAATTTATTAATTTTAAAGCGGACTTACTGTTCTGGAATTTTGGACAGAGAGTTGTTTGTTCTAAAATCACAAGACCAAACCATCTTAAACATGGAATTTCTTCAAAACAAAAATCACAGAGGTACTTGGGTGAGTTCTGAACATTCTACAATTGGTCTCATCCGATTCCAATAGATCATGATTTAATGAAAAATCTTTGATCACAGTAGGTTTAAGGATTCACTATACCATTGTTAGATTAGTGTTCATATTTCAAATCAAACTTGATCCATCATTCTAGAGAGAACTAGGATCAAGTATGACTATGACCATTTAAAATGAGTGATGAAATATAAAGTGATCCATAGATTTAGCCTTAAGAAAACCCCAGCATAAATCTCATGAGAGAGATGAGTCCTAAGGTCTTACTCAACCTCATAAATGAACGTAGGACACTTGAATTCACTTGAATCCAATATTATGAAACCCACTAGATCTACATCAATTCCCTCTACCAAATATATGGCGCTTGAGGATTCATAACTTACTTCCTTTGATTCCTCTCCCAAATTAATGATCCTAGAGGATTAAGGACCCAAACTCCATAGATTTCAATGAAATATGAAGAACTTCATGAGATTCAAAGGAGCAACAAAAGTCATGAATTAAGACTTAATTCCATCAAACAAAACATGGATATAACAATGACCCACTTTAATCTCCATATAAGCCATAAGACCATAGGAGACTAATGGATCAACCTAAAGAGGATCCAATGAGATATTAAAGATCTCATGGATTTCCAAGAGGAAATGGAGAGAAGGAGAAGTAAAATAAAAGTTTGCATGAAATCCAAATAAAAAATGCTTTCATAACTTGTTTTTGTTTTAAAATCCAAGGCTATTTCTAGATCCAAACTAATGAAGACAACTTATGAAACTTCAATCACAAACTCTATGTGATGTGTGATGAAATGAGGTAGGAAGAGAGGTTTTGAAAATGTGTAAAAGTCTTAGATCTATGAGTTTGTGATTGAATTATATATAATAAGTATAGGAATAAGGATTTAACCTCTAGATCTTTTCAGGATTTGATTGATTTGGAGAGATTCAAGCCTTACAAGCAATGCTCTTCTTCTTCTTCCTTGAAGCTTCAAGGTTCTTCAATTGAGATTTAAGGAATTGGGTAGGATTTCTATGGGGTTTTGGGTTTCTCTCTCTATATTTCTCTAAGAACAAACTCAATCTCCAAAATTCAGCTTCTCCCTTTAAGATTCAAGTCTCATTCCTCTAGATTCAAGTCTCTCTCCCTACATTCAAGTCTCCAACTTCTCCAATTGAGAGAAAATGGGGTTTTTATAGACTTTCATTATCTTAGGGGCTAAGATAAGGGTAGATAGGTCAATTAGGGATGGTGGGAGCATGGTTTGCATGACCTAGGAGTAGTAAACACGTACAAAAAAAATGGCATCGTTTGGAGCATTCATTTTATCAAAGATTAAAAAGGATTTTTGGCTTAAAAATGCAAACCAGCCCAGGCCAGCACTCAAGGAAGATGGAACGACACTCGCTGAGTGCCGAATGGCACTTACTAAGAGCCGTAGTGGCATTCACTGACTGCCGTTCGGGCACTCTGAGTGCCACTGCACAGCAGTTCAACACTATTCATAGCAATTCAGCACCTTAATTTCATTTCATGTCATTTAAGTAAATGTAATTTAATTAAGACATTAATTGTAATTAAGAAATTACCCCTCATTTGGATTCAATAAAAATATCTAAAAAATCAAAATCCTTAAGGAAAAAAAGTCAACTCTCCCTCCGAAGGCAAAATTTCCAATTTCCAGCACAATTCTTCTTAAAGACCTTTCGATTTCTCAATGTTCCTTTCATTTAAAAATTCTTAAAAATCATTTCTATCATAAGGGAGACCCAATGAACAATTACCGGGACTTTTCATCTTGAAATTCGGAAATTTTACGATTGACCCCCTTTTGACCCGTTGACTTTTCACTGGGTCAACTGTTGACTTTTTTGGGGTTCATGCTGAATTTTTCTGTTTTTCAAAATGGTTTTAAGATGCTCCGAGGACAATGCCGTGTTTCTATACGTGTTCAAAACTCATAGTCCACAAGGTGATAGGTAAATGAAAATTTTGGTATTTTTGGCTGAAAAGGGCGATTTTGGACCGAGATTCTTTTTAGAATAGAATCAGATTGCTTGTAAGAGTCTTGATTCTGATGAGACATATTCATCATTGATCTCCAGAGGTAAATTCCCCTAAGTTTAATAGTTCGGTCAAAATTAGGGTGGCTACAGAAAGTCAATAAAATCCCTCATGTAATCTATTATGCAAGTAAAACTCTTAATGATGCATAATTAAATTATACTACCATTGAAAAAGAACTGTTCGCGGTCGTATTTTCCCTTGATAAGTTTCGTTCATATCTATTTGGGTCGAAGGTGATTGTCTATATAGACCATGTATCATTGCGTCATCTTTTAAATAAAAAGGAAACTAAACCTCAATTAATCGGTTGGATCTTACTCCTTCAAGAGTTTGACTACAAAATATGAGATAAAAAGGAATCCAAAAATGTCTTCGTTGACCACTTGTCACGAATCCTGGTTGATTCTAATGATATTATTCCTCTTCAGGATTCTTTCCCAGATGAACAACTATTTGCCATATCCAACGTGAAGCTTCCGTGGTTTAGCGATATTGTAAATTACTTAGATACCGCATATGCCCCCCCCCCCCCTACTTGGTCTCGCCAAGACAAAGATTGATTTTTCTCGCAAGTTAAACATTACTATTGGGACAACCCACTCCTCTTTAAGCAGTGTTCTGATAAGATTATACGACGCTGTGTTCCAGAAAGTTAGTTTAATTCCATTTTAAATTTCTGTCACTCTTTGGAATATGGAGGTCACTTTGGTGACCGTCGTACGGTAGCTAAAGTACTTCAAAATGGGTTATTTTGGCCATCACTTTTTAAAGACGCTCATGAATTTTGCCAGAAGTGTGTGCGTTGCCAACAAACTGGCAATATATTGCATCGTGATGCAATGCCTTTCCATGGATCCTTATAATCACAATATTTGACGTGTGGGGCATTGATTTTATGGGACCATTTCTGTCGTGTTTTGGTTTCGAGTATATTCTAGTCCCGGTCGAATACATTTCCAAGTGCGGGGAGGCAGTAGCGACGAAAATGAACGACCATAAAGTCATGGTCTAATTCATTAAAGATAATATCTTCTGTCGTTACAGTACACCACGAGCTATTATAAGAGATGGAGGCAAGAATTTTTGTAATCGTCACTTCACGACCCTTGTATGCAAATATTCCGTCACCCACAAAGTTGGGACAACTTATCATCCCCAAACTCAAGGTCAAGTTGAAGTCTCTAATAGAGAAGTCAAAAGCATATTAGAAAAAATGATACGTCCCGATCGCAAAGATTGATCTCAACAACTGAGCGATGCACTGTGGGCCTACCATACAGCGTATAAAACTCCCATCGGGATGTCCCCATACAGATTAGTTTTTGGTAAAGCATGCCATTTACCAGTATAACTTGAGCATAAATCTTATTGGGCCATTAAGAACCTTAATCAAGATATGAAATCGGCGGGATGTCACCGAAAACTTCAACTACAAGTGCTTAAGGAATTACGAAATGAAGCATATGAGAATGCATGAATATGTAAAGAATGATCAAAGGCATTTCACGATAAAATGATTGTACGTAAAAATTTTGAGGTCGAACAACGTGTGTGGCTATTTAATTCAAAATTGCGGTTATTCCCAGGCAAATTACGTTCTTGATGGGACATCCCATTCATAGTAACTCAGGTGTTTCCGCATAGAGCAATCGAAATAAAAGATACAAATGATGGAACACCTTTCAAAGTAAATGGCCAATGACATAAGCAGTACCGGATTAAGGAGTTAGAAGAACGAGAGGTCGAATCCTTAGATTTGGTCGACCTAATCTATTTTGACTAGGTGCTTGCATCGGTCGAGCTGGCGACGTGAAACCTAGCATTTCTTGGGAGGCAACCCAAGTATTTGATAGTGTTTTTTCTTTAGTTTTGAACACTTTTTAGGAGTTTTTAAGCCAGTGTCTTAATGTCTGGATATCGAACAGAGGAGAATTTGAATGTTTAAACCCTTATACAAGGAAATAAGTGAGAAAAGAGAAAAAGACAATATCGCTCGTGCGAAGTTTCGCTTACTCGGCCCGTTCGCGCGATAATTTGCCTTAGGAATTTTTTGAGATTTCAAATAAAATATGCCCTCAGCCTCTTGTGAAGCTTAAAATTGCGCGCGAGAGGGGTGTCGCCCGCACAACCCGCTGGCGCGATCTTATTCCTTAGAAAAAAAATTTCTAACGTTGAAAATATAACCCAGAACATTCCCTCGCAACGGACTCACTCGCGCAACCCCTCTTCAGCTATAAATAGGGCTGTATAGCCCTAATTTCTTTTAGAATCTCTCTCTCTCTCTCTCTCTCTCTCAGTATCATTCTCTTTCTCTCTCTCTCTCTCTCGCTACAATTTCTCTCTCTCTCTCTCAGTATCATTCCTCCTCCCTTCTCCACTAACCACCACAGTATCACAGCCGACCACTGCCGACGCCGCCAGACACCACCATGCCGCCGCCGCCGCCATCATCTTCTTCAACCACTCTCCCTCTTGCCTCTTCTTTAAAGGTTTACATATACATATATTTATGCATAGTCACACACACACCCTCATTTATAATCACAAACCTTAAGTTACAGGCTTATACACAAACCTCATAGAGTTATATAGATGTATATGTATATATATACTTACACACACAAGGACAAACAGACATAAACACACACTGATTTATAGATATATATATACTTACACCTACATATATCTATACACACTCCCAATTAACAAACCGTAATCTCAACCCGTCCCAATCTCACTACTCTGAACATGAATACACATACACATCTGAATTCCTCGCACAGATATATTATACAAACCCTAAACCTAGTTAGGGTTATACAACCATCACTGCGATTTTTATATACACATATGGATGTATATTTCTAAGTTTGGGGTTGTGTTCAATTGAAATCATGTTCTTAACCTTACCCTAGACCTGGACTTTGAACCATGTTTGTTATACATTCTAGTTCTGGGACATGAATCTAGAACTTAGTTGAAAATTAGTTGGTCAGATTAATTTTGTTGGTCAAATCATAGTTTACTCAACTTTCCAAGGCCCTGGTCATAAATTCAATTAACACATAAACACTGACGTACTAATTGTGAATTAAGAATAGATTTTGAATCGAGAATCAGTAAGTTAACCGAGTGGGCACATTAAAAGTTCAAACCAAACGTTTAAGTTTAACTAACTTACTAGTTGATAATGACTTTGTTTGCTCAACAGAAAGAACCATATTAGATTCATTAAGCCTTATTCAAAATTTGATTGTATTTTTTTTATTTACTTAACACATTTTTCGAATAGACCACAAAACAAACTCATCGAATTTCTCTTCTCATCGCAAACAAATGTCAGCAAATATAATGCTCTTATATATATATACATTACTATTGAATACGTGACAAGTCCCCCATGGCTTGCCGCAGTGTATGTGTCGTAATTGGGATGATGAGTGGGAAGGGGGCAGTCCCTTCTCACAGTTGGTTGGTGTCTCCCCGAGGACCCATTTCTAGGTGCAATGTTGATTAAATTGTTAATTATTGTATCCCTTACTGGGATTTCTTTGAAATTGCAAGTGCCCGTACCCATTTTCATCTTCTATTCCTAGGTAGTAGGCCATTTTAGGGAGGGTATTTTCAAATTTTTCTCCTTTTCACCCACACCCACACCCACTTATAAATATGACCAAAAGAAAAGTTAGATCCACGTCTAGCTCGTAACCCCCATAACAAAAACAAAAAGGCAAAGAAAAACAATCATACCCCAAGCCTAATGACCTGTCCCCTAGATATGCCACCTTCAGTCTCAATTATGAGACCGCCATCGACGTTGATTTCTTCGCATTTGATATAGATGCCCGGCAAGGCTATAACACCTTGATAGCCCACAAACTAGCCCTATCACTTACCCTAGACTCATCCACCTTTTCTACCAAAACCTCTAGCACTATAAGGAATCTCTGAGTCAGCACGTGTACTTGAACACGACCATAGAAAGCCATACAATCAATATCCTGGCCAAATAACACCCATTCACACATATTGGTCAGGATATGTGCAGCGGCTAGACCGGTTCAGGGCTTACTATAAGACGATCACAGTTGCCATGCCAGATGTGGTTCATCGATAACGTGCTTAAGAGGAACTTATACCCTTTAGGACATGAGTAGGGGAGGACTAAAGAGATCCACCACGCCCTCCATGCCGTCTACCGTGGCGATTGGTTTTACCCTGGATTAGTTATTATGGACGGCATGTGCATTGCTGGACCCTCTCTATCGATCACGCTGCCGATTCTAAGCTATTCTTGCCTTATCCCCAAACCATTATAGTGATCCTCCGATCCAAAGCCTTTCCTATACCTTTTGATGAGCCTATTGATAGACACATCCTGGAAATCTCTTCCACCGATTGGAAGTTGAGCCTCGACCGACTAGACATGGAGGTTACTAGGGCTAGGGATCAGGCTCAGGCACGATAAGAGAGACAGGCACAATGTCCACCTCCCCTAGACGATACAGCCTACACGTGGATATATGGCAAAGTCCATTCTTTTCGAGGAGAGACTCTCCGACTCCAGTCCTACATGCGCTCGTACTGTCAGCTTGCACACCCCAACCACCTAGAGGAGGTCTTAACATAGGGTGAGGCTACTTACCAGTCCGCATTTCCATGACCTGCATAGCAAGCTGGTGAGGAGGAGGCTGTGGAGGGAGGTGATGGTGTTGAGGGTGGACATGATGATAGGAGTGATGGAGATGGAGATGGTGATGGTCAGGGAAGTTCAGGGCTAGAATTGGTGTTGGTAGAGGGTGATGACGAGTAGAGGTTGGATGGTGGGACATGTTTTTATCTTTTCATGTATTTTGTGGGTAGGGATTAGACACTACCAGACTATGGCATGTATATTCTTTTATTCCGTTTCTGTTGCTTTTACTCTTTCATTCTATTATAGGATAAAGTTGTTCCCAGATATGACCGGTTTAGTTTACATTTTTGTGCTTTTATTTTCTTTTTGGGTCTGTATTTATTATTTTGGTTCCTGTTCTTTACTTTTACTATATTCCTGATATGTATGTTGGTCTGACTACAAGATTAGCTTTATTGCTTGTTGATTCTGCATCCATATCCGCTGGTGTTAAGTCATGTTTTGAATTAAAAACGTATGTGATCTTTCTAATCCTTGTTATTCATTATCACGTCTCGTACGCTAAGCACTATACAAGAATCCACTAAGGTTTGGGTATGGGGAGGTGTTGCCCAAAGTTTCATTGATATTAAGATTATGTCACATAGTTTGGAACATTATATTCATCATTAATGCATGTTGTCATTCACCAATAAAGTCAATTTCATTTTCTTGTTTAATAACAAAACCTAATTAATTTGTAGTTTGTGTTTAATTTTGTTTACAGGTTTAAAACTTCAAAGATCCATACAGCTTTGCCTCATTCCTCTATTTATTTTTCCAAGCCAGTATTATGGACCACCCTATCTCTCCACCATCTTCATTGTATAGGTATTCTAGTGAGTCGAGTCATCACACAGATTATAGTACATCTACCGATGACATCTTACCTAGACCTAGTATACCTAAAGCTAAACCCTATGGTCCAGTCGGTCGTGCCGGTTGTGACCCATGTTCATGGCACTGCCATCGTCCTCGTGTCCCTATACCTATGGGTTCCGATTCTTTGGACAACGAGGACAGTCTATTTGGTAACAATCCCACACATATTGATGGACCTTACAGTGCACCTTTGACTTCTTTTGAGTCCTCATCTTCTTTCTATTCGAACGACTCATCATTCAATGCCGATGAGGAGGTTGAGCTTACTGATACCATTATAGCATAGTAGGAGGTTACATATCTGTATAGGGATTTGCCCAATTATGTTCCAGACATTGTCAGACAGTGCCCGGGACACCCTGATTGGTCCCCAAAGGATATAGCTTCCATTTTTGCATCATACGATGGTCTAGAGGAGGATGAGGTAGAGTTAGCACCAGAGATAATCGAGGAAGAAGAAGAGATAGAGTTGCCCCCATTTAATCCTGCGGAGCATCTGGATTGGGCGATGTTTGATACATATAGACGTGATGCCATGCCACCTTCGGCAGATGCTTTCAGGGGAGTGGACGTGTTGGTGATCTTTTCCATGGAGTTCATTCATGTCATTGTCCTGTTCCCACTACATAAGGACATACAGTGATATGGTTTGGGGGGAGTTTTATGGATTCTTTTATTCTTTTTCATTTTTATTACTGCTTCTTTTAGTAGTTAGTTTTCAAGTAGATATTCCGTTTAGTGGTTATTTCTTTCTTGTTTAGAAATAGTAGAAACAAATAATAATTTTTGTTTGTTAAGGAAATTTATTAGTATACTAATAATGCTCCAACATGTAATATTTTGATTGATTGACAAGATTTCTTTAGAAAGCAAGGTCATGAGAGTTCATAATTCAATGTTTACTACAGTCGTGAAGGTATGTTCTTTAAGTCATGTATCATTGGAATCATTTTTTTACATCGGTAACTTGCATAGTTTCTTATTGCACTTCATGTAATCAATTGGATGCATGTTTAATGTGAACTATAATATGATTCGGTTTTCTAAATAACTTATTGTGGAGACTAAATACTGTGAGCTGTTGATCTATTCTTCCTTTTTGAGGGTTATAAACATAATATGTTTGTCGAATCTCCTTGTTTAGTGCATTAATTTGTTGATGATAGTCTCATTATCCTTGTTTTGATCAAGAGTCGTGTCAGTATTGCGATCACCATGTTTAACGAAAAATAAAGATAATTCTTCCCTTGATATTGTCGGAACTGAAAAACCATGTAACTTTAGGATATGATCTCAGGCCCTCGTTGTTTTTCACCTTTTGGCCTTTGACCTACCCCCATTAAATAAAAAATATACCCTAGTAGCCCTTTGAGCCTTTATGTAAGCCTTTCCCTTTTAATCGCCCATTATCCTACCCATTCTGATATGGACACTACAAGGAAAAAGGCTTTTTATGTCACTTAAAAAGTGACATAAATGGAGGTGACATAAATGTTTGATAAAAGTGACATAAATGTTTCATAATACCAACACATTTGTTAATAAAAAGTGACATAAATACTTAAAAGTGACATTGATTTATGTCACTTTTAACCTAAAGTGACATAAAAGTAGAAAATGACATAAATACCAAACAAAATTATTACATCAAAGTCTTAAAAGTGACATAAATACTTTAAAAGTGACATAAAAGCTTTAAAAGTGGCATAAATACTTTATAAAAGTGACAATAATACTTGATAAAAGTGACATAAATGCTTTTTATTTATGTGGGTTTTCTTAAAAGTGACATAAATGTTTCCAAATTTTTTTAAAAAAAAATGATGATTGCATATATCAATATTACCACCCTGTACAAAACTAAATACAACTTAATAATCAATTCCAACAACTAAATTAATACTCAATAATCAATTAGTATATCATTACAACCAATCAATTCTATTCCATCTATTTATATCTACCAATCAACAAAAAAATTAAAAAACACGTCTCCAAGAACCATGTGTATGCTCAACCTAAATTTAACTCTAGATGTCATCGGAACTCAATATAATTCCACAAAGAGAGCTGCTTTTATTTTATAAGCATAAAAAACAATACATATAAACATTGTTCAGAAGATACGCATCCTTTGAGAGTATTACTAATACTAAATCCACCAGAATAACATTTTCTCCAACAAAAAAAAAGTGAGAATCCTTCCCTTTATAAAAAATGAGAATCCTCCTCTCTTACGTTCATCTGAGTTCCTCAACTGCAACAGAAAAAAAAAGTCATTAAACAATCCAATTCAATTACTCAACTGAACAAAATCATCCAGTATTACATATATACAAGGGTTTTATGAGCAGCGCATTTTCTATGGCTTTTTGGCCAACACCATCATAGCCAAGAATAATATTGAGTGATTAATGTTACACCCACATTGTGATTAGTTCATAGGGAATTTACCAATTCAGAAAATGATAATAACACAAACATGACAATATAATTAAAACAACACATGAACAGTTGCAATATAACTATGTAAATATGAAACCTTCAATAACTTTAAAATTAATCTATGTACGCAAAAGTTGTAAGGGGAAAAAAATAGAATTCAGTTTTCGGCACATAACTTAGTCATGCGTGCCGAGGATCCTTTTACTAGGGATGATCGTTCTTGGGTATTGTTGTTTCAAAAGTTTGGGTTTTCTATGCGCTGAATTCTATTGGTGTCAGTAATGGGAGTTTCTGGGAATTGCTTGGGATTATCTCGGCTCCTAAGATGGAATGGAACAACATACAGAAGCTAAAATCTGCAGCACAAGCAAAATCTGCTGCACGACTAAAATCTGCACAACTACAATCTACAGTACAACTAAAATCTGCAGCACTTTTTTAGGTGTATCTGGCATTGACTCCTATTTATTTAAATATGTATGTTATATATAGTTATAGAGCATCTCCAACCGTGGAACAAAATTGGGACCTCTTTTGAAAAAAGTGTTTTTTTGGCACCTTTTAGCGAAAATTATGCTTCAATTGGTGGAGCTAAAGCAGTGGATAGTACTGCTAGTTTGGAGGGACACAAATTTGTTGTTGATGGTGAGAGAGTGGCTACTGGGTAGCCAATATTGAATAGAGTATCCTCCTAACCATTGAATTGCTAGTTTGGGGACCCAAATTTTATAATTATTTAAGAGAGAGAATAGTTAGCCACATTTGAGGAGAGTATCCTAACCATTGAATTACCATTAAAATAACGTTTGCAGCGTATCTATTGGTGAGGGTGTACCAAAATATCTTAAAGTTTGAAACATCTACTCCTTTTAACTACAATGGTTGGAGTGTTTGGACTGCATGAGAGCTATCTGGTAAGGTAAAAAAACAACTATTCATACACCCAAAAGTAATTTTTTTGGGTATTCAAAATGGCTACTACCCATTGGAGATGCTTTTCAACTCTTTATCTTTAGCTTTTGTTATGCAGTGGCTTGTTTATACTTTAATGAGTAAAACTTCATGATTTCCTACTATTGTTTCATTTAATTTTTTTTTATACCTTAGCAATTTTATGTGTTCCATATTTCCTACCTTATACACTGGATACTTATCTGTGAGTTTGGGATATCGACAAAGAAATCGTCTGGTGCAGAAGTGAAGCGGAGTTCTAAGAGAAAAAGATCAACTGATGACCTTGTCAAGAAACAAATTTCTTGTGTGTTCTGTCCAGATTGCCATGGAATATGTGTAAAACTGGAACAGATAGTTTAGAGAAACCATTTACGTATTTCGTACATGGAATTAAAAATTTGGAACCTACTGGAACGGATACTAGATTAGATTCTCTATTCAGCCTTCTTAATTAGTCTCAAAGGGAACGAAAATGCCTACTTCTAATAACAAACGTGGCAAGTACATATATCTAACCATACTAACAAACAAAGCTTAAACAGCAATATTAACAGTTTTCACCTACATACGAATGACATTCACTCAGACAAAGTTACCTGAAAGAAAACAGCTTCTCCATGATTGCATTGAGTACAACGAACTGATTTTGTACGTGGACGAGTTGGATCTGCAGCCACATCCTGCAAGACTTCGGTGCGCTCCCCAGCAAAATGGGGTATCTCATTTTTGTAGATGTAGTTGTTATCGGTAACCTCCTGTATAGATTTGGAAAGGAAATAGAAGGGAATGCAAGACAGTTGGTAAATTAGCACTAGAAATGCAACTTAAACTGCACAGAAATAGGACATGATCTCGCCCTAGAATCCAAAACTAAACCAGTTTTTAACCATTTCAAAACTAACATATTTGCAATTAGCCACCTTACCAAGAATGAAGCGAGCTAAATTTTGACATGTGACAACTACATCTAATATGACTTCTTGCATAAGAATGTAGCGACCTGGTATCCTAAGCTCATTCCATTGCATTTATCCTCAAGCCTTTTAAGTTCAATACAAATATTTATAAATCATAGCAAAACTAAGAATAATATTGAAGGCATCCCTCTAAATGGCTACAGCAAAAAAGTCCACCACGTGAACCACCATAAACAATTAACCAATCCTGCTACGTATCGCAAAGATACTTTCAGCATTTGACTTAATCCTTCTAACCAAGTAATTAAAATTTTGAGGTATTCAATGATAGCTATACTAGACAACACCTACATTAACTATTTTCCATTTTATTCCAATCCACAACTGAAACTAAGATGCTATTCTAAAAAATCAAATGAAGCAAAAGCCCTTTAAGCATTAACTGTTTGTTTGTTTACCTCTGTGAAAATGAAAATGACATAGGCAAATGCTTGAAGCTAGAGATGGCAAATAACTCCATAAACCTCTGATCTAAAACTCTAGCTTTAGCAGCTGCAAAGCATTGGTACTCATCAAATACAGAAGAAAGGCACCACCTCTGCAATTTTCTCAAGAATCCCACAAGACAACCAGTTCGGTGCTGAAGAATGAAAACAAAAACAGACACCATATAAAGCAGTTAGAAGCTGTTGTGAGAAATTGGAATATGTGAAAAAACATTAAACACTACACAAACCTTCCCTCTCTTGCAATGGATCAAAACTGGGTGATTTCTTACATCTGCATTACAGACATATATTAGTGTATAAAAGCAAAGTAAATCCCTGTAACAGGTAGTGTTTTATATAGGTCACATAAAAATCAGACAATGTCCAGAGTTTGCAGTACCAATGACAACTTTTAGTGAAGAAGAGAGCTTTCTCCAACAATTGAAAAATCACATATCATAGTTTCTTTTATCAAAAATCTAAAACATTTCAAATGTCTAATTGAGCTGTTTGATTAGTTATATATCTCTTTAACAAACCATCCAGATAAAGTTACTTTGTAATCAAGATTTTTTTATGAGTAATGCTAGGTATACCTAAAATATACACCTAAAAAGAACACAAGCTGATGTGGATATCCTAAAATACTCTATATAGAAGACAATCTGATGTGGATCTCCTAAAATACTCTTTTATGTGTTCTTTTTAGGTATACATAGCATTACTCTTTTTTAATTCATATAATGGTTAACATGACCTACATTAGCATCCGGATTTAACATAATAAATACGTTAAAGTGCTAATCATGTGAAACTCCATTCTCGTCGATCACAATCTTTAATTATTTTTTCAACCTTGATTATTGTTAAAATTAACCACTTGTATTTTTAATATTCGTGCCAACTAAAAAACATATCTTTTGCCTCAAAACTTGTATTTTAAGTCAAAAGTTTGAACAAATTATTGATTTGACAATATACAATTACTGCTAAAGATCTGTCTTATAGGCTTTAACTGTCATATCTAACCCAAAGTTCATCATGTGGGGAGGTTCATTTGTCTCCAGAACATGAATTAATTCACTTATTAGTGGTCAAATAATTTCCATAGTTCAGATTCAGTCATTTCACGAACAAGTGGTTTTCTTTTGAATGATTGAATCAGTAGTACTTAATACAGCATTTTCGGGACTGAATGGATAGGTTAAGAATTGGTTATATTGTAGTAGCTCAGAAAGCTCTATCGAAAACCATGCAATCGGTTTACGATTTACTGGTTCAACAGTTTGTCAATTGGTTGAACAACTTAATGATTTCCATAGCATAAACATAAAGTTTTTTTATAAAACATATGAATATTTTACATTATAGAGTGGCATAGCAAGAAACTTTTTTAATGGTGTCATTCAATAACATAACACCATATCAAAACCTAATTTTACATATTAAATTATCTTTACCAAAATTAATCGAAAAACCTTACTATAAAATAAAGAAAAGTGCTGCTTCCCGTAATTTTGGTTCATTGATTTGGTGAGGGAGAAAAAAAGAGAACACTTATAGTGAAGAAAAAGAAAATGTACATGAAAATAAATTAATTTTTGAAGTTTGGGAGTCACTTTCCGGTTTCCTCCCTTTTTTTTAAGGGCATATAACTGGTTATGTCATAAGTGCACCCGTTCTATAAACTAAAGTGTTTGGTGAAATTCCATTCCATTCCATTCTTTGTTATACCAACATAACATCGGTTCTCCTAAAAACCAGATTGAAAGAGAGACAGAGACTAAACCATATCCTATTTTAAGCATTCCCAAACAGGCCCTTAGGGCCAAGGACTTTATGAGGGAAACTTCCAGATAATAAAAAAACTTGACTATGAGTATGGTGCAAATAATATATCAACAGTAAAATTTGAATTGATGTAATACATGGGTAGGCTGTTGAGACATATTTACAGCACCTGGAATGCAACTATAGGCCATGGGGTTTGTAGAAAACACATCTGTTGGTTGACCATCGATTAGCAAGCATAATGTTCTCAAAGGTGACCCTGCTACAAGCTGGCGAAGTGCCATTTGCTTCACAGTATCAACATAAAACTGCATGCAACAACCACCAACGCCATAAATATTATTCATAAAAAAGCGATACACAAATAATCCTACGTGCTTTAGAGTCCTAAAAAGCCTCCTCATACTTGCCACCACAGAGCATATTTAGGGCCTGTTTGGAACACTCCCCAGAAGTGCTTTTGGGGACCCAAAACATACATATTAGCCCGTTTGGATTGAATATAGGAAGCACTTTAGAGCCTCAAAAGAACATTTTTTGGCTGAAGTAAATAAAGGTTTTTAATGAATTTCTCTGAAATCTCGTTGTGCCCTTGTGATTAGGGCTTCTACTTTTACCTGTGTAAATGCAAAAGCCACAAACAATCCAGACGGGTCCTTAAAATATGACAAAAAATCATAGAAACAAACCTAATCACCAAGTTATGCTGCAAGCACAAGTGCGGGACCCCATAATTGACCGTCTTGTGCATACCGCAACGCCTCTTTCTGTCTACCAGAAACCAAAAGACTTTGTACCTCTGCAGTTGTTGCCTAAACATATATCAATAACCAGCATTAACAGAAGGAATAGCCAAGGTCAATACAGTAACAGGGCACAAAATGAGTCATTGGATACCCGCATCTATCCTTCTGAAGGAAGTTTCTACAAGCAGTGGGCAAGAGCACCATACTCACTAGATTGTGCACCGATCCTCTTGGCAGATGCAAAAAGTCTAGCAACTGCTGACTCTGGAACATCACTTTCCTATCAAGTATAACAGAATAATATAAACGATCATTAATGATACTACAAGCCTGTTTGGGATAGCTTGCGGCCAAATAATCACTTGTATCCGATTGTTTAAAAAGTTGTGACTGTTTGGATTATCTTTTTTACAGCTTCATAGAATATCTAATTACTTTTTAAATCAAAAAGCTCCAATCACTTTCAAAAGCTCCAATTTGTTATTCCAAAAAGGGATCATTTTACCTGAACTGGCTATAAATAAATCCACAGATATCTCTTCATGAATTAATGCAGGTGGAAAAGTATGGATTCTTTGGATGAGAAGATGCGAAAGGAAACGACAATTGCCACAAAAAGATATCAACATACACTAAGATATTGAACTCAAAAGAGCCTCAAATTGTATAAACACTAAGTGACCATTAAAGCACAGCATGCTCATTCATGCAAATACATAGAGAACTCCTGTATATTCTGTGTATACTTAGGATACAAAAAAATGTGTTTCTCAAAGTTCATCAAACCACCCTTCGGCAAGCGGAATGCCATTATTAATCCCTTAATATGCCATTGGTTCTTTAGGACCAGATTTAACCAATAGATTGTAGCACCGAGTACCGACCTTCATAGCAAAAACAACCCCTTATGCTAATGCATGGAATAATTTAAAGCATTTTCATTTCTCTTTATTCCTAAAACCATTTCCAGGCATTCACTATTAATCTAAATGGGTTCATTGTATTTAGGAAGGTCTGAGTGGGGTCATTCAACAAAGGTTAATCTAAATGAACCAGAAATGCAAAAACAATTAAGTTATTTCACAAACCATTTCCATTCATTCATTTCTCACTATTCCTAAAATCATTTTCATGAATTAAAGTTGTATTTTGTCTTCTACTACAATTTCTCCAATATATCATTTACAATTAATCTAAAACAGATAGGTTTTCTGTACATGAATAGTGCGATTTCCATATCATAAGAACATAAGCTCTTTACCCCTTCAAATTGTACGCCATGTATCCATTATGGAAATTCCTTGCAGAATCACCATTTGAACCTCTATGTTTATTTTATTATTATTATTTTTTTTTTCTTCTAGAGAAAATTGTTGGTCAACAAAAGATTTAATACGCAAACTAAAAACTCTATCTAAGATCCATCCAAATGACTTAAGTTGTAGTATGGTCTTGAAGGAATGAAATTCTTAAGCTTTTAGGAGATTCTTGAATTTATCCAAGAGTTATATTACTTTAATGAATCCTATATTTACCCCCATATTTCAATTTGAATACATTTTTGCTCACCCTCCTCTCCCATTGGAATGCAGTGGGGGCCCAATATTAAATGAGAATTAATTAATGGTGTAAGTACTAGGCCCTACAGCATTAGCCAGTGGGAGAGGAGGGTGAGCAAAGAGTCAGCAATTTTAAGGTGAGCAAAACTACACTCTTGCAATTTTCAATAATGTCCAGTTTTGACAGAAATTCTCCAGTTATTCAGAATATACTTACAATAAGATCTGTTATTTTTAATATTTTACAAATTACTTTCCAAGCTCACAATTTAGAGCATTTCTCCAAACTCTTTCCACCGCATCTTTTGAAGTAATTAACTTCCTAAATCTGAATATGTTCAATCCCAAACAATTTCCTATGACAAATTTGTCGTGACAGTTGGGTAGCCTTCCAAACTAAGGCCATCAACCTCTACACTGCAGGCCACTGTGCTCGGACTATATTAAAACTACAGCTTATTGTTGCACACTTTTACATCTAGAAAAACAAAGCAAATTAATTCTGATATCAATGAACAGCGGGAATTTTGAAGGGAAAGTAAGAAATAATAAAAAAATGTAAAAACTCTCTATCTCTCCATGTTCCTGGAACTAAGCATGCCAGATGGTCTATATCTTGTCTTAAGAAAAGAAAAGTAATCATTGCAAGGGATAATTTGTTTGGCCATTTTGCACTCCTAACTAACTGGTACATTTTCATATCATATTTATATTTTTAAAAATTACACATATAAGCTCAAATACAAGTGCAAGGGTTAAAAACTTGAAAATTGCAATTCAATATAGAATTGAGTTTGTGAATGTTTGATTAGAAACCCCAACTCTTGATTAGACATGAGTGGGTATAAAATAAGATAGCCAACATTAATCAGAAAATTAAATCCAAAAGAAAACACTAATCAGAAAATAAAATCCACAAGAAAACAAATCAGCTTGAGGGTACAGGAACAGTAGCAGAAATCAATCGACAAACAAAACCGCCAGAAAAAGTAGAGCAACTCACCCGTGATGAGCACCGGTTTCCCTTTGATATCGAATCAGTTAGGGTTTATCTGGTTATGTCAGTAGTTAAAAAAATAACATAGTTGACTGCAACTACTATTTAAATTAGTTAAATTCAACTGGAGGATACCAATGGAAAAAGTCAATTTTGAAGAATAAGTATAAAGATTATCGGATCTGTGTATCCTCAGTCGCAATCTATGTGGGACTACTTTGGTTTACACTTGAAATGGGTAATATTACAAGAATGTAAAAGCAAAATCATCATGCAATTGTCAAGTAAATTTGATGTCATCGAACCATATGTCCACATCCAAGAGATTAAAATAAGGTTGAATCTAAGAAATGCAACTGCACTATGTTAACAGTCCCATTTTTTTTTGGGTCAAAACTCATAACGTCACCTCATTAAAATAAGGTATTAAAGTAAGCATCCACAAGTGAGATTACTTTAGTACCCTTATATTATTGCCCTCATTTTCCATTAATGGCAGCACTTCTAATCTAATAGGGTAGCTTAGCACAAGATGACAAGATCCACAAAAATACAAGAGTACATAAATGTATATGTATTAGACAAATAGAAGAAGTATTAGATGAATCTTTTGCTAAATGCTAAAAATGCATAAACAAAATGAAAAAAAAAAAATACATTTTCGGCGACAAAAACAAGATGCTTCTAAATTAATTTAGATAGATGCATAGAGTCCAATGCAAGAAAAAAACATAATGGTAGTACTTTAAACATTATAATGATTAGAATAATCCAAATAATTATAACAGAGGATAGATCAGACCAAGAAAAAAAACCTCAATGCTCAGAACATGAAAGACTTGAAACATACTCTAATCTTCATATTGCTGGAGAACTTGGTTGCACCAAGCCATGGGCTGGTTCTTCATGAAGCCCATGGCATTGGTAAAACGGTCGTACGAAACAATGTCGTTATTGCGCGTGAGGATCACACAGGCGTGGTCACGCCCTGGGTCGGGTGTTGCACAGTCAATCTGGGGGTTGCGAACAAGGGCACAATCACAGAGTTGATTGTCATGGTCCTCTTTGACAATGAACTTGTAAGTTCCTGTTGAGTCTGTAAATGACTCAACAACAAGACGCAAAGAAATTCTATTACCACATAACACTTTCGCCCCCCAAAATTTAAGACTTCTCTAAAACAATTTTAAAGACATTTTGTACCATGTTGGGAAAAAAATAAATAAGTCAAGACCTGTTTTTCATGTGTCAGTGGTGTGTCACACGCTTTTCAGTACCGTAGGTGTGCTCGCTTCATTTGAAGTGTCAGTGCTTCCTACGTGGCAAGAGTAAGGCCAGATCTAGATGGTAAGTAGTAAGAACAATTCATTTATCACCTGATTCACCTCTAATCTAGATCTTAATATAACCATTGGCAATTAGTGGTTTTTTTATGTACATTACTATAAGAGGCTAAACCAAAGAAGATCTTAAACAGAAAAAAGTATACTCATTATGAAAAATTTCATGATCCAGGTCACAAAAAAATTGTAATTGGTCATTTGACCTCATCTAATCACATCACATGAAGAGCATGGATTGAATTATACAATCCTACCAGATCATCTTTAAAACCATTTTTTATACAATACCAACATGAGTCTACAACATTAATAATGCATGAATTTCATTTCATGGGTCGGAAAATAAATATGAAAATCAAATTCTAATAGAGTGAAATAAGGTCAAATAGATCCACAATAAACAAATTCTAAAAAATGTATTGAAAAAAAAAATTAATAAATTATCATTCTTATCATGTCTGACCAAAAAACATTACTCTCTAGAAAACATAACCTTATTTAGATTAAAAAAACCCAAATGTAGATCTGCAAAAAGCTCCTAAAGCGCCCATTAGATAACGTTTAAGCAAATCATACGTATAGATCTATATATACACACACTTATATGTATATAGGAAGGGCATACCAGTAATGTAGTGGGTGGACGAGGTCTTAAACTCGGCCCAGCATGTGTCACAGTAAACCCGACCCTGCAAGACAAATGGGGTCACGACGGAGCAGCAGGCACTAAGCTGAAAAATAGCAGAATCGAGCCGCGATGAGCACCGGTCTCAGCCTATTACATTCACCAAGCACGAAACCCTAGCTCAGCTACTGGAGTCCTTCATGAGGACTGTAAGGAAAGAAGGAAAATGAGGAGCTCGAATGAGGCGACTCGCCGGAGCATTCATGGAGACAAAAATGGAACCCAAACCCCTCTGTGTGTGTGTATGTGTTTGTGTGTGTGTGAGAGAGAGAGAGAGAGAGAGAGACAAAGAGAGAGACAAAGAGAGAGAGAGAGAGAGAAACCTGGAGATCGAGGAGGAAGGAAGAGGAGACGGCATTAGCGGAGTGGAGCAGGCGGCGGCGTGGTGGTGGCCGGAGGGAGAGGTGCGACAGAGATAGAGACTGGAGAGGGTTTGGGAATGAAAGAAATGAAATGTTTGGGAATGAAAGAGATAGAGGGTTTGGGAGCCAATAACACCTATTAATTTTTTGGAGCCCGCCAAAAAATTTTTATGTCACTTATATATCTTTTATGTCACTTTACTAAAAACTTAACATGTAATTGAAATTTATTTATGTCACTTTTAAGTAAACTGACATAATAATCAAATGTTTTATTTACAAAATTACCACCGCATTTTAATTTATGTCAGTTTACAAAAAGTAACATAAATGTTTTATTATTTATGTCACTTTTTTTAAAAGTGACATAAATACTCTATTATTTATGTCACTTTTTTGAAAAACCGATATAAAAACCTAAAAGGTGACATAGAAAGCTCGGATGAAAAATAATTATGTCACTCGAAATAAAAGTGACATAAATACAATTTTAAAAGTGACATAAAAAACATTTTTCCTTGTAGTGGGAGTTCGCCGATAAATAACATCCTCTTACCGAAGTCCGAGAGTGGTTGAAAATGTTTTTCCAAAATAAAATTGGGCTAATAACAACTAGTAGAGATTAGAGTATTGAGTTGTGAGAATAAAGAAAAAGTGATATTCTTAAAAAAAATATTACGAAGTAGTGATGGAAAAAAAAATAGTCGTTGTAGTAAAAAGCCCTTGTACTAAACATTACGCTTGTTTATACCCACTTGAGGACTTTTTGAATTCCTTTACCTTTCATTTTCTAGATGTAACCCTTGACCGACATTCTAACCCTTGTTAAAGTCCTATTTGATCATAGGGAATCATGGTTTGGTGGTAGAAACAATAAAGATGGGGAGCAAAATCATGGTGATAGCTATACTTGGCATTTGATAACCTTTTCATGAGACTATGTTTCTTTTGTGTCGTGTGTTCTTCCGTGTTATATGTGAGCATTGCTTGTTTTGGAAATTTATTCCAATAGCTCGCATATACCCGAGAAATTACACCTGTTTCTGAGTGTTCCATTTTAGAGTGTAATTAACATGTAAGATTTGTAGTCGAAGCATTGTTGGAAAGCTATCCAGATTATATTCTAAGTTCATGATAGACACACATTCAATTGGCTACCCATTCACACACGTGCGAGTTATTGATATATTTTATTGATTCCTTTGATACATGTGCTTGAGGCTATTTTCATGATTCAGGTGGACGTTTGGTGATGATACTCTTGGTGACTAAAGATTTTATTTGAAATTATATTGATTAAGAGGAATGTTGAATGTTGGGTCGTCGTTTAAATAAAGTTTTTTTTAACTCTAATAAAAATGGTAATGGGTGTCTTGTTGACGAGAACCCTCATGAGACTTCACTCGTCCTACTAGGGATACCTAGGGGTTTAAAAGGCTTGTTGCACATGCTAAGTGCAATCGCGATCCATGCAACAACGGAGTACAATTTGATAGTAGTTTAGTTTCATTATTTTTTGTTTCTTTTTGCTCGAGGACTAGCAAAATGTAGGGTTAGGGGTGTGATCGGGAGTGGACAGTTCCTATTTACATGCATTAATTCACATTTGTTAACACTTAGTAGCCTGTTTTCGTGTACTTTTATGTTGTTTTTTCACTTTTTGTCAGGTTTTGGAAGAAAGCAGGAGTTCCAGGCTACTTGAGGAGTTCCAGCCCGCTCGCGTGATTTACCAGCATTGCGCTCGCGCGGCCAGCTCGCACTACTTGTGGAAAAAACCTAAGTTACGTATTTTGATGTACTGAAGACTCCTACGCGAACAAAATTGCCCAAATGCATCCAGAGAATAAAATATAGCTGTTTCAGTCAGATTAGGTTTATGAAAACATTCCTAATCCCTCTACAACTATATATACATGATTCTAATTCTAATTCAAATTTAGGCGACACAAGATCATATCATACAACTTTGGAGGCAAGAGAAGAAGAAGATCTGGCTTGAAAGTTTCTAATGGCGACAATCATCTCCATCTCCATGTTTTCATCGACTATGCACAACTAAACTTCTAATCTAGGGTTTCAATGAAACCCTAGCTATGTAAAGGGGGATTCTCTGCTTTCTTTCTGTATGGTTCTTATGTATTGGGATAGTTGATTGTATGTTTGAGGATTATAAATATATAATCAGTAATGATCAATAATATTTTGGGTAAATTCTCCCTTGTATTTATTGAATTTAATGTTCATTGATTTCTGTGATTGATAGGAATATTTACATACAATACTGCTTACTTGATTGCGATGTTTATATCTTTTATGATTCATGCTTAGGGAAGATGGGTTGTGCTACACCCTAGTTATAGGTAGATAATCCATGCCAACCAAAGATGAGTCATGCTTAGAGTAAACTAGTAATATCCTCTTATTGATACTATCGGGCTTGTAGCTACGGTAGACCTTAACTATCCAATCATAGACCTTAAAGTGGGAAGTATAGACCACCGATGCATGGTTAGTGGTGGATTTGTAATCCTAGATCCCATTCACATTTATCCAAACAACTTTAAATATTGCACTAGTTTAATCAGTTTTAATTTCAATATTCCCATATTATCGTAGTTTAATTCAAAAATCAATCGAACATCCATTTTCTATAACTAGTTAGATCTAGGTTTTATAAATTAAAGGATTTAAATAAAGTGGGTTCGACCTTTCACACTACGAATCTTAAAAAGTAAAGTATACTTTTTATCTTGATTTTGACGAGATCAGTGGTTCTACCTCCTCTTCGACAAGATGGATGTTGGATGTATGTTCAACACCCTAAATTCCCTCAATACCATGATTCGGCCTTTTTGACTCGTACTCAAAAGAGATGCATACTGCGTAAGAAAGCTGCCCAAAAGAATAAACAACCATTCATCAGAAGGTTCAGGGCAGATCAAACCAGTGGGTGCGAAAAGTTGAAGCAAATCCTGAAAGTCAGGATGATGACAAGAAAAATATAGTTTCTGTAGAAATGGGTAATGATTTGTCAAAATTTGATGAATAGATGGGTCAAGAGAACTTAGATATGGCAGATCACTAGCCCTCAGACCAAGAGAACCTTGATATATCAAAATTCGTGGTAATGGTGCAGGATGATGCAAACCCTACAAGCAGCCCAATTCAAGCTGATGCTAAACACTTGGTAAATCTAGAAGATTAAGACTAGTCAGAAGGCGACAATTCAGGTAGCATCTTCGACAATGAGGTACTTCAATTGGGTAGATCATTGTTGTCTTTTTATGAAAACATGGTATATACAATGCCACATGCTTTTGCGGCACAATAATGGCAGCCTGATGGTCTGGAAAGGGGTATCAGTGATGATTCAAAGCCCATGGTGCTTGTTAGTGAAGAGGCACAGACACTTGAGCCAGTGATTCAAGATATACCAATTTCAGACTCAAAATAAACGATGGTTATTGTTTTCAATACGCCAAATGCTGGAATGGCAAAACACTTGAGGCCATTATATGTCAAGGCTAATTTTAATGGTGTCCCAGTGTCCAAAGTCCTAGTGGATAATGGGGTTCTGTTAATTTATTGCCTTCACATATGCTTAAAAATTTACAGAAAGCTAGCGACGACCTCATTGATGCTAATGTAGCAATAGTAGGATTTTCTGGAACATTAGTCCAACCAAAGGGGTTACTCCCAATCACTGTGACTATTGGTTGCACAACTGCATTAACAGCATTCTTTGGGGTCAATACCATTTCTCATTACAACGCTTTGTTAGGACGGGATTGGATTCACACTAAAAGCATGCCATCGATCCCTCTTTTGAACAAAATTAGAATACATAATGTAATTTATTGATTTTAACCTCAAAACCCTATCAGGATTATCAATTAAACTAGATAAATAATCTATAATTGGTTTCCTCCAATCATCATGGACATCAATGTTCAAGACATTGGCCAAAGGTAGTCTATCTGGCAATATATGCAATAATTTCCTAGCAATGACTTGACTCATATCCTTGAAATCACCATAACCACTCCTAAAAACCAGAAGATTTTTTAGCCATATCATTGGCTTCTTCATTAAAGTACCTTGGAATATGTAACAATGTCACATTATCAAACTTAGATTGAAGATCCATTGCTGTATCATATTAAATTTTTAGCAGTGGGCTAGTACACTTATATTCTCCATTAAGTTGGTTAATAACTAGTTGAGAATATCCATAAATCTCAATGAATGAAGCATTTAAATTTAAAAGGGTCTCTAGCCCCATAGTTATGTCTTCATATTCAACTTTATTATTGGTACGTTGCATCGAATTTAATCTGAAACCATGCTTGGTTTTACCTTCTCAGGGGACTCAATTATAAATCGTCCCCTGAGAAGGTAAAACCAAATACTGTGGCCCAACCAAGTAGTCCTTCAAAGCTTGGAAGGTATGTTGATGTTTCTCTTTCTATACTAGTTTGTCATGATCTTTTTGCTTCAAGAAGGGAAAGAAAATTTTGTCCTTCTAGCAGTATTGGGAATGAACCTTCGAATAAAGTTAACTTGGCCCAAGAATCTTTGTAATTCCTTCTTATTTGAAGGAGGTTTACTTTGAATAATAGCCACTGATTTATTTCTATCCACTTGAATTCCCCTTTTATGCACTAAGTATCCTAGGAAATTCCCAACTAGGACTCCAAAGACACATTTTAAGGGATTCAATCTGAGCTTAAATACTCGCATTCTTTCGAATGTCTTTTCCAAGTGTGTAATGATCATTAAATGCTTCAAACTTTACTATGATGACATCGATGTAACATTCTAAAAATGTTCCAATAATATCATGAAAAATAGCATTCATAGCCCTTTGGTAATAGTAGCTCCAACATTTTTGTGTCCAAAAGGCATTTTAACCCATTTGAAGGTTCCTATATTACCTGGATATCTAAATGATGTTTTATGGATATCACTTTCAGCAATACAAATTTTAATGTACCCTGGATGTCCATCTATCATTGACATGATTGAATGACTAGCAGACCTATCAACTAGAAGAGCTATTACTGGCATAGGATATTCATCCTTTGGTGTTGCTAAATTAAGATTTCTATAATCAATGCAGACTCTTAACTTATCATTTTTCTTGATTACTGGGACTACAATGGACACCCACTCAACATACCTGCCTGTCCTAATAAAGCCTACCTTAAGGAGATTTTCGATCTCTTCTTTGATCTTCATTGTGACCTCTGGGTCATCCTTTGAGGCAATTGCTTCACACACTTGTACCCTAGTTTAATAGGTAATTTATGCTCTATTAACTCTCTCTCCAACCCTTGAAGTTCATCATAGTCTTATACAAATCAATCTTTGTATACTTTCAATAGTTTGACCAGTCTATCTTGGTCATACTTTGGCAATCTTGTATTCACATAGGTTACCCTTTGTTTTCTTCACTGCCCAAGTTACCTTATGCCAATGAATCTTGAGATTCTACCTCATAATCGCTAGAGTTTGTTGGTACTTTTGAAAATCCATCTTTATTTATACATTCTTTGTCATCCTTTTTCGGCTCGAAGAAGTAATCCACCCAATTAATGGTCGAACTTTCATTAATTTTAGACTTGATGTCTTTCCCTACTATTTTTTGCAAGACCAGTTGAATAGTCTTATCTACCTCTTCTACATCATATGGAGCTTGGTCCATTAAACACCATTTTCCTCAGATGGTCTAAATAGACCAAAGTCTAGATCTTCCTACTCTTCAATTTGGGTATCTTCGTATGAGTCTTTAATATCAAGGACCCACATTTTCCTAATAAATCTGTGCTTCGACACATTCGAGCTTGCATGCAAAGATTGGGTATCAGCCTCAATTATTTCTATGTTCCCATCTTCCTTTGAAAGCAAAAGTTTCTGATACATAGAAGAAGGAATACATTTATTAGCATGGATCCAATCTCTACATAACAAGACAGTATAACTTGGATTAGCTTCTATAACAAAAAAAGAAGTCTTTGACTTCTTTCAACCTACTATAGTTTCGATTGGTCGGACTCTTTTGGTATCTTCTTGTCACCAGTAAATCCAGATACTACAACATGTGTCTCGATCAATTTAGACCTAAGCTTGCTTATCTTCTTAAGATTTTTAAAAGGGATAATGTTAACTGAGCACCACTATCAACCAGTATTTTATTAAGAACAACACCATTAAGAAATGCTTTAATACATAAAGGTTTAATGTGATAAGTCATTTCTTTTGAAGGTTTCTCAAAAGCACAGATAAGGTCACATTCATTTGAAATTGTGAATTCAGGGGATCTTACCTCGGAATTATTCTCCTTCGAGACTTTACCCTCCTTATCCTCATCAACTAACTGCTGGTTTTCTTTGGCTTCAAAGGTTTTTGAAAGATTGAAAGTAGCATTGACATCCATTAGCTCTGAGAAAGAGCCAAATGGTGTATGGAATATTTCCTCCCTCTTCTTCTTTTCTACCTTTGTTTGGGATTCCCCAAGACTTTCTCACTTCCCAGATCATGGGATTCTCTTATAGCAATATCCTTTTCATCCATACTCATAGCCTTTTCTAACTCTTTTACCTTGAGTTCTATGGTGCGCTCCCCTGAGGTGGTACCACCATCAGCTTCATTTCCTCTGTTGAACCTTGGATTCAACTTTGAACCAACTGAGTGTTATTTGGTCTCTTGAGAACTCCTTCCAAAAAGTGAACTTTCTCTGAATTTTCCTTGTTGGGTGAGATTGATAGTGGGAACCAACTCCTGGTTCTTGTTTTTGAGATCCTTGAGAACATACCAGTGGTTCGAATCAACCAATGGAGGTTTAATCATCTTAAGTTTGGGTTCAGATTCTGCTTTTTCCTCAAACAGACGTTTCACCCTACCATCTTGCAACACGAACCAATTTGGCACCCCATGTACTAGAGGATGTATCTCTTATTCCAGTAAACCTGAGACCTTAGTGGTTAGTGTAGATGTTACCATTTTAGGTGGCATCATAGCACGTACCATCATGTTATACTACATAGTGCTTGGTTGTATCATTTTACCTACTTTAAAAGCCATTTGTTGCCTTTTTGGCTCTAGACATCACATGGGCTTAAGATACTGCATGCTTTTTTGGGACTGAAAGAAAGGGCTCGAGACCATACTTCTCTGATAGTTATCCCTATAATAAGGGGAGAACCTTGAATGTCCAACAAACATTAGGCTATTAGCCATTGAGGCTTGTAAATTGGCCCTCGAAACTGTCCTCTTTTTATATTCCTCATAGGTTAAGGTAGTAAACCAAGAAAAAACATCAGCTGTTTATTCAAAGCATTTCCTACCCCCTTATTCTCCATAGCATACCTTTCCTTACATATATTGGTGTATTCTTCCCCATGCCTCATTCATAGGTGTTTAAGGATCTTTGGATCAGGATTTGGCCCCACGTATACCTCTCTGGTCAATTTTTCCATCTTTTTTGCATGCTTGGCTTCATTTGCCTTCTCCCTTTGTTCGATCTTTGATAGAAGGAACTCAGTTGGCTTGGTCATAGTGCCTCTATTCATGTTGATTGATATTTTCTACACTGTTGGGAAATGATCCTCATCAATCCCTACAGCTTGTTTATCTTGCTGAGGGAACCTTAACTTTATTTTCTTGACCAACTCTTGGATCCTGTCTCGAAAAATAGAACATTGTTAGTCAAATGGGTCCAAGCATTATGCCACTTACAATATGTGGGTACCCGAACCACGTATGGGGCCTAGAAGGATTAAGCCTACTTGATTGGTCACATTACATTCCTCGTGTCAACAACCTCAAGCGAGGTTCACCACCCTTCATTACCCTTTATTTGATCTGACTGATTTAGAATACTCATATTTGGATTCTATGGGGCTTTATATCCATCCCGAGGCAACAATCGATGCCCATGATCCATAACCGAGGCTACACGAGTGAGTAATCCATATTTTATCCCATAAGGCTAAATCAGAAGAGATCCTCACTAATAGAGTCGCCACTTGGTTTGATAAATGAAACCAAGAAAACTAAATCTATCATGTCCAATGGATAGTGAGCACCGCCCCTTCGTCACCAAAGAACTCAGTTTGAGGGTTAAGGTACGAGAGAGGAAGGAGCTAGATTGTGTTAAAATACCCCTCTCGCCCCATCGTGAGATGGGCCTCTACTTAGGTGTTTGACTAGACATTATGTGGACCGTTTCATTTATTTCTATTGCAATCCTAATTAATGTTATAAACAACTAATAAAAGAAAATCATGCAAGAAACTAAGCAATTACATGCAATGCATATGCTAAAACAGTAATTCGAGGACTAAACGTATTACTACGCTCCCTTATGAACGCAAAAGGAAATAAAATTAAATTAAAACATGAAAGTCGCACTCAAAACCCTAGAAAAACATGATATCTATGCACAAGTAATCATGTAGGGAATTAAAATCCATATTTCATCCACCTATGCATGCTTCTATGTGATCCTAGGAAAGTAGTAAATAAGAAGGATGCTAGAAAACTTACTCGGGATAGCTTAGCACTCCCAATTTCCTAATTAACCATGGTCAGGACAATAAAGCATAATATATTGAGGATTATATAAGAATATTCTACTATTCTAGGCATGGATAGCATGTATGCATGTCCAAAACATGACTACTATGTGTAGTAGTGTGCATGTGGAAGCATAATTAAGTGTTATCCCTAGTATGGATAACCTACTGTTCTATGTGAGGATAGTATGCATGTGTATGCATGTGCATGGATAAAAATTAATTCATGAATGAAACTATTATGCATGGATAAAACATGAATAAAAATAAAATATGGATATGAATAAAACATGGATAGCCTACTATCCCAATTAATATGAATCACAACATTATTCCTGCGTGAATGACCTAAATCTAGACTCGTAGATCTTGATTAAGGTTTCATTATCTCCAGGGATTGGATATCCATAGATTGGATATCAACCCCCCCCCCCCCCCCCCCCCCCAACACAGTGGGATAGCTTCGCTTAGGATAACTCCACTTTAATAGAATACTACAAACAAGGAATTAAAACTATCCTAGAACTTTAAAGATCTAACAGAAAATAAAAGCAAGAAATTAAAAGGAAGAAGAACTTACCCCAAGAACTCCCTCAGAATACTCCTCCGGCAGAGCTTCGCTGGCACCGCGGACTCCAAGACTCAATCCTAACTCTAAAAAAACTTATACTTTTCCTAAGGATTTTCTAGGAGTGCTTCGGAATCCTCCAGAGGGGTTTACTTGGCTCTCTAATCCTCATAATTTTCAAGTGTATAAAATATGTGAGGTGAATGCCTCTATTTATAGATTGAGATTTGGGTTGTGTTTTCTGTGTTTAAGCCATGTGGGACGGAGATACAAGCATTAGAGGCTTGCACTTAGGCTATTTTGAGGTGTACCTAGGAGTCTTTCACTAAGTGAAATAAGTATATTAGGATATGGAAGCTTTTAAATTCTATCTTAATCCTTTTAGAGAGTTTAGGAAACTAAAAACACGAATTTTAGTATTTAAAGTCTCTAAAAATAAAAATAGGATAGAAATCCCGATTTGGGCGTTTTAATCCCATCACGACACTATGGTCCAACTTTAAAAGGTCATATGTCACTCATTTTAATTTCAAATTGGGCTTATGACCTATGGATTTATATGCCCAAGAAACGTACTACCCAGTCCAAGTGGTTTAAGGCCCAAACTCCTTCTGGCTTAAGAGTTATGGTCGAAATACTAAAGCTGTGTTAAAAATGGCTGCTCGTAATTGCTTTGAAGGTTTTTTGGTATAAAAATTATTTGGGAATAATTTGGCCAAAAATAAGATTTGGGCTATGGTTTAAAAATATTTTAGGACTAAAAGGACTTCTTGGGAACCTACCCCAGGGTCCGGATTTTGGCTTGGGTAATGGTATTTGGCTTAATAAATATATTTTGGTCATTTTACGTAGAAAAATATTTTATTTTGGGTTTTTATCTCTAAATTGAATTTCTAATGTTCCTAAGTCTTCCTAGAGGTTATTCAAACGTATCTCGGAGACCACGATGCTTTACAGAGTTCTGATTCATATAACCGACAAATCTTGATTCTGATCATTGGGTTGTTCTTGGGGCGGGGTTCCTTCAGTCGAACGGACGAACCAAAATAGGGTGTCTACAGTTTGCCCCTCTTTGACAGAGCTTTGAAAGCAACGCGCGTCATAAGAGAATGTCGAAGCATGCATGACAGCCTTTTAGTGAGTCTGGAAGACTTAAGGAAGAAAATCGAGAAAATCGAAATATGCAAGCACACAAAGAAAATCTCAAAAATCAAGTAGTCACACTCGAAAGAGCTGCCTACGTATTCCTTTATAGGAAATCAGACCAAACATAGTTCAAATGAGCACACCACATGTAAGCAACAATTTAAGTAAAACACATTGAATGATATAAAACTTAAACTAATGATAACATGCAACATAATCAGGGTATCACGGACAATGCAATGACGTTTCCTATTACAGACGATGCAAAGGGATGTCCTATCGCGGACGATACAAATGAGTGTCCTTAGCGTGGACGATGCAACAATGAAGGTGTCTTATCGCGGACGATGCAAGAGTGCCTCAACTAGAGGACTTTCCGACATCTCTGTGCGTAGCTCTTCACACGAGCTAGGTGGAGAGAAAAAGGTCTCCAGAGCCACTTAAGGTGAACTGGACCTAAAGATGCAGTGATGAGCCAATTACAGCAAACATCACGAGCATTTGTAACTACGACTATGCGGTACCTCATCGAGGGCTTTATGACATATCCGTGTGTAGCTCTTCACATAAGCTAGGTGGAGACAAAAGGTCTCCAGAGCCACTTAAGGCGAACTGGACCTAAAGACGCAGTGATGAGGCAGTTACGGCGAACATCACGACTGCCAATGCGACTATCGACATCTTCGAGCATAGCTCTTCAGACTAAGCGAGAAGGATAACTCTGCTGGGTAATTTAAATTCATGGAGCCATTTAAGGCAAACCATGGGATGCGATACATTGCAACGTAACTCTGCTAGGGGAAAAGGTACTCGTAGAGTTCATTCAAAATGAACCACAAGGACCATGCCGGATTCAAAGCTCATTTAATTCGATTGGTGCAACAATGCGGGAAATTCTTGTGATACGATACAATACCATGCAATGCACATGGGATTTAATGTTCTGATAGGGAACAAATGCGATCCTACTCTACTAGGAAGCAGGTACTTCTGGAGCCATCAATGCTAACCAGGAGCACTATGCATGACTCAAAACTTGCTCAAACGGATGAATGCAATAATGCGAGACTATACGGAGACAAATGCAATGCAGTGCTAAATGAAACTAGTTGCTCTTTTGGGGATTCATATGCATGCAAATGATATCTTATAAATATTTCCAAGCATTCACTCTCGTGAACAATCAATTGACAATGCATCAGAAGGATCAAATTGGAGCCAAAATTGGGTCCAGGGATCAAACAGAGCATTATAGGGGCATAAATGTAAAAATATGGGTCGAGTGCCATGGTGGTAGTAGGAGAGTGCTGCACGGCACTAAGAGAGAGCCATCATGGCTTTTAGCCTCTTTTTAGGCATTTTCTCCTCATTTGCTTCCTATTTTGAATTTTGCGTGTTTTCTCTCCAAAGTTGCTCAATTTTCTTCATTTTCCCTCTCTAAATCTTGGCCCTATCATCCTCACATTCAAATTTTATTTCAAAGATTCTTATTTAGCATTTGAAAACCACTTATTAATCACTCAAAATCAAATCCAGGATTATCAGTATGAAAATCACTCAATACAATGGAACGCAAAGTAGAGCCAAAGATGTGAACTATTCTTCTTGGGGAATGCAAGGATCAATGTGATGTATGATATCAAGAAAATGCTTAAAAGAATCCATATGCAAATGTGGAGGTTGCCCGCTTATGGAATGTATAGCCAAAGGGGCAAACTACTCTCAAGAAAGCACACAGTTGGGCCATTTAAGGCGAACAACGAATGCAGTGCACAACTCAACAAGGATGTTCATTAAGACCAATGTGCAAATACGGGGGTTGCCCGCTCAACAATCAACACTTATATAGAGCCTGGAAGGCGAACTACTCTCAAAGATACGCAATCATAGGTCCAAGTAAGGCAAAGAATGAATGCGGTGCATGTCTCAACGATATTCGAATAACAATGATCATGCAAATATGAGGGATGCTCACTTAACTATTGATAGTATGTAGAGCCTCTGATGGCCAAAGCGCACCATTGAGCCATTTAAGGCAAACAACAAGTGTGGTGCATGAAACAAAAATGAGTATGCAATAAACTCATCATGCTATACGGAGGACACCCGTTCATCTATAAAAAACATGTAGAGCTAGTAAAGGCAAACTATTCTTAAAAGGGAAATATTATGGGGCCACTGAAGGCAAACCGCATATGCATTGCACAATCATTGTCTTTAAAATTGTGGAGATTAAATTTATGAAATCCGAGAGATGTGAACATTGCCCCTAGTTTAGACGTTAATGCTTGATGATGCAACAATACTGTGAACACGACTCCTTTCAGAAGCTCACGCGGTTGCTTATGGACTTCTTATTTATCTCCTCTTTACCTCTAAAAATTCTCAATTTATTATTCAAGATACACCTACAAAGTCTATAACGCTACGACTCAAACTTGAATTAAAAATTCAACCAGAGACACCAAACACAATCAAACCATAGATCTTTTTCTATTTTCCTTTGTTTTCTATTAACATAGTGCCTTATTATGAGTGATGTACCTTGTGCATGATCCAGATTATTCTTTAACCTAATTCTTTGAGAGGAGACTTCATGCATAAATTCAAGGATTCAAAATTTTCCCTAATCATGTTTGTAATCAACACTTTACTCTCTCCGCATTACGACCTCAAACTTTCATCTCCAATCAAAGGGCAAAAATGCAACTCCGTCTAAACTATGAAGACATCACCTCAGAATAACATTTCCCCTTATATATGACAAGGGAATTGGGCTTGGCTTACCCCTTGTGTATGACAAGGGGTTGGACTAGGTTGAACAATACGGGTAGTAGGGGGCTTGTCCCTTGTGTGCAAATCAATAAACGACGAGTTCTTTCATAACCAAACTAAATCCACGGAGTGAAGGGCTTGCCCCTTGTATACGATTGGCATGAATTTCATGACAGGGCTTTTCCCTTGTAGGAAAAGCAAAGTGCACAAGCAGCTTGAAATCAAAGGATTCTCATCGACTAGAGATTCATTTGTCACGTAATTTTGATTTTAAAGCTCATGACGGGGGCTTGCCCCTAGTGTCAAGGAAAAGCAGGCACACAAGACTCTAGGGGGCCTTGCCCCTAGTGTAAAGGGCAAATGGTTTTAGGTCAATGGCTGAGACCAAACCTTTCAAGAGGTTGCCTATGTATCCCCTAGTGGGAATCAGGTCAAACGTAGTTCCGAACAAGGGAGCGGGATTAAGACGATATCATGACTGAGAAGCAGTGTTTCAACAATGGCAGGACCCAAAGGGTTGGATTTTAACATAGGTGAGACCGAACCTTTTGATAGGTTGCCTATGTATCCCCTAATGGGAATCAGGTCAGACGTAGTTCAATTTTGGCATGAGACTATTGGTTTTTTTTTAAGCTTGGTCAAGCTGATGAATTTCAATCTCAATCACATTTAGATTCAAGAAAGATTTGACAGAACAAGATTTGATCTGAATCGGTTTAAATTCAATGTTAAGGTCAAAACTGGTGCTCAGAGCATTTCACGATTAGGTTCATTTTAGTAAGCATACGTTCAATTATGGTAGAATGCCTTCACCCTCTTTTTTTTTTTCCTTTTTTCTTTGTTTCTCTTTTTTTCTTTTTTTTTCGCTCTAACTTTTACCTAGGCTTCCTTTTGGGTTTTCATCCTAGCGAGCCTCTTACACTATTCTTTTTCTGCTCTAACTTTTGCCTAGGTACCCTTTTGGGTTTTCATCCGAGCGAGCCTCTTCTATTATTCTTTTTTTTGTTCATCCATACGAGACAACTCTTCATACCTCTTTTCTTATCAATATCTACATTATCTCATCGTAGTCACCTTCTAGGCATATGGCATATTCTTCACTCCATGTATTTCTACAGCTCTTCATTTTCTTCCCTCCTTATTGTTGCTTTCTATCTTTTGCATTCACCTCCACTTTTCTCTTTCTTTTATTGCTTTTCTTTCTATTTTTTATTTATCCCTCTCTTATCCTCCCCGTTTGAGGTACATTATACCCTTCTCTTAGTCAACAACCTTTGGAAAGTAACTATTGACATGCTTATTTCTTCCTCATCGTATTGATAGCTTTTGAGGTCTAAGAAGTTTTCCCACATAAGCAATTATTTTCTTTTCTTTTCCTTTTTTTTCTGTTCTCTATATTTTTTTTTCTTAGACAAAGGCAATATACCACATGATTACCATAGCTTTGAATAAAATCCACTTTAATCTAGGCACCATTTTCAGTCTCATTTAACAAAAAATGGGATTAGACACAGGTATCGAATAGAAAATGAATGGGTCTGGAAAAAACTTGGGATTCATTTTGAGTATGCTTTTTAGTTCTTAGACGGAAATCATTTTCGGTTCTTTGAATCGAGATAGCTTTTGGCTTTCATTTGGAGTTATCAAAGAACTAATTCAAGCATATTTTAGGATCCTTCTCAACGCTCTAATTCATATACGAAGTCCCTTCATCATATCTTGGGTGTTTCATCATGCAATCCACACACTCATAATTTGGCACAACAAAATTAATGAAAATTCTTTTTATTGAATAGAAGAAAAAGAAATACATTGCAAGACTCTTTTTTTTTTTTTTTGTCAAACTCGATTACTAAACTCTTGACCAAGCACAATTATTCAAACCCTAAGGACCAAACAAAACTCAACCTAGACCTTTGACTCCACATGTGTATCATGAGCACTTTATTTAAAAACTCTTCTTCGTTAAGTAGTCCACTAGCATCCATGCTCAATAGCAGTTTGCAACATCACCACCTCATTAGCACCTTCACTGCCATCCTTAGGTGTAGGTCCCCCAAATAACGGGTTCATGGATATGTGATCCATATTCTCCATCCAATCTTTTTCAAAGTTGGTGCCCTCATGCCCTTCTTTAGGTTCATGTCATATTGAGTCATTAGAAGACTGCCCATCCTACCACTTGATTTCTTGCAACCCAAGGTCTTGTTCTTCCAAGAAGAAGAGGTCTACCTCATAATCATCTTCAAAATAACCATTATCTACAAAGAAGTTTAGTTCTTCTCCATAGGTTCAGGGTTGGTTATAGGTGTGATGTATATGGATGGGTCATAGTTGGTTGGGTCAAGTCTAATTAGGTTGATATTCTGGGATGGTGGCACAACATGGTGATTTGGTAGCAGGTTTTGGGTAATATTGGGTTGAGTGGATGGGGGTGTGATGATTTTGTTATAAATGAGGTCTTGGACTTCATGACAAAGTCAGGTACAGTGATCGGTAGCATGGCCGTGTCCTTGGTAAAAGGCACAGTATCTGGTAGGGTTATATCTTGGGGGGATCGGATTTGGGGGTAACCTTGGATCTAAGGGCTTTAGGTGACCTTTAAGAACAAGTTCTTTAAGAGCGGTGGATAAGGTTATGCCAAGCTTGGTAAAGGCTCTATGGTCATTGTTTCGAGATGATGTTGGGTTGGAATTACAGCCAGGATTTTGGTGAAGGACATTGACATCATGTTCGTTATGGTTGGTGGAGTGGTTTCCTCCCATAGGCTTCATTCGAGGCACATCTTCTTCCTTCTTGATCTTTTCATCCCTAAGCGCGTCTTCTATTTTGGTCCCTTCATCAAATAACTGCTCGAATGTGGCGATGGACAAAAACCACATGCAATCATGGTAGATGGGCTGTAGGTTCTTCATGATCATGTATATTTGTTCTTTCTCAGTAGGTCTTTTGGCCATTTTCCTTTCCATCTATTCAAAAACATAGTAAAGGATTCTCGGCAGTCTTGTCTTGTAGTTGCAAGCTCTTGGATAGTGACATCCAGCTTGATATTGCATGCATACTGCTTGACAAACTCCTTAGCCAATTCTTACCACTCACAAGCCTTGGAGTACTCGAGTGTGAAAAACCATTGCAAAGCATTCCCAGATAGGAATTTTGGAAATGACTAAGCCAACAGTTTATTACTAAAACCCATGGGCCTTAAAGCGGTCACATACCTGCGCAGATGATTCTTAGGGTTCCAAGGAACGTCAAACGTTTCTACATTGGGCACCTTTAATATCTCGGAAAACTTGAACTTTGAGTAATCATCCACACCATGTGACTTCTTTATCATGCCGTATGGTTCATCCAGATTTTCTTGTGTCATCTTTCCCTCATCCCACCTAGAATTGTCACTTAACCAGTTTTCTATTCTAATTTGTGGTGGGTCTGGATCTACAATCTTAAGCTCTTGATCTGCGAGGAAGTTCATGGTAGCCAGTAGGTTCGTAGGGTTACTAGGATATGCATTCGGTGTATAATGGGTTGAGATTATAAAATCTTGAATAGACTCTTTCTCTTGCAACTTACCTTCCTTAATCTTTCCACTTTCATAAGGTGTTTTTGGCAGTTCAGGGAGCTCATTCTTGGGAATGCTAAGAGATCCTTCTACCCCTAGGATATAATCATTGGACCCATGTCTTGCCTCTATTATGCTCTCTAACCTATCTATCTTTTGTAACTCATAGAATAGATGATTGATAGAGCCTATCAATTCATCTAATTTCTCTGTGATTTGAGAGAGCATGTGACCTTGTTGTTCTACTATACTTTGAAGTGCATTGAATCTTCTTTCGTGATACTTTTGAGTCATTGGACCAGTCTTGATTTCGAGATGATGGGGGATTAGACCTAAAAAGGTGTGACCTTCTTATTTCTCAGAGCTATGTTCACCTATCTCTCTACAATTTCAAAATTTAAAATTATGTTCAATCTCAGAATGTTTGTGCCCCTTTTATCCATTTTTTTATTCACAAGTCCCTATTCAGTTTTATTCATTCAATTCCCATCTGGGTTTTTTTTTTTAATTTCAAATCATTTTCTTTTTTTTCAAAATTGGAAGTTCATCCCTTTCTTCTTCCTCTAAAATATATATGTATTTAAAAAAAAAAAAAAAACAAATCACGGGTTCCACCATTTCCCTTGCTTTTTTTTTCCTTTTCAAAATGACCTCTAAGAAATTCTATTTTGTTTTGAAAATATTTTTTCTTTGGAAGAAGTGGTCGGAGATATTTACATTTTTATTCCAAAAAAAAAAAAGTTCCATATTCAAAATAATTTCTTTGGAATGCATTTTGAGAAAGGACTTGTGTCTATTTGGAAAATATGTTTTTTTGTATATTTTGTTGTTTTATTTTGTTGTTTTATTTTTTTTTAAATTGTTTATGACATGCATGAGATGCAAATACAAGTGATCAACCTTATTCCAAACCATCATATAGATATTTTAGTCCTAGTCGCATCATTGAGAATCCTTTCTCATTCCATGGCCACCATAATCGATGTCACCCTAGTCATTCCATGCTTGGAGTTCCACGTGTGACACTACTTATGATTCGCTAAGTCTAATTGGGGCTTGCTCTAGCGAATAGGACAGAAACGAGGTTATGATTCGTTGTCCTACGGACTCGTGGTATATACTTTCGGTATAACACATAGGCAAACCATCCCTATGTCATGTGGCAAGCATTTCACATGGATAGAATGCCTTGGGCGTTAGACAGGGCTATGTATCGCGTGTCGTGTAGGCTTCCTTATCATGTCAAGTTATCCCAAAGGGAAAATAAGGCGTGTGTGCGCACATTGTCCTAACAGGTCAAACCATAAAGGATTGGATCTATGGCTACTATATGCATCAAGGTGGATAGAGTCAAAAAGGGACCCCCAGCGAGAGTCCTATATACCCTCCATTATAGGATTCGGTGTGGTACGTGGACAACTTTTTATACCATTAGGTACGTGCTAGGGTAGGGAAGTCCTTTGCGGAGTGCATCTAACAGGCTGTAGGCCCTTGGCTTTGGTCTTCCCAAACTTCCAAAAACTAATTCACATATAATCCTCATAATATAAAGTCAAAGATCCTTGAAAGTTTTGGAGTCTAACCCTCGTAGTTCAGCCCCCAGTGGAGTCGCCAATTATGGGTACCCGAACCAAGTATAGGGCCTAGAAGGATTTAGCCTACTTGATTGATCCCATTACATTCCTCGTGTCAACAATCACGAGTGAGGTTCACCACCCTTCATTAGCTTTTATCCGATCCGACCGATTTGGATTACTCATATTTGGATTCCATGGGGCTTTATATCCATCCCGAGGCAACAATCAAAACCCATGATCCATATCCGATGCTACACGAGTGAGTAATCCATAATTTATCCCACAAGGCTTAATCCGGAGAGATCCTTACTAATAGAGTCGCCACTTGGTTTGATAAAGGAAACCATAAAAATTAAATCTATCATGTCTAATGGATAGAGACACCGCCCCATCGTCACCAAAAAACTTCGTTCAGGGGTTAAGGTACGAGAGAGGAAGGAGCGATATCGTGTTAGCACACCTCCTCTCGCCCCATCATGAGATGGGCCTCTACTTAGCTTTCAAGGTGTTTTACTAGACATTATGTGGACCGTTTCATTTATTTCTAATGCAATCCTAATTCAAGTTATAAACAACTAATAAAAGAAAATTGAGCAAGAAACTAAGTAATTACATGCAATGCATATGCTAAAAGAGTAATTCGGGAACTAAACATATTTATATGCCCAGGAAACGTACTATCCATTCCAAGTGGTTCCAGGCCCAAACTCCTACTGGTTTAAGAGTTACGGTTGAAATACTAAAGCTGTGTTAAAAATTGATGCTCGTAATGGGCTTTGAAGGTTATGTTGGTATAAAAATTATTTGGGAATTATTTAGCCAAAAACAAGGTTTGGGCTATGGTTTAAAAATATTTTAGGACTAAAATGACTTCTTGGGATCCTACCCCAGGGTCCGAATTTTGGCTTGGGTAATGGTATTTGGCTTGATAAAAATATTTTGGTCATTTTATGTAGAAAAATGTATATATTTTTTTTTGGGTTTTTATCTATAAATTGAATTTATAACATTTCAAAGTCTTCCTAGAGGTTATTGTAACATATCTTGGAGACCACGGTGCTTCACAGAGTTTTGCTTCATACAACCGACAAATCCTGATTCTGATCATCGGGTTGTTCTTGAGGAGGGGTTCTTTCAGTCGAATGGACAAACCAAAATAGGGTGTCTACACAATATTTCTTCCCCTTTAAATCATCAAGATAAGGTAATTTAACATCATCAGGCAATTTTATAACTTTGCCTTCTAAAAGATGATCAAAAATTTCATCTACTTTGTAAATATCAAAGAATATTTCTTAAATGATCCTTTTGCTCCATAGGATTCAACACACACATTCTTTTTCACAAGACTTTTGCTGGTGAAAGGTTCATTTCCTATTATTTCAGCCTATTTCATAATTAGGATCTTTGTAGTAAGTGAAGAGGCATTTCTCTCACTTTGTACCTCTAAAAGGGCTTCATATCTAGAGACTCGAGCAGTTAATTCCACTAGATCTCTAAATTTAATGGCATCGAACTTCTTTTTTAGCCTAAACTCAAGGCCATTTTGTGCCAATTTAACAAACTCATGTTCTGGTAAGATAATTTTACACTTTATCCTATCCCGTTTGAACCTATTTATGAACTGATTAGCCTTTTCATCAAGGTTCAGACTCAATCTAGCTAGATCAGCCATCAAAACTTCTAGTTCTATTTGGAAGGATTGAGCATGGAATAAGTCCTCCATTTGAGCCTAATTTTGAATAGAGTTTGGTGCTAAGTTAATGAACCAAGAAAAGGTTGTGTCTGTCAGTGAATTGGTAGGCAATCTAAGTTTCAAAAACTCATTTGTTCCAACGTCAGTACATTGGCTCGTGAACATTGCAATGTGTCCGACAGTGGACTGGCTTCCATAACCAGAACAAAAAAAAATAACAAAGTGAAGGTAGGAAACTTAAAACCTCTAGGGAATTCAATCCTATCTATCCAATCAGGATAAGGCTTCCTATACACAGGTGTCTGTACCCCCTGAGCAATAGGTCCACATATCTCATGTATTAAGTTAATTATATAATTATTTTCAGCCACATTTGGTTGCTGTCGGACTAGTTGTACCATAGGTGGAGCAGCAGTAGGAACAACATGGGGCTGCTGAGGATTATCTACCCTTCTAAGGGGTTCATTTACAACCCTTCTACCAATCCCTATTCATCCAAATTCTGGTTCAAACATAGGGTTATTATTTACCCTTCTATTCTTACCCATATTTTGTTCTCTTCCTCTCCCATCTTTTAAGTTTACTTGCCTAAACATTGGGTCTTAAAAGACTACAGTTTGGTATGCTTGAGTACCTTCGAAGACAGGAACAATTTTGTTTTGAACGGGCGTATAGCTTTCTTGTGTGTTTTGCCTCAAAATAGGACCATTCACATAGTTTGAGGGACTAAGTTGATTCAACCCAACTGGGTACTCCTTTCCTGAGGGTCGAGGTACAGTTGAGTGACCATTTGGTACCAACATTAGCATATTTCGTGGTAAACGACTCGTGAGAAAAGTGACCAGAACTTTAACATTTTGGATCATTTCCAACATTAGCATACCTCTACACCAACTGTTCGTGCTACCTCTGGTTGGTTTTGGTTTTCTATCCAATCCCTTGATTAAGAACCCCATTGTTTATGGGATCTACCACGTTCTCATTTTTAGATTCTTGGTATGAAGTGCTACCATTCTCTACATTTTCAGCATTTACACCATTATTAGTGCTTTCAAATCTGTTGCTCCTTAGTGCTTTGTTAGTCATCTTTAACACTTGGGTTCCACTGGGTGTGCCAAAATTATGTTTGGATATTTATCCTTTGAAGGATATTTGTATAATTTTATGTGTACGAGCGTGGCAGGTAAGCAAGTTGCCAATGTAATTGTGTAAGTGAAATGCGCATCACTAGGCCAATTATGACTGTTCGAATGCCTTGTAACCATGGACTTTTATGGTGTAAGATGAGCATAATGGAAAATGGTTGAACTAAGAACTATACTAGACTAAGGACTAATTAAATGAAGTAAAACTACCTAAAACGGTAAAGGAAATTGAGCAAATGAAAGAATTAATTTATTATATTGAAAGTAAACGGAGTACAAATCCTAACCTCAAAGGGTACTTCAAAGTGATTTCCTATTCCTAATTGTAAAGGAAAGTAAAAATACAAAAGTGTATTATGAGGTGGTTTGTATGAGCTATTGAGTGTGTCCTCTTCACTTCACTTCACCTCCTATTTGTAGGCCTTCGAAATAACTTCTCCATTTGAATTAGTGTGCTGTCCAACTGCTTCTTCAAACTGCCATGCTCCCAACCTTCCATGTGTCTCGACAGTTGCTGTTCTTGTAACTTCTCACGGCTTAGCTCTTGTACCAAACTGTCACGCCCCAACATAGTATAAATAAGGAAATCATTTAATTTCCTTTATGGACCCGTAGGTCGCGACAATTTTGAAGGATCGAAATAATTTAAATCAGAGTAAGAGCAATCAAGACTTATAAAATTTTTCCAAGTTAATAATTATTACAGCACGTGGTCATCTAAGGCACAATCTGCCTTGAACAAAATAATATCTATTACATTAATCCTTATTACAAAATTCAGTTCATAATATAAAGCAGCAATAACAAGTTTCCTCTTCTCAGGTAGTTGTGTTCAATTCACATAGTCGTACTATCCTGCCTAGTCATAACCTGAAAAGCCTACATACGAATGTCCAGGGCGCATCAACGCCATCAGCTTCATGAAGCTGGTGAGTATTAAAAACACGTACTTGTAATGTAAAATGTACTCACTTACCATTTTTATTTCCTTACAGCTTTCATTAACCAACAGGTTAGAAATACAGTAATGAATTCAAATTATAAAGCAGTAAAGATAATTGTCATAATCTTCAATCCATAAAACATGTGACCATGCATGGAATAATGCAACCATTCTAATCTTATCGACTCTTTTCTCTCAACAACACATCATGTAACTCTGTCTCTCCAGTATCTTGAAATACTAAGGTGACCACAATATAGTGCAGGGATTTGCCTCACACTTTAGTACACGGGTACCAGGGAGTGTCCAATTCGCCTCACACTTTAGCCATACCACAGATGCCAACGAGTATCCCGTAGGCCATACTATAGCACTACCACGGGTGCCAGGGAATGTTCAAGTCGGCGTCACACACTTTAGCACTACCATGGGTGCCAGGGAATGTCCAATTTTGTCACCATCGCATTTCACATATACTCTAAATCATATCCTCGAAATATCACACTATAGTACACAAGTACCAGGGAGTGTCCAAAACACAACCTCATCCATTTACTCTTTTCACACTAACTATCTCTCACCATGCATGTAAACTTAACTCACGTGTATGGCATGTGACTTTATACATAAAGTGTACATTACTGAGAGAAACAATAACAACGTACGTATGAGAAAAATCAAGTCTTTAATCATCCCTTTATAACAAAACATAACAAATAGGATTCTATTTTAGTGTAATTCCCAAACAGTACTTTAAAAACATTTAAAACTTCTTCCAAACAGTTTCTTAACAAAAAATAGACAAAAACCATAAAAGGTCAAGTTGCTCATGCGATATGCCACTTTTTCAATATTCTCTTAAAACTTTTCAAACTGCCAGAAATTACACAGGTCGCGCGCGCGGGCCACTTAAGCGAGCCTCGCTCGGGTGGGTCATGCGCGTGAGTCAGTATAGAAACTTCATCTTATTCATTTTTCTCTCCTGTTTCAGTTTTGATGGCCTGTTGTTACCCATTTTGTTTTCCGAATGTAAACATGATATATAGTATATGATTCTTTTCATTTTTTTCGCAAGGATTACGATTATGAAATCAATGTAACACGAATCACAACGTAGCTCTCGGATTTTATGAGAGGTGACAAAACTTCAATCCTAATATACTTTCTAGTATGAATGAATTAGGCTCTAATACTTTGGATACAACCTCTAATGACTGAAATATTTCATAATCATCTATAAAAACGAATTTTGGTTAAGGTTGAGAAATCAACAATTTCAAGCATTGAACTTCAAGCATGAACTCATCAATGGTGATTTCTATTTAAACTAATACAAAACAGTAAGTACATATGAAATTACATTCTAAGTAAGTTTAATGGTACTCACTAAGATTAGAAGATTGAATTTGTTGAAAAAGAAGCAAGAAATAAGAACACCCAATTGAAGCTTCAAGTTATAGAGGTTGTACTCTCTCTCTCTCTAAAAATTTTTGTGAATTCTCCTTCTCTCTAAAATTCTCTCAAATTCTCTGTATATCTGTTTGTAAGGAGTGCAGAACGTGAGACTAAGTGTGTGTGTATATACCAAAATTACAACTTGGAGCCCAAGTTCATTGAGCTTCACTCAACAAACTAATTTTCTTTTCAAATTTCCTAAATTACAGCTCTAATCTAAGTTATATATAAACTATACATCCGTATATGAGTATAAGATCATATTGTAGGGATCATATAGAGTGCTAGGGGTCACACAAGTATGTTTGGCAAAATTAGCTTAAGGCACTAATACAACACACACAAAGTTAACACTCCCAAACAAGGTACAATCAAGTTGCCTAGGAATCTAATTGAATGTTCGGGAAAACAACTTATGGCACAAAGTTAAAACTCACACAAAAGCATTATCCAAACAATCCTAACCAATGATTGCTATCATTAAATGAAATAAAGCAAGTGTCACATATGGTTGGATAAGGAATCCCAATCTATGGGAATTCGACGCGGAGCGGACATTTTTTGAACATAAGCTGGTATTTTCGCGGTGTGGTGATCACCACAAAAATACAGAAAAATTACATTAACGTTAGAAATAATCTTCTGGTTTTATAAAAATACAGTTTAAGTCAAAAGTAAACATTTTTACCGTTTTGAAAATACAGTTTTGAAATCCAACACAAGTATTCTATCCTTATGAAATTCAGTTGTGAAAACATAACACAGGTATTCTTTAAATTCACAAAATTTACCATTTGACCCCCAATTAAAGAATTGCTATTGAAATAAAAGCAAGTAATACAAATTAAAATATGGGAATTGCAATTAAAAATTAAATGAAATTACAGGTTGTCACACAAATTCTTTCACGTGTTAAATCCTTATTACTTCTCTACCATGCAAGTTTGATCACCCTGGGTTTTCAACGTGTCATCATACTTGTTGGCCAGATATTTTGGTATAAACAGATAAAAAATTTAGATTCATTTCAAGAAATTCAAAATCTATCGAAATATTTGAAATTTTAGGATTAGGAGATGTTCAGAATATTCCAAAATTTTCAGATCGAAAATTCTAGAACCAATATTCATAATCCTAGTTGAAAATAACATAAAATATTCAAGTCATGTTACGTTGATAAGTAAATATAACTTATTCCCATAAAAAATTCGTAACTACTCTTTTTATAAGGATAAAATATAAAATTTACATTCATTTCTAGAATTTCATAATATATATAGGAATATATGAAATTTTAGGGTCAGGAGATGTTCGGAATTTTAAAATAAATATTCCAGTACCTCTCAGATTCCAATCTAATTTTTTTCTAAATTTTTAAAATGTGGAATTCGATTGATTTTATCTAAATATGAAAACCATAACATTTTCCTTTAAAAATAAACTAACTTTTCATAAACGAATACTGCTTTGGTTCCCAATTTTGTTCCCAAATTTGGTTTGTGACACATGTGGGGCAGTGAGTTCACTTTGTCACTGCCATAGAAACTTTTTTTGATAACATCAGGAAATTTCATTTCCCTAGAACAAAGGCAAGTTTCAAAAGAAACTAGTACATATCAAAAGAAAGAAAAATTACAAAGTAAAGCACAATAATCTCCTGAGATGTACTGCAATCTCCAAATCCAAAGATATCTCGGACTGTGGTATAACTCAACAAGGAGCTAGGGCTAATGGAGAATGCTGCTAGCAAACTTCAGCAATGATCACTCCAAAAGAACTATGATTGCGAAAAGAGCCCATCCATGAACTGATCTGATAAAAAAATGTCGGATCTGGTATAGACAAGGTCAAATCCAACTATTGAACAAAGAACTGAAGAGATGTAGCAGAGCACCAAGTGACCAAAAGAAAAAACATAACCCTCGTAAAGAGGGACACAACCCTCCCAGGGAGGGACAAACCCTCCAAAATGAGGGACAAACTCTCCTAAAGAGAGACAAACAAACAAAGAACAAGAACAAAGGGCTCACCCACGGCCATGGGAGTGCCCCTGAAAATCGCCGACAGTGAGGGTTTTTAGGTTTGAGAGAATGGCAGGTTAGAGAGAGATGAGCTCCTTGAATGGGTTTGTGATTGCAGCGAAACTTGAGGACACACGTGTGTGTGTGTGTCTTGACAAGTAAAATTGTCACAACTATAAGTTGGTCAACAAATCAAATGACTTAATAAACTTCTCATTAATTAGCGAAAGATTTATTCCTGTTTGGCAGAAAATATAAATGGTATGGTGTGTGCGATCGGGCTTGCCAGGGGTTTTGTACGAAGATCCAAATGTGTTAACTAAACTTATCCCTATAAGAGCGGTGTGAGAAAATTATGATGAGACAATTGTGTAAAGTAGGTAGGAAGGACCGTTACTAAAAGTCCTCAAATAGTACTGAAGCATACAAATTTGAAAGTGGAGAGAAAGGGAATAAAGCAAGGCTTTGAAAGTGAAATATATTGCTTTGAAATAAGGTTACAATTACTTAAGAAAGTAAAAGTTCCAGTGGAGAAACTAAGAGAAATTAAGCTACTGGATGCTTGTTGACAAGCTTCTGGAAGAGTTGTTTGGGTGTGTTGAGGGGGGTTTGTTTGAGCTGCTGGAAAGTTTTCATGTTGGAGAGGACAACTGTATATTTAGGTAAGAGATGAAGCTTGGTGGTCCTAGGATAATCAATTTGCCACTCCCAATGCTTCTTGAGTCTCCCATTTACCCATGTGCTATGCATTGTATTTTCCCATATATGCTTCGGCCCATCAACTTGACTAAAATGGCAGCAAATTTGCCCAGTTGCCTTCAGCCCGAATAGATGCTGCCTGTGGAGTCATAGCTGAATGAAAATTATGGTCATTTGATAGTGGCGGCTGAAATCAGGACATGCCTTCGTGGTCCAAGATTCCAAATTTGTGTTGCCCAAAGTCATAGCAATGACTAAAGGTGGCCCCCACTATGTGATAGATGTTGAAATTATTGGGGAAGGTGAGAGAAAAAAGAACCAAAAAATTGGAGAAAAATGTTGTTCACTTATTGCTCATCCAAATATTTTATTGGAAAAGTATGTGAGACCCACTACTTTTCATAGATTAAAAAGGGATAAAATAAAAGTTGTGGGTTTGACATTCTTACCAAATGAGGTGCTTGGGCAGGGGCGGATTGAAGAAGGGGCAAAGGGTGGCTCAAGCCCCCCCTAGATTTTAAAAAATTACTAGATTTTAAAAAATTACTAGATTTATCTATAAAAAATTATATATTTTGCACTTAGGCCACCCCAAAAGTGAAAATTTTTACACAAAAGCCCCCCCCCAAAAATTCAAAAAACTACCTGTTTTATTAGTATTTGAGCGTTATGTTCAATTTTTACAGTATTAACTTCCATCATCTACACAAAAGTATGTATATACATAGACCCCAAAAAAAATAAAATCGGGGGTGAAGCCCTTGATCCCCCATAAATTTAGTCACCCCAAATGCAATTTACTAATTCCATTATTGGCAAGCCCCTCCCCCCAACTTCAAATTCCTATATCCGCCCCTATGCTTGGGTGAGCAAAAGTTTTCTAAAAAAATTGGAGAAGTTATTCAGTCAAATTGTCATACTACGTTGTTACGTTGACATGTAATGACGTTCCAATAATATGGGACCACGAAAGGGTGGATGCAAAAAATTGAAATAAGGAGGGCTTTGCAGGGACGGAACTAGGAAATTGCACTTGGGATCTAGTTTACAGGGGTTTGGAAGTAGCACCCCTAATGGATTTTTTTGAGGTCTACTTATACATATTTTTGTGCAAAATTTCTACAGAACTTGGAATGATTTTAAAATTATTTTGAAATAGGTCAATTTAAAAAGTGACACAAAAATACATAGACCGAATATTTGGGATGAGATGGATAACATTGGTGTCAATAAACAGGGGCACATAACAGGTAGTGTAGGCATGGCATGTACATTATTTAAAGTCAACAGCTACTTGTTATACACATGCACCTAAAAGTAGGGGCCATATAGAGGGCAGAGACAGGACTTGGCTACAGGGACGTACAACACATATTTTTGGAATGAATACTACAAATTTGACTTTAGGATTTTTGAAAATTGTGAGGTTACTCTGTAAGTTTCACATATGTATAATGAGTGGAGGGTCAAAACATGTCTGTTCAAAGACAAAATAAATCTCCATGTAACTGTTTCAAAAATATATATATGTCGCCTATATGATTAATTCTCGATTCTTTATCTACTAGTTTCACTTCTAAAACAAATAAAAATATATGTTGCCTATATGATTAAATCTCGCTTCTGTATCTACTAGTTTCACTTCTAAAACAAATAATTTTTAATATATTCAAGATGGATATCTAAAAATACTCCATAAACACATAGGGTCTATTGAGTATATAAAGTAAGTAATTAAATCGGGTAAATTTTAAAAATTTTGATGACCAACTCGAAAAAGTTGAGGGGTCAAGTGCCCCCACGATCCTTAGTGGATACGCCAATAGACCACATGGCTCTATATGGTTGGACATATATTGCACCACATCAATCAGATAATATATATATACAGTCAGGCTATAAAGAGGGCGTCATTTCTTTATTAAATAGAGGACTTCTGTTTTGCCCGTCGGATCGTGTTTTCATTAATGGCAGTTTTGTCATTTCACAGCTTTTAAACACAATCCAACGGTCAAAACAGAGGTCCTCTCTTTAATAAAGAGAGGTGGCCCTCTTTAGAGAATCTTTGTATATATATATATATGAGTAATATTGATATGCTTCTCAAATTTTGTCCCAAAAGTGATTCTTAAATGATGTGGCACTGGGGCCAAGTCTAATATATTGGGACTAGTTGAATTTTGGTTGGAAGTTGTGTACCTGACCCCACTGCCACATCATTTGAGAAGCGCTTTTGGGATAAAAATTTAATAAAGCATAGCATTACTCTATATATAGTGTGTGACGATCTCACTGAATAATTTCTAATGGAAAGACTAATTCTAAAAAAAATTTAGATCAGTAACATCATTTTAGCGTATTAAAAGCATGACCAAGTGGTCGAGCGGTAAGTGCCTAGGTAGTACTTATTTGCTGTAATTGTTGTTCGGGCGTGCCAGAGCCTTGTGAGGTAGACCCAAACTAATTAACACAAAATTTTCTAAAGCACTTGTGTGAGTGATACACAATGTTTGAAAATCTGAATTCTATCGGGTGATTGTGATGACCAAGTAGGAAAGTACCCTTGGCCTAAGGTCCTATGACAGTATTGAAGCATACAAGCCATACAAGTGATGAAAAGACACAAAAGAAATTAAATAAAAGCAGATTTTATTTAATTAATAAGAAAGAAATTACAAGGATGTAATTGAAAAGCTAAGAAAAATAAAAATGATGCTTTTTATTTGCCTAAAACTAAGAACGCTAAGAATGCTTTAAGAATGCATGTTTGAATGATTTGTCGAAGAGACGCGGAGTGCCTTGATAGCTTGGCCTGCCTGTTAATTTATAGCGGCCATGGAGGTCTTCTAGATAAGGTAGGAATCATCTGATCAATAGTTATCTGGTAAAATTTACCAGATTTCTTCCATATCTGATAAAGCCTTCCATATCTTCAAATATATATATATACATATAAGTATATATATTTTCAGCTTGAATGTGGTCTCTTTTGTGGCTTCATTCGGCTGACTTTGCTTGCAAGTAATATATATCTGATATTTCCCTTTCCCTTATCAGTTAGTTTCCTAACTTTGATAGACTTGGATAGGAATTAATTACCTTATCAGATATGGTAACAATATTTAGAGAGTTTGTAGGGATTAGTACTCTTTATCTTTTCCAAAGGAGCCAACTATTGCTTGCCATGTATTGCCCGATGAAAAGAAACCATGCCCAAACACGGCTTAAGTCCGCCTGATATTGAATGACCATACTGATCGGCCACGTGGCCTGATTGCTGAAGATGATGGTCCATCAATGGACTTTATATATGGCAGTGAATAAAACAATTACCAAGTAAATGGCAATTAAATGGTGGCCCACCACACTTTTCTCAAGAGTGATAAAGCAAAACCCAATCATAGCCATCATACATGCTCGGGCTTGTATGACTTTTTTGCTATGTTACAAGCCCGAACCATCAAAGCTACAAAATAAAGATGGACATATTTACGGAATGATCAACTAAAGTAGCAGAATTTATAACCAGAATCTGTAGTAGTCCGATTGTTAATGTTGGCAAGTCCGATCAGTACTGCCAAACGAGCCCGAACATGTTCACTGCCACAAAGTATGAATCCATGATGAGTCATGATGAGCTGTGGCCCACCACTTTGACCAAGCAAAATTAAATTATTCTTCTTGCAATGACGTGTGCGGTAGCCCGATGAAAGAATCAAATGGTCAAATTACAAGTTGATCAATGAAACTAACCAAAATCATAACTTAAACCAAGTAAGAGCCCGAATTGGTCATTAGTGTGGTCCCCAATTGCACTGAATTAATATGGCAGTCCGATTATTGCAAAATAGTCCAAAAGTCATCTGGCCTTATCAACTTTGATCCAAACACTTAGCCATTAATTTTTCCATCGGTCTCTAAGTCCGATTAAAAAGATCCAATCGGCCTCTACCAACTTTGACTTAAAAATTGTATTTTTTAGGTGCAAACAATTGCCCCCCTGGCCGTTTAAAATAAAAGCAAGTGAAATTTTGAATGGCCATATTTTAATAGTTTTATCTAGAGACCGATTACCTTTAGACTGCGATCGGGCTCGTCATTTAGACCATGATCTTTGGACTAACATCGCGCTTGGCCAAGAGACCGAATTATAATTGCCAGCTGCCAACCATGTAACACCTTTGAGCCCACCACCTCCATGTAATCGGGCTTCACCACTTGACTGTTATACAAACACTTTTGACACTACACCATCGGCCTCTATGTCCGATCAGCATCCCAAGCGTCCTTCTAGCATTACTTTATTTATTTATATTATTATTCTAGCTTTCGGTCTTGTGAGTCCGAATAGCCTACTGACTGAATTAATCCAGTCCGATCTTCAGCACCTTTCAGTCTTCCTCGATAGTACCACTATTGTAAAAATAGCCACCAAATAACCTTTAGTTTTTGGTGACATCCACACAGCCAACGTGGATATAGATCAATCCAAGCCAAATAATTAATTGGCTTGAAATAACAATAATAATCGGTCACTACAAGGAGACCGAAAAAATTAAACAATTCCTTGAGGTTGAGTTTCCTCAAAGAAATATTTTCAAAAGCTTCATGGACCGATTTAGAATCAATCGGTCTCGGCGAAGATTGCCCCCCGAGCCCTGCGTCACCGATTTCTTCGTCAACTAGGGGGTCTTCACCATCGTCCTCCTCATCACTAGGAGGCTCTATGGCCGATACGGGATCACTCGGCCTGACACACTTTTCCTCTTCGACCTCAATAGAATTTTGAGGCTCGTATTGAATTTGCCCCCCGAGTGCTTCATCGTCTTCTTCAACGTCGGTGAGGAGCTCTATGGCCGAAATAAGATTATTCGGCTCTTTAATTATTTTTTCGCCTTCTTGCCCCCCGAGTGGCTCGGACGGCATGGAATCAAGATGACCAGAGTCATCGGTCTCTTGATTTGGAGTGGTAACATCGGCCTTCTCGGGCCGTTGAAATTTTAGGAGTTTAAGTTGAAGAGCGATATCATCAAGGACACGATTACGGCTTTCTCGAGCAGCAACCGATTCGTCTTGCTCTTCAACCGGCCAATCTGATAAGCCGATTGGTTTCTGCTTCCAACCTCCATCTAGCAACTCATCCGGAGACATGAAAGAGTTTCCATTGGGGGGTGGACAATCAGCTCCACTCACTTGAAGGTGGCCGATACCTTGGGTAAAGTACTTAACATCGGCCTCAAAACACCAGATCTTTTCGTAAAGATCATGGATGGCAAAGTCATACAGGGCTATAATGGCGTGCCGATTTGGGTACTGCGGATCCCACGGCTTGTCCCATAGAGCCTTGTAAGTAGCAGATTTATCGTTTTTGAGACGATTAATCTCTTGCTGAAGTTGGCTGATTGATTCATTACACCAACCAATTTGGTTGTAGTAGAATTGCAACCATGCTTCGGTGAACATGATTCATCACTTGGCGGTCCCATCGGGCGTGCCAAATTGTTTGCTGTAATTGTTGTTCGAACGTGCCAGAGCCTTGTGAGGTAGACCCAAACTAATTAACACAAAATTTCCTAAAGCACTTGTGTGAGTGGTACACAAGGTTTGAAAATCTGACTTCTATCGGGTGATTGTGATGACCAAGTAGGAAAGTACCCTTGGCCTAAGGTCCTATGACAGTATTGAAGCATACAAGCCATACAAGTGATGAAAAGACACAAAAGAAATTAAATAAAAGCAGATTTAATTTAATTAATAAGAAAGAAATTACAAGGATGTAATTGAAAAGCTAAGAAAATAAAAAGGATGCTTTTTATTTGCCTAAAACTAAGAACGCTAAGAATGCTTTAAGAATGCATGTTTGAATGCTTTGTCGAAGAGACGCGGAGTGCCTTGATAGCTTGGCCTGCTTGTTAATTTATAGCGGCCATGGAGGTCTTCTAGATAAGGTAGGAATCATCTGATCAATAATTATCTGGTAAAATTTACCAGATTTCTTCCATATCTGATAAAGCCTTCCATATCTTCAAATATATATATACATATAAGTATATATATATTTTCAGCTTGAATGTGGTCTCTTTTGTGGCTTCATTCGGCTGACTTTGCTTGCAAGTAATATATATCTGATATTTCCCTTTCCCTTATCAGTTAGTTTCCTAACTTTGATAGACTTGGATAGGAATTAATTACCTTATCAGATATGGTAACAATATTTAGAGAGTTTGTAGGGATTAGTACTCTTTATCTTTTCCAAAGGAGCCAACTATTGCTTGCCATGTATTGCCCGATGAAAAGAAACCATGCCCAAACACGGCTTAAGTCCGCCTGATATTGAATGACCATACTGATCGGCCACGTGGCCTGATTGCTGAAGATGATGGTCCATCAATGGACTTTATATATGGCAGTGAATAAAACAATTACCAAGTAAATGGCAATTAAATGGTGGCCCACCACACTTTTCTCAAGAGTGATAAAGCAAAACCCAATCATAGCCATCATACATGCTCGGGCTTGTATGACTTTTTTGCTATGTTACAAGCCCGAACCATCAAAGCTACAAAATAAAGATGGACATATTTACGGAATGATCAACTAAAGTAGCAGAATTTATAACCAGAATCTGTAGTAGTCCGATTGTTAATGTTGGCAAGTCCGATCAGTACTGCCAAACGAGCCCGAACATGTTCACTGCCACAAAGTATGAATCCATGATGAGTCATGATGAGCTGTGGCCCACCACTTTGACCAAGCAAAATTAAATTATTCTTCTTGCAATGACGTGTGCGGTAGCCCGATGAAAGAATCAAATGGTCAAATTACAAGTTGATCAATGAAACTGACCAAAATCATAACTTAAACCAAGTAAGAGCCCGAATTGGTCATTAGTGTGGTCCCCAATTGCACTGAATTAATATGGCAGTCCGATTATTGCAAAATAGTCCAAAAGTCATCTGGCCTTATCAACTTTGATCCAAACACTTAGCCATTAATTTTTCCATCGGTCTCTAAGTCCGATTAAAAAGATCCAATCGGCCTCTACCAACTTTGACTTAAAAATTGTATTTTTTAGGTGCAAACAGTACTCTCTTAGGTCTTGCGCTTGAATGCTCTTGGAAGTGGCCACAAGTAATTCACCCGGTCGCCCTGACCTCTTGGAATTAGTCGAGGTACGCGCAAACTGACCCGGTCATCCACGCTTATTGAAATAAAAAAAAATTGTTGGCGTATGAAATTTTTTGTCTCATCCATAGAAATTTCTAACATTTGTGTCCAATAATTCTTATATGCGCAACAAATTCTTGGTCAAATGATATTTTTTTTAATCTGTGGTAAGGAATGTGCTATCTCACTGCATCTGTTGAGTTAGGACTTTACATTGGTCTCCAGGTAATCTCAATCATAGAAAATTCTAACAACTGTGTTAAAAAATTCCTACACACTTGACAAATTCTTGGTCTTTCTTTTCTTCTCTTTTTATGGTATAAAATGAAGTCCAGTATATCTCACTGCTTGACATTTGTGTATTTGTTCGTAAGGAGAGTGCTATCTCACTGCATGTTTTGAGCAATAATTATTCTGTCGCCTAATTTGAATGAGAAAATTAAAGTAATCAGTTCACAAACAAAAACCAATTATAAACAGTTTAAAATGAAATTACTTTAAACCTTTATTTTAAAAATACAATTGATTAGAAATACCTCTCTTTTTTTCCCAAAAAAAAAAAAGCTAAAAACAAAACTATCATGTTGAATAAACTGCTAAGATTTCGCTAATGTATATTCTCTCATTTGTTGGCGGGGGGAAATCATTTGCATATGGACATTCTCTAATTTAGTCATTCCTCGTAGCCCAGGAGACAGAAAAAAAAAAAAGAAGAAAACATATACATAACTAGCGCATAGTGGTAATTTGGGTTAATTACAAATATAATCCATGTAGTTGGTTAGCACATTTTTTTTACAGTAATACATCCTATGGTTTGTGTTGGAAAAATTGTATTAATATAATTGAAAATAAACAAAAACAGGTTCTACATTACAACATATGAAACATAAAAAAATAGATCTTGGACAAAAACATAAAATTGAAACTACCTATAAAAATAAAAAATTACAGCAAGTAAACGAAAGCAAAAACTGGAAAATTGATCAAACCGAGACTTGTGATATTTCACAGTTTCCTTAAAACATATTCGCCGCCTCACCAGAAGTGCTTGAGAATATGTCCAGCGTCTGTCTCCCAGGATACAGCGGCAGCTAGCAGATGACAAGCACTGTGTCGAACTGCTCCAGCGAACCAACTATGTCTGTAACTCTCTCTAAAAAAGAAGATGGAAGGAAGAAGGAGAACAATGTTTTGACTCAGGGTGAGATACACTGTATATAGGGGATATAATGGACGATTTAATCTGTGATTTATCACAGAATTCTTTCAATCTCTGTAACTCTTTCAGAAATCCCAAAGGTTTCTGCAATGCTAAAAATGTGTAGAATTCCAAGGGTCTCTCAATACAGAAATAGAAAAACCAAAGCTTGAGGGGTCTAAAAAGAATTACTGTGTGGGTCGCACCCGCACTCACCACCACGGCTTGGCCGGCGGCGGCGCGCGCGTGTGCGGAGTAAACCCAAAGGACCTTAATTAGGTCCTCCCCCTTCCACAAGATTGGGTACCCCTTAGGGCTCAAACCCAAAACATGAAGTAGCCTTATAAATGCACTAAAGACTACTTCTATTTTTGGTGTGTGCGACAAGGCAAGTTGTGAACCTTTTTCATTTCAACAACTCCTTGTAAGGGGCAACCTTTGAGCATTAATTTCTTATTCACCCATCAATAGTTTTGGACATGTGAATATCCAAACTTCATCTCCTCATGTAGGAAAACACAAATCCACAAGGACCCACTTAAACTCTAAGTGGGTCCCACTTTTGTTTGACCTTAAAAATTGGCCAAAACTCAACTTTAATCCAACAATCCCTCACATGAATGAAATTAACCGAAGCGATGTGAGACATCGAATACTCGAGAGAGAGAGAGAGAGAGAGAGAGAGAGAGAGAGAGAGAGAGCACTACGGATCACTCCTGCTAAAGAATAGGTAGCTTTTGGCTTTGAACCTTCCCTTGTGATAGTCTATCAGATTTACTGGCTGACCAGTGAATGTGTAGTCTTGAACTGATTGCTGTTAGTGTAAACTACTGACAAACCTCACATAGGAGCTTTCCAAAAATAGTTTAGTTCTTACACTTGTGTTCATTTTGGCCTTGAACACTCGCTTGGTTCAGTGAATGTTTATCAAAGAATTTCGCCTTTCTCAAATTCTTTTAGAAGCTGCCCCACTTCACATTCACATAGGTGACATATTTAGAGTATCCTGCTATACTCCGCTTGGTAATACAACCGCATATAGTCATTACAAGCTAATCTTATCCTCAAGCATACAGGTATCACTGTTGTATCATTTCTCCTCAGTGATTCTCCTAAAGTACATGGAATTAGGTTGTCCCTTTGAACCTAGATCTTGGGATCTCCAGTCAACTTGGTTGGGTTTCCATTCCGGTACCTTGTAATGTCATAGGCTTTAGTCCCATTCCTCTAGATGATTTATTAACTAACTCTCGATTTAACCCTTTGTTAATATTGTCCTTTGACTTTACAAAGTCAATCGAGACAATCCCATTTGAGAGTAGTTGTTTAATGGTCTTGTGTCTACGACGAATATGTCTAGACTTACCATTATACATGTTACTTTGTGCCCTTCCGATAGTAGATTGGCTATCGCAGTGAATGCAAATAGTTGGCTCAGGTTTTGACCATATAGGAATATCTTCTACAAAATGGCGAAGCCATTCAGCCTCTTCAGTTGCATTGTCTAGCGCAATGAATTCAGATTCCATTGTCGATCTAGCAATACAAGTTTGTTTTGAAGATTTCCATGACACAGCTGCACCACCAAGCGTGAAAATATATCCACTTGTAGATTTTGAATCTTTCAAATCGGATACCCAGTCTGCATCACTATATCCTTCCAATATAACTGGATATCTCAAGTAGTGCAATCCCTGATCACGTGTATATCGTAAGTACCGCAGTACCCTTACTATCCCTTTCCAGTATATAGCACTAGGATTACTAGTGTATCTACTCATTCTAATAACTGAGTATGCAATGTCAAGCCTTGTACAACTCATTAGGTACATCAAACTACCTATCACTTGAGAAAATTCCAACTGAGAAACACTTTCTCCGGTATTCTTAGATAGGTGTGGACTTAAGTCCACAGGCGTTCTAGCTATACTTGTATCAGACTTGTTGGACTTCTCTAGAATCTTGTCTACCTAATGTGACTGTGACAGAACAAGTCCATTAGTATTTCTAGAGATCTTGATGCCTAATATAACAACAGCAAGTCCCATATCTTTCATGTCAAATTTAGAATTCAACATTTTCTTAGTAGATTTAATGATCTTATCATTACTACCCACTATGAGCATGTCATAAATATATAGACATAGGATGAAATAGCCTTCATTCGTGTATTTGACATAAACACATTTATCACACTCATTGATTTTAAATCCACTAGAGCTAGAGAGTATAGCTTTGTCAAATTTTTCGTGCCATTGTTTAGGAGCTTGCTTTAAGCCATACAATGATTTGACAAGCTTGCAACCTTTATTTTCTTGCCCTGGAGTAAAAAATCCTTCAAGTTGTTCCATGTAGATTTCTTCATTCAAATCTCCATTAAGGAAGGCAGTCTTAACATCCATTTGATGTATTTTGAGATCTCGCAAAGCTACTATTGCAATAATCATACGAATGGATTCTATTCTCGTAACAGGAGAGTACGTATCAAAGTAGTCTAGACCCTCCTTTTGTCTACACCCTTAATGACAAGCCTTGCCTTATACTTATCAATAGTACCATCCGTCTTCATTTTCCTTTTAAAAATCCATTTGCATCCCAATGGCTTACAACCAGGAGGAAGATCTACCAGTTCCCAAGTATGATTTTGAAGGATAGAATCAATTTCACTCTTGATCGCTTCTTTCCATAAAAGACCATCTAGTGATCTAATAGATTCATTATAGCTTTGAGGCTCACTTTCTATAACATAAGTTAGAAAGTCTGGTCCAAAAGATTTTGAGGTCCTAGCTCGTTTCCCACGTCTAGGCTCAACATCAACATTCTCTTCTTGGGTTTCACTAGTTTTCCCAACAGTCTCAAATGTGCATTTTTTAGAACTACATTCCTCTTTACAAGGAAATATATTCTTAAAGAATGACGAATTTCTAGACTCCATGATCGTGTTCTTGTGTATATTTGGGTTTTCAGATTTATGTACAAGAAACCGATACGCACTACTATTATGTGCATAACCAATAAATAAACAATCAACAGTTTTTGGACCTATCCTCTCTTTCTTAGGAGTAGGTACAAGAACCTTTGTAAGACAACCCAACATTCGTAAGAACTTATAGGAAGGTTTCCGACCATTCCATTGTTCATACCGGGTTTGATCAACTTTCTTTCGAGGTACCTTATTTAAAATATAATTTACAAAGAGAATTGCCTCCCCCCACAAGTTCTATGGCAATCCAGAACTGATTAACATAGAATTCATCATCTCTTTTAAGGTACGATTTTTCCTTTCAGTAACTCCATTTGATGGAGGCGAACAAAGTGCAGTGGTTTGGTGAATAATTCCATTTTGTGCACAATAGTCACCATATGGTGCTATATATTCACCACCTCTATCACTTCTTAACACCTTAATCTTTTTGCCAAGTTGATTCTCAACCTCTGTCTTGTATAGAATGAACTTATCCAAAGATTCATCCTTACTTTTAAGCAAATACACATAACAGTGTTTAGTGCAATCATCAACAAAAGTAATAAAATACTTATTACCACCTCTAGATTGAACCATTTTTAAATCACATACATCAGTGTTGATTAATTCCAATGGTTCAATGATTCTTTAAACTGATTGAAACGAAGTCTTCGTTAATTTTGCTTCAACACAAGTTTCACAATTCTGACTTATGTCAATATGGAAGTTTGGTATGTGGTCTAATTTAATTAATCTTCGTAAAGAATTAAAATGAACATGCCCTAGTCTACCATGCCATAAAATTGGAAGACTCAAGCAAGTAAACAGAAGAGGCACTCATTTTAATACTCTTTGGGAATACAGTTGCTACATTAAGTTTGAACATCCCATTACACATATACCCCTTCCCCACATACATTCCCGCTTTGGTCAGCACCACCTTGTCTGACTCAAAGACCATTCGGAAGCCATGCTTGCTTTGGAGAGACCCAGATACTAAATTCTTGCAAATTTCCGGTATATAAAGGACATTGTTGAGAGATAGCTCCTTTCCTGAAGTCATCTTCAGAAATATTTTTCCTTGGCCTTCAACATCCGAGGAAGCAGAATTTCCCATATACATCTTCTCACAACTTGTAATTGGTTCGAAGGAAGTGAACATAGCTTTATCGGAGCATGTGTGGCGACTAGCACCAGTGTCTATCCACCACTCTCTTGGTTTTGAATCCACCAAGTTCACTTCAGAGACCACAATAGACAGATTAATGTCAGAGACATCCCTTGAGATAGAATCTAACTCCATCATATTAGCCTGATTATTCTTGACTTTCTTTTATGGAAGACGACACTCTGAAGCACGGTGTTCAGTTTTGCCACAGTTGTAGCATTTCCCTTGAAACTGAGATTTAGGCTTCTTGGCGATACCACCTTTTGGCTCCATTTTGTACCCTTTGCCAAAAGGAATTTTCTTCTTCCCACGTGAACTTTGACCATGCTCGACCATATTAGCCTTGGCCCCAAAATCCCCTAATTTCCTGTTAGCCCCTTTGTTGTCTTCTTCAATTCGAAGCCTTACGATGAGATCTTCAATCTTCATCTCCTTTCGCTTGTGCTTCAAATAGTTCTTGAAGTCCTTCCAAGCAGGGGGTTACTTTTCAATTATAGCAACAACTTGAAAGGATTCTCTTAAGGTCATCCCTTCAGCATAGATTTCATGCAAGATCACTTGTAACTCTTGAACTTAACTGATCACAGTCTTTGAATCCACCATCTTATAGTCGAGGAATCTCCCCACTATAAATTTCTTTGACCCGGCATCCTCGGTTTTGTACTTTCTGGCTAAGGACTCCCACAGTTCCTTAGCAGTGGTCTTAACACTATACACATTAAAGAGTGTATTGTGTAAGCCATTCAAGACATTGTTTCAGCACAAAAAAGTCTGAGTGCTTGCAAGCATCAATAGCTAGCACAACCTCTCGTTCTTGTTCATTGTCATTAAGAACATGGGCATCTTCCTTTAAGAACCTCGCAAAGTTCAAGGTAGTAAGGTAGAATAGCATCTTTTGCTGCCACCTCTTGAAATCCACACCATTAAATTTTGCGGGTTTCTCCCCATAGTTCACAAGAACCATTTGGCTTGAGGGGACCTTTACAGGTATCGAACCAATCACCACGGTGTTGGAGCCAGTAGCCCCGTTGGTTGCAATAGGGTTCACAGCAATGTTCACCATCTCATTTTTTCATTTCTGAAAATATTAATAAAGGATTAAAAGAAATTAAATCTAATATTTTTATTTCTTCCTCCTCATATTTTTAACAGTAGCAGAATTTCTTTTCCGAATAATTGTTAGGAAAAAGAGGGAATTTTAAGATTCTGCTTGCGAAATTTTAAGCAAAACACGATTCTGCACACTTTTCGTCTAATGCTATTTTCCCTGATTCTGCATCGTTTGGTCAAAAACTGAGAATTACAGTAGCAGTTTTTGTATTTCTTAAACCAAACTGTTTTCCAAAAGTAAACCTGTTTTTCCAAACCCGAATCTGTTTTTGTTTGTTTGTTTGTTTGTTTGTTAATTTTTTTTTTCCTTTTTAGAAAAAAAAATGAATTATAAATCTGTTTTAAGATTGTTGGAAAAATTGTATTGATATAATTGAAAATAAACAAAAACAGGTTCTAGATTACAACATATGAAACAGGAAAAAATAGATCTTGGATAGAAACAGGAAATTGAAACTGTCTATAGAAATAAAAATTACAGCAAGTAAACGAAAGCAGAAACTGGAAAATTGATCAAACCGAGGCCTGTGACATTTCACAGTTTCCTTAAAACAGATTCGCCGCCTCACCAGAAGTGCTTGAGGATATGTCCGACGTTTGTCTCCCAGGATACAGCGGCAACTAACAGATGACAAGCACTGTGTCGGACTGCTCTAGCGAACCAACTATGTCTGTAACTCTCTCTGAAAAAGAAGATGGAAGGAAGAAGGAGAAGAACAGTGTCTCAAAACTATGTTTTTGACTCAAGGTGAGAAACACTGTATATAGGGGGATATAATGGACGGATTTAATTTGTGATTTATCACAGAGTCCTTTCAGTCTCTGTAACTCTTTCAGAAATCCCAAAGGTTTTTGCAATGATAAACATCTGCAGAAATTCCAAGGGTCTCTCAATACAGAAATAGAAAAAGCCAAACCTTGAGGGGTCTAAAAAGAAATACTGTGTGGGTCGCACCCGCGACCTGGATTGGCACGGCCGGCCGGTCGGATGGCGGCTGCGCGCGCGTGTGTGGAGTAAACCCAAAGGGCCTTAGGTCCTCCCCCTTCCGCAAAATTGGGTACCCCTTGTGGTCCAAACCCAAAACATGAAGTAGCCTTATTAGTACACTACAGACTACTTCTATTTTTCCTATATGGGACAAGGCAAATTGTGAATCTTTTTCATTTCAACAACTCCTTGTAAGGGGCAACCTTTGAGCATTAATTTCTTATTCACCCATCAATAGTTTTGGACATGTGAATATCCAAACTTCATCTCCTTATGAAGGAGAACACAAATCCACAAGGACCCCACTTAAACTCTAAGTGAGTCTCACTTTTATTTTACCCTAAAAATTGGCCAAAACTCAACTTTAATCCAATAGTTTGGACTAATGTGCAACCGTAAATAAATTGTTAAATTTAACAGAACATAAGTCTGCATAGTCGATTTTACATTTTGATTTTTACAGATGCATCCTGGTTAGCATGTTTTTTCAGATAGACCCTCTCTGCAAGCAATGTCCTGCTAGATTTATCGGTTTTATCACCTGTTCCACGTTAGTCCAAATCACATGGGGTATTTACAAATTACACATAAATCATTTGAACTATGACAAAAATTCATTTTCTCCCGCTAAACTAATAAATTATCGAGGTTTCCTCCAAAGTGACTCGGCTACAGTGTTTACGTAATATTACTACTCATTCTCACTAGGGGTGGCAATTTTCGATCCGACACGACCCGACACGAAAATAAACGGGTTTGGGTGACACGTATAAGGGCAGGGGTCATAAATGAGTCGACCCGTTTGGCACGATTAATAAACGGGTTGAAGCGGTACAACTCGTTTGACCTGATTAAGTGTTTACATACGGTTGGGGCATTTTTTTTTTGGTTCTAATTTTTTTTTTTAATCTGGAAGTTTAAAATACAAGTAATATAAATAAGAATTTAAAAAAAAATATTAAAAAAAATACATATATATAAACTAGAATTGCTTTTTTTTTTTTACTCCCAAAAAGAAAAAAAAAATTAGTTACCAACTTACCAAACAAGTAAATCTATATATCTTAATTAATAACTAATATAATAAAAAAAATCAATAGCTAATAAGGAAAGGAGGAAGATGGAGCCTGGAAGCATTCGAGCATCAAGCATTGCATTAAAAAAAAATTAAATAAAAATAAATAAGGGAGGAAGCCCGCCTGGATCTGGATTGGGAGGGAGACAAATTAATCAATTAGACAAATACAACTATTAATCTTGATTCTTGATGGATGGTAAGTGAAGAAATTTCTTTATACAGTTAGTAAAAACAATATTTCTTCTTATTCATTTTGTTTGGATGTGCTTGGGTGTTAAGTTTATAATCGTTGGATATTTTTATATTTGTAGTATTTTGGTATTTAATATGATACGTAATACTTGTTAATAATTCATATATTTGATGGGAAGACTTGTTTGTGTTCTTAGTAGGGCTGTAAGCTTTTTTCGAATAATCGAACCGAGCTAACCGGTCGGTTTTCTTAAAATTACCTACAACTAAAAAATCGATCCCACCAACCAAATTGGTAAAATCGACCAAAAGGTGAAAATCGACCGAACCGACCACTTCGGTTGGATTTCAAAACACGAAAAAAAAATTCGAAAAAAATATATGTATATCAAACCGAACCGATGACACCCCAACACGGGTTAGACGGGTTAAACGGGTGACTCGTGTATGACTCGGCACGATTATGACTTGACACGAACATGACATGCACGTTAAGAATAATACGATTATGACCCAACATGATTATGACCAGATTGCCACCCCTAATTCTCACTAATATTCAAGTTTTAATTCTTTACCTACCAAAGAAAAGATCCTTCATCCAATCTGTGATATTTTAAAGATTTTTGGTGTGTTTTGTTTTTAAAGAGTAATGTATGCTTCCTAAATCCTATTCCCAAAAAATTAATGTCAAATGATATGGCAGTAGGTCCCCTGTATTTTGATTGGATGCTAGCAATAATGATGGGAGCACAACTTCTACATCATCTAATCAAAATTCAGAGGGTCCACTGTCACATTATTTGAGCTTAAGATCTACGATAAAGATTTAGGAAGCATAACATTACTTTTTTTTAATTTCCTGTGTTGTGTATGAGTAATACGCTAGTTTAGTATGAAACATAAGCATAATTTTGCTTCCCCCAGATGGTGAAAATATGATAGTATATTGTGGTGTACTTGTAGATAAAAATACTCTAGGAAAACTTGATTTTGAAATTAAATAAGTTAGCGGGTGTTCTGGAAACATTTGGAAATGGGTTTCTGGAAGAAGTAGTCTATTTACACAAATGAAATTCATTTGGTGAGGTTTTTGTTTTTGACTTCTTGACAAGAAGTGCATCTCCATAATGCCCATTTAGCTTATATAAAAAAAGAAAAGAAAAAAAGAATGCCCATTTGGAAAAGTCAAAAATCCAGACTTCTCAAAACGATGATTTTGCACTTCCCTAAAAGTTAAGAACTTTTTTGCACACAATTACTTTGGCTAGTTCTACGGGAACAAACAAAATCCACAAATACATAAATATGTCTATCTCTTCCTCTGTGGACCCTACAGTGTCAGTGGATCTTACAGTGTAAGTGGACCCATCAGGAGAGATAGACACATTTATGTGTTTGTGGATTGTGTTTATGGATTTTGTTTGTGCCCCAATCTTTGTTCTTACACTTTTATAATTATTTTATAATTAATACTGTTATTTATCCATACCTGTCCTAGTTAAGAGAATTATTGGTAAGTAGGTAAAAGTTTGCACTTATAAGATATTGCTATCGAACGTATTTACACATTTAGATGCACTTTATATTTGAAAAACACTCATTCACTAAACAATGTTCTCTTCACAAAAAAAAAAAAAAGAGAGCCATTTTGAAATGTCCATTCTTGTAAGGGACTTTTAGTGAGAAGTTGCGCCAAACATCATCTTAATGTATAACAAATGAATTACATTTCATCTGTTTGTTTATAAGACCACACACTTGTTAAAAGTAGTCATGAAATAAGAATTTTATGCTTCCCAAATTTAAATCTCAAGTTTGGTTTCTAAATGCTTTGGTAGTTGTACCACATGCAGTACTACGTTGTACCACTAACCAATGCCACAGCATGTGTTTCAAATATGAAACAAATGGGTTGACAGTTTTGTCGCATGCAGGTACATTGTACCACTGATAAATGCCACAGTATGTGGTACAACTATCAAAAATATTTGAGAATCAGTACTATTATTAAAAAAAAAATTGGAAGCCAAGTTTATAACCATAACTTTACTCCCCAATTAAAATCAAAAGTGAAATGCAAGAGCACCTTTCCTTGAAAGTCTAAAATGATACAATAGGTCATCAATAGTCAACTTTCCTGTCACATTTTCAATGTTGATTTTGTGTTCTATTCAAATTCAATCCCTTGAAACATATGAAAGATTCCTCATCTTTTGTATATCATTGAGAAATATATACATATATATAGTAATGTTATGCTTCCCAAATTTCTATCCCATAAGTACTTCTTAAATGATGTGGCTATCACGCCTGTCCAGAAAAATCTACTTATTTTAAATGCATAATTGAATTATGAGAATTATTAGTGTCGATTAATAATTGTGAATGAGGTTGATCGTGGGTCAACGGTGGGTGTCAATCGAGGACACGAGAAATTGGGAATCAATGCGGAAAATAACTAAATGATACTTATGTGATTCAATGTTATTTACCTTTACCTGATTTACATGAATAATAAATATACATATTTTGTATGTTTACTGATAGTTTTGATCTTGTTAAAGATCATTTTGAATGATATAGTATTAACGTAAATGATACGTTACATAAAAGGTAGTCTAGGAATTCCATGAAAATAGTTTTCAGAACGTAATTACGGAGACAAACGGAAACTTTTACGAATGTGAGATTTTCACTCATGAAGCGATAACTTAGACGTTTAAGACGTTTTAAGAGATATTCGAAATATTTGAGAACTCCTGGGGAGTTAAACACAATTTTGGAAAGTCAAAAGTATATATAGAAGAGCATGAGATATTTTTTATTTGCAAACTTTCTAAACCTAAAATCAAGAGGGGGAAAGGGAGATTTCTTGGCTTCGAGCTTCACGATGCCAAACAACGAACTTCTGTCTGTCAGAGGAGAGAATTATACAATTTCATGCAAGGGGTAAGCTTCTCGATGTTTGAGAATTAAGTAGCGACGGCTACTTGGGAGAAGGCCCAGCCAGAGCAATGGATGCGTGGTAAGAAAAAGGCCTTCCACAGCATTGGTTTCATTAATGGATGAATGCGTATCTCTCTCCCTAGATACTATTTGATGTGATTTATGATATTAAAGCATGAATCGCCATATATACATTTGTTTAGAATTGTACACTCAGCATATAGCTGAGCAATGGATATTTACTCCATTGTAGGTAAAAAGAAGACAGGAAAGAAGAAGCGAGAAGAGTGAGGTCGAGGGGATGCCGTTGTCATTCCTTGTTTATATTTTTGTTTCATTCAATGGTGTAATAGGAGTTTTAAGAGGTTAGAATCATGTTCTTAACTTGGGAACCTCGGGATAGTTATATAGTGATGTAATATGTAGTAAACTTCTTTTGGTTATGGTTAGAATTTATCCAAACTCTTGAGTTTACTCTATGGATACTTAACTTGTCAAATTCAGATTTTGGGTGAATGCTAATAGTACTTTTATGAATCAAACTAAATGAACCTTTACTTGTTTCATTATCGTTTTCTTTCAAAGTGTACCAAGATTCATGCATGTTCTTGTAACCTTGATGTGGTTGGGAAGGATTGGAATAAAGTAGGAATGTTTTGAAGCATTACAAATGTGTGAGGGTTGAATGACTTCTAAGCAAAATTCTACTGTAAATGAAGAATTATGCCAGGGGTCATTCGACCAGTCGAATGGGGCAGTTTGACTAGTCAAACTAACCCCTGCCCTTTTACTCTTAGCACCTCTTTTCGAAAAATATCTAAAAGTTCTAACTGGTTTTTAGGATACCTTTGGGGTTCCTATTAACTAAAATATTATTGTTTTGAAAGATAATTAACTTTTCAATTTTATACCGATTTTATGGACATGTAGTTCAATTTTCAAATGAACTTTACTTTAAAGAGTTTCCTTATGGTTCTTTTCTGCTGCGTTTACTTTTACTGAATTTGATAAGTCTTGTTGGCATGCCACGTGTCCTATTTCCATCCATAGCGGGATGGGTCGTGACATTTATTGGTATCCAAGAAATAGGTAACAAAACTTTGGGAACGTTCGTCGTTAAGTGGAGTGTTGGTGATTTGACGTTTACTCTAGAATGCATCCACACATAGTAGAAATGTTTGATGCATGTGGTATGTTGTTATACATACATGATCACATTATTTTCATACATACATAGTATTTATGCATTGAGATTGACAAGATAGTAAAACCATGGACGGCGAGTGAGATCAATCACCATATGCACGTATAGACCAGTTGTCAGATATGATTGGAAACTTAGTACGAAATAGCTGAACGATTACCTCCAATACCTCCATTTGAGGCAGCACCAACAGTCGTTATACCTGTATATGAGAACGGGGGTGGGCGATCCATGTCGGAAAAATTTGCGAGAAAGAAACCGATGGAGTTCCATAGAAAATATGACACGACGCTAGCAAAATATTGGGTAATGGACATGGAGAGGATTTTCAAATCCCTTCAGATGTCAGATACACAATAAATTGAGAATGCCAGTGATGTGCTCAAGGGTGAAGCACAGAATTGGTGGGTGAATGTTTTAGACCAAGGGGCACAAATTACTTGGGAAGGGTTCAGGGCGGAATTCAACCGTCAATTCTTTTTGAGAATCACTTTCAATTGAAAGGACAGAGTTTGATAATCTCCAACAAGGAGACATGACTGTGATAGAGTACACTTCTAAGTACAATGCTATGTTGAGGTTCGGATAGAATTTCGTACCCATGGAGGAGGATAGAGCAAGGAAGTACAAAGAAGGATTGAGGGAGAACATCAGCTTGAGGGTGGAGACGTATGAACACCCGACCGTCGAAGCAGTGCAAGAAACAGCACTCGTGGCAGACGGTGGAATGTAGATGTTGAGACAGAACCAGCAAGGAAAGAGAAATAGTGAGGGTGGTAACTAGAACCAGACTGGATCATTCAAGAGGCCGTTTGCACAGGGCACTAATTCTAGTTTCAGTTGACCCAGGAGGCTGATTAATAGCATACCAGTGTGTCCATTTTGAGATCGCATACACAGGCCGATATTTTATGACCAACCTCTAGAATAAAACTCAAGGAATAAGCAGTACAAGTTTTACACTAAATTCGTAAGTAAAATGTTTTGATTATGGTTCATTTGGGCATCGAGCAAAAGATTGTCCGAGGAAGCGTCCCCAATAAGGAGCTAGTTCTATGGCTTCTAGCGATTCGAGGCTTAGATAGTCTGACGATAGAAGACAAGGGACATAATAATGATAAGGGAAGTCTTTTCAGATGAATCCTGGAGATGTGGCTGCTACAAATATAGTGGTCTCAGGTATGGTGCCTATATACTCACATCCAGCACACATACTTGTTGATTTGGGATATTCTTATTCATTTGTGTCGCACCATTTTGTTGAACATTTGAATTGTAGGTCGGTGCCTTTATGATATGAATTATCTGTTGCTTTAGAAGTTGATGACTGTATACCTTATACCGCTTGTTGTGAACCATTGTGACGTGATATTAGGAATGGATTGGTTATCTCTTAACCAAGCCACGATAGATTGTGAACGGAAAGAAAATATTTTTCGATCACCGATTCACGGGAACTTTTGTTTCCAAGGGAGTGGGGTTACACTGCTGCCATATTTGATTTTGGCTATCCGAGCGGGTAAGTTGTTGAGAAAGGGATATCAGGGATTTCTGTGTTTAGTGATTGACAAGATGGAGACCGAATTAAAGGTAGAAGTCATTCCAATAGTGCAAGAGTATCCAGATGAGTTTCCCGACGATCTACCTGATGTTCTTATTGAGAGATATATTGAGTTCACCATTCAGATAATGTCAGACTCAAGACCCATATCGAAAGCACCGTATTGAATGGCACCCATAAAGTTGAAAGTACTACTTGACAAAGGGCTTATTCAACCAAGTATATCATCGTGGGGAGCCTAAGTGTCATTTATGAAGAAGAAAGATGGTTCAATGCGTATGTATGTCAACTACCAGGAATTGAACATGTTGACAATCAAGAACAAGTATCCATTGCCCAGAATTGACAACCTATACGATCAACTTCGTGGAGCACAAGTGTTTTTGAAGATAGATCTGAGATCAGGCTTCCACTAGTTGAAGGTAAAGGTGGAAGATGTAGAAAAGGCAACTTTTAGAAAGCGCTACGAACACTATGAGTTCCTAGTCACGACATTTGGAGTTACCAATGCACCAGCCACGTTCATGGACCTTATGAACCGAGTCTTCAAGGACTACTTGGATGACTTCGTGATCGTGTTCATAGACGACATTCTTATCTATTCACCGAGTGAGGTAGAAGACGAGAAATATTTGAGACTTGTACTTCAACGACTACGAGAGAAACAACTATTTGGAAAACTGAAGAAGTATGAATTCTAGCTACCTGGCATTGCTTTTCTTGGTCATGTGATTTGACAAGGACGACCTTAGTTGATCCTCAAAATGTAGAAGTTGTATCTAATTGGAAGAGGCCGACATCAATATCGAAAATCCAAAGTTTTTAAGGATTCGCGGATACTACCATCATTTCATCGAGAACTTCTCAAAGATTTCATTACCTATAAGAAGATTTATGAGGAAGGGTATACTTTTGAGTGGAGTTCATAATTTTTTGATAGTTTTCAATAGTTGAAGTCGTGTTTGACAAGCGCACCATTTTCACAATACCGTCAGGAACTGAAGGCTTCTTGATCTATAGTGATGCTTCACATCTGGGTTTGGGGTGTATGCTTATCCAAAGTGGCAAGGTGATTGCCTATGCTTCAAGATAGTTAAAACTACACGAGATAAATTATCTGACTCATGACCTTGAATTGGCCGCAGTGATTTATGCTTTAAAGATTTGGAGGCACTACTTATATGGCGAGAAGTGTGAGATCTTTACGGAGCAGAAGAGCTTGAAATACCTATTCATACAAAGAGATCTAAACATGAAGCAGAGAAGATGGTTAGAATTGATGAAGGATTATGACCTTTCAATACAGCATCACCCAGGGAAGGCGAATGTTGTGGACGATGCTTTAAGCCGGAAGACGATGAAGAATTTAGCCGATGAGCTTACTAAGAAAAAGGAATTGATCAGGGAAATTGAACATTTGGAGTTAGACGTAATTCCAGAGATGAATGATGTCTTGATGATGGCAATCATATCTCACCCAAACATCATTGATGATATCAAGGCAGAATAATTAAACGACTATTACTTATGCAAAATGAGAGATGAGATACCTTTCGGAAGACGACCTAGATTTATCTTAGAGCTAGGAGTACTCATGCTTGAGAACCATCTGTGTGTATTGAATTTGAAAGACCTGAAAGAACGGATTCTAGAGGAGGCACATAGTACCAAATATTCAGTTAATCTAGGATGTAACAAGATGTACCAGAACTTGCGAGAGAATTTTTGGTGGAGAGACATGATGCGGGAAGTTTCCAAGTTTGTTTTCGAATGTTCAGTATGCCAAAAAATCAAAGCAAAGAGACAAGTACCTGCAGGACTACTACAGCCATTACCTGTGTTAGAGTGGAAATGGGCTGAGATGACGATAGATTTTGTTTCCAGAATTCCACGATCGCCTAATAAGAATGACAAGATTTGGGTTATAATTGACAGATTAACAAAGTCAGCTCATTTCTACTGATCAAGACGACTAAGCCTTCTAGGTTAGTAGAGTTGTATGTGAAAGAGATTTTGAGACTACACAGAGTTCCAGCAGTAATTTTAGCGGATCGTGATAGTAGGTTTACATCGAGGCTTTGGTGAAGTTTTCAAAAGGCTATGGGTATCAAGTTGAGTTTTAGTACCGCTTTTCATCCTCAAACCGATGGACGGTCCGAACGAATGATTTAAATGTTAGAAGATACGTTGAGTTGTGCATTCTAGATTTTGGGAGTGATTGGGAGAAGCACTTACCATTAGTCGAATTTACAACAGTTTTCAGTCGAGTATTGGGGTGGCACAATATGAAGCTTTGTATGGAAGTAAGTGTCGTTCACTGGTTTATTGGACCGAGGTTGGGGAAAGAAGGTTATTAGGACCTAAGATAATGCAGTTAACTACTGAGAAGGTGAAACTAATCCAAGAGTGACTTAAGGTAGCTCAGAGTCGTTATAAGAGTTATGCCAATTCTAAAAGATGATTGATGACATTCAAAGTAGGAGACTTTGTGTATTTGAGAATATCACATTCGAAAGGCATTGTTCGATTTGGAAAATGGGGAAAACTTAGCCCGAGATTCGTGGGACCATTGGAGATTCTAGAGAATGTAGGACTAGTGGCTTACTGACTAGCCTTATCATCCGAGCTAGAGTATGTCCACAATGTATTTCATGTGTCGATGTTGATACAATGAATGATGGAAATAAGTAAGATTACTATACCGGAACTATTACAGATCCATGAGGACTTGACTTATGTAGAGCATCCGGTAGAGATCTTGGATCGAAAAGAACAAGTGTCGAGAGCGAAGGCAATTCCAATGGTAAAAGTGTGGTGGCATAGTCACACAGTTGAGGAGGCTACATGGGAGAATGAGGAAGGGATGATGAAGGAATACCCATACTTGTTCGACTTATGAGGTATAAGTTTGGGGGCAAACTTTCTTTTTGGAGGGGAGAGTTATCTCAATCATCCCAGAAAATCTAATTATTTTAAATGCATAATTGAATTATGAGAATTATTAATGTTGATTAATAATTATAAATGGGTGTCAATCGAGGACATGAGAGATTGGGATTCAATGAGGATTTAAAATTATTAAATGACATTTATATGATTAAATATTATTTGACTTTACATGATTTAAGTGAATAGTAAATATACATGTTTCGTATGTTTATTGATAGTTTTGATCATGTTAAAGATAATTTTGAATGATATAGTATTAACGTAAATGATACGTTGCATAAAAGGTATGTTATCTAGGAATTCCACAGAAGTAGTTTTCGGAACATAATTACGAAGACAAACATAACTTAGATGAAAGCTTTTATGAATTAGAGATTTTCACTCGTGAAGCGATAACTTAGACGTTTAAGACGTTTGAGAGATGATCGAAAGATTTGAGAACTCGTGGGAAGTTAAACACAATTTCGAAAAGTTAAAGCAATATACAAAAGAGCATGAGATTTTTTTCATTTGTAGACTTTCTTAACCTAAAATCAAGAGGGAAAAATGGAGATTTCTTGGCTTTGAGCTTCACGACGCTAAACGACAAACTTCCATCCGTCAGATTTTGCCCTCGTTTATATTTTTGGACTCTTAGAGGTAAGACCTTCATTTTGATACTTAGTAGGCCTTGTTTGGAAAACTTTTACGGAATTCCTAATTTTGTATTTTCTTGGAAAATGTATGAAAACTAGTAGAATTCACTTGTAATCAGAGATTCGGTGTAGATTTGGACTCCTAGTACTTCTCTCGAAGTTATAGGATCATAGCTTAAGGTTTGAATTTTAACCTATGTTATATAGGCAATTTTGGATGTTTTTAATATCAAGCATGATATGTTGATCTGGGCAAAATCCATGTGTTAGTTTAGGCCCGTTAATTATACTCGCAAACGATTATAAAAAGCATCTTTGTATGATTATGTGAGCATGCTAAGTGATTATGTGGGTCAAATGGGAGAATTATACAATTTGATGCCCAGGGTAAGCTTCTTGATGCTTGAGAATTAAGTAGCGATGGCTATTGTACATAGTTTGGGAGAAGGTCCAGCCAGGGCACTAGATGCGTGGTAAGGAGAAGACTTTCCACGGCATTGGTTTCATTACTGGATGAATACGTATCTCTCTCCCTAGAGACTATTTGATGTAATTTACGATATTAAAGCATGAATTTCCATATATGCATTTATTTAGAATTGTACACTCAGCATATAGCTGAGCTATGGAGATTTACCCCATTGCAGGTGGAAAGAAGAATCAAGAAGAGTGAGGACGAGGGGATGCCGTTGTCATTCCTTTGTTATATTTTTGTTCCATTCAATATTGTAATAGGTGTTTTAAGAGGTTAGAATTAATCATGCTCTTACCTTAGGGACCTCGGGATGGTTATATAGTGATATAATATGTATAAAAACTTCTTTTTGTTATGGTTAGAACGTATCCAAACTCTTGAGTTTACTCTATGGATACTTAACTTGTCAAATTCGGATTTTGGGTGAATGTTGATAGTACTTTGATGAATCAAACCAAATGATCCTTAACTTGTTTTGTTATCATTTTCTTTCAATGTTTAACAAGATTCATGTATGTTCTTGTAACCTTGACATGGTTAGGAAGGATTGGATGAAAGTCGGAATGTTTTGAAGTATTACAAAGGTGTGAGGGTGGAATGACTTCTAGGCAAAATTCTGTTGCAAGGGAGGAATTGTATCATGGAGTCATTCGACCGTTCGAATGGGGTAGTTCGACCGGTCGAACTAACCCCTGCCCTTTTACTCTTAGCACCACTTTTTAGAAAATATTTAAAAGTTCTAATTAGCAGTGGCAGGTTCACTACCACATCGAGCTCTTAGAGACCTAACCAATAAATATGGACCTTTGATGCATTTACAAATTGGTAAAATTTCCTTCGATTGTCGTATTGTCACCTAATATGGCCAAAGAGGTAATGAAAATGAATGACATTTTGTTTTTAAACAGGCCAAAACTTCTAGGAATTTATGTCATGTCCTACTATAATTTGGACATTGTCTTTTCACCCTATGGTGATTACTGGAGACAAATGCATAAAATTTGCACCTTAGAGCTGCTAAGTACCAAGAATGTTCAGTCTTTTTGTTCCATATGCAAGGACGAAGTTTTTCAACTGATCAACTCAATTTCATCATCCTCAGGATCACCGATCAATCTCACTGACAAAAGGTTCATTCTCACAATGCAATTATTTCTCGAGCAACATTTGGAATGAAATGTAGAGACCAAGATACATTGATCAAGGAGGCGATTTTGTTGATTTACTACAAGAAAATGGGCATTTTGTGATGAAATTTTGTATGACGGATCAAAATATGTCTTTGTGATAGATTTTGTGATAAAAATACATGCGACACAAAGTTATGTTTTAATCGTGACAAAAATGTACCTATTTGACACAAATAATTATTATACGTGACGGAACGTACCTGTACGACAAAAAAAATTTACTTGTGACGAATTAATTGACGTATCTGACACAAATATATTTACACCAAAAATTTTCCCCAAAACACCACGAAAAAAAGTCCCTCGGGACTAGGGTTCTGGAGGGTGATCGTCTTGGGCTTCTCCAAGTTTTGTCTCCTAGGGCTTCTAGTCTGTGAGGAGTAGGTGTGATATCTTCTTTGTTTTTTCTATTTTTATTCTTTTCTTTCCTTGGGGCTCTCTTTAGTTGGTAGGTGGGGTTATGGAGAACGATGTGGAGAAATTGTTCCATAACTTGACTCTCACGGCAGTAGAGGATGCTATCACTTGTGTGGTGGATGATGATATTCAGCAGTTGATGGCGAAGCATGAGATGTGCCTTATTGGAATGTTATGTGTCCGGCGTCGGATTGATATCGATGTAGTAAGGAAAACCCTAGGTGCTTTGTGGCATGGAAAAGGGTCTGAAATTAGGGCTAACGGGGAAAACAAGTTCCTGTTCATTTTCAATTATACTTGAGACAGGCAGAGGGTTTTGGATATGGAGTCGTGGTCATTTGATTCCCATATGCTCTGTCTGCGTGAGAGGCGAAATCGATTAGCAGCAAAAAGTTTGATTATGTTTCAATGTGGTTTAACTCCGTGATATCCTGTTTGAGTGCATGACAGAGGAAGTAGGGTGTAAGGTGGGTTCTCGTATTGGGGACATTGGGTGTGTTGACACGGATGATAGCAGAATTGGATGGGGTGCCTATCTTCGAGTGCGTGTGAAGTTTAATTTTGGAGGCCATTGCTGAGGGATGGTCTTATTATGATACATGGGGAGAAGATCTGGGTTAAGTTTATATACGAAAGGCTACCTGCTTTTTGTTTTGAGTGTGGTAGGATAGGGCACTCGGAACGTGACTATGGGGAGGGGGAGTTTGTGAATCTGCAAAACTCTCAGAAATCCTACTCATATGGTACTTGGCCCCGTGCATCTGTTGGGGATGATTCTACAGCCTCTCGCCGTCGAACTTCCTCTACCTGTCCAGGGGGAGAGTTTGCCGGGGATGATGCCGATCAAGTTTCTAAATCTAATGAGTATGTGGCCAAACACTAGCAAACGGAAGGGGTTGCATGTGCTATGGCCGAAGTTTGCCCCTAGTTTGGAAAGTGGATGGTTTTAAGGCAAATGAGGTAGATGACTGAAGTTTGTCTGTGGTTTTGGAAAGATTTGGGCAAACGAGGTGAGTGGTCGAAGTTTATCCCTAGTGTGGAGGTGATTTCTAGGTTATGGTAAAGATAACGACTTTAATTCACTCAGATGCTCATAATTTTTGCATAGGCACCAGTGAAGTGTCCTAGCGAGGTCTTTTCTCTCTTTTGTTATTACTCACTTTGGATTTAGCTCTAATTTTTGCCTAGGAGTCCTTTCGGGTTTTCGACCTAGCGAGCCATCCTTCTTTTCTTTTTGAAAGTCTGCCTATGTACCCTTAGCAGGGATCAAGTCCAATGTAGTTCGGGCCAAGACAGGAAAGAAATGGGTTGGGTCTGGTGGGTGTGACGACTGAACCAAAAAGGTTGCCTACGTATCCCCGAGTAGGAATCAGGTCGAGCGTAGTTCAAGGCCAGGTCTTAAAAAAATGCTTAAAGTCAAGCATAGTACTTTTTGAGGCGATCAAGATTGATGGGTTTTTTGAATTCGATACCGGCAAGGTCCGTGGGATAGGCCGCTCCTCCAGAAAGGATAGTTTTGACGATGTAAGGTCCTACCAATTTTGGTTTGAATTTTCCACGTGGATCGAAGATTGGGGCTCACGGTTCTTTAAGGACAAGCTTACGGTTGACAATTTTTTTCAGACGGACTCTCTTATTGAAAATGCGGGCTATCCTTTTCTGCAAGTTTGAACATGGTCAACTTCTGTGAGGCACTTTTCATCTTGGAGTGCCAACTCTTCGTATCTTTCCCTTAGCCAATTGGATTCTAAAATTTTGCATTCGGCCATCACTCGCAGTGATGGTAACTCTATCTCGATTAGGAGTACTGCTTCCATCCCATACACCAACAAATAAGGAGTCGCTCCTGTAGACATCCTTATTGATGTTCTGTATCCCAAAGCGCAAACGACAATTTCTCGTGCCAATCTTTGTTAGTATCTGCCGATTTCTATAATAAGGATTTGACATTCTTATTTGCGGCTTCGACTGCCCCATTAGTTTGCGGTCTATATGTTGATGACTTATGATGAGTGATTTTGTACTCTTCAAATAATTCCTTAACTTCTACTTTGAAGTGACTTTCGTTGTCCAAAATAATCTCTTGAGGGACTCTATAGCGACATATGAGGTTCCTCTTGATGAACTTGGCCACTTCCTTAGTTCCCACCTTAGTATAGGATGCACCTTCGACTCATTTTGTGAAGTAGTCAATGGCTACCAGGACGTATCTATTCCCATTTGAAGTCTTTGAAATAATCTCGATGATGATATCGATTCCCCAGGTTGAGAATGGCTATGGAGAAGTTTTATTGTAGAATAGAGACGGCGGTACATGTATCATGTTTGGTGGATTTTGGCATTTGTGGCACCTACTTACGTATTTGCAACAATCTTTTTCCAACGTTATCAAGTAGTACAGTTGCCTTACGATATCTTGGCCAGCATATGTCCATTCCTTCCGGATAGACACGTGAGGTTATGACCATTTTGTCCTTTCTTTAGTAGTTTGCCCCCACAAATAATGAACTGTGCAGTGAACCTTCAGATTGTCCTTTTGTCTCTTTTCGTAGATTCTTCTAAATATACTCCTTTCTCTATGAAATTCCATATGTCTCGAAACCACGTGCACGGTACTTCTCTTTCTTCTTCCTCGATCGCGGCGGCCATTGTGGACACGCGGGATTCCACCTCTTGCTTGTTTTGAATTGTTTTGAAAAAGAGAGAAAATGGTGGGTCTGTTGAAAACAGATACAGAGTCATCACTTGGTCTTTAAGGAACCAAGAAACCTAATTTTGACTCACCCAAATGGATAAAGGGCACCGGCCCTTCATAACCAAAGAACTTGGCTCGGGGTTTTGGTACGAGAGAGGAAGGAGCCTTTGTCGCGACTAAAACACCCTCAACTCGCCCCGTCCTTCGACGGGCCTCAATTAGCATCCAAATAATCATCTTATACTATGCATGGTTCGACAACTAATACTATAATAATATATTACATCACATAAGAAACTTGAAATGGAAAATCAAAAGATAAGATATCATTCATAAGATCTAAGTCAAATATCATACAATGTAAAGTGAAAAATCACACAAATAAACCTAGGAAAAATCGTCTAATCATGTATCAAGTAATTAAGTTTCCCTAATCTAAAGGGGACATGAATTGTTCTTGAAACAAATAAATCAAAAGGATCAAAGTATGCTTAGCAAGCTAGAATGATGCATGCTAATCTTTGAGAAAAGAAGACCTCTCAATCCCCGGGATAGATGAGAAAGGATGATTAGATCGAGGGGAAGCATGAATGTGTGATCATGATCATTCCTTATAATCTTCTTAGATTAGGAGTTACAAAACCCCAAATCTTGCATGAATGCAATGTATGATCCTAAAATGTGCAAAGGTTGTAGTGTGCTTTGTGCTCATGGATTCCTAGAATGACTTAGAAGCCTAGAATGTGTATGAATGAATGAATGAAATCATCATGGGATATGTACAAATGTAGTATGAACTACTTCCTAAGACATGAGCCAATTTGGAATGCATGTAAGCATCAAATCAAAGAATAAAAGTTAAAATGTGCTTGCTGTGAATAGTGGACAGAACAGTAACTAGATCTTGTGAGAGTTGAAAAGTGGGGTTAGGAATGTTTTCAATGCATTATGTTTTATGGAGATCATCCTTAATGTTTCTAGAACACAACCCAAAAAACCAAACTTGAATAACTATCACAGATTGAGAGAAATCATATGAACAATAGAGGTCACTCAGAAACAGAGTTAGTACTGTCGACTGAAATGTCAAAACATATTAGAAAATGAAAACAAATGATCTAGAGGCCCATTCTATACAAAAAGTTCCCTAAGACATTGAAGTTAATGGAAACAATAAGTTAGGACCACTCTTTTTGGAAAACGTTTTCTGTAAAACAAGTTGAAAGTAGACCAAGCTGCTGTGACAGCAAAAACAGAATATCTGGAGAGAATGTTTGGGCAAGAATGGACCCTTTTCAAGTGCTTCCAAGTCAAGCCAAAAATCATGGATGTTCTATAATGAGTTAGAAAGACTTTCCAAGTGGTATTGCATTCATACATTGAGTATTGAACTCAAAATAATTCCTTGAAGTTAAATGACTCACTGTTTTGAGGGTTTTGAGAAAAACAAGGTTTATTTCTTTAAATCAAAATGAAGGGTTTAAGAGGGGGGTTTTGAAATGGGGGTTTTGAAAGTATACTTCCAGAACTTGGATGAATATTCTAATCACTTGGAATATCAATTCCTAACTCATTTCAAGAACTTCCCAAGCATTTGAAAAACATGGTTTTATTTGGAAACCAAACTCAAGAATCTCTGGGAGTATGATACATGAGAGGATAGATGATACATGATATGATATAGCATGCTAAAAGTGGTAAAGAACATGTTCATGGGATATGGGTTCATCTAGATACAAGAGAGTGTTGCATCAAAGTGTGCAAGTCAAAAAGTGACATGCTGTGAATAGTGGACAGATTGTATGCATTACTTTATAACATCATAATGGAAGGTCAAACATACCTAGGAAAATGTGAGAAAAATTAGAGAGCCTCCATAGTGTGTCTAGAATGCACAGAAAAAGACCAAACCTCAATAGCTATCACAGATTAAAAGAAACAAATCAGAATGTACACATGACTCAGAAATAAAAGCTGCATTGTTGACTGATTTTGTATGATTTTTCATAAATCAAATAAATGGTTTATGATGACCCATTATATACCAAACGTTTCCTAAGACACCAAAGTTTCATAAACAAAAAATAGAAAAGATATATGTACATGATATGATATAGCATGCTAAAAGTGGTAAAAAACATATTCATGGGATATGGGTTCATCTAGATACAAGAGAGTGTTGCATTAATGTGTGAAAGTTAAAAAGTGACATGCTGTGAATAGTGGACAGACTGTATGCATTACTTTATAACATCATAATGGGAGGTCAAACATGCCTAGGAAAATATAGAAAATATCAAAGATCATTCTTATTATGTCTAGAAAACAACCCAAAAAGCCAAACTTCAATAACTATCACAGATTAAAAGAAACAAATCAGAATGTACACATGACTCAGAAATAAACGTTGCACTGTTGGCTGATTTTGTATGATTTTTCATAAATCAAAGAAATGGTTTATGATGACCCATTATATACCAACAGTTTCCTAAGACACCCAAGTTTCATAACAAAAATAGAAAAGATATATGTACAGTGACAAAAACATCCAGAATAAGTGCAAGAAGTCAGGTAAACATTCTGTGAGAACAAAGGCAGATTATGAATATGAACTTCTTAACTCCGAAAATAATACTCTCACATCTCTATAATTGATGGGAAAAATTGGAGACAAACTATGATGTCTTAGGAAGATTTTACAAGTGGTTTCATCATCATAACTCAAGCATTTAATTCAAAACAAATCTTTGAATCTGAACAGCTCACTGTTTTGGATCATTCTTGAAGAAAATGGATTAGGGTTTTGGAATAGAGTTTGAGTTCTTGATTAGGGGTTTTGAAATAGATGTTCAAAGCATGAACTTAAACACTTGAGATGACTATGTGACCACTTAGAATCTCATCCAACCTTGAATCATCAAAGACCTCCCAATATTATTTGCACAAACATAGTTTTGTTTGAGAATATGACTTCAAGAATACACATGAATGTATTGAAGGTAGAATCATCATCCATCAAACATGTCTTTGAGGTCAAGAGCTACTATCCATAAGGATTCACTCTCCTCAAACAACATTTCATCTAGATGATGATGAACAACTAAATAATCAAAGAAAAGTCAAAAGAAATGAGGTTAAGAGAGAGATGAACATCAAAGTAAACAAACATTCAAATAGCAATCAATAGTTGATATTCATTGAGATATTGGACTTGTGGCTTGGTGTTTCACTCATATGTGTTGACATTTGGACATAGAAGTAGCTTCCTATCTCATAGATACTCAAGAATGGTGGTTGGAGATGATTTGAATGTGGAGTATATGAGAGGTAATGGAAGAAAATAAGATTAAAACTCACTTTGATTGGAAAAAATGGAATAAGACGAAGACTACTTCTTCTCTTTCTCTCTCTATATTTCTCTAGAGTTTCTTCCTAAGCTCTCTCTAAGCTTCCATGTCTCTCCTCTAAATGGAAGTAAATGGTTTCTTTTATAGGCAAATGAGGGGTGGTAAATTGGGTTTTAAAGAGTGTAAAAAGGTCTCCCATTGGTCCAAAATATGCTGTGAACCAAAACTACGTCGTTTTGGTTTCTAATGAATCAATTTGGACCCCCAAAATAAATTACAGAAGTGGATTGTTCTGGGGGAGAGGGCCGCGGCGGCACTGGGCCTCTGCCGCGGCAGCAGTGGGCCAGTGTCGCGGCGGCACTGCTCCTCAATCTTCTAGATAATTCTGTTTAGGCCCCCAGAGGTTCCGGTATTCGCGAAAAGGCCCTATTTCGTCCGAAATTCACAGAAAATGCATACGAACTCCAAATTAAGGTTGTGATATACCGTTGGAAAGGTAATGGAGTCTATTTTACATAAAAAAAAATAGTTCGAAGATAGGTCACTTTGAAAAGTTTTGCGGTATTCGCGATAAAAGCCGATTTGATCGTCTTTTCCACCTTCGGAAATTCATAATAGAATCATTTGAAATCCAAAAATTATGTGCGATATACCGTCGGAAAGCTATTGACCTCTAGTATCCATGAAAAATATTTGAAAATTGTTACGGTGTTCTGGTTTCAAAGTCAAATTTTGGTCAAACTGGTTAAACCTGGGATTCCCGGGAAGTTCTGTGAACCTCTGGGAGCTCCCAGGAGTTGACGTTTTCGTGCGATCTTCTTTTAAAACTCATTTTAATACTTTCCACATGATCTAGAATGATTCCGGCGAATTTGGACGATTTTGGTCAAACCTGGTCAAACCTGGTCAAACCTGGTCAAACCTTGGTCAAACTAGTCAACGGGGACTTTTCGGGAACTTTCGGGTCTTCCGAGGGTCTCTGGGAGCTGACGATTTCATTTGATTTTACTTAAAAACATATTTTATTGCTTTTCTTGCGACGTAGCGTGTTTCCAGAACATTTGGTTCAAATCTGGGAGTGTTTGGGCTTTCAGGGGTATTTTGGTCATTCTGAGCATTTTGAGAAATAGAACTAACTTCCAGGAGTCCTTTCGAGTCTTTTCGATCATTGTGAGCCACCAAGCTATGGGTCTCCTAAATCTGATAGCCGACAAAATGGGGTGTCTACAGCCATGCTAAACGATGACTCATATCTCTGCTCAATTACCAAGGGCATCATCTTTATTCCTACAGGGATTTTGATCATGGATGCTAGTGTAGCCAAAGAGTCTACTAACTGGTTCTCCTCTCTAGGCAGGTAGAAGAACGCTATGCTCTTGAACTATTTTTTGAGTCCCTTGAGATGATCGTTATAGGGTTTCAATCTTTCCTCTTTCACCTTCCATTCTCCATTGGCTTATGACACAATAAGGTTTGAATCTCAAAAGACATCCAATTTTTTTAACTTTCAACTCTACTATTGCTTCTATCCCAAAATGCATGCCTTGTACTAGGCGGTGCTATTGGTGGAATTGTAATGGAGTTTGACTGCCAGTGGGGTATGGTTCTCGTTTGGCAATACTAGAATCATTCCTACTCTGTATCCTTTCATATTGGCTGCTCCATCGAAGTACAACTTCCACTGTATTTCTTTGACTCCCATGATATTCTCATTTGGGAACGGGAAGTCTCCACTTTCCTCTGAATCAATAGCGTGTTAAACAAGATGCTCAGCTATGGTTCTCTTTTACCGACTTGCTTTCTAAATACTTGATATCGAACTCAAACAATAGAAGTAACCAACGGGATATGGGACCGAATAGGGCAGGTATTTCGAGGAGGTATTTTAGAAGATCCATGCGGGATATGAGCATAACTGGGAAGGCTAGCATGTAGTGCCTTAGCCGGTGAGTGCACCAGACTAAAGCCCAACATGTTTTTTCAAGGGTAAAGTAATTGAGCTCATACCCAGTCATCCTCTTGCTAAGGTGATATATGGCTTTGCTAGCATGCAACCCAAGGCATTTTCGGAGGCAGATAGATAAAGGAGCAAGGGCTTGTGATCGGTAGGTAGTGAAAGAACTGGTGGGTTTTGAGGGTAAGACTTTATTTTATCGAAGGTAGTTTGGCATTTGTCATCCCATTAGAACTTTTCTCCTTTCTTCAACAATCGGAACAAGGGATCGCACGTAGTTGTGAGCTTGGACATGAAGCGGCTGATGAACTGGATCCTCCCAAGGAACCCTCTATAGACACCCTAATTTTGACCAGGCTCTCGAACCTAGAGAGGATTACCTCCGAAACCGATGATGACAATGTTTGACAGATTTGAAAGTGATTCAAGTTCTTTGAAAAGTTCTATGACTTTAAAAAAAATGAAACCTAAAAGAGAGAAGGAAAAGATCGGGTACTCAGGAAAATTTCGGGAGTAGAACACGCATAAAGAAAATGCACAGTTTGAAAAATGATAATAATAAAATAAGTTTTAGTGCAAGAAGAGGGTTTTAATAAAATAAAAACTAAAAAAGAAGGGAGAGAACTGCACGCAACAAAGCCGGTGGCACTCACGGAGTGCTGCACCGGTGCTCACCTAGCACCGCGCCGACACTCACGTAGTACTGCGCCGGCACCAACTGATTGCCGCAGATAACTTGTTGAACACCGCTAAGAGTAAAAGGGATTTTTTGAATGGCAAAAGAAAGAAAGAAAAATAAGAAAAAGGAAAAGAAAATGAGAATAAAATGAAGAGAGACAGAGGAAGAAGATGGTAGTCCATGACGTTGTCTGCAGCGCTCACTGAGTGCCACTCGGGCACTCTCTGAGTGTCGCGGCAGCAGTCATAAAGCGTCGAACTGGCACTCATTATGTGCCGTAAACAACTCTCTGAGTGTCGCGTTCTTCAACAATCTATTTTTTAGAGAGTACGTATTGTACCATCAAATGTGCCTTTACAACTAGGGTTTTTACCCTGAATTTACCAAAATAACCATTAGAATTTGTCTAGGTAAGGAGGTTTATATCTTCATTACAAAGAGAGAAGAATTTTTTGAGGAATGATTTTTAGAACAATCTTTGAAACAATTAGAGAGAGAATTTTTGGGAGAATTTGGGAAGAACTTGAAGAAGTGTTTGAAAGATTTTCATCAAACCATACAAATTTGAAGATAATTGGAGGTGAGCCTCTAATCTTGATTTAAGTTTTCATTTCTTTTTCTTTTGTTTTGTTGGTTTGGATCAAAGTATTCATGAATTTGAAGTAAAAGCAAGTTTTACAAGAGGCTCTTTCTTGGATGATTTGGAGCATTAGCTCTTTTATTTTATTTCTTTCTTGTTCATATTCCTCTCTTGAGATTCTTGGAGATCTTCAATATCTCACTTGAATCTCCTGAGTTTGATCTTTTGGTCTCATGTAAGCTTATGCTTTACATAGGAGTAAAGGTTGCTCATCATCCTATTTATAAACAAGTGGATGGATCCAAGCCTATACTTATTACTTGGGTCCTCCAATTTGAGGTTTCATGGAATCATTCCTCATATTCCCTTGAAACTCATGAGTGTTAATCATTCTTATTCCTCAAGGACCAACAACTTGAGAGAGTAATTAAACTTAAGACAAGCCAATCTTCATGGCTTAGTTATAATGTGTAAGTTTGTACATGAGTTTGGGTGAATCCATGAAGGTCACCTTGGAAGTTCCCTTTTGATCAAGTTTAAGGATTCCTAAATGAACTTGATTAATTTTCCTAAGTATGTCATGATCCTTGTTTGTTCCAAATTCTCTCTAGAATTTTGGACCAAGTTGGATTCAACAAATAAATGGTCATCTAATTAAGGTGCAGTGATTTCAATGACGATCTGTCATAAAATAATTTTAATTAAATCATGATCCATTGGAATTGAATGCGATCAATTGGAGTTTTCCCTAACTCATAGATGTACCACTGTGATTTTTGTTTTGACAAGATTCCATAGTTAACATGGTTTGACCTTGGGTTTTGTAACTTAACTGTTTTCTGCCCAGAATTTCAAAATTTTAAAATGAATAGATCAGAGCCTTCATCAAAACATTTTTTTTACTTCAAATAAATTTTCTATGAAGTTTAATGTGTTAATAAGATCTCCTAAAAAGATTGAATTAATTTTGATTTGTTTACTATTTTTAAAAAATCACACAAAATCTCTAGACAGAAAGATGATAAATTCTGAGTAGTGTCTGGTTATGGCCCAATTCCTAGAGATTGGACCGTTCGATCTTTGATTTTCTTTTTGGGTTAGAAACTAGACTAACAGAGGCATCTTGTGTCCAAAAATCATTAAGATCAAACCATGGTAACTATGCTTTTCTAATTTTTTGAAAGTTTGGTCTACTCTCTGTAATTTCTGAATTCTGTTACAGTTTTGATAGACTTTGTAAATGATGATCCAAATGACCTTTTTTATGACTAGAGACTTGAAACACGTTTTGATTATAATTAATTGAACTCAAACCCAGAGGCTAAAGGATCCAAATTAATGAATAATTGATAGCTTGTTCTAGTTCTTATTCATGTTCATGCACTCATCACATGTGCATTGAGTTCTTAGAAGGAATCCACCATTATTGTCAACTTTCCCCATGTTTTGTTAGATTAAGCTAGAAGTTTGATATTTAGGATTTGATATTTTATTCTAAGCATGTGGACTAACCTCTATTTTGTAGCACTATGGATGTACAATTTCTTGACTCTTTTCTCTAGTTTATTTTATTTCTTGATTTTATTGATTCTTCGACTCTATGCGCGACACCTTAGATTAGGTCTTACCTGATGTGTATATATGTGTTAGAGACCTTTTCTTATGATTTCTACTTTCGTATGCATTGCACGTTTTTATATCATAGTTGGATCCTGGGTAAGTTTTCTTGTTCCATATTACATATCATGACGCATGCTACCTGAATTACATGGTTTTACATGTCTTTTGTCTTTAAAAATTTTACACCCCTTTCGACATGCTTTTGTAATGTGTATATATATATGTATTAGTTGAGAGCATGCTTAGATTAATAATTCGATTGAAAGGATGTTAAGTAGAGGCCTATCATGGGATAGGATGAGCGGGGGTGTTTTAGTTCACCAGGCTCCTTCCCTTCTCATTCCATAATCCCTTGACCTAGTTAATCTCTAGTTTCCAAAAAGATCAGTTTACTTTTTAAAATGGTTTCTTAATTTTTTCTTTAAAAAAAACAAAATTAATTGGCGACTCTTTATTTTGACTTTGAAAAAGTTTAAAAAGTATGGTTAGCCTACGATATCCACAATCTGGCGATTCTGCTGGGGATCGAACCCAGAATCTCTGGTTTCGTAGACTAGAATTCTGATTTTGGGTTCACTCGAAGATTAGACTTGAAAGCATCCTTTTAATTTAATTAATTAAATTTTCATGTGTTTGTTGCATTGCACTTGCATGTTTGGCCAGTCGATTTCATGGAACTATAACCTTGGAGGCTCGGGGCAATCCGGTCAGTCAAGTTATCATGGGACTGTGTGATCACCCTTGATCTCATACCATGTGTTGGTATATAAAGTATCCTATCAGATGTGTGTCAAGGGTTCCTAATTTGACCAAAACTCGGCTTTTGTATGGTAGCTTCTGTAGAGTGTTTTAAAATTAGGAAATCAATTCTCGACTAAGATTATGTGCCAGGAAGTTTTTGTATGCCCAGAAGGGATTACTTGAGATGATGACGATACTTGCTTGATGAAAGATGTGTAACCTCTTAATCACTTTTTGAGTAATTCCTCTTCATGTCCTATGATATTTGGGAACATGCCGAATCTTGATTGAAAGATTACACTTCTTATATCTTGTTAGCTAAGCATCATTAACCTTGTATGTATCCGAATTCATAAAAAGTACGGTGATAATCCGATCATGTGATCCTTCTACCCTAAGAATTTTAAATCCATCTTTGTAGGAAAATAAGATTTTACCATCTTTATCCCAAGATTTTTTCAAAAAATCACACTTTCAAAATCTGTGAAGTTCACTTGATTAAGGTTCCAAACCAATCCTTGTTGAGATACATATTTTCACATCCTCGTTTTCATAAGAAGAGTCCTTGGGAATAATTTTCGAAGATCTCGCAATAGATACTTTGCAAAATGAGTTTCAAAGAGAAAATTCAACCTGACCATCATTGTTGAGAAATGTTTTCATTCTCAACAGCAGTCTCAAGAATTGCTTTCAAAAGATTTTATCATCTAAGAAAAAATTTTCCAAATGAATTTCAAAACATTTTTAATGACTAACCTTAGAAAGGGTAATGAGGATTGCAATGAAAAGAAAAATTGGCGCACTTGACATGGGTTAGGGTTTTTACGTGCTTATGTGTTACGATTATGATTTTCTTTTCTTTGACATATAGAGTAGGCACACACACACACATGCATTGCATCTGTGTGACATATGAACCATTCATGAGCATTTCACTAAGCAGTTGCCAAAAAAAAATTCAAGATCAGATAGAAAACATGATAATAAATAAATAGAAAAATTCTTTTGAATAGTCAAAAATTGATTAAAGTAAAATATGATTGTAGGTAAGATAGAACTTGATTCGGGCACAGTTTGGGTTATAGATTCTATAGCAAGGTTAGTAAGAAGAGAGATCAATACCAAAATGGCACACAAAGGAAATGATGGGGGAGTGGCCGAATTAAGGAAATTGGTAGAGCAACAAGCCGAGCAGATGAGATGGTAGGCCGAGAACATGAACCGTATGATGGCTATAACGGAAGCAATGGCACACCCACCGCCGATTACGAATCCACCGAATATTGATCCACCCGCTGCAAGAAAAGAAGACTGGTATGATGATCCGAAAATACAGAGGGCCGAGTATCACACCCCAGCTTAGCCAAAATTAGGGAAAAAAATTTAAATTTCCATATTGGACCCTTAGGCACATGACTGGTTGAATCACCGAATTTTTCATACCTCAACAATAATAAAAGCATTATGACTAATCATAAGATGAAGCCAACCTTAACATTCATAGTTATATTACAAAGGAAATAGAAATACTAGTTCCGCTATTACAACTCCATGGATACTACATTGTCTTATGTCTCTAGGGCCTTACAGGAGCTATTACAAAAGATAGATAAAGTCCTATGATACAACCAAAAACATTTACAAGATTACAACTACTAATCTTCTCTCTAACTAGCGTAGCCATGATCCTCCTAGATGTAATCTTCCTCCACGTCGTCCTCCTCCTGGCTAGCATCACCCACTGTGTACTCATCACCTAGATACGCTGAACATGGGAATGTCTAGCGACATGAATGTCGTCATCTTATGAAAGCCGAGTGAGAAAACTAAATCAAATGGAACTTATATTGCCATACACGGACAAGATATGTTTACTTCTTTTATTACGTCTTTTAAAGTTCTCCACGTTCTCACCATCAAACTATGACCACTAACTCGTCTGTCTAGGTATTTGAAGAGAATACCGATAATTAACATGACAAATCTCAATATCCCAAAGATACTACCATAGCCTACTACAAGAGCCTGACTCGGAATCTTAGCTCTAGACATCAACAACAAAGAGTCTACCCACTTTATACTAACTTTCACTTCGTCACGAAGAACCGAAATGTTCTTACTAACCTTTATTTTGTCACAAAGAACCCAAGTGTTCTCGCTAACCTTCACTTTGTCACAGAGAACCGAAGTGTTCTCGCTAACCTTCACTTCGTCATAGAGAGCCGAAGTGTTCTCCCTAACCATCACTTCGTCACAGAGAGCCAAAGTGTTCTTGCTAACCTTCACTTTGTCATAGAGAATTGAAGTGTTCTCACTAACCTTCACTTCGTCATAGAGAACCGAAGTATTCAACTCCACCTAACCAATAAGCCTGACATGAAGTCCTAGCTTTCCCAACAAACCCGACACGAAGTCCTAACATAACCATACTGAGTCTGACACGATGTCCCGAACCACAACGCTGAGTCTGACACAGAGTCTTGACTCATCACACTAATACGTCATCACACTAGGCCTCTTGTGGCCACCAACCTGACAACTATATCCTTCTTACACCATCCCGGCCTCTGCGGCCTAATTTAGCTATCCGACACTTAACCTCAGCATAAGCTGGTCCTACCATAGCATAACTAATTCTTGCATAACCCCGACCACGCACGCGTCACTTAATACAAAGTTTGGTTTATTGTATGAATTCTAATTATAACTATCAAGTCACGTTTATACTTTCGTCAATCTATTTTATGTCATAATATGCTAATAAAATCTGAATAAGCATTAACGTTTAGCACATGGCGACAAACATAACTTTAGTAAACTTTTTCGAGAATAGCACCCACAAACCGGTTACTCCCACTAATCGGTTTCTGGGTTAGGTTCTGCAAATTGATTTCTCCCTACTAATCGGTTTTGAAGTTAGTTTCAAGAATCCTTTCTTACACGCAATGTACAACACTTAAAGCTTGGGGTACTAACCATAACTACTCCTATAAATAGTACAATGTCCTCAAAACTATAGTTACAACCATATAGATCCATTCTTGCGTCAAGGTACAACTATTAAAGCATGTTTCATAAGTTCAAAGCATACTTCATAAATCTAACACATATAGTATTATTGATATAGTAGCTGGGTATACCAAGAGCTCTTCATCTCGGCCAAATGAGGTCAACTTGGACAAAAGAGCTCATCTCAGCTCGGCCAAATGAGGTCAACTCAGATAAAAGAGCTCAGCTCAACTCGGCCAAAAGGGCTCATCTCAGCTTAGTGACATGAGAATTTTTCTGTGTGCGCTTGTGTGCTATACCCAAGTGTAGGTAATCGTGCAAGTAGTAGTCTGGTTAAGTCCAGGTCGATCTCACAGGGAAGGTGTTAACTAATTACTTAGATTAATCTCAAACAAGAAAATAAAACATCAATATTTTAATAATGCAGAACACAAAGTCCCACAATTTATCAACTACTAAAAATAATAAAACAATTAAACTAAATTAAACAAATTACCAACTAATTAATTAAAGCGATAATTTAAAATGTGTTTTTCTTAATTAAAAAGGAATGTTGGGATTATACGAATCCACCGCAACCTAGCCATCTACCATGCAGTTGCATTGAAGCTCAATGGAGTACATCCTCTACAGTATTCCGTATTTCTCTTAGGATAAAGAATCCATAGCCCTTTCATGACCGGAACTATATCATCACAATGGAGTTTGAAATACACAAAAGTGCTTTTAAACAATAGTTAAGACTCTCACCTATAATGGTGTTAGAATTGAGGGTGGTTTGCAAAAGTTATTGAAGAAAAATGCCTCAAGGCTTAACGTTTACAGACTGTTTTGACAAACTGAGCGTTTTGGGACAATTTGATAACAATCCAGTAAAACAGAAAGTCTAGGAATACTGCATAGAATGTCCTCAAGAATCAGAACTTTTGATCGATCGACGCGCTTTCGATCGATCGAATATCTTCATCTCTCGATCGATCGAACTGTCTTCGATCGATTAACTGTGTCTCTGGTTCGATGGATCGAACGACTTTGATCGATCGAACACAGGAATTATTCTGCTGCATGGCAGAAGCCTGAGATCACGGTTTCATCGTGATCTCCCAACCTGGGGACTACTCAGACATGGTCTGGAGCGTCACAGTTTTATTCTTAATGTAAATATTCATTAAGGTTGCGTTTGGTTGAGATTTAAACATGCAATCATTGAAAAACTATGGTTTAACCACTACCAACAAGTAACACTACAATCTACTCAGATTTAAACTATGTAAGCTACTAAATGAATGCAAACAAAACTGATGTAACAAAACCTGGAACGAACAAGCTATTAATAAACTTCAAACTTCAACCGAATTCAATATCCAACCTACAAAAATCAAAGTAGAACACTCTCTCTCTATGTAAAACTGATAAAAGTAAAGTGGTCGTCCTTATGGACGTATACAATACGAGCATATATAGTAAAACCTAATGCTTAGGGTTAAAAACATCTCTTTTGCTGCGTGCGCGTAAAATTCTGATAAAAGGCATGTTCGATCGATCGAACATCCTTTGATCGATTGAACTTCTGGAGTCTTCGATCGCTTGAGCTTCCCTCGATCGATCAAACCTTCGATCGATCGAATGGTCTTTAATCGATCGAGCTCTGTATTTCAGCTTTTGATTGTCTTCATTAGAATTCAGCACTTCCTTTTATCGTTATCTTTCAATCCTTCACACAGCAACTGTAGTCTGCATAAATTACAGCTAAAACACACAACTTATCATAGTTTAATCAAATTGTGTATAAACTGGCATTATAATTCAAATTACAGATAAACAAGGGAATTGTAAACTAAATTAATACATTTTCTTCTTTTAGCGCGGTTGTATTTTACAAATACCCCCGCTTGTCAGAACCCCCAACTAGCGATTTGCTAGTCCCTAGCAATAGAGCGAAAATAAAAACAAGCTAAACTACACTATAAAAGAAAAACTAGAATAACTGGATCCAGATTAACTAAATTAAAATAACAAGAAGGAAAACTACCTAACTCACTTTCGCAGGAATCGCGGTTGCATTTAGCGAATGCAACAAGCCGTTAAACCCCTAGGTTTTCCCTAGTGGACGAGTGTTGTCTCGTTAGGGTTTTGCAGTGAATATACCCACAAAATTCTCTGATTTAGCTCAAAAAGATATAGAATACTTTTAAACATTCCCTTTTCATTCAACTATTAATTTATCTCTACAAACATCTCATCCTCATTCAAACCATGAAAGAAATGCACATGTTCCTCATGTCACCAAGATAAAAATAACATATGCGTCACACCCATGCATCCGTGTGTGTGTGAAATTAACAGCTATACATTAACTTTATTTAGAGTTGTTTAAACAATCATACTCTCAGAACTGGTAGTTTCAACTCAATCCTCACATAGTTATTACACTCAAAAATGAACATCCCACAGAAACTTGGCTAATGATGATCGCACATGATATGAAAGCTTTCATAGGAGTGATTTTTCGGATACTAATGCTTTCATACTTGACTCTATAGAAGACGTACATTTAAAGTGTATAGTCTCATGAAAGGAATACTACTTACTAGAGGAGCGAAATACCGTGGATAACTCAACTTACACTTGCATGTTTAAACTAAGTTGTTGAAAATCATTAAGACTTTGACTTGACAGGTTTTTTATTTAGTACGGTAGAAATTAGAGGGATAAGAAATTGCACATCTTCAGCATGAGGCTATATTCAGTAATTTCTTCACTGTATTCCAACCATCCTCTTCATACATACCATCCTTCAAATTCATTTATTATTATTATTATTATTTAAATTTTTTTTTTTACTTCTTCTCCTTTCCTCATTTTTTTTAACAATATATATATATATATGCAGTGCTTCTCACCACTATTTTCTCCTTATACTTCAACAATTTAATCACATTGGGTGTGCAATGGGGTATATTAAAGTCAGGGTATAAAGTCAGGAATTTCAAATTTCATAATGGATTTGACAGTATTTACTAGGTGTGGGGTTAAGAACAACACATATTCAGAGGTGTCGATATAGGTAAATGGAGAAGGTAAGGAGCAAATACGATGGCTTAAATCATTTTCTCAACTTCTTAATTTTTAACACTTAAATGTTCATTGAGTTTAATTGGTAAATCATGAACGTTCTCCTCTACTAAGCAGCCAAAATGAAAAATTTAGAGACTATTCAATGAATTTATTGCGCTTATTTTTAAAAACCATTCGAATTCAATGTGATAGTTCCCACAGGAATGAAGATCAGATTCAAAAGCTCACTAAGGGTGACTAGTTTTCACTACTTCATTCTTTAAAGTACAAAAGTCGTATTAACTCTGATTTTAAGTTGTCTGCATAGCTATTAACACGTGCAAATGATTTGGATACAAGAATGGTCAACATATGCATTCATCCTAGAGAACTAGAAAAACGTGTGAACTTAATTCATAAAAGGATGAGAATAAAATGATTGTGTCATTGCTTGATAACAGCTAAACAGAAGTGAATATTCAAAATAATTCTACCAATTTAATTCAAAAATTTAAATTTTGGAAATTTTTATGAAATTTTAAGTTAATTCTAACTTCGAATGGAGATTGTATGACATTAGCAATAGATAGAGTGGTCCAGATTGCTAGGTAACTAATATGCACATGTGATTATCTATCTACATTCCACCCCTAACTGAAAATTCCAATGTCCTCAGCAGACAATTTTCAAAAATAGATAGAGAGATATCACCTGATATATATTATCATCAGAATCAGAAATGTAACAACCTGTAAAGAGAACATACAAACTCCAAGCAGCAAAGATCAAGAAGATATAAAATATAAAGCATCAGATCCAAACATAAAATAGAACCAATCACTGGAAATATAGTAAAGTGAATAAACAGAATAGTGATAGACTACATCATACAAACTAAAATCCAAACTACCCAGCCAACCACCAATATTATCCAAAACAACCACACTATCCAAACCAACTGACACGACTAAATAGCTGTGCGCTCTTGTGCACACCCAAGTGTAGGTGATCGTGCAAGTAGTAAACTGGATTAAGTCCAGTTCGATCCCACAAGGAAGGTTGAGAATTAAGTTACCTAGATTAGACTCTAAAAGAAAAGGAAATTCAATGTTTTAAAAGAAGTGTAGAACACAAAGTTCTACTCTTAACAACTACTAAAATTAAAAGCAACTAAATTAAATTAACTAACGATTAACTATTTAACTAAAGCGAGATTTTAAAAATGGGTTTTCTTAATAAAAGGAAGTGTTGGGATCACGCGAATCCACTATGACCTAACCATCTACCATGCAATCGCAATGAAGCCCAATGGAGTACATCTTCTACAATATTCTGTACTTTTCTAAAGATCTAGACTCAATAGCCCTTTCATGACCGGGACTATATCATCACAATTAAGTTTGAAATACATGAAAGCGGTTTAATTCAATAGTTAAGACTCTCACCTACAATGGTGTTAGCATTGAGGGTGGTTTGCAAAATGTATTGAAAGAAAATGCCTTAAGGCCTTAAGTTCGAAGACTGTTTCGACAAACTGAGCATTTGGGGATAGTTTGATAACAAATCCTTAAAACAAAAAGTCTTGAAATACTGTATTGGATGTTCTCAAGAATCTGAAAGTTCGATCGATCGACGCGCTTTCGATCGATCGATAATCGTCATCTCTCAATCGATCGAAATGTCTTCGATCGATTGACTATATCTCTGTACCGATCGATCGAAATAACTCCGATCGATCGAACACAGGTATTATTCTGGTGCATGGCAGAGGCTTGAAATCACATTTTCATCGCGATCTCCCAACCTTGGACTACTCAGACATGGTCTGGAGTGTCCCAGATGCGTTCTTAACGTAAAGATTCATTAAGGTGTCGTTTGGTTGTGATTTTTTCATTAAAACTATGAAAACTTGAGATTTTGACGTATCTAGCATGCAAAGCAATAAGATTAAACACTAAACTACAATTAACTAAGTGCAGTATGTAAATAAAACAATAACTAAGTAACCTGGAACAAAGAACTTGTATTAAACCAAAGAGAATCCAAGCTAATAATGTAAAACCTTGAGGAACAACCTACAAAACAATAAAAATCTCTACTCTCTCTATGAAAACTGATAAAAAGTAAGTGTGGGCGTCCTCCTGGACGTAAACAATACGAGTTTATATAGTAGAATCCTAGTGCTAGGGTTAAAACTCCGTCTTTTGCTACGTGCGCGTATTCGGATAAAAGGCATGTTTGATCGATCGAACAACCCCCGATCGATCGAACTTCTGGAATCTTAGATCGCTTGAAAAATCTTAGATCGATCGAACCATCGATCGCTTGAGAGTCCTCGATCGATCGAGCTGCAGTTTTCAACTTTGAATTGTCTTCATTAAAGCCAATCACCCCCTTTTATCCTGCTCAATCAATTATTCACACAGCGACAAAAATCTCAAATCACAGCTAAAACACACAACTTATCATAGATTAATCATAATGTGTAGAAACTGGCATTGTAATCCAAACTGCAGATATATGAGGAAATTGTGAACTAAATTAGTGTATTTTCTTCTTTTAGCGCGGTTGTATTTTACAAATACCCCCGCTTGTCACAACCCCCAACTAGCGAGTTGCTAGTCCCTAGCAATAAAGCGAAAAATTAAACAAGCTAACTACTGCTACAACGACTAGAATACACAAAATAAAATTAAAGCAGACTAATCTAATAAGAAAGAGATGCTACCTAACTCACTTTCGCAGGCATCGCGGTTGCATTTAGCAATTGCAACAAGCTGTTAAACCCCTAGGTTCCCCTAGTGGATGAGTGTTGTCTCGTGAGGGTTTGCAGTGAATATACCCACAAAATTCTCAATTTTTAAGATCAAAAAGATGTAGAAAAACTTATAAACATTTCTTCCTATTTGGCTATCAGTTTAGCTCTACAAAATATATCAACCTCATACAAACCATGAAGAAACCCACATGTTCCTCATGTCACCGAGATAATTATACATATGCATTCCATTCATGTATCCGTGTGTGTGTGAAATCAACAGCTATGCATCCAACTTAATTTAGAGTTGTTTAAACTATCATACCTTTGGATTTTGTTGTTTCAACTCAATTCTCACATGGGATCACACTCAAAAATGAACATCTCACAGAAACTGGTTTAATAATGATCGCACAAGGTACGAAAGCTTTGATGGGAGTGAATTTTTTTGGATACTACTGCTTTCATACCTGACGCTATAAAAGACGAACATTTTAGAGTTTATAGTCTCGTGAAAAGGAAACTACTTACTAGAGGAGCGAAATACCGTGGATAACTCAAATTACACGTTCATATTCAAACTAAGTTGTTAAAAATCATTAAGACTTTGACTTCTCGGCCTTTATTTAGCAGAATATAGATAAGAGAGGCTAGATTTGCACATCCTGAGCATGTGATGGAGACTAGTTTATTTCTTCTTTATTTCAACCATCCTCTATTTTTATTTTTTTTTTCCTTCACTTCTTTTTCCTTTCTTTTTTTTTTCTTTTTTTTTTAACCTGGACCTTGCATGTTTTCTTTTTATAGCGTCCTTCCACAACTGCTCCCTTCTCGTCACATACTTCAACAATTTTAATCACATTAGGTGTGCAATTGGGTTTATAGAGTTTAAAGTATAAGATGAGGGGTTTTAGGTTTTTATATTGGCAGTATTTAATCGGTGTGGAGTTAGTAGATTCTTGGGTGTTGATACAGGTATATGAAAAAAGAAAGGAGTGAATAACGATGGCTTAAATCATTTTCTTAACTTCTTAGCCTTAGCACTTTAGTGTTCATTGAGTTTAGTTGGTAAATCCTGAACGTTCTCCTCTAATAAACAGCTGAAATGAAGAATTAGAGACTATTCAATGAATTTAAAATATCAAGGAAAACAATGCGAATTTATTGTGATAAGTCCCTCAGAATTGAAGTTTGGGCTCAAAAGCTCACTAAGGGTCATTAGTTTCCACTATTCATTCCTTGAAGCATAACAGTCGTATTAACTCTTATTTAGGTTTTCAACATAGCTATTATAACGTGCAAATGGATGTTGGATACTAGAATGGTCAACATATGCATTCGTCCTAGTGAACTAGAAAAATGCATGAATGTAATTCTTAAAAGGACGAGATTAACATGAATGTATCATTGCTTGATAACAGCTAAATAGAAATGAACATTCACAATTATTCTACCAATTTAATTCAAAAATTTTGTTAATAGTTTTTTTTTTTTTTTTTTAAATATTTGTATTTTAAAAATATTTGTATTTTTGAATAGGAGATTGTATGATGTTTGCGATAGAAAGAGCGATCCAGATTGCTAAGTAGAAAAATATGCACAGGTGATTATCTATCTATATCCTACCCCCAACTGAAAATTGCAATGACCTATAAATAAAACAAAAACGTAAATAAACATAAATAAACAAGCATAAGATCTATAAATAATAACAAAAACGTCACTGGAAAGATAAGACAATGAAAATGATAGAGCAGTGATAATAAACGTAAATAAACAAAACCAACCAACAAAACCAAATATCCACATATAAGCCAAAAGCTAAAGAGCAAAAGAAGAGAGTAGAGAGATAGAAATAAGAAAGATACAACAGAACTCTCCAGACACTCTCAAAGTCAAGACCTAAACATCCTCCACTACATCTGATAAAATCTCTATCGGCGCATCGGGGGTATCCTCAACTCCACCCTCAGCAACAGTACGAACCGTCGCCGGGTCACTCTCAGTCATGACTGGAGGTGGTGCAGAAGGTGGTTCCGCAGAAGATGATGGTGCAGCAGGATCAGCATGTGGTGGTGGGTCCTCAGAAGTGGTAGATGGATCAATGGTAGTCAGTGCGGCAGGATCAGCAACAGATGGTGGAGCAGAGGAAGACGGAGCAGTAGTAGGAGGTGGAGGTGTATGTAAAGACTGGTCAACCCCCAACTGTATCAAGATGGCCTCAAGCAATGTCGTCATGTGGTCCACCAGGCCCTCGAGTCTGATCTGAGCCTCCCTCTCCTCTAATAATAACTCATGAACAGTCGGGAGAGGCACGGATGAAGAAGACTCTCCCTGGGCCTGAGTTTGAGCCTGAGATCGCTCTCTCAGCTCAAACTGTGCAATCTCAACCCGAGGATCGACCTCGTGAACAGAATCAAGCTCCTCAGCCTCTGTCGGCGTCCCTGAAGCTGCACCCTCAGTATCGGTGCCATCAGATCTCCTCCTCTTCTCTCCAACTTTCGCTTTCCCTTTTCCCTTCCTCTTCCGCTTCTGAGCATCAGATCGGCGATAAGCTGTCTCGCCAAAATGACTGCGAGCCTGAGAGGTCACATCATCAGGTAAGGGAACGAGGCCAGCCTGCTCGATTACCCGGTGAATGACCCAAGCACCTTTCAGGTGCTTCTTGGCAGCAATGTAGCGGGTGGGGTGCCTCATGAAGTCAATATACAGGCGAGGCAAATAGACTGGTAACCCCGTCCCTATGGCATATAACACGTGTGTATACCAGGGTGCAATCTTCTCACGGTAGGAGGTCACCAACAGGCAGTTGCTCAGGACAAGGTGGAGCATATGATAATTATCGGTCAGGTAGGAGTCAGCAATAAGGGATGCACTATCCCAACTCGATAACGCACCTCCGGTGAGCTCTCTGATGACAGCGGCCGGTGGAAGCACCGGTGTATCAGCACGGTGCGGGCATACACAGTCAGGCACCTCCGGGACCCCTAGAGCAGCGGAAACGGTGGCCGGACTGAACACAATCTCTCGACCGCGGAAGAATGATCGTAACGTGAATGCCGCATCTGGATCTCTAATCATCGTCGCACAAGCCGCGCGGATCCACGAAAGATTCACTCTCTTTGTTTGAGAGAGAAAATCGTACCAATGTGGTATGGCTCGAAGACGGGTGAGATACCAAGGAGTAGTGAGCCATATCGTCTCAAGTGGTCGCTCAAGCATGACCTTTCTGGACTGGAAATAGCGCGTGAACCACTGGCGGTCGGGGGTGTTCCGGAAGCCGTGGTGCGGGACCGGGTCGGGAATAGCGAGGTCAAAAGGCTTCTCCCTGTGATACCCCATAATAGGGTTCATTGTGAGGATCCTGAAATGAAAAGGAAAAGAAAACAACAATCAAAAACAGGAATTGAAAAGAAAACAAAGAAACTGCCACTGCCAGAGTTTGAGCGATCGAACTTTTATTGATCGATCGAACAAAGCGAATCGGCGATCGCTCGAACCCTCTCGATCGACGGAGGACAGAGATGCGGCAGCGATGAGGAAAAAGAATGGAGATGAAAGAGAAATAAGCATAAGATGACTAAAACGTAAAGAAAATGTTCATAGGACCAATGGGGGGCACCCTCAAGAGAACTCGAATGAAAAATGGAAATAGGGGGGGTGGCTCGAGCCTTACCTCTAGTGTTCACGTAGAGGGGAGGACGAGGGTGTTGATGAGGATGATCAAAAGGATCAGAGGCTCCCAAAAATGGCGTGAGGGATGGGAGAGCTACAAATCGCCGGAGCTTTGCTCTCTGTCGCCGAGCGCTCGAGGAAAAAGGGAGAAAGAGAGAAACTGAGGAAGTGTACGCTGGACGCCTCGTTTAAAACACAGGTTTCGATCGATCAAAACGGTTCGATCGATCGAACCGTGGATCGATTGAGAACCTTTCAAGCGATCGAGGATATGAAATCTTCGATCGATCGGGTAATGGTCGATCGATCGAGCCTCGAAATTCCAAGACATCACAGAATGGAAAAAATAATTACCCCAACTAACCCAAGTTATTTTGGACATACAGTAAACTGATAAAACAGTGCAGTAACAGGACATGTAAGCCAAAAACGCATCCTCATAATAGAAAAATTGCAATTTTTATATAAATAAAACTTTATAATAACATCCATATTGCAAAATTATTGCCCCCACTTGGTATTGAAGACCTTATTTAACTAAAGAAAACTAAAACTAAAACTAAAACTTAATAAAATTGTTTGTCTAGGATTACACTTCAATTGATAACAGAAAGACCAATGACAAAATACAATTGAAGTGAACACTGCTCTTTGAGCAAGAAAATTTCTTCTTCCACCATTGCTTCATTCCCCGCTAAATCTTCGCATGTGGAGTCCAAACAGGATGATTCCCTTTCCCAGAACAGTCGGAAAGCAACAAGGATATCATCGAGCAAGTCTAAAGTCTTTAAGGAATTGAAAGCCCATGCAAGAGGTGATCCCGTTGGAGATAAGGATAACGGAGTGCAACAGTGCAACGGACTGTCCTCTTGCGGCGGAGTGCCCGGGGGCCATATGTAGGGCCCAAAGCCATAAACCAGTTGATGTGGAAGATAAAGAGGCGGGAACAGTGGATTCATAGTGCCAATCCTGACAAAGGGAAAAACAAAATGAAAACAAAGAAAAGAAAAGAAATTAAATAAAAACAAAAGGCAAAGACAACAGAAAGAAATAACTAAATAAAGAAAATAAGAGAAAGACAAGTGACAACGAATTAACCTCACTTTTGGCATGAGACACCCATGTGCACTAGCAGGTAACGGGCACTGGAGCCGGAACAACAAATAACTCGTGTGCACATAAATGTAAGGGACCACTGCGATGACAAGGAAGTCATCAACAAAAGTGAATACAGCATTGTGGCGTTCTGGCACCACATCCTATAAGTCTTCTTCGTCCCATGGTTCCCACATGGAGTCATTCTCCCACTACTCCATCAGAGCATCATCCACTTCTCCAACAGCATACCCTTCAGGTTCTCCTTCCTCACCAGAAAGGTTCATATGCTCGAAAGGGTTAATTTGGAGGAGAGCAGGATCATAAGGGATGTATCCATAGGTTAGGTCCACTACATCATCCGCCCCCGGACCTTCATAGGGAGATAAGCAGAATGCTATCTCGTCGGCAGTCCAAGGTGGGTTCTGATATTCAGAATCAGCCCACGACCCAATTGAGTGGACATCATCATCTCTCGTATTGAATAGCCTGCATGGGAGAGATAATATGAAACAGCAGATTAGAATCGAAATCACTTGCAGAAAAATAAATAGAAACGGAAGACATCAACAAAATGGAAAACGACAAAAGTAAAGGTATATAACAACAACGTGGAGAAAATGCTTAATGTTTGGGATCAAGAGTAGTTGGGTTCATCCAGTTGGATGAACTCAACCTCTGTTTGGAAATTCTCCAAGAACAGTTTTAGCCTTTGGCCATTGACCTTGAAAACTGCATCGTTCTTGGGGTTTATCAGCTCGACTGCCCCATGTGGAAAGACAGATTTGACTATAAATGGTCCTGTCCACCTAGATCGGAGTTTGCCTGGGAAAAGGTGGAGGCGAGAGTCGTACAGCAAAACTTTCTGCCCCGGCTCAAATGATTTACGATAAATAGTTCTATCGTGGCGAGCCTTCAACCTTTCCTTGTGTAATCGAGCATTGTCGTATGCATCTCGACGTATTTCTTCCAATTCAGCCAGTTGGAGTTTTCGAAGATACCCTCCCTCTTTAATATCAAAGTTCAATGAGCGTGTCGCCCAATAAGCTTTGTGTTCGATTTCGACAGGGAGGTGACATGCATTCCCGTATACTAGCCTGAATGGGGACATCCCTAGGTTCGTTTTGTATGCAGTACGGTATGTCCATAGTACATCAGTCAGTTTATATGCCCAATCCTTTCTGTTGAAACTAACCGTCTTTTCGAGAATATGCTTGATTTCTAGGTTAGCCAACTCTGCTTGCCCGTTTGTTTGTGGATGGTAGGCGAGAGCGATTTTGTGATTGACCCCATATTTCTTGAGGAGTGATTCCAAAGGCCTATTGCAGAAGTGCTTACCTTGGTCACTTATTAGGGCTTTCGGGGTTCCAAAACGCGATAGAATATGTTCCTTAAGAAAGGACATCACCGTTTTGTGGTCATTGCATCTTGTTGATATTGCTTCTACCCACTTTGATATATATTCCACAGCGAGGAGTATATATTCGCAATTATTTGATTTCGAAAACGGGCCCATGAAGTGTATGCCCCAACAATCAAATATTTCAATCGTGATAATGGGGGTTAAGGGCATGGAGTTCCTTTTTGAAATTGTACCAAGCTGTTGACAGCGTTGGCACATTTTGCAGAAAGCGTAGGCATCTTTAAACAAGGTGGGCCAGTAGAAACCGCTATGTAGAACTTTTTATGCAGTCTTTTGTGATGCGAAATGGCCACCGCATGCCTCAGAATGGCATGATGCTAAAATAACGGTTATATCCTCGTTTGGAACGCAACGTCTGATGACCTGATCAGCACAATACTTAAATAAGTACGGGTCACCGAAGAAGAAATGACATGCGAAAGAGAGGAACCGCTTCTTGTCTTGATTTAACCAATGTCCAGGAGTCTCTCCCGTAACCAGATAGTTTACTATATCTGCATACCAGGGTAGAGCGGACACAGTCATCAATTGCTCATCTGGGAATTCGTCCTTTAACGGTATGGGTTCAGTATTGTCAACAAATGTTAACCGAGAAAAATGGTCTGCAACCACATTTTCTACACCCTTTTTGTCTTTGATTGTGATATCGAACTCTTGGAGTAGGAGTATCCAATGAATCAGCCTTTGTTTCGCATCCTTCTTAGATAACAAATATTTGAGGGCCGAGTAGTCTGTAAAATAGACGATTGGGGACCCTATTAGATATGACCTGAATTTATCCAGAGCGAAAACTATCGCCAATAGCTCTTTTTCGGTAGTTGTATAATTTATTTGAGCTTCATTAAGTGTACGACTGGCGTAGTAGATTACGTAAGGATTTTTATCCTTCCTCTGTCCTAGCACTGCGCCAATGGCGTAGTCACTAGCATCGCACATTAACTCAAAAGGCAAACTCCAGTCGGGTGCCTATATTATCGGTGGAGAGATAAGGTGTTCTTTTAGTGCGTCAAAAGATGTTTGACAATTTGTCGACCATTCGAATGGCATGTCTTTCGCTAACAATTGACACAGTGGCCGGAAATTGCACTAAAATTTTGGATAAAGTAACGATAGAATCTCGCATGTCCCAGAAAGGATCGAATATCTCTGACTGTACGAGGGACAGGTAAGTTCGAGATTATATCTACTTTTGCTTTATCGACTTGGATACCTTTATCAGAAATGATGTGTCCGAGGACAATTCCCTTGGTCACCATGAAGTGACATTTTTCCCAGTTTAGTACTAGGTGTTTGTCCTCACATCTAGCTAGCACACGTTCCAGATTATCTAAGCAGTTTTCAAAACTATGGCCGAACATAGAGAAATCATCCATAAATACTTCGAGAATTTGCTCGACCATGTCACTGAAAATACTCAACATGCATCGTTGAAATGTAGCTGGTGCATTGCATAGCCCGAAAGGCATATGTCGGTAGGCGAAAGTACCGAACGGACACGCGAAGGTTGTTTTCTCCTGATCTTCAGGAGAAATTTCTATCTGATTATAACCGCTGTATCCGTCCAGAATGCAGTAGTATTTATGACCCGCCACTCGTTCTAGCATTTGATCTATGAATGGCAATGGAAAATGGTCTTTTCGAGTCACAGTATTCAGCTTTCGATAATCAATACACATCCGCCATCCGGTGGGGACGCTTGTTGGTACTAATTCACCATCTTTATTTGGAATAACTGTTATACCTGCCTTTTTAGGCACCACTTGGGTCGGACTGACCCAGGGGCTGTCAGAGATAGGATATATAATCCCAACATCGAGTAGTTTTAATACTTCCTTTTTGACTACTTCTTGCATGTTGGGATTCAGACGCCTTTGCATTTGTCGCGAAGGTTTAGCATCCTCCTCCAAATAAATTTTATGGGTGCATACGGACGGGCTTATGCCTTTGAGATCGGCAATCGTCCATCCCAATGCTCCCTTATGTTGTTTTAGCATCAGAATTAACTTACCCTCTTGTTCAGCATTCAAAGTTGATGATATTATGACAGGGTAAGTCTTTTCAGTCCCTAGGAAAGCGTATTTGAGCTCTTTTGGAAGCTCTTTCAATTCCAATTCGGGGAACTAAAAATTTGATGGCATCACTAGTTTTGTCTTTGGAGGTAGTGGTTCATATGGTGTTACCCACATGCATTCAGCTCTCTCCTTCTTTTTCGTTTCCATCATGAGGCACATGTGATTTAAAGCAGAATCCAATGGACTAGAGTCTTTAGGTTGATAGATAGCGTCAAATTGTGACACAACTACGTCCAAAGGATCTTTATAGTCAATAACATCTGCCTCGTCCTCAATAACTGTCTCAATGTAATTAACTTCTTCCTCATCTTCGTATTCTTCAGATCTAGGATTGGAGAAGATTTTTATGGTTGCAATCATGTTTCCGAACACAATAGTCATTGTACCACTTCTTATTTTTATTGAGGCATTAATTGTATTTAGAAATGGACGTCCAAATATTACCGGGATTTGTGTACCTGGGTTAGACACAGGTTCGGTATCTAAAATTACAAAATCGACCGGGAAGACAAATGAGTCTATCTCCACAAGGACGTTTTCTAATACTCCTCTCGGGTATTTGACCGACCTATCTGCCAATTGTAATGCAACTCGGGTGGGTTTGTATTTGCCTAGCCCTAGTTGTTTATAGACTGAATATGGCAGAAGGTTGATGCTTGCTCCTAGGTCGAGGAGTGCGTTGTCTATTCTTTGATTCCCAATTTGACATGAGATAGTGGGAGTATCGGGGTCTTTGAGTTTCGGAGGCAATTCATTTTGGATGATTGAGCTTGCTTGGAAAGCAACATAAGCGTGTTTCTTCACACTTTGCCTCCTCTTGACCGTGCATAAATCTTTAAGATATTTCGCATAAGCCGGCACTTGCTTAATTGCATCTAGGAGTGGGAGGTTTATTTTTACTTGTTTAAATAATTCCATGAACTACTGATTCTTTATCTCATTTCTGGGTTTCTTAAGCCTTTGAGGATAAGGCGCGGGGAAAGGGCATTTTGGTACTTCATCATTAATGGGTTCCTTTCCGGGCCTTCTCTCAACTTCTTCCACTTTTTTAGGAGCCTCAGTGTTTGTTCCTAAAGGTTCATTACTAGTAGTTGGCTCCTCTTCTTGAGTAGAAGGTTTGTTTGCATTGACCACTTCGTCCTCCTCATACTCTTCGGGAGTAGAGAGAGGTATGTTTAGCCCTATAATCTTGCCACTCCTTAGGGTAGTTACGGCTTTAGCTTGTTCATGATTAGGGGGACCGTTGTTGTATCCCTTAGGGTTTTGAAGTGGTTGGGCAGGAAATGTTCCACCCAATCCCTCTTGTCTTGCATCCATCATGTCTAACGTCGCAGACATTTTACTCATCATTTGAATTAATTGTTGCGTTAAGTTGACGTTAGAGAGAGGATCTTCCTCTTGCACCTTTTTGTGCGGTGGTACGTACACATTAGCCTGTTGATTATTAGAGGGTTGCACTTGGTTGTAATTATTAGGTGTATTTTGATTGTACGGCTGGGACTGCCTATTGTATTGCCCTTGATATTGGTTATTATTGTAGGGTTGTTGCTGATGATGTTGATTTTGGGTCCCAGCATCAGTTTTCCAATCAAAACCAGGGTGATTCCATCGATTGTTATTGTTTTGTAAATTATTGTTGTTATAGGAATTCCCTGTCCCCCTATACCCTTGCATGGCATTCAATTCCATGGGGGGTTGTTCTTGAAAATACGACACATTAGGACAATATTGAGTGGTATGTCCCAACATATTGCATGTGCCGCATGGTTCTTCAGGCAAATTCTGTCTCGAACTTCCTCCTTTCATGCCTAACTCCTCTACTTTCTTTACTAGTTCTTTGTATTTAGTCATGAGGTGATCTTCACTGTTTAGTTGGTATAGGCTTTTCTCTTCTACACAGGATATCTGTGAGCGTGAGACATCATCAGAATTCGACCATTCATGAGCGTGTTCAGCCAACCAATCGAAATGGGCTTCAGCCTCTTCGGTGTTTTTACGGAGAAAGGGGCCTGAACTCATGGTTTCTACCAACTTTTTCGTTTCACCATTCAACCCATGATAAAAGAAGCTGATAGTTCGCCATTTCTCAAACCCATGGTGTAGGCACGAGAGAAGCAAATCTTTGAAACGCTCCCATGTTTGAGTGAAGGTTTCATTGCTCTTTTGTTTATAGGAATTAATTTGGCGTTGAAGGTCAGTGGTCATGCGAGTTGGATAAATTTTCTTTAGAAATGCAGTATTCATCGCTTGCCAGGTGAAGATTGAATTGGGTTTTAAGGTGAGTAATCACGCCTTTGCTTTATCCTTCAAGGTGAAAGGGAATAGCATTAGACGTGTCACGTCCACAGGACAATTCTATGAGAATGTTTTGCAAACATCCTCGAAGTCCTTGACATGTAAGTACGCCTTCTCACTTTCCATCCCATGAAAGGTAGGAAGAAGTTGGATCATCCCATTGCGAAATTGAAATTTGCCAGCGTGTGGTGGGATTAGAATGCAAGAGGGCGTAGGTGCGTGTTCTGGTTGCATGAGATCGCATAAAGGTCGTAGCGCCTCATCAAGTGGTGCAACCACATTATCACCATGTTCACTTTGATTATCACCCATTGATTCAGTAAGAGTAGCTACAGGGTTAACAAAACTAGAGGAATCTGATAAGTAGACTGGATTTTCAAAAATTCCTTCAATGGAATTGTTGGACATGAACTAAGAGAGTTCCTAAGGAGAGTGTTTTACCTAAGGAACTAAAAGAAAAAGAAATTAAAAACAGAAATAGATGAAGAGAGATTGAGGTAACCTAAGTATTAACTCGTCGCCTTTCCCGACAACGGTGCCAAAAACTTGACACGACTAAATAGATGTGCGCTCTTGTGCAACACCCAAGTGTAGGTGATCGTGCAAGTAGTAAACTGGATTAAGATCAGGTCGATCCCACAAGGAATGTTGAGAATTAAGTTACCTAGATTAGACTCTAAAAGAAAAGGAAATTCAATGTTTTAAAAGAAGTGTAGAACACAAAGTTCTACTCTTAACAACTACTAAAATTAAAAGCAACTAAATTAAATTAACTAACGATTAACTATTTAACTAAAGCGAGATTTTAAAAATGGTTTTTCTTAATAAAAGGAAGTGTTGGGATCACGCGAATCCACTATGACCTAACCATCTACCATGCAATCGCAATGAAGCCCAATGGAGTACATCTTCTACAATATTCCGTACTTTTCTAAAGATCTAGACTCAATAGCCCTTTCATGACCGGGACTATATCATCTCAATTAAGTTTGAAATACATGAAAGCGGTTTAATTCAATAGTTAAGACTCTCACCTACAATGGTGTTAGCATTGAGGGTGGTTTGCAAAATGTATTGAAAGAAAATGCCTTAAGGCCTTAAGTTCGAAGACTGTTTCGACAAACTGAGCATTTGGGGACAGTTTGATAACAAATCCTTAAAACAGAAAGTCTTGGAATACTGTATTTGATGTTCTCAAGAATCTGAAAGTTCGATCGATCGACGCGCTTTCGATCGATCGACAATCGTCATCTCTCAATCGATCGAAATGTCTTCGATCGATTGACTATATCTCTGTACCGATCGATCAAAATAACTCCGATCGATCGAACACAGGTATTATTCTGGTGCATGGCAGAGGCTTGAAATCACATTTTCATCGCGATCTCCCAACCTTGGACTACTCAGACATGGTCTGGAGTGTCCCAGATGCGTTCTTAACGTAAAGATTCATTAAGGTGTCGTTCGGTTGTGAGTTTTTCATTAAAACTATGAAAACTTGAGATTTTAACGTATCTAGCATGCAAAGCAATAAGATTAAACACTAAACTACAATTAACTAAGTGCAGTATGTAAATAAAACAATAACTAAGTAACCTGGAACAAAGAACTTGTATGAAACCAAAGAGAATCCAAGCTAATAATGTAAAACCTTGAGGAACAACCTACAAAACAATAAAAATCTCTACTCTCTCTATGAAAACTGATAAAAAGTAAGTGTGGACGTCCTCCTGGACGTAAACAATACGAGTTTATATAGTAGAATCCTAGTGCTAGGGTTAAAACTCCGTCTTTTGCTGCGTGCGCGTATTCTGATAAAAGGCATGTTCGATCGATCGAACAACCCCCGATCGATCGAACTACTGGAATCTTAGATCGCTTGAAAAATCTTAGATCGATCGAACCATCGATCGCTTGAGAGTCCTCGATCGATCGAGCAGCAGTTTTCAACTTTGAATTGTCTTCATTAAAGCCAATCACCCCCTTTTATCCTGCTCAATCAATTATTCACACAGCGACAGAAATTTGCATAAATCACAGCTAAAACACACAATTTATCATAGATTAATCATAATGTGTAGAAACTGGCATTGTAATCCAAACTGCAGATATATGAGGAAATTGTGAACTAATTTAGTGTATTTTTTTCTTTTAGCGCGGTTGTATTTTACAAATACCCCTGCTTATCACCAACCACAATAGTCCAACAGTATACAAACATAACCAACAACCAACCAAAAATAACCAAATACAACCGTACTGTCCAAAATATCAAAATAACCAAATAACCAAAAATACGGATCTAGGAGAAACTAACCATCATCGGCGACATCCGATAATATCTCTACAAAAATATCAGGAGCATCCCACCGCTACCCTCAGCAATAGTCGGTGCTGATGGGTCACTCGTAGTCGTGGCAGCTGGAATAGATAAGGGTGTGTCGGCCATGACAAGAGGAGGTGGAAGTGGTATCTCCGTAACAAGCGGTGACGCTGATGATGTAGGAGCTGCAGGATTAGTCGGGGACGATGGATCGGTGGTGGATGGTGGAACAACAATAGATGGTGCTGCCGATGTAGATGGGGCGGAAAGACCAACCGGAGGAGCTGAAGAAGAAGGACCAGTGGGGTGTGGTGCAGCGACTGCGTGGACTGACTGATCGACGCCAATCTGGATCAGGATCGCCTCCAGTAAAGTCTAATCCGGGCCTCTCTCTCCTCTAATAATAACGCATGAATAAACGGGAGAGGCGCAGAAGAAGACTCTCCCTGGGTGGGAGCCTGAGATCTCTGTCTCAGCTCAAATCTTGCAACCTCCTCAACAGGGTCATTCTCCTCATCAGAATCACGCTCCTCAGCCTCTGTGGGCGTCCCAGAAGCTACGTCCTCGGTATCTGTCCCTCCCCATCTCTGCTTCGTTCCTACTTTAGCTTTCCCTTTTCCTTTACAGTTCCTCTTTTGAGCATCGGAGCGGCGAGCGGCGGTTTCCCCGAATCGACTCTTGGAAGACTGTAGGACATCAGTGGGAAGAGGGACTAGACCACTCTGGGTCACCAGGCAGTGGGTGCCCCACGCTCCTTTCAGGTGCTTCTTTGCCGAGATATAACGTGTAGGCTGCACCATGAACTCGATATACAAACGTGGGAGGCAAACCCGTCTCCCAGTTCCCACACAAAAGAGTGCCCTCACATAACAAACTGCTAACTTCTCGTGGTAGGAGGTCGGGAAAATACAGTTGCAGAGTACAAGGTGGAGCATGTGGTACTGATCAGTCAAAAACTGATCCTCGATAAGAGACGAGCCGTTCCAGAACTGAACGGCACCGCCTGTGATCTCTCGGACAATGGTGACGGAGGGGATCTCGGGAGTACCCACGCGATGAGGACAATCACACTCCAGCTCCTCGGGGACTCCCAATGCAGTAGATAAGGTGGCAGGATTGATGACTATCTCCCGGCCGTGGAAGAAAGATCGGTAAGTGTATGGTGCAGCCGGGTCCTTGATCATCGTGGCATAAACCTCGCGTACCCAGGAAAATTAACCTGTTTGGGCTGGGTCAACATCTCGTACCAATGCTGCATGTCCTTGATTCTGGCCAAGAACCAAGGAGAAGAGAGCCAGGTCGACTCCAAGGGTCTCTCAATCATCACCTTGCGGTAACTGAAGAATCGCGTGCATATCCCCTGATCAAAAAGATTCCGGAACCCATGATCAGGTACCGGATCTGGTGTAGACAAGTCGAATGATTTCTCCCGGAAATAGCCTATGGCGAGATTCATAATGCACGACCTGAAATTGAAAAGGAGAAACAATTGAAAGCAGGAAAACAAAAACAAAATAAAAAAAACTGCTACTGAATTAGTTCGATCAATCGCAGCTTTGTCGATCGATCGAAAAGCTTAGGATTCGATCGATTGACGTTTTGTTCGATCGATCAAAAAGTTCAGGGTTCGATCGCTCGAAGCGTGTTTGATCGATCGAACACAGCGAAACAGCAACGTGAACAAACAGCAACGGGAAGAGCCCGCAAAAGCAAAATAACAAGACAAAAAGTACAAAAGGTGCTTGAAAGACCACTATGGGGCACCCTTAGAAGATTTCGCATGAAAAGGACAAGAGGGGGAGTGAGTGGGCTTTACCTCGAGTCACACGTGGAAAGAGGGTGAGGAGAAGGATGATGGTGATGATGAGGCGCCTCAAAGAGGTGTGTGAATAGTGGGAAGAAAGAAATTGCCCCGAGTTCCACTGTCGTCAATCGCTCGAGAGTGGTTGAGGGAGAGAGAAACTGATGAAGTGTCTCAGTGATGCCTCGTTTAAATACAGGGTTCGATCGCTCGAGATGTTTCGATCGATCGAATATTCGATCGATCGAGGCCTCCCCAAGCGCTCGAGGTTCCAATATTCTCGATCGATCGAGATACGTTCGATCAATCGAACAAAGAAATTCTACAATAATCCTGATTTGAGAAATTAAACACCCCCAACTAAACAACACTGGTCTGGACATACAGAATAGTGATAAAACAGTGCACTGACAGAACATGTAAGCCAAAAACATCATCCTCATAGTAGAAAATTGCAAAATTATATAAATAAATCTTTATGATAGCATCCATTTGCAAGAATATTGCCCCCATCATGGTCTTTAAAACCTTATTGAAAAAGAAAAACTGAAATAAACTGAAAATAACAAAACTTCGTCTAAGAATACACTCCAATTGATGAAAGAAATATAAAATGACATAAAACAATTGAAGTCAAGCACTATTCTTCAAGCAGAAAGATTCCTTCTTCCACAACTTCCTTCTCTGCCGGAACTTCAAATGTGGAGTCTGAACTTAATGATTCCCTTTCTCAGAACAAGCGAAAAGCAGCGAGGACATCATTGAGCAAGTCCGAACTCTCTAAGGAATTGATTCCACCAACAATAGGGGATCCGGATGGAGACAAGGATAACGGAGTATAATCGCGCATCAGATGTTCCTCTTGCGGCGGGGTTTCCAGGGACCTTATATATGGTCCAAATCCATGAAAGAGTTGATGGGGAAGGTACAACGGTGGAAATGGTGGATTCATAGTGATATTCCTGACAAAGGAAAACAAAAAGAAACAGAGAAAATAAATTAACTAGAGTAAAAGTAAGATCAAACAGGAAGAATTAAACAAAACAAAAATGAAAAGAAAAATAAAGGAATGTGACCCAGAGTTAACCTCATTATTGGCTGGATATCCCCAGGTTCACTAGCAGGTAGAGGGCATTGAAGCCTGAACAACAAATAGCTCAAATGGACATAAATGTAGGGAACCACTTGGATGACCAGGAAATCGTCAACATATGTGAATACGGCATTGTGGCGTTCTGGCACCACATCCTGTAAGTCCTCTTCTTCCCATGGCTCCCACATTGAGTCATTTTCCCATTATTCCATCAGAACGTCATCGACCTCCCACACAGCATATCCTTCTGGTTCTCCGTCCTCTCCAGAAAGGTCCATATGCTTGAAAGGGTTGATCTGAAGGAGCGCAGGATTATATGGGATATATCCGTGGGATAAGTCAACGATGTCGTCGGCTCTTGGCCCTAGGTGTAGAGATAAGCAAAATGCTATTTCATCAGCAGTCCACTGTGGGTTCTGATACTCTGAATCAACCCATGACCCTATCGAGTGAATATCGTCATCTCTCATGGTGGACAGCCTGCACGAGATAAAAGGGGAATAGCATATTATGATCAAGATCACACCCAAAAAGAAATAAATAAATAGAAGAACAAAACAAAACGAGAAACAACAAAAGACAGTACAACAACATTGATAAAACGCACTTGAGCGTTCTAGGTGGAAGCATAGTCGGGCTCATCCAGTTGGATGTGCTCGACCTCCGGTTGGAAATCTTCTAAGAACGGCTTCACCCTTTGGCCATTGACCTTGAAACTTCCATCGTTCTTAGGATTGAATAACTCAACGGCCCCATGTGGAAAAACAGATTTGACTGTGAAAGGTCCTATCCACCGAGATCGGAGTTTTCCTGGGAAGAGATGAAGGCGTGAATCATATAATAAAACTTTCTGTACAGGCTCGAGGGCAGCTAAAATTTGCATTTTAATGTAATTAGGAATTGTATTTTGTTGGATTGATTAGGTATAGCTGCCAGCAAAATTTGCAGAACCAAAGTGTAGAGGTTAAAACTTATACCACTATCAGCCAAATGGTTCAAATAGAAAATGACATATTATGGTGGGTGGGACGGGACCTCACTAAAAATCAAATGATGCATTGTCTGAAAAATTTAACACATAAGGCACTTTGTGCTACTGTCATTTGTTAAAAGATGCTTCTGAAAGTGTGAATTAAAAAAATAAAGATTCCACTTTGACAACCATTGTTTATACAAGTGAAACAATGCAAAACTTTAATAGATGAAGGTCCCATGTTACCTCCAGATCATATAAAAAGAATTTAAAATGGTGATCATGAAAGCATTTGTAATAAAACAACATAACCTTTTGGATAAATATCCAAGTCCATGTTGGACAAAACAGAAAGCAACAATATTTTAATGGTAGGGGCAGGTCACTTGGCCTAAGGCATCTCCATATGTCAACTAACATCTTGTTCCATGGGTGTAGGTCGTATGGCCGACTTCCATTTGTCTCTCGCTCATTCTTCTTCCTTCCATTCCTTTCAAAGTTCTACTTAACATAAATCTATGTTATCAATGAACTTTAAGCTGTAGGAAATACTGAAATAGAAAGGAAAAAATATGAAAACAATAAATCGGCTTAATTTTGCATTTTAATATAGCTATAAACTTCAATTAGTTACTTTTCTTGTGCTCATATTGTGGACGCTGTTTGTCCTTCTTTCGTCAAGAAATCCCTTTAAAAAACACAAAACCAGTTACATCCACTCTTTTGTAGGATTACACAGAAAGAATCTGTGTATTTGTGGTTGCGAAATAGGTGTCAGCTAACTAACATAGATCAGATCACTCCCGCAAACGAAAAATATTTTAAATGAGGTCCTTATACGTAAAATATAAGTTGTGAAACCAGCATACAATAAGCCAGGACACCCACTATAGCCAATGTATGCACTTTTCTCCTGTGTAACACACTTGCACATTTGACTACTAACAAGTAATAACAACAATTTGGATCAAATTATCTCTGGTATGTGGTCATTTACAATTTATCAAACAAGTAAGCTTATTTAGTATTAAAATAAAACTACGGACATCTGTTCGGACAGGGAACCACAGATTATGCAGTAGATGCGATGCGACGCGACGAAAGTATAAAATTTATCTGGAATTATATCATGTGAAAGATTATCAAACTTTGAAATCAAGATCTAGCATTCTGAAAATCAATTCCCGCACCATGAACTATAAGCAGCACCTCATTATGACAATCAAATCACTCAAACTAAATCTAAATACCATAGTTTGATATAGCAATCAAGTAATGCTAATTTTAATCATTGATTATTACTGGCAATCCACACTTTTGCAACAAAAAAAAAAAAAAAAAAAACAAATCCATCAGTATATGATTTAATAAATATCGATCCAAGCAAGTAGTGATTTTGAATTTTATGATTTAATAAGCCACAATCAACGAACTCTTACGAGTACTAGATGAAATCAAATCTAAATTTGAATTCAAAAAATTGGTACAATCATACAAATGGAATAAGATTAATTAACTGAGAGATTGAGATTATAGTACCTGACTGCCAAGACAACCAGCAGTCTAGAAAGATAAGGATTATCATGGAAAGTTTGAGAAAATTTCTCGTAGATAGCTAGACGACTCATTGCTACTCCAAAACTTTCAAACTCAGAACTAGCAGAAATTACAACACAGATGTTCGTTAAAAAAAAGGATATAAATATACATGTGTATATGTATGTATAGGCGGAGAGATAGGAAAGATAGGCATGTGCTTACCGTTTGCCCACCAAGAGAGAGAGCGGACAGATCGGTTGAAGAAGAAGGAGGAAATCAATCTAGGGTTTCAAGTGGAAGAAGAAGAAGAAGAAGAAGAAGAAGAAGAAGAAGGGAGAAGAAGAAGGAAATCTAGTACCTCTTTCGACGGATTGATGAGGGGGACGGCGAGGGAGCGGACAGATCTGGCCGGGGGCAGCGAGGGGCGGCGTCTGTTTCTCTTCTCTCTCTCTCTCTCTGCCTCTTCTCTCTCTCTCTCTCTCTCTCTCTCTCTACTACAGTTCTTTTCTTTTTAGGGCTACCCGATAGTCATTTTATCTCTTTCTTTTATTTTTCTTTTTTTCTTCTTTTTTTGTACTCTGCATTACTTTTAATTTCAGTAAATATTAGTAACGACTATATCCGTTAGTATTTTTTTCAAATCCGTTAGAAATAATATATTCCAATATGGAGAGTCATTACTAACGGATATATGTCATTACCAACGGATAAATCCGTTAGTAAATACCAACGGATATATCCGTTAGAAAGCATAAAAGTTGTCCGTTAGAAATATGATCATATGGTGTAGTGTTCTTTAATGGTTTGTAACAGAGAAATTTATCCCTCCAATCGGGTATGGCTGCTTCAATATGCATCGAAAATCCCAAACTTCATCTCAACGATGATGATGATGATGATGATGATGAGTATAATCCTTTTATGCGATTGTATTTTAGAGAGAGAGAGAGAGAGAGAGAGAGAGAGAGAGTTGGAAAGAGAGATATATAAAATCTGTGGAGTTCCTATCTCTCTCTCTATATATTTATATATAGATAGTTGTTTGGAGTTCAAATTTAAAACCCCTAAATTTAAGTCTTTATTACTATATATATCTTTATTACTATATGTATAGTCCGGATCTTAAAAAACGGACCGTGTAAAAAGTGAGAATTTCTCACAAAAAAGTAAGAAGCGTGTAAAAAGTGAGATTTATTTTCTCACATATATATATGTATGTATGTATGTAACGAAGGGCATATTAGTCCATAAAATCTCTATCAAATTGGAAAAAATGGACTAAATATTGATTACCTTCCAAAATCAGGGACTAATTACTATACATGCAATATGGCCATGATCAATTCCTATTAATGATCCAAAATAGGGACCAAACCTTATATTTCTATAAAAACAAATCAATGTTTTTAAAATTCAAACAGATAGACTCCACTAATTCAGCCATATCCTTATTATTTTACGGAACTAACAATTCATTTAATTAAATTCAACTAACCTTAAATATCTGTCATTAAATACAAAATAATATTAAATATGATTAAAAGGGTATATTGGTCAGCAAAATATCACTAATTTGGTAAAATGGACTAATTGGTAAAGATCTTATTAGATAAAGGATTAATTATGGGAGTAAATTTCATACGGATGAACCGTACTCCATAGAGTATACAGCAACCAATTGCCAACATGGGTCCCATTCTCATTACATCATCCTGTCAATTTAGGAGTCCTTATCAATTTCATTTGTCAATTGTTCGAGAATTGTATTTCTAGTAGGACTCGGGCTTAACACTCCATTTAAATAATAATAAAAAAAAGCAAAAAAAAAAAAACAATGATTTTAGACTTCAATAGCAACTGACGCCATTCAAGAGGTGATATTCTAAGGTTTTGTGGTCCAAACTCCAAAGTATTTCAAGACACATCATTAAAATTTGGTAATACAATTTATTTTTCTTTCCCGCAATAATGATGTTTTGCTTCTCAAATTTTGAATTTCTGGTGGTTTATTATTATTATTATTATTATTATTATTATTATTATTATAGAAATAACATAATTCTGCGTGATTTTTTGTATAAAATAATGGGCAAATTATACTTTAGGTCATCAATTATACACTTGTTTTCAATTGGTTAGATTAACAAAATTTTTTTTTTCAATTGGGTACTTGAACTTCAAAAAACCATTCAATTAGACCCAAATTCTAACACTGTTAGCTTAAATTATTAGAAATTGTCAAGTACGTTGCGCGTAATGCTTACCCCGTCACTTGTTAGGTTAAGACAAGCATTGGGAGATTGTGAAATTGTCAATCTTTAAAATGCCATAACTCTCAAACTACAAGTCGGTTTCGATAAAATTTATATATTCGTGATCTACAAAATAAAATCTACACTAGCATATCCATATTGGCTATAAAGAAAACCTGTTTTTACAAAAAAAAATGTTTTTTTACAGCTCCAACACGGATATTGAAACATCATTTTTTTTTTTGTCAAATCAACACTTCCATTGCGTAGATCTCGAAAAAATAGCCCAAATGAAAATAAATAAATAAATAAAATAAAAATCGTACAATAACCCAAATCAAAAAAAAAATCGTCCAAAACGGCCACGGGATCGCAAAGTATGGCCATTTTAGCAAATGTCACTGTCATTATAATGCTACCAGGTACGTTTGTTCAAATCAGCCAAATACAAAATTATGGCCTGACAAAGATAAAGATTAAGAGACAGAAAATATTGGAAGAAATAATCTGTATATTTCTAGTGTATATCAATACAAAGAGGAGGAGCCTTTATATAGGCTAAGAGAAATCTAAATAGGGAAATACGTAGTACAATGTAGTACACCAAAGCTAGTACAATGTATCTAGACTATGTCACCTAGACTAATGTATATACATATATTAACATCCCCCCTCAAACTCAAGGTGGTAAAATGGAGATCAACTTGAGTTTGGAAACCAAATCCTGAAGACGTCCTGGAGGATGAGCTTTAGTAAAGATATCAGCAGTTTGATCAACAGAGGAAACAGAGACAAGTTGGACGTTTCCATGAGTGAGATGGTGACGTACAAAATGGCAATCGATCTCAATGTGTTTCGTGCGTTCGTGAAAAACATCATTGTGAGCAATCTGAATAGCACTCTGATTGTCACAATAGATAGTAGTGGCAGTGGAGTGAACAACTCCTAAGTCTTCAAGTAACCAGCGGAGCCAGAGGAGTTCTTGGGTAGCATCATCTAGGGCGCGATATTCTGCTTCTGTGCTAGAGCGGGCAATGACAGTTTGCTTCTTGCTTCGCCAAGAAATAAGAGAGTCACCAAGGAAGAAGCAATAACCTGTAGTGGAGCGACGGTCAGTGGGATCTCCTGCCCAATCAGCATCAGAATAGGCACGAAGTTCAAGTGAAGAATGGGCAGAAAAGTGTAGACCATGAAACATAGTTCCTTTGACATATCTGAGAATACGTAGCACAGCTGCAAAATGAGATGAGCGGGGAGCAGAAAGGAACTGGCTTACAATATGGACGGCATATGCTATGTCTGGTCGAGTAACTGTGAGATAGACAAGACTCCCTACCAGTTGGCGATACAGAGTGGGATCATTAAGAGGAGTACCATCCATAGGAGTGAGCTTAGAATTGAGCTCAAGAGGAGTAGGACTGGTTTTATTATCAGTGATGCCTGCACGGGTAAGAAGATCAGAAGAATATTTTGCTTGTGAAAGATAATAACCATCAGCGTTGGAAGTGATTTCAAGACCCAAGAAGTAGTTAAGTTTCCCAAGGTCCTTCATCTCAACATGCTGACTGAGATATATCTTGAGCTCTGAGATCCCGGTTGAGTCATCCCCCGTAATTATCATATCATCGACATAGAGTAGAAGCAGAGTAGTTCCTTGATCTGTCTTGCGAATAAAGAGAGCAGAATCATAGGGACTAGAAGTGAACCCAAAGTTCCCAACAATAGTGCTAAATTTGGCAAACCATGCGCGAGGGGCTTGTTTGAGACCATAGAGAGCCCGACGAAGCTTACAGACCTGATGTGGAGAGTGATGATAACCAGGAGGAGGACGCATGTAAACCTCTTCATTAAGTTCACCATTGAGGAAGGCATTTTTCACATCCATCTGAAATAAGTCCCAACGACGAATTGCTGCAACAGCAATAAGGCTACGAACTGAAGTAAGGCGAGCAACAGGAGCAAAGGTCTCCTCATAATCAATACCGTACTCTTGTGTAAATCCCTTAGCCACTAGACGGGCTTTGTAGCGTTCAATAGACCCATCAGAATGGGTTTTGATTTTGTAAACCCACTTACACCCCATAACATTTTTTCCATTTGGAAGATCAACAAGATCCCATGTATGATTTTGATCCAATGCCTGTAATTCATCATTCATTGCTTTCTGCCAAAGCGGGTTAGAGCTAGCCTCACGATAAGACTGAGGCTCATGATGGGATAAAATGGTGGAAAGAACAACAAAATCACGAAGACGAACTGATTGAGTTCTTACCCGGTCACTACGGCGTGGGTGATCATCGGAAGCTGGTGCAGATCCATCAAGCGGAGCAGACAGCTCAGGAGAGAGTAAGATGGATGACTCAGGTTCAAACTCATTAATTGGCACTTGTACCACAGGGGTTGGAGTTTGTAACCCATGGGAGATTAAGGTGGATGATTCAGTTGGATTATCTGGGAGAGGAGATAGCAGGGATGGAGAGAGTGATGCAGGAGAAAGATTTGTATTAGTAGTGTCAGGAAATAAATCAGTGGAAGGATCAGTGAAGAAGATGGGAGTAGTAGTAGGGGAAAGGTGAAACTTGGAAATGGAAGAAAACATTTTGTGTTCCCAGAAGACAACATGGCGAGAGACACGGAGACGTTTTGAAATGGGATCCCAACACCGATAACCTTTGTGTTCAATGCCATAACCCAAGAAGCAACATATGCGAGATCGAGGTTCTAGCTTAGTACGCTCATGTGGTTGGAGCAAAACAAAGCAGGCACAACCAAATGTTTTAAGAGTATTATATTCAGGTGGGTGACCATAGAGGCGTTCATAAGGAGTTTGATTTTCTATGGTGGGGGAGGGGACACGATTCATTGTATAAATGGATGTGAGAGCAGCTTCACCCCAAAAACGTTCAGGACACGATGCAGATAAAAGTAAGGCACGAACAGTGTTGAGAATATGTCTGTGTTTACGCTCAGCACGCCCATTTTGTTGGGAAGTGCCAGGACATGATCGATGAGGAAGTGTGCCATGTTGGCGAAGGAATTGAAGGACTCTAGAATCCTTGTATTCGGCAGCATTATCAGCACGGAATACTTTGATATGGCGAGAGAATTGGGTTTTTATCATGTTAGCAAAGTCAAAGTATATCTGTGGTAATTCTGACCGACTATGCATAAGATAAATCCAAGTGTAACGGGAGTAGTCATCTATAAAGATTACGTAGTATCTAGATCCCCCCATAGTGACAGTAGGAGAGGGGCCCCAAACATCAGAATGAATCAAGTCAAAAGGCTCAGAAGAAAGAGATACACTTTTATTAAACGGCAGTGCCGATTGTTTTGCAATTTGACAAGACAAACAATCAAAATGTTCATTATTGACTGGCCCTAATTTACCACTAGACACTAAAGTTTGTAGACGACTAATGGAAGCATGACCCAATCGAGCGTGCCAAAGACTGAGAGAGGGATTGGATGTGGTGGAAGCTGCTATTTGACCTGTAGTGGTAAGGTGGGATGGGATGTGAAGACTGATGAGTTCAAAGAGTCGTCCAGTCTTACGGCCTATCCCAAGAGTCTGTCCCGTCTTTGGATCCTGCACACAACAACCAGAAGCAGAAAAAGTAACAGTGAGTCCAAGGTCACAAAGTTGACCAACAGAAATGAGATTTAGGGTGAGTTTCGGGATAAAATAAGCATCGGGAAGAGAGGTATAAGTTGTGGAGATGTCTCCTATATGGTCGACAGACATATGAGAACCATCAGCAGTGTGAATAGTTGGTGTGTGTAGGGCAGAATATTTGGTGGAAAAGATGGTGGAATCAGGTGTCATATGATTGCAGCATGCAGAATCAAAAAACCAAGATGAGTTACCTGGAGTAACAGATAGAGCAGTAGAAGGTGGATTACCAGAATGTGCTAGAACCTGTCTGAGGAGGTCCTCAAGATGAGCAACAGAAAAACCTTCAGTAGGAGTAGTGGATGGTGGACTCTCGGCAGTCGTGACTGCAGATTTGTTTGGACCTCTTCGGAGTGTGTTAGTAGACCTAGAAAGACCTCCTCGAGACATGTTGATGTGGGAGGTTCTGTTAGGATTCCGAAAACAATCGCTTTGATAGTGACCAGGTCCGAGTTTCTTACAGTACTTACAAACACGTGTGGGACAATCAAGGAGAACATGTCCAGGCATTTTACAGTAGTTGCAAGTTTGTCCGGAAGAGGTGGACTGATGATTTTTATGATTGAATGATGGCCCTTTGTGAACTGCTAAGGCTGCATCGGTATGAGAAGGCTTGCGAGTGGCAAGACGGGTTTCTTCAGAAAGGAGCTCAGAAACGGCTTGATCCAGGGTGGGTAGAGGGGTGCGATGGAGGAGAGATGCACGAACGGGTTCAAATTCGTCATTGAGAGCCATCAGGAATAGAACTAGATGTCGTTGGTCCCGATATTGGTAGAATTTTTCAGCGTCGGATGGATTAATCCATGTAGGCTCTGAAGAAGTGAGTTGATCCCATACATAGTGAATTTCAGAGAGGAAATTGTTGATTGATTGGCCAGATTGTTGTCGCATGCGATGAAGAGTCCCCAGAAGCTGATACTGATGTGCAAGATCAGCAGTGGTGTAGCGATTTGCCAAAAAATCCCAGACAGATTTAGCCGTAGAGAATCGGCCAAATTGAAGGTGTATAGAACTTGCAGATGTATTGCGGAACCAAGTGATGATCTGATGGTTCTTGCTGTCCCAATCCTCAAGTCTATCAAGATATTTGTCTTCTGGTTCTTCTTTAATAAGTTTGGGTTCTGAGATGTCACCGGTGATATATCGCCAGAGCTTGCGACCTTTGAGGAAGCTAGACAAGGCTTGGGCCCAGATTGTGAAGTTGGGTCCATCAAGAATAGTTCCAATAGGTTGAGATATGTCCATGCGATCCATAGAGTGTAGAATAGTACTTTTGTAATCGGGTCGGGCCGAGTCGGGTAATCGGGTCAATATTGGGTCAGGTAATATGGACAAGTTCGGGTCAGGAAAATAGATCTAGGTAAGTGGGTGAATAGGTAATTAGGTAAATAAATCTGGGTAAGTGGGTGAATAGGTAATTGGGTAAATAGGTATGGGATCTCGGGGTGTGAGTGTGAGTGTGCGGCGGCCGAAATCAGAAAGAATGAATCTGGAAGAGTTGATGATGGATCAGTGGTGATGGTTTTAGGCGGATTGGTGGTGATGATACAGGTTGTTGATGGTGTTCGGTGGTGACGGTGTATGGCAGAATAGTGGTGCGCAGATTTGATGTTGGTCTTATGAAATGGTGATGATTATCCGGTGGGGCCACAATGGGTAATGATGATGATGTTGGATCAATTATGGTGATGATATTTGGGAGATGAAATCCACGAAGATGTTGTGGTTTTGACTTGGGGTAATGATGATGATGTTGGGACAGAGGAATTGTTTGGGCGATCTCAAGGTGATGATGTACAGGACCACAGGCGGTGGTGATGAAGTAGGGACTGTTTGTATAGATCGCTAAGATCAACCTAGCTCTGATACCATGACAAAGATAAAGATTAAGAGACAGAAAATATTGGAAGAAATAATCTGTATATTTCTAGTGTATATCAATACAAAGAGGAGGAGCCTTTATATAGGCTAAGAGAAATCTAAATAGGGAAATACGTAGTACAATGTAGTACACCAAAGCTAGTACAATGTATCTAGACTATGTCACCTAGACTAATGTATATACATATATTAACATGGCCAATTTCATATGTTACTGTATTTATAATACTGTCCAAGTAAAGATAGTAATATATCATCAAATTCCAAAAAAAATATTTGAAGATAAGTGGTAATTGACGACACCCAATAAAGTGATGCCACATGTTAGCAAAGGATAAATATAGTGTATACACCTGATGCACCATGCACTTTTACCAAATCAACAAGTCTGCTTAAATCTAGGGAGTGTGCTATATAGAATCCTTGGTTGGACTGATAAAGTGAACAAATTAGATTTAAATTAGGACACTGACAGAGAGGTATAAGTTCTTCTACGACATTAAAAAAAATAAAATTCCAAAGCAATGTGACGCCATTGAAGACTTTATATTCTAAGGTTTGTGATCCAAATTTTAAAGTGTCCAAGACACATCATTGTAATCAGGTACATAAAATTTCTCTCTCTACCGCATAAATGATGTTTTGTTTCCCAAATTATGAATCCCACATTAGTCAAGTATTTTGTTAATTGGACCACATACAGTGGGACCCATATATATTATTTTAGCACGTCTCTTTGTTGTTGCATTTTCATTTTTTCTTCTGAAATTATACTTCTAGTAGGAAATGAGACAAGAAAATAAAAGGTGTTGTACTCCATTAAAAAAAACAAAAATAAAGAAATCCTACTTCAAAAGCATATTGACGCAATCTAAGAATTATACATTACACATATTCGTTTATATAAATATAAATATATATCTATAAATGTATATCATGTATCTATATGATTAAAGGCATATACATCTGTGTTTATATGTGTGTGTGTATGTGTTTTACAATTCACATATAATAATTGTGCTATAATTCCATTAGTGTGCATTTGGTTGCAGTAATTGTTCAACTTACGAGTTATTCATTTGTAATTATTGGTTCTAAATTTGTAAATCCATAGACCGTTTGATACAAAATTGTTTGGTTAGTTCCATATAAATATGTATATATAAATGTATAGCATGTATATGTATGATTAAAGTAGAATCACTATGTCAATCACTTCTAATGAAAGTCCTGAAATGGAACTATCTCATGACCAATTAAAAGAAGCATCTTATGTTCAACCAACAGTGGTGGATGATTTGAATAGTTCAAATTTGCCAAATAAAAACTTGTAGCAGGAATTTGTCAAATCGTGTACATATAGTGGTCCTTCTGAACCATGTGAAGGGATGATTTTTGATGAACTCGAAGTTGCTGAGACATGCTATAAGGCATATGCATTAAGAAAAGGTTTTAGTATTAAGAAAAGTCATACACGTTTATCACGCAAAGATAAGTCACTAATTGGAGTGGAGTATGCTTGTTCAAGGGAAGGACATCGTCGTCAAAGTTGCCAGAAGAACATTACTAGGATTGGATGTAAAGCAATGATGACTTTGCAAAAAGATAAAACAAAATGGATTGTTAGCAAGTTCGTAATAGGGCATAATCATGAATTATATTCTCCAAAAAGTACACGTTTACTTCGTGGACATAGAAGAATAACATAATTAGCTCAGAAAAATCTTGTTAATGTGCTTAACGAGGCCGACGTTCCTACTAGAAAGATAATGTCAGTGTTGAGTCAAGAATCTGGTGGTGATTACAATGTCGGTTGTGTAGCAGTTGATATTCAAAATTACTTAGGAAGCAGAAGGAGAAAACTTTTAAAATGTGGAGATGCGCAAAGAATGTACAATTACTTTAAAGAGTGTCAAGCAAAAAATCCAGGCTTCGTTTATACCATTCAAGTAGATGAAAATAACTGTATGGGGAATTATTTCTGGGCAGATGCCAGGTTAAGATTAGCATATCAATACTTTGGAGATGTTGTTTCATTTGATGCTACGTACTTGACTAATTGTTACAGCATGCCTTTTGTTCCATTTACTGGGGTCAACCACCACCACCAGTCAATCATGTTTGGATGTGCTTTACTAGTGAATGAAACAACAGATTCTTACATATGGTTATTATAAACTTGGCTTGAGGCCATGCTTGGACGTGCTCCATCTACAATCATTACAGATGATGACAAAGCCATGGCAAAGGCAATTACCCAAGTGTTACCTAACACTACTCATCGTTTGTGTATGTGGCATATTTTACAGAAGATTCCAGAACACTTGGCTCATGTGTATAACACATACCCTTCTTTTCGAGGAGAATTTCACCAATGCATTCATGACACTATCACAATTCCAGAATTTGAAATGGCATGGAATGAATTGATTTTAAGACATGAGTTAGGGGGAAACAGTTGGCTACAAGATCTACATGCAAGGCGTGAGAAATGGATTCCTACTTACTTACGCACAATATTTTGCGCTGGGATGTCAACAACACAAAGAAGTGAGAGTATGAACAAGTTTTTTTTAAGGATTTCGTACGTTCTAGTACATTGGTAAGTGACTTTGTCTTTCAATATGAGAAAGCAATGAATGCTAGATATCTTAAAGAAAAAGAGAAAGATGTAAAAACAAAGAATTCTTGTGCAATTTTGAAGACGTGTTATAGAATAGAAGCAGAGGCAGCTGAAGTTTATACGAGGAAGTTATTTAACTTATTTCAAAAGGAACTATTCTCAAGTCAGAAATATAAAGCATGGAAGAATCGTGAAGATAGCCTAGCAAAAACATACACAGTGTTGTCCTACTAGAATCATGGTCCAGTATATGAGGTTTCACTTTATTTTCTTGAGAACAAAGCCATTTGTACATGTCACATGTTTGAGTTCATTGGAATCCTTTGCAGGCATGTACTCACCGTATTTATAAAAAAGTCACTCGTTAACTCTCTTTCCCAACAGTATATATATGTTCTAGAAAGGTGGACAATGAACGCTAAGCGATGGGTTATACATTAAATATCTAATTATGATGTGATACAAGAAGATACACAAATTTGTTCCACTCTAAGAAGAAGCAGTCTTATGATACAATTTTTACAAGTTGCTGAAGAAGGGCAAAAGTCACAAAAAAAAATACAAGCACCTTGGACTCGCTTTAGAAAAGGTACATAATGAGCTTTTGTCGATGGATGACGAGAGTGAGGGTGATGAAAATGGAAGTGATCTAGGAAGTAAAACAATACACAAGCCTAGTAACCAAATTCTATCAAGTTTGGAGTTTACTCTAGCAGACCTTCTTCATGTTCCTTCATGGGGACGTTCAAAATCACTAAGACAAAATCATCCGATAGAAAATAAGGCTAAAAGAAAAAAAAGAAAGTGTAGCAATTGCAAGGAAACAGGGCACTTCAAAAGCAATTGCCCATCAGAGAAAAAAATGAGGTAACTAAAATAACTTTTCAAGTTACCATATTTTCATTTTTATTAGTGTTATTCTCACATATAATACCCTTTTTTATTTTTTCCCGAACTCAAACATAATGCTAGTACAAGCTTGTCACCTATAAATTTAGGTGCATCTTACCATCCTAATTTTGATGAGGTAATGTAATACCCGTACCCAGAAAATGGAAGTAATATTTATTTTTCACGCATTAATTAGTATAATTAATTGCATGCGATATTTGGGTAAGTTTCAGTTACCCCGATGTGATAAGTGCTTCGAGAAGGGCACAGTTGGATAGATGTGAAATGGGACCCACGGGAGGTCCAGATTAGATAAATTGCATTTAGTTACATTTATGTGATTAAATGAATATTTGTTTAATTGTTTTAATATTTTATTGTTAGTTGTGACCTTTTATGGTACCAATTTGGGTACCCGTGTGAGGACGAATTGGAATTGGATTCATAACTAGTAGGTTAATTAGCAACTTTATAAAATATTTGGGACCACTTTTGGGACCCATGCGTGACATAGATACATACCCACTTAGATATTTGGTAGTTAATATAAAGTTTAGGGGGTTTCATAATAGGACTTTAGAAACATGTGGGGGTGTAAATATAAATACGAGAAAATCATAATATATCCTCAATCAGATGTTAGTCGGTTAGTAACAAGTTAAATAATAATAAAAAAAAAAAAGAAATCAAAATAAGACTCAAGAGTTTCAGAGTCTAGAGCAGCAACGAGAACGGAAAAGGCAAAAAGGGTTCCGCGCCATTTTGTCGCCGTAGATTCATCGTTCGATCTCTATTTCGCGAACCGAAGCCATATTCGGACTCGTGAAGGTAAGAGGAGTATTTCTCTGTCTTTCTTTTTCAATTTTGGTAATGTTTTTCCGCGACCCATTTTAAGGGGTGATACATATATGTGACCTATATATGTAGGAATATCAGTGGGAGTAACTAGGGCTAGTTTTGCGAAGGAGTTTGGAATTTCTAGGCTTATTTGGGACTTATTTGTGAGGTGAGTGTCCTAATCCCAAAATTGGATGTTTAATGTCTTTTAATTGTTATTAAATGTTTAGAATGCTTAATTTATGATTAAGTAGAAAAGCATGTGATAAATTATTATTTAACATGTCTAAAATATTATAATTGCCATGTTGGCATGTTGAGTTGCTTATGTGCTTATTTGGGTCAAAGGGTGTCAATTGATAGTCACCATTATTTAGCCCATATATAAGGGACGCCCATTCCTCAGAAAAAAGGGGGATGATGATGAAGTCCTCAGAGAAAAGGGGACGTGGTGACGACCACAACGAATTGACTACGGTCACATGAGAGTGAGTGATATCGCTTTAAAAGCGACGAAAGTGAGAAAGGCCCAGAATCTGGGGTCCAATACGATGGTGATTGATTACTTGACACGCCTGCGACTATATATTGATGTGGATATTTAATTGGTGTTATGAATCATTAAATACTCCAATTGCATGATTAGCACCACATACTCACTAAGCGAAAGCTTATTCAGATTTTGTGGCTAATGACCACGCAGGTATGGACGAGCATCACCGTGAGAAGCGTTGAACTGTGGGGATTCTGGGATAGCTCGAGATTAATGGTTTTTATTTAATATGTTCATATGTAAATGAATTTAGATGAGTAGCTCTATTCCTAGTGTTTGGATTTTTGGGAGATAAGTTTATGTTTGGGTTTTCTATTAAATCCTTGTAAAATGAATTATGTGTTGGAGTTTTGAAAGTATTTTCAAGTGGTTTTGGTGATATATTGGTATTTCAAATTTTGATTAACAGGGGGGAATGGTGCTGTAATAGAGGGAACTCTGTCCGAGTACCATTCGATTATTTTAAAACTTTATTTTATTTCTCTTTATTATTTTGTTTGATAAAAAAAAAAAAAAAAAAAAACTATTTTACCCCTGGTATTCCACTTTAAAATGTTATTTTTAGAACGTTAAAAATAGTTGTTTGGTTTGTTGGCTTTGTTACACGTGTCCTAGCCCGCGGGGGCGGGTTGGGGTGTGACAGGTAATGACTTTTCATTTGCTCTTTATATATTGGGTTACTTAGATTGTGTTAATTTTTATCGTTCATATTATTTATTCTAGGCCGTTTCACCAAGAACACTTGATCCTTCATCTCCTACATATTCTATATCCGAAGTTCCTAAGCATTCAACTTTTATGGTATGTGATTTTATTACCTATTTGTTTAACATGTGATTTTTGTATCACTTAACGTAACATAATTTGTCTTTCTCTAATAGGATTTGATGTTGTGGGCTATGAAGGGGCGACCTGAAAAAATGACAAAAAAATAACCGATCGCAGCACATAACACTAAAAGGGACCCTTCAGAATTTGAGTATGCAAATACCATCGAAGAACTGCAACAGATAAAAAATGCTATTCAAAAGAAACAATCTATGAAAAATACGATAGTATTGAAAGATTTAACTTATGAGAAGTTTATTAAACAAGTTTTAGCTCTCTTCAATCCAAAAATTAAAGAATACGTTGTGCATAAATTGGAAGATGTTGCACCTGATGGCCATTGTGGATTTAGAGCTTGCGCTGAATTATTGGGTAAGAGTAACAATGATGGATGGATGGATGTTAGGAGGTCTATGTTGGATGAACTAAGGGAGCATAGAGGATCTTATATTTATTAGTTGGGTGGTGAAAAAAACTACAAGGTGGTAGAGAGAGCGTTAGACTATTTTTCTGAATATGGATGTGGAAAAAAGTATTGGATGCAAATCCCTGAAATGGGACTACTATTTGCTAGCACATTCAACTGTGTTTTTTGTGTTCTCTCGCCCTTACAATCTTGCACGTATTTACCTTTGAGAACTGGACCACCAGCTAATTTTCAGATTATTCCTATTATTTTGTATGATGATTCCCACTTCATGAAGATCTTGCTGAAACAAGATGCACCAATTCCAAAGATTGTGCCATGGTGGTATAAAATTCGATCTGAAGATGCATCTAATTGGGAAGTTTTGGTAAATTCCATGGTTAACGATTGAGAAGTTCGTGTCAGTTGTCCATAGTTTAATTTTTTTTTTTTTGTTAATTTAAAGTCATACACTTTTTTATTTATGAATAAAGTCGTAATTAATGATTTAGGGTGGTTGTGAAAAATTATAAAACAAGTTTGAGTGTGTCATACTTGCTTTATATCTTTTTTATAATTATATTATTATATTTTTTTTTCACTAGGATGAAGTTTTTTGTGCTTGAAATGGGATTACCCAGCTGATCGTGGTTTAAAAAAAATAAAAATAAAAGGCCTCATTTGTTGCAGCTTTAGCCGTGAAACTATAATCTCAAAAGCATTTAAACCCTGTGTTTTTTTTAAAAATCAAATTATATTTCACTTTTAAGTTGTATTTTAGTGTAATTTTATTATAGCTTTGAAAATCTTTCATTTTGTGTTGTAGAATTATTGTATATCCTAATTGTAATTTTAAATAAACTTTAATTCTAAAATTAAAGGAAATAAAATGGAAGGAATAAATTATAAAGAAAGTACAACAAAAGATTTTCAAACGATTCAGATATAGTGTTTTGGGGTGAATAAATGCATAAGGAAAAGAGACAGAATTTACATGTGGTTGATCGCTTTAAACTCAAAAATCTCACTTTGATCCACAAACAATTTTTTTTAACTAAATAAATGACTTTGATCCATAAATCTCACTATGATCCTAAATTTCTAAACATTTTTTGTTTTGTAGGTGAAACTAGTGTCAAAAATAAAAGAAGAAATAGCACATATGATCCTTTTTCTAAAAAAAAATGAAGACATTTAATTGTTTATCTTTGGATAATTCTAAAATTCACGCAATAATGATGCAATTTTTTAAGCCCAAAGGTACATATTTTCAAAAAAAAAAAAAAAAAAAAAAAAAGAATAATAGGTCATGGGCGTTGCCCCCAAGCCACCCCTAGGATCAAATCACGGCTCCGCCACTGGTTGTAACACTTCTTCGAATTAACAATAATTCCCATTGCGATTAAAAAGTTATATATATATATATATATATATATGTGTATTTGGCAAAAAAAAAAAAGCAAAAGTTAAGGGGACGTAGATACATATAACCTAAAATATATAAGGTAAAAGTAAATAATGTGCTCTCAAAAGGTGGTGAATTGAGCAAAAAAGGTGGTGGATTTAGCTTCACCCTTTTAGAATTAGAGTTTATTTAAAATTTCAATTAGAATAGGTTAGATAACTTTAGATTTGTTTCATTTTATTTGGATTAATCATCTTCCTATTGTTAATGGGTAGCGGTAGAGGCACCCAAAAATAATGTCGGAACACCTTTTTCTTCATAAAAATAAAAATAAAACTTATCCAAACGCCCTAAACATTAAGGGTGTAAATCGCTAAATGAACCAAACATCAAGGGTGCAGGTGCAAAATGCTTTTAATTTATAATAAATGACTAAAATACCCTTAAATAAGTCACATGACTAGCACATGGCGAGTTTCCGTTAGTTTTGAATAGAAATTCTAACGGAAGGGCCACATTGCAACTCGCTATATACATTAAGGGTCAGTTTGAGAAAATTGATACATTAGAGTGCAAAGTCTAAAATGGTATATACATTAGGGGTGCAAATGCTTTTTACCCCATATTTTAATCTAAAGACACAAAACACTGGAAATTCAGAAAGCTGGATTTGGTGGGGAAAAGACTAACGTGGGAAATGGAGAAAGTAATCTAATGCGTGATGAGTTGTCAATTATTGGTGCAATTTGTTGATGTGGCATTAATGGAGTGGTTGCCGTAAACCCATTGATTAACGGATCAACCGTTCAGAATTTAAACTCATTAATTATATGTTTGACAAAACCAAAAGGATTAAACTACCTAACTCCTAGCTATATTCAGGGACTAAATCTTATATATTTAAAAAAAAAAAAAATAGTAAGTGTAAAACTTCAGGCACACCCATTTCCACAACCTCACCCCCACAATCTGATGTGTCAATCATGTAGTGGGATGGGATCCACCATTTAACACAATCTCACATATGATACTCCCACTACATGGTTGACACATCAGGTTGTGAAGGGTGAGGTTGTGGAAATGAGTGTGCCCGAAATTTTACTCGTGTTTAATATAGTGGCTCTTGAATTAGCTAAACTAGTCAGCTTATTCAAACAAGTAAAATCTGTGTGGCTTTTGACGTATAGTTTTCCATCTTGTATCGACAGATTAGTCCTAATGGACATTTCTCAATAAAATTCCATCCTTTTTCTCTCCAAAATAAAAAATAAATTTTTTTTTTGTAAAAATATGTACAATAGACCTAAAAAAAATAATTTTCTTGAGGACACTACACTCTAATCAACCCTTGTGGAGTTACAAGAAGACCTTGGTTAAGGGATCCATCTCTAAATGGTAAAACACAAAGGTTGTATAACAGAAGGTCCTCCTTGGATATTCGAGAGAATTTTTGCTCATCTGTTGACACCTAAATCTCCACCGGGTGACATGCGTCTCATTATATTCCTATTTTGTTCTTGGATTGTCAATATAATTACTGTAATGGGACACTTATCATCCAATGGAGACCTAGGTGTGCAAAATGCTCTCTAGATATTTATTGGGCACTTTGGCCATAGCCCCCTCAAATCAAACTCTTCCAAGCTAAAATTCATGCTACTTTTTTTAACTTATTAGGTCCTTTTTATGCCTATACAACTTCAAATTGCGCGCTATAACTTTTGGTCTGCAAGTCCCTTTTTCGTAAAACATGATGTTTTGGAATCAGCAAACGAGATCTATCAACTGAGATCAATATTGACCATGAAATGCTAGGGGGAAAAAAAACTAAAAACTAAAAAAATATAAAAAATTGTGCTTTTTTGCATAAAAATTACAAAAACCTATTCATTTCATAAAATTGGCACTGTAGGTGTATCAATCTCGAAAAAAATACAGGGAAATAAAAAAAAATCACTCAAAGAGGCTAAGAAACGAGTGAGTTATGGTGATTTAAAGTTGATAGATAATATTAAAATTAGGGTAATACTTGGGGTACACCATAGACACAACTTTTGGGGCATAACTCAAAAGATTGTGTCGATATCTCTCTTGTGATGCCACTGGACCCCACATTAACACAAGAGAGAGATAGACACATATCTTGGGTTGTGTCCCAAAAGTTATCTTTGGGTGTGTCTCAATCTTTACACTTAAATTATCTGTCAAAACAGATTTTGACAGATAAAATTTAAAAAATGAGGTTTCAAATTACTTTCTTTTACACAATTTTTAACTCTATTGCATATGATCTCGAAGAAATATATAAAGTAAAAAAAAAAATTTAATTCACTCAAGAATGTTAAAAACAAGTGAGTTATAGTGGTTTAAAGTTCACAGATAATATTAATATTATCTGTCAAAATAGATAATATCATCTGTCAAAAATGAGGTCCCAAATTACTTTCTTTTGTACAAATTTCAACTCCATTGTGTAGATCTCGAAAAAATAAATGAAAAAAAAAAAAAAAATCACTCAAAAAGGCTAAACAATGAGTGAGTTATGATAGTTTAAAGTTGACAGATAATATTGCCTTAACCATTTTTCTGTTCCAGTGAAGGACTTTTCACCATATTCAAAAAGCAGCGAGGCACATTTTAAAAAATGGCCAAATCGTGTGAGTTAGAAATAATACACTTAATTTTAAAGAGTGTATGACTTAAGACTAATACTATGCTTCCCAAATTTTATCCCAAATGTTCTTCTTAAATAAGGTAGTAGTGAGGCCGGGTAAATAACTTCCAATCAATATTCAACTGATCACACTATATTAAACCTGACCCACTACCACATTATTTAAAAAATATTTTTAAAATAAAAATTTGAGAACAATAACATTACTCATTACTTAATATCCCATATTTATTGAAGTGGTATTCATTCAACAATTGACGTAGTCAGAATTTTGATAACATGCGACGTGAATGGTGCATTCTAGCCTTGACTTAAACATTTCTTTTTTGCTTCCGTGGTGCGACTTTGATCACACAATTCACACGTAGTGTACGTGATGCTTGGTGCGCACCAATTTTGACCCAATAGCCTTGCCTTTGAGACTTTGACAATTGACATTTCCTTTGCATTCGTGGTGCGATTTTGATCACATGTGCTGCAGCCTGCCGTAATGTTTGTCCCACTCCAATTTGACACAATATAATAGCCTTGCCTTTGGAGAATTATTCCATGGTTTTGGACCATATGGCATGTGGTAGTCCTGGTCAGTAAGGAATTTTCATATAACAAAATTATCAGACTTTTAGAAGACAAATAGTTTACATTTGTTTACATAGCAGTCCGCTGTAAGTCGAGACCATTGCGTGGCACATAGTCTAGGACCATGAAAAAAATTGTCCTGGACTTTTTTTTTGGTAATTGGGAGTATTTGGGTCAGCTTGCCCGCACCTCAACTAATTTTTCGAGGCCCTGGAGTCGATCGCCAGGTGAATTCGCCAGTAGCAACGCTTCCCATGACTCGAACACTATACCTCTTGGGCAGTACATCCAAGAAGCTTACCACTCGACCACAAGAGATGTGGTTAATTTCTCCTTGACTTGACATTTCTTTTGCGTTTGTTCTACGATTGAGACGATATTTTTTTCTTCGAAAAATGGTAAATATATTCCAAAAATGATGTACAAAAGTACAAGGGGCATAACCCATATTATATAGTGAGCTCATAACACATAGAGAAAGACTGTAATATGGAATGAGAGACTATCCAGAACCAAAGGCAAGAAGAGACACACATCCCAGCATAGCAATTAAATAAGATAAACACAAACAAAATCAGGCTAAAAAACACAAAACAAAGGGCATCACAAAACAACCAAGAGAAGCCATCAACTATTATGACAATCTTTAGGTCGACTCCCACTAAATTGTATTTTGACATCTAGTTTCTTTTTCTTATTAGAAATAGGACTTGTTGGATTCTGAACATCACTCTCTGCACAAAATTAATGTCATCAAGACACTCAGCATCCTCTCAATTAGTAAGACGTGCACTTTATTTACCAATGACTTGGGAAATGACTTTGCGGGATATAAAATTGATGATTTGAAAAAGTCGATCATAATTGTCCCAAATTTTAATTTTGATTTTGATAATTTTTTTTTTTTAATTAGCTTTTTAAAACACTGATATTTAATGAACCCACACCAGTAAGAATAATATCCTTGGCTTTTAAAACATTTTGCATTTGTTTATGATATTCTCCAGTTTTTTTTTTGTTTTTACTTTGCTTTTATATATATTAATATTTTCTTATTTGAATATGGGTTGGGCAAAATATAGTGTCTAACAAGTCCTATATTATGATCAATCCGTAGTTGTGTGTTTATGGTTTGCGAATATTACGTTCTATATTTTGTTTCAAAAAAGGAAAAAAGAAATGTCATTTCCGTTGAGCGTTCCTGCATACTTAAATAAATAAAATTAGAAATTAAAAATTTCTGAATACAATAACTAATCAAGAGAAAAGGAAGAGGTATGCATTAAAAATTTTAATTTATTTCTCATTGTACTTTTTATTTTCTATTTTTCCCACTGTTTGCTATGTTATTAAAATGCAGGCATGGCATAGCCATGTACGGTAGACACAAACTTGCAAACCAAATTTTCTAAGAATACTTGTGTGAGTGATACAAAAGGTTGCATATCAAACTTCGAATAGTGCGAGTGTGAAAGATGAGTAGGAATGTGCCCTAACTAAAAAGTCTTATGGCAGTATTCAAGCATACAAGCCAACAAATAATAAAAAAGCAACAAGATAAATTAAATCAAAAATCTGGATTTTATTTAATTGCAGAAAAAGAATTTATAAGAGAATGCTAAGAAGGCTTTTTTGAATGTGATTTTTGAAGTGAAGCGGGGTGCTATTACCGCTTGGTCAGCCTGTCATTTTTAGCGGCCATGGATGTGATAAATATAAGGAAAGGAAAATCTTCAATAATTATCTGGTAAAATACTAGATTTTATCTCTACCAGTGAGGAGCTTTTCACCAAATTCAAAAAGCAGCAAGGGATATTTTAAAAAATGGTCAAATCGTGTGAGTTTTTGACTAATACACTTAATTTTAAGAAGTGTATGACTTAAGAATAATACTATACTTTCCAAATTTTTATCCCAAAAGTACTTTCCAAATGATGCGACAGTGAGGCCAGGTCTAATAAAATGAGACCAATTGAATTTTGATTATAAATTATTTACCTGACACCATTGCTACATCATTAAAACAACACTTTTCAAATAAAAATTTAAAAAGAATAGCATTACTCATGACTTAATATCCCATATTTATTGAATTGGTATTCATTCAATAATTGACGTGGTGTACGTGATGCTTGGTGCGCACTAATTTTGCCCCATAGCCTTACCTTTGAGACTTTGACAATTGACATTTCCTTTGCATTCTTTTTTTTTTTTTTGTCTCGACCTCCGATATTCGAAATTACACTGGACTTTGATAATTCGGATTGAGTTGGGTAGGATTCGTTAGGGTGATAATGTTCTCCTAATAAGAATTTAATCGCTATATAGCCATGACTCGAACTCGAGACTTTGGTTAAACTAGAACAACCCCTTTATCAGCTGGTGTACGCACTTGTTGGTGACATTTCCTTTGCATTCGTGGTGCAATTTTGAGATCACATGTGCTGCCGAGATGTTGGTCCCACTCCAATTTGACACAATAGCCTTGCCTTGGAGAATTACTCCATGGTTCTGGACCATATGACACGTGGTGGTCCTGACTAGTAAGGAATTGCCATATGATAAAATTATCCGACTTATAGAAGACAAATAGTTTCCACTTGTCCACATAGCAGTCCGCTGCAAGTCGAGACCATCACGTGGCACATAGTCTAGGACCATGGAAAAATTTCTCCTGCATGTTTTGCTTCCAAAATTTCGTGTTTTAAGGTTGAAAGTTTGTGCTGCAGAAATGGTTCTGTAGAGGGGCTTTCGACCGGTCGAAAGGACCCATTCGACCGGTCGAACTACCGTCTACAGGCCTTCTTTATCTTGGTCATCCGAAGTTTTGTTTTAACCTCTAAATGGTCAAGAGGGTACCTTCAGGGTCCCTTTGACCCATGGAAATGTTACTTTTGAGTTAAAAAGTTGGGGAGCATTTTTTACGGAATTTCCCAATTGATTGAAGTTTAACTAGTGCTATTTCGTTTGTTTTTGTCTAGTTTAGCTTTAAACTTGCTTTCCAATATTAATTCCTAATTATTTAAGTGTTTTGTTACTACTCTAGTCTCTGTGGGGCGGGTTTAGGTGTGACACAAATAGTTCACAAGGGGTACTTTCAAGCTCTTTGATAGACTTTTATCTTTTATTGAACTCTGCTACTTGTTGAAGTGTGTTTTACCTCCTCACAATTTTTTATGTCTAATAAAACTCCATTTTGATTGGCAAAAAATAAATTAGGGGACAAAGTGAAAAAGTCTAACTACAAGGGGTGTATATGTAATATGTAATTAAAACAGTGACAGAAGAGACTAACTGCCACAAAATGTTAGTTGCAAAAATAAATTGTTTAGGGACCAAAGTACTAAATATGTTATAGTTTGAGAGTACAAAATATATTTTAATATTTAAAAATTGTATTTTTTTGGGTGTAAACACCCCACTGTTTTCTTTATTACTTGTAATAGATGTAATCGATCATGATGGTAGACCAATATTACAATACTCTTTCCATAAAGTTTTTCGGATTGAACATTTAATTTTAACCATCTGAGTAAGGGAAATGGAGAACTGTTTGATCGTAAAATGCAATCAATATGGGGTACAATGTTGTGTGATGGGTTTATTAGTGATTTTACTTAGGTAACAAAATACTACTACTGTTTTGGTCGTATCAACTATCTAAGCCAAAGGTATTTTCATTTTAAATACAATTAAAACGGGGATTCTATTTTGCTTTTACTTAAGAAACAAAATGCGATAAATTAAGGAAAGATCGACAAAAGCCACATCTACTTATCCTATTAGATTGGAAATCAAATCGGGCAATTGGATTCTCAATTGCGACAAACTCCACAACAATATAGCGGTTGTGGCCGAAATTCCTTGATCTCCCGAAGGGAGGTTAGGTTTCGAAGCCTCCAGGAGTCGTGTGAGTGAGTTGGAAGCACAAATCTCAAATAACTAGACGACATGTATCCAGAGCTTGGTGTGGGTTTGAATCCTACTAGTCATGTATTTTAATAACAATACAATGAGGGCACAATTGTCTTTCGGGCATTCAAAATCACTTTTGCATTTATATAACCAAACACTTGCACAATCTATTTTGGTACCAAACCACTTTTACAATACATTAACCAAATGCTACAACTGCCAAAATCTACTCTAACCATCACAAAGCTATCGCAATTGCAAAGCATATACTTCCCCAAACAGGCCTATATATATGACTATATGTGTTCACTTGTTCACCACCCAATTAGTAACTCAAATGTCTCTATGTAATTCATACAAAATGGCAAACAATCAAATGTCAAATGTTCGCAGAAACAATCACATCGTCTTCTCAGGTGAGGGTAGTGCGTATTATTATGAGTACGAACCTTTTTTTTTTCTTTTGGAATTGAATAACATAAAAAGATGTCTCTTTAATTTTATATTTTCCAAATAGATTTGTCTCCTCCGCCACCAGCAATCGAAAGAGCCCAAAATGTCTCATTAGTAAGATTAACCGTCCTCTTTCACACAGACACACACACATATATATATATATTATGTCACAGTCTTTTTGTTTGATACTGAGAAATGACCCACTTGTGTTGCAGGGTGGCCAAGGGCCAATTGAAAGAATTAAAAATATGTTTGGCAAAGTTGAGCTCTCTGTTTCTTCTTATGACACTGCATGGGTTGCTATGGTCCCTTCTAGGAATTACCCAAACAAGCCAAGTTTCCCAGATTGTTTGGATTGGGTTCTTGAAAATCAAAACCCAGATGGGTCTTGGGGGCTCCTTAATCCTAGCCATCCATTGCTAGTTAAGGACTCTCTCTCTTCCACTCTGGCTTGTGTACTTGCCCTCCAAAAATGGAATGTTGGCAAACAACTTGTGAACAGAGGTAGGTAATGTAAGAGTACTTTCACTACAAGAAAAATGTACTCTTTTTCATTAGTGTAAGAGTACTTTCACTAATGAAAGGCCGAGAAAAATAATCTTTTCCGACAGTTTTTGTAATGTCAGAAATAAGCACAGAGAAAAGCCTATTTTCATGTAGTGAATTTTTTTTCATTTCATTTCTTTTTTGGTTCAGTCCAAGTTTACTATTTTTTATCTTGTTCTTATGAGAACCAAATGTAGGTTGGTCTGGCAAAGAACATGTTTTAAGAAATTTGTTAGATTAGGCATGGACTACTATATAAGATTGCCAAACTAGGTTCTCACAAAACCAGGTAAAAATTGGATTTGCACTAAACCAGCTCCTAGTTTATAAGGCTTTCCCAAACAGGCCCTTAATTACAGATTTTGTAATTATATCCTATATTATTTAAAATTCTCTCACTTTTCAACTTGTGGCGACATTGAAAAATTTGACAATTTTCATCACAATAAAGTAAGCTCTTTAATAATTGGAATTTCATAATCAGTTTGGCAAAATAGATGTCCCCTGTAGTGAAAAGGTAGTCCTTTTAGACAACTCTTAATATACTTTCCATTGTTTTCCTCAATGGAATTTCATAAACGGTCTATTAATTTGGTACAGAGGATATCAATTGTTTTCAGATCTAATTAAATAAGTTACTCTTCTTGTTGTATTCTTGTAAGGCCTTGATTATATTGGGTCAAATATTTTGGCTGCGGATGACAAGAGTCAGTATTCCCCAATTGGCTTTGAAATAGTGTTTCCTGGAATGATCAGCTTTGCCAAAGAATTGGGTTTGAATCTTCCTCTGAACCCATCTTCACTGCAAGCAATGCTTCGCCAGCGAGATTTGGAAATCAAAAGGTAATTTGTTTGTGAAATTACCTTTTTGATTCTTCAAATTAAGGTGTGATAGGTAATGTGCTGTGTCATAGTACGGTAAAATTTTTATCATTTGATTTGATGTGGTGGTCTAGTGTCCGGACATAAGTGTCATGGCTCGGGGAGACGGGGGAAAGGGAACCCTGGTATGTTTGTGGCATAGAGAGCCTGTTTTCCAACTAGTTAAGTCGTTGCTCTATAGTATTGTAAGCTTAGTCCCACTAAACTCCAACTTTTTTGGAGGGTTATTTTGGTAACATTCACACTTCTAATTAGTAGCTCCAATTCTATATTTAGGATCTTAGAGCTTCTCCGCACCTTCTTTCATTCATGCTATAGTAGAATTATTTAGTGAGCTCGTCACACCATGTCATTATATATTCTAAGGTGGTGTGACGCCCCAACTAAAATTTAGAGGTTATGACAAGTGGGGAAAGATGCGCCCCTGAAAATAAGAGCCATGAATTATTGTCATGCCACTTTATTTTATTTGCTATATGTTATTGGGTTGTCACTGTTAGAATAGCTAGTCTAGGTTCATATTGTCTAGGTTTAATGTACCCTTAATTCTACTCATAATTGTTCTCTTTCTTAATTAGGTTTATCTCTCCTTATTAGGATCATCTCTAGGCCTATATAAACGCACTCTATTGTAATATTTTATACAACAATTTAATACAATCTTCTTCTAATTATAATATGGTATTAGAGCCACCAGTCCTCCTGTGGTAATCTCTCCATCATATTTCGCCGGACCTCTGTCATCACCTTCATCTCGCACCGCTACAATCATCCAACCAAACAAGCCCTACATTCAACCAATCACACATCACCTTCACTGCACCACCGATCCAACCCATCACCACCGTTAACACCAATATGCCATATCACCATCATCATTCATCACTAATCCATATCCACATAACACAAATCACACCATCACCCAAATAAGACACCATTATTCCATCAGTCACCAATCGCCCAACCAAATCACCTTCGTATCACACCAGCCCTATACTACCCTATCTCTATCACACTACTCACCGACACCATATCTCAATACATCATCGTCATCATCACAATTCACCACATCACATCTCTACCTCACCATCCTGTCTCTATATCGATCCTCCCGATCGACCAGATCTCAACCTCATCAACCTGCCTCTCTATCGGATCTCCCGATCAGTCGGAGCTCTACCTCACCAATCATCTAAACCCTCACCAACCGGCTTCTCTATCGGACCTCCTGATTGGCCGGATCTCTACCTCATCTGTCCGGCCTCTATCGGACCTCCCGATCAACTGGATCTCTACCTCACCTTCCGACCTCTCTATCGGTCCTCCCGATCGGCCGGATCTCAACCTCATCAACCCGATCTCTATCGAACCTTTGTACCCCTAATTGTTCTCTTTCTTAATTAGGTTTATCTCTCCTTATTAGGATCATCTCTAGGCCTATATAAACGCACTCTATTGTAATATTGTATACAATAATTTAATACAATCTTCTTCTAATTCTAATAGTCACATCATGTCAACATGATGATGTCGTCAGACGGGCTCACTGAATAACTTCTCAGCATTTAGGGCCTTGCAAAATTAAAGATATGCTTTCTAATTTTCTTTTTGACTTTTGACTTTTTGAAAGCAGCTTTGTGACCCTAACAATGTTACTACTCTACAAAATATGATCTAGTAGGGGCTTAGAGAGAAAGCGACACCATCTAGATTATGTTGCAGAAGGATTAATGGATGGATCATATCGTTGGGCTGATCAATTGATGAAATTCCAAAGAAGAAATGGATCACTTTTTAATTCACCATCCACAACTGCTGCTGCTCTAATTCACCTTCACAATGATAAATGCTTTGATTACCTGCTCTCAGTGTTGGAATTGTGCGGAAATGCAGGTACCACTTTCAAGTTTCATGTTATATGCATGTGACATATACAAGCATATGTTTAAGAAACACATGTAATACCCAATAATTATACCAAAGTTTTATTTTGTTCGTATTATTAATTGAAACACATAAGGCCCTGAACTTGTATAAGCGTGTCATTAAGGACAATTATTTACAGCATTAAAAAAAAGTAATGGAATGGACCATTTGGAGGACATATGCCTCAAAACAATTAAGGCGTAAAAACATCACAATACTTTGTAAGTACACTAAAATTTCATTTTAGAACATCAACGTAGTCCATTCCGTCATATAATGCGTGTTTTTTCCTTTTTTTTTTTAAATTCAGGGCTGATCCAATTGTATAAAATGCAAGGCTCAACATAAAACTTTAAAATAACTATAGGGTAGTTTACCATAAGTATACAATATCCGTTTGATTTTGCATTAATTCATAAATCATACATGCTAATTTCATTAGTAATCCCTGACGTTTTCTTGTTTCAATTTGATAGTTCCTACAATTTACCCATTAGATACAAATATCAGACTCTGTATGGTTGATAGAGTTGAGAGATTGGGAATAGATCGATATTTCAGACATGAGATTGAAAGTGTCCTAGATGAGACATACAGGTAATTTGATTCCACAATGTACGACATAATTTGGTTTCAAGTACTTTCTCTGTAACAAATTAAGGGATACTTTTTTGGAAGAATAAAGATTGGGGCACAAACACAATCCACAAAAATATAAATATGTCTATCTCTTCCTTGATGGAGTCTACTGACACTATGGGGTCCACTAACACTGTAGGGTCCACAGAGAAGAGAGATAGACACATTTATGTGTTTATGGATTGTGTATGTGGATTTTGTTTGTGCCCTTAGAACTACCCAGCTTTTTGGAATTTCATTTACATAAGGAAAAGTTTGTGGGTTAGTTACACTTTTCTTAATTTGGTTTCTAGTACTTCCTCTTGCAACAAATTAAGGGATCCTTTTTGGAATTTCAATTACTTAAGGAAAAAATTGTGGGCTTATAATGCTTTTCATCCATGTCTGTTCCACTATGTGCATGGCACTTTGCCCCAATATATAGTTTAAAAGTTTGACACATTAGATCCTGCAATTTCTATTTTGTGTCAACTTAGAAACTTTAGGGTCTAATGTGGCAACTTTTAAACTATGGGGGACAAAGAGTCACCGAGTGTAACCTACGATGGTGCAAAGTGTAACGTACACTTTTTAAATTGTCGTAAAAATTTTTAGCTTTCCATTTCTTTTAAAACTGCCAGAGTTAAATATAATAGAGGAAAGCTTGGAAATTATGTAGTTTAGTCCATTCAATTTTCATAGATGAGTCTTACAATGAGATATCCCAAAATGAATAAAAGATTCTTGAGTAATAATTTAAAGCTGTTGCAACTCAGATCGGACATGATTTTCATGAATATGCAGATGCTGGCTGCAAAAGGATGAAGATATAGTTTTGGATGTTAACTGTTGTGCCATGGCATTTCGGCAACTTCGAATGAATGGATATGAAGTTTCATCAGGTGTCTGATGATTTTTGAATTTATTCTAGATTAATTACACTTTACATTTTTTATTTACACTCGGTGTCATTCTGTCATCCACATTTTAAAAGTTGACACATTAGACCGTGAAATTTCTAATTTGTGTCAATTCGCACAATAGGCTAAAATACGTTGGAATTATTGGTATAATTATGACAAATTTTACAAGATTTTTATGTTTTTTTTTTCTCTCTCAAAAACGTCGACATAAAGTGGACATAAATTTTACTAATTTTGACGGATGGTGCAAACTGAGACAAATTAAAATTTTCAGGGTTTAATGAGCCGACTATTAAACTTTTGGAGGCAAACTGGCATTGAGTGTGAACTAGGTAGGGATGTGTAAAGTGTACTATTTAGGTGCTGATAATCTAAACATGTGGTACAGATGTGTTGGCAGAATATGTTGAACAAGAACAGGTTTTCAACTCGGCTAGCCCACAATTTATAGACACAAACACAGTTCTTGATTTATACAAGGCTTCTCTGGTCACAATATTTGAAAAAGAACCCACTCTTGAGAAGTTACGCACTTGGACAAGCTCTTTCCTGAAGCAGCAACTATTAAATCATGCCATTCATGATCAGAGGTTACACAATGAGGTAGTAGGTGCAAATACATTCCAAACCTAAGCTTCTGTCCTCTGATTTCTGAGAAATTTTTAGTTACTCCCACTTATCACGTGACATGCTGACATGGTAATCTGTAGTCAGTAGAAGTGAGTTATTTCGGTGGGACCCACACCTCTGTATGTAACGATTCAGGTCCGATTAAAAAAAACTCACTCTCATTGACTACAGGGAACCACATCAACATGCCACATCAAGGTACCTAAAAACTTTTCTTAATTCCTTTATTGTTGTTATAAGTAATGCTATGGTTTGAATTTCAATTCTGAATAGTACTAATTCTCAAAATGATATGATAACACGAGACCATTTAGAAGTAAAACAAACAGCTTCCAATAAAAATTCAGATAGTATCAACGTATTGAATATAGTGCAACTGCCTCATCATTTAGGAACCACTATATTGGGGTAGAAATTCGAAAACCATAGCAATACTCAATTGTTATATATTTATGTATTTTTTTATGAGCACTACTACACCCACGCTTTTTTTTTGATACACAACTTTAAATGCATGTACCCTGTGTTGTGTGAGTGGTGCATAGAAAAGTGTAAAAAAATTCAAACAGCACAAAGTATATGCATTTCAAGCATAGTGTGTTAAAAAATGTGTAAAAAAGCGTCGATACCTATCATTATTATTTTTTTATTTGTCACTCATTCTTGGACTATTTTAGGTGGAATATGCTTTGAAGCACCCTTATAGCAGCCTTGAACGAGTTGTGAGCAGGCGAAGCATAGAGCAATACAACGTAGACAACTTCCGAATTCTTAAAACATCTTATAGGTACATAAAAATTGTTGGGTAAATTACATTGACCACACCCTTGCTGTATACCGTAATTACAAGGACCACACTTGTAGTTTCAAAAATTACAATGACCTCCCTTGAGATTTGTTGTTATGGGTAACGTTATCGGTACACTTTTAAAAAGGACTGCATTGCCCTTTGTTAAAATTAAAAATAAAATAAAAAATACAAAATTAAAAAAAAAATTTAAAAAGGAATAAATTGTCCTTTGTTTTAAGGACATTGGGCAAATTTGTCGTTTCATAAAGTTATACTTTGGTGTTAAATAATTGTATTTTATTCAATTGTAGATCTGTACTTTTGCATAAAACAGTAGCACCGCCCAAGGTTTCATCTCTAACAAGGGAGGATAATGTAATTTTTAAAACTACAAGAGAAGTCCCTGTAATTCTGGCATACTTGTGGGAAGGTCATGTAATTTACCGTAAAAATGTTTAATTAGAACACTTGTGTTTTAAATGTCATTAGTCTGATAGTAAGCAAATTATATACCTTCCCTTGGTCTAGGTGCTCCAACATTGACAACAGAGACTTTCAAAAAATTTCAGTGAAAGATTATAACATTTTACAAGCCATACACCATGAAGAGATTGAGCAAATTGAGAGGTACAATTTTCGTTTAAGAGTCTATTTATTGAGAAATTATCTTGTGTGACCGTAACTTTTGTATGACTTTCATTGTAATTTGAGCATTCTATGGATGCTACACTAAAAAAAAAATAGGATAACGGTCAAATGAAATAATTTCTTCTATTTATTTATGTAGGAACCAAAAATATATAATTTAAGATAATTTATTTAATTAATAAGGAGGATGAAATTGCAGATGGGTGAAAGAAACCAGATTGGATCATATCAAGTGCGCAAGACAGAAACAGATTACACTCTATTTTCTGATTGCTTCAGTTATTTTTTCCCCTGAATTCTCCGATGCTCGCATTTCACACACCAAGAACGGTTTCCTAGTGACAGTTGTGGATGACTTTTTTGAAGTTGGTGGTTCCACAGAAGAATTCCTTAACCTTATTGAATTGACTGAAAAGTAAGCTTAATTCAATCCCTTTATGCTCAGTCCTGATGTATAGTCTCAATAATCTTCCACTAATAAAATACAATAACACACATAAACATATATATATATATATATACAGTTAGGCTCTAAAGAAGGCGCCCTCTCTTTATTAGAGAGAGGACTTCTGTTTTGGCCCTCGGATCATGTTTAAAAACTGTGAAATGACAGCACTGCCCTTAATGAAAACACGATCTGACGGTCAAAACAGATGCCCTCTATTTCATAAAGAGAGGGCGCCCTCTTTAGAGAATTTTTGTATATATATATGTAACAATTAACATATCCACCGCAGGGCTGTCTTAATTACTATAGGGCCAAAAAGGCCCTTGCTTTCATAATGGTCGAAAAACTTTTTCTATTGAGAATTATCTTTTGTGACCGTCACACCTGTGTAATTTTCATGTAATATGAGTATTCTGTGGATCCGACGTGATTCCTATAATAATAAAGAAATCACAATAGTGTAACGGTCACATAAATAATTTCTCCTTCCTACATAATCAATGTGAAAAAAGAGAGAGGCAATAGACGAATTTAAAAAAAAAAATACAAATTTGTTATATTTAATTTTTCACTTATTCAAACAATTACATTTCTTTAGAAGATAGTACTTCATCTGTTCACATTTAAGAGTCATTTATTCTATTTTGGACGTCCAAATTTAAGAGCTATCTTTGAAAAATGTACTTTACGACACACTAAAAAGGCAACCGAAATTAATAAACTTTAAGGAAGGTAATGAGAAAAAGTTGAAAATTAAAGTTTCTTAAGTTGTTGGAATACCGAAAAAAGTCTCTACATTTGGAGAAATTATTCAGTGAGCCCGTCACGCCACGTTACCGTCACGCCACGTTAGCATGTTGGCGTGGTGTGACCAATTAATCTCAACCAACCACTTGCCCCCTCCTTCTAGGGGATCATGACAAGTGGTTATCAAATTTAAAATTTGAAATCCCACTAACCACTTGTCATGATCTCCCTAAAAGGAAGGGAGAAGTAGATGGTTAGGATTAATTGGTCACACCACGTTAGCATACTGACGTGGCATAACGGGCTCACTGAATAACTTCTCCTAAATTTGAGACAGAGTACCTATTTCTAAGAAAAGTCAATAAAAACTATATATCTCTATTTTATTTCGGCTCTCGTACCCCCTCTTTGTTTCTTTTTTAACAAAATCTCTCTTTTTTGCAGCGTCTCTTCATTTTTTTTTCTCCCTTTTAGTGTTAACTATACTTGACTTTAGAAATCTAATTAATCAATAATTTTGAATATAAAAAAATGTGAGAAATTAAAAATGATTTACAATAAAATTGAAAATTGTGCCTTTAAATGTCATGTTGTCTCAAGAGGATCCTGATTCAACTGTAAAAAATAATTTACACTAATACCAATAATCAATGGACCACAGGTGGGATGATCACACAGCTATTGATTTCTGCTCCGAACAAGTTGAGATCCTTTTTTATGCAATCTACGGTACAATAAATGAGCTGGCCGCAAAGGCTTTTGCACAACAAGGAAGATGCATCAAACACCACCTGATTGAAACTGTAGGATCACTTTGAACACTTAAACTTCACCATCTGTTATATACACTTTTCAGACTTCCAAATTTGGGGCCAATTTCACTTTGTTCCCTCTAATTTCAATTTTTTTCAATTGGCTAGTTTGATAAGTGTTTTAACTTTGGTCCAATTAATAACAAACATTTCATAAAACATAGTGGTCTTTAGCGTTGAAATGTAAAGGCTATTGGACTAAATTTAAAGGCTTAAATACAAAATATACCTCGGAGGTTTGGTCTCTGTCTCATTACAGTCCCCTATATATAGGTTCAATTGTATCAATATGGTCCCTAAAGATTTTGATAGAATTCACCCATTGCTATGCACAACTGTACTGGTAAGTGGGTGGGAGATGGCGGTGTTCCATTTTTATCCCCAAAAAACATGACAATGCATAGTGTGTGAGTAAATTTTGTCACCTTTTTTCATAGAATTGGATAGTTGGACCACATTGCTTTTGCTTAAAAACTTTAAAGACCAAATTAATTGATGCAATTGAAACTACGTACAGGGACTAAATGAGACAGGGATCAATCTTTCAAGGGTTTATTTGTAATTAAGCCAAATTTAAACACTTATCGAATTTGGGGGACTAAAGAGATAAAATTAAATATGAAGGACTAAAGTGAAACCAGCCTCAAAATTGGAAGGTGAAAAACACAATTTACCTACGTATTAATGTATAGATGTTCAATCTTTTAATACTATGTGATGACATTCATGTTATATGTGTAGTGGCTTGATTTTCTCAAGAGTGAAATGAGAGAGGCCGAATGGGTGAGAAACAAAAAAATGCCATCAATGGATGAATATGTGAAAAATGGCCTTTTCACAATTGGAATTGCACCATGTTTGCTATCAAATTTTTTGCTTGGATCAAAATTGTCAGAGGAAGTAGTAAGAAGTGCAGAATACACAAATCTGTTCGAGCACACTAGCACAATTACGCGACTTTCTAATGATCTCCAAACGGCCAAGGTACGTAAAACAAAAAATTCATATACATGGAATAAGATGACCTATTTTATTACAACATTTTTATTGTTTGTTCTCTTATTGCTCAAATTCTCGGTCAGGTATTGTAGCGATCGATCGATGTTGAAGGCAATCGATCGGCCATCGAAAAAAGAAATACCAAGGAAATCGAGTGGTTCCCAAAGCATTCGATCGGTGGTTTGCGAGATTTATTTCTAAACTAAGGTCATGGCCGGCCCAAAGGGGGGAAAAAAGGGCAACTGTCCCGGGCCACCAAAGTGTCAAAAATTTTGAGGGCCTTTATAAAATTTTTATAATTATATTTTTATCTTTAGATTTTTTAGTATTTTATATTTAGGCCTCCATCATGGCCTAATTAAGTGTCATCAACTACATATATATTGAAGTAGATGTATATAAAACTAAATAACAAAGGCTCCTAGAATTTTGAAAATTACCTGTTTAGTGTAAGATTTTTTTGAGTTTTAGAAATAGGCCCCTTTAGAATTTTGAAAGACACCATACAATGTTTAAGTTTCACAAACAAACTCATATTATAAGTAGACTCCAAAAAAATCGTCAATTATGTATAAGTACACCCAAAAAAAAAAAAAAATTCACCTCGGGGCGCTGCCCCCAAACCCCCGAATAAAGGCCTCCTTTTATGGCCTGTTTGGTTGTTCCTTCAAATTGAATGGTTCCATTCAAATTTTGTATAGAAGTTAAAGACAAAATTCATCACCATGAATGAATCCATTTACAAATATGGGAGATTTCACCATATTTTTTCTTATGAGGCAATTTGTTCATTTTTCTAGAATGCCAAAATTTATGATTGCAAGCATCATTTTTTATACGAGCATCCGTTTTCTAAATGAAACCATTCATGCTTTTCATGTATAGAAGTTAAAGGCAAAATTCATCACCATGAATGAATCCATTTACAAATATGGGAGATTTCACCATATTTCTTCTTATGAGGCAATTTGTTCATTTTTCTAGAATGCCAAAATTTATGATTGCAAGCATCATTTTTTATACGAGCATCCGTTTTCTAAATGAAACCATTCACGCTTTTCATCTTTTTATATAAAATTGTCTACGAAAACATGAATGGAATTATTTCATTCAAGGACAACCAAACAGGCCCTTAGTAGTTCGTCCCAGGCATCCAAATACTGGAGACCGGCCCTTAGTAGGGTACCGTTTGCTGGTCGCATATTATGCGATTGATTAGCCTTTAGGATTCTATCAATGGCTTCTGTGCTTCCTATGTTCAACAGGTTTATTTGTCTATTTAAAGGTTGGATTGTTTGCCCAATGTATTAGTGGGAGCGAATTAAACCTGTGAGAAAAGAGTTGCATTGTTATCTCCTGATTTCATAGTGGAACTTTGTCATCTCCTGGCGTGGACGTTGGCTGTTGCTGAACCACATATCATTTGTCTTTGTTAATATTTTTCTGATTCTTGGTTTATTTCTTGGTTCATTTTGTTGCTATTTAATTATATTCAGGTTTCAGGACATGTATGCAATAATCTTAAGGCATTTAATTGCAATTTTTTCTCCTCTCGCAGAGGGAAAGTGCACAACACGGGACACCAAATAGCATGTTGCTTTATGCGACTCACGGTGATGGAGAAATTAGTGAAGAAGAAGCTATGAGAAAGGTAAAGGAGATGATTGAGATGAAAAGAAGAGAATTGCAGAGAATGGTGGTTCAAACAAAAGGGAGCTTGGTTCCAAAAGCCTGCAAAGACTTGTTTTGGAAAACAAGCAAGCAAGCTCACTATCTTTATATGAGCCGCGATGAATACACTTCTTCTTCATCCCACATGATTGATGATATAAATGCAGTCTTGTATAACCCTATATCAGCCATTCCATAAGTAAAAGTGAATTGTACTTCCATGATCAATCAAATTTCTTTGTTGTCTCTTTCTTTACTTCGACGTTATCATTCCATCATGAAATGTGTGTATGCACACATTTACATCAAAGATAATATAAATTGAGAAAATTGAAATTATAGGGACTAAAGCAAAATTGGTCCCAAATTTGCAGGATGAAAAGTGTAATTAACCATTTTCTTTTCTTTTCTTTATCTTTTGTAATTACAATGGGGGATTTTGTAACGCCCCAAATCCCGGAAATGGGGGTTAGGGTAATTAAATAACTCGTAGGTCTCTTTAGAACATTTTATGAACAAGAAAAATTAGAAATTTACAGATCCAGTTGACTAATCGGGGCATTGGTCGATTGGTTTTGAAAGTCCAGAGAGTACATTTTTCAAAAAAAGTAAATTTGATCAATTGGTAGAAGGTCCAGTCGACTATGTTTGCAAAGGGGCATGACAAATCTAGTCTATTGGTGCCACCCAGTCGATTGTTTTTACATTTATAGAAAGATGAAAATCTCATATGGTAAATCTAGTAGACTGGACCCCCATTTAGTCGACGGTTTTTAGCAGCAGAGAAATCTGCAGCATAGCATTGATACTCGCACAATTTCACTCCTAAACGGATAATTCGCAACAATCGAAAGAGGGATTAAGGGCTATAGAACACCCTCTCAAGCCAAGCATACTAAAAATGAAATTTAAGAGTTCAAACAACAACACAAACATACAACCTTGCAAACGTGGCCTGACTTATGTCACGATTACATGCCAACTTGAACATAATGACTCCTAACAAGTTTTAGGACTAAAAGATGTAAGTCGAGAATAGGGGGTAACGTGTACCCCATTTTAACATGTGTCTAAGTTTAGTGAAGAGGACTAACAAGCGTCCGATAACAAAATAACCAAAGAATACTTAACTTGCGATACTTAACATGTAACTACTGCAATTTAAACCTAAGCATGAAGGTTTCAAATTAATCTAAGTTACACAAGGTAAGCTACGTATTAGATAAGAACAAAAATACCCCACATATGGGATCTTTACTAGGCATGTTAAATACGCCGATCATTCTAGGGCCTTGCTTGTATTCATTTTACCTGAAAATGGTTTAAAACATAGTTCATGAGCACGACGACCCGTATAGTCATATAATTCAATGACACAATGATTTATATATGTGGATGTGTGAATGTAATGGTTTATTGCCGAAGAAAAGGATGTTGCCCATAGGCCCCTTTCGTGCATTTTCCAAACACTCACTCTCAATACAACACCTGGTCTATGGACCACCACGCTATGGGGGGCCTTTAACCATCTCATACGGGTCTTTAGCTTGTAATTCCTATGGTTTGCAAAACCAGGAGATCGCGTTCCTAATGGATCCAATCCTCACATTTTACACCCACAACCAGGATTATCTAAACTTCAAATTAAAATCCTCTCAAGGAGGATTTTGTGATCTTTAAAATCCAGAAGTCCCACACATGGAGATCTTCCATTTTCAAATCGAAAGCCCCACACCTGGAGGTCTTTCACCAAAAATTCTTTTCGTGCAATTTAGTGTTTATGCACGTGTTATGCTCAAATCCATAGTCATGCTTATCTCATGCTATGAAATGCCAATGAGCAATAATATGCTAACTAAGCAAGCATAATGACAAGATTTCATAACTTCAAGTATAACCAAAGATATGCAATATAGTCTAAGCATATTTATCAAAACCTAAGTAAAGCTAATAGACATGGTTTCAACATCCATTTGAGCATATAAGAATAGTTAATCATGAAGGAAGAAAACATATAAACACCAAGAACACATAGCACTTAAGCAAATTTTTTAGGAAGACAAGTTTGGATTATTAACACGCCAAACGTGCTCCAAACTTCATAGTATTCTAGACTTAGTCTATCATACTTATAATACATCATATTTGAGTGTTATATAAACTACCTTTGAGTTTTAGGATTTTCCTAACCGGGAAAAGTCGGATGAGAGCGATTTTGGTACCCACGTGTGCTCCTCATTGCAAGGAACGACTTTAAAGCTTGGAGTTTTGCTCGGAGATTGAAGGATCTAGATAATATTGAGGGATTTGACTCTAAGTTCTTAGGGTTTCAAGAACTAGAGATCATAGAAAGAGAGAGAGAGGAGAGATATAGAGAGAGAAAAAGTTGACAACATATGAATTAAAACCCTAACTTGTTCTATTTATAGTTAGTGGTAAGGTATAACTCCTAAAGCACGTGATACCATTCATAGATGCTGCTATATCTCACTAACCGTACCAGTTATGACAAAACTTAAAACACAGATAGTGAATCATTTGAGCAAATGCTCATTTCTATCCCAAAAAATCCCATTTTCGAATTTTCTAATCAAGTCTAACATCATAAGTGCAAATGACCAAAATACCTCTATGACCAATTTTCTGAAAAAGTTTCAAATTGGCCTCCATTTTCATACTAAGTATTTAAAATTGCAATTAGGGCCATACAAATGTTTAAGGACAATTAAAAAGCAGGACATTACAGTCTACCCCTTTAAAAAAATTTCGCCCATGAAATTTGAATTGTACCTCAATCATGAAACAAGTGAGGATATCGCTTGCGAATCTCCTTCTCATTTTCCCATGTAGTCTCCTTGGTCCCATGGTATTGCCACAAGACCCGTACTAAGGATATTGATCTTCCTCGAAATATGTGTTCGTTAGTTTCCAAGATTTTAATAGCTTGCTCATCATAGGATGCGTCATCTTGTAAAGGTAACTCTTTCCAACCCAAGACGTGTGACCTATCCAATTCGTACTTATGAAGCATCAAGACATGAAAGACACTAGGTACGTTTGATAATTGAGGAGGCAAAGCTAGCTGGTAGGGAACCTCTATAATTCGTTCAAGGACCTCAAAAGGCCCAAAGAAACTGGGAGACAACTTCTTGTCTTTCCTAAAACGTAGAACTCCATGTCAAGGAGAGACTCGGAGAAACACGTGGTATCCAACCTCGAATACTAACGGTCTCATGAGCTTATCCGCATAGCTTTTCTGTCGACTTTGAGCGGTGAGTTGACGTTTTCGGATGTTTTTTTATCTTCTTGATGGTTTCATGAACTAGGTCGGGTCCTAAAAAGGATGCTTCCTCAACTTCCGTCCAACACACTGGTGAACGACATGGTCGACCATACAAGGCCTCGAAAGGTGCCATCTGAATGCTTGTTTGGTAACTATTATTGTAAGCGAGCTCAATTAGTACTAAGTGATCTTCCCAATTACATAACCCATGCTCGTAACATATCTTCCAAAATCTGGGTAGTACGCTCCGATTGGCCATCCGTTTGAAAATGAAAAGCCGTACTCAAAACTAATTGTATCCCCAAAGCACTTTGGAGACCTTCCCGAAACAAGGAAGTGAAACGTGAATCACGATTAGAGACAACAGAAACTGGAATACCATGGAGACGAATAATCTCCCAAATATACAATCGACAAAGAACTTCAACTGAGTCAGTTAATCGTATAGACAAGAAATGAGGTATTTCGTTAAACGACTAACAACTAACCAAATGGCATCATGACCATGAGGTGATCTAGGGAGTGCAGTGACAAAGTCCATGGTCACATGCTCCTATTTCCACTCTGGAATAGGTAAAGGTTGCTACAAACCCGGAGGTCGACGATGTTCGGCTTTAAGTTGTTGACAAGTCAAGCAACAAGAAACAAAACTAGCGACATCACATTTCAAACCCTTCCACCAAAACTGATGATGATGGTCGTGGTACATCTTGGTCCTTCCTTGATGAAATACTAAAGGAGAGTGATGAAATTCTTTCAGAACGAGTCCATGAATCGACGAAGGAACGAATAAACGATCATGGAATTACAGCCCATGGTCGGAATTGAAAGTCCACCCCTCTAAAATTTCACCACTAGAAAGATGGGAACTAAAAGATACGGCCTCATCATTGGACCTTTGCATACCAATGACTTAATGCACAAGAGTAGGCTGTATAATCACGGCACACAAGGAGGCGTGATTCTCAAAATTGTTCAAATCTAAGCGAAATTCACCAAGATTTCCATCATCTTCTATTCACGAATGGCTAAACTAGCTAAAGAAGTCCAAGTCTTGCAGCTAAGGGCATTGGCTACTACGTTAGCTTTGCCTGGATGACATTGCAAATCAAAGTTGTAATCCTCGAGATATTCTATCCAACATCGTTGACGGAGATTTAGATCGCTCTAAGTAAAAATATACTTAAGACTTTTATGATCAGATAAAACTTCAAAACATTCACCATACAAATAATGTCGCCAACTCTTCAATGAAAAAATTACCGTGACGAGTTCTAAATCGTGAGTCGGATACTTTTGTTTGTGAGGTTTCAATTGCCTTGAACCATTGGTGACAACGTTGACTCCTTGCATAAGGACACAACCCAAACCACTAAGAGAAGCACTGCAATAAACGACATAAGCAACGCCCCAATCAAGAATGATAAGAATATGTGCTGAAGTTAGACAGGTTTTCAGAAGTTGGAAAATTTCTTCACATTCCCCGCTCCACACAAACTTCACTCCCTTACGAGTAATCTTTGTCAAAGGAGAGGCGACATGAGAGAGGTCCTTCACAAAGCGGTGATACTAACCCGCTAGACCCAAGAAACTATGAATCTCAAACACATTCCGTGGCGATTGCCAATCTAACACGGATTCGATCTTAGAGATATCCACCAGTATACCATTACTCAAAACTACGTGTCCAAGAAATTTAACTTCCGATAACCAAAACTCACATTTGGAAAGTTTGCGGAAGAGTCGATGTTCTCGCAAGGTTTGTAAGGTTTTGCAAATGCTCCTCATGGAGCTCTCGAATAGACGAGTAGATGAGGTTGTCATCGATAAATAAGATGATAAACTTATCGAGACATGAGTGAAAAACTTGTTGGATTAAGTCCATAAATGCAGTCGAAGCATTGGTTAGCCCAAAAGGCATAACCAATAATTCAATGTGGCCGTATCGGGACCGGAAAGTTGTTTTTGAGATATCTGAATCTCGAAGTTGATGATTGTCACGCCCTGACATAACATAATTCAGGAAAGCATTTAATTTCCTTTATGGACTCGTAGGTCATGATAAGTGAGTATGACCAATTGTCCCTGCAACAAAAGACTTAACAACATTTCTAAAGCAAATGATACTAATAAACATAAACTCCAAAATTAAAACTTACTAAATTATTACATCGGTCAAAGTCTTAGGCACAACCGCCCTTATTCAAATCTATCATAAAGTCTATTACATCTCCAACGTAAAAGATATAAGAAATATAATATAAAACAGCTTTCTAGGAAAGTCGCCCGCCTTTAACTAGCATAGTAAAAAATCCCCCTTTCAATAGCGAAACAAATCGCTATTTCGGCCACAGATAGGCCAAAAGTCACGATACATGACCTCCAGAGGAGCTATCAAGAGCATAAAGAGAAAGCCCACAAGGCCGAGGAAGAGACGGCTAGATCCAGTACCGACAACTTGATAGCTGATCTACGACGACAACTAGAGTTCATCGAACAAGGCCTCTGCCCATGATGCAAGGCTGATGTCAAGAAAGAAGTCTCGAGCCCGAGTAAGAGGCTGAGAAGCCATGAACATCGAGAACCAAGCCCGAGAAGGTCTGTGTACGAGAGATTGTCACTACCATGGCAAGGTCAGGCGAAGCCCGAGTGGCGGGCAAAACCTTCGTTGGTTCAGCATATCGGCCAAGGTGAATCCAGCCGATTGGGGGCAAGAAGTTCCCAAACAATGCCAAGGCCTCAGATGCAAGCATTAACCTTTAACAGGAGCCCAAGGATGGTGTTACCACCCCGGGTAGAAGATTAGAAGTGGCACAGAGCTGAACATTCTAAATTCCCAGTACGGCCACAATACAGCAAGTCCCAAAAAAGGAGATATCAATGAATGAGACAAGCCGAGCGAGAACGCCAGTACTAGTAGAATCGAGCTGGAAACCCTCCTAAACCCATAGTGCCTACAGTGCCCGATGAGCTAGGAGAAACTAGGGCGATGCGTATTGCCACTGAGTACCCAAAGGAAAGAGTCGGACGAGAAAAATCACAGGAAGGATGTGGAGGAACATCGGACAAGATGAGTATGGAGTCCGATGGAGATCTGTCAGATTCAAGCACATCGCCAATTCAATTCGGGACTATTCCGGTAGGCCTGTCGTCTAACATGGTGTTTACATTACCTATGTCTTTCATGGCCAAGCCCGATCAGCCAACGGCCATGGAAGGAGATGTAGTGGAAGGCCTGACCAAAGACTCAGCTAGGATAGAAGATGTTTTTTGGAACAGAGGAGAGACCGTCAAACCTAAAGTGGTGGAAGCCACAAGCAAAAACATGGATGCCACTGATGATCAGACCGATCGGCCTAAGATCACTATCTTGAGGCCGAAAGGACATCAGACTGAGGAAGGATCAAAGACCGGACCAGTCAAAGTTGTGTTTGAAAAACCAACATACCAGATGTCCCAGCATCTGAAGCCCTTGTACGTGAAAGGACATATTGAGGGTGTCCCGATAAACAGAATCTTGGTTGATGGTGGGTCTACCATCAACATCATGCCTCAAATAATGTTGAGAATCCTTCAGAAGTCTGAGTCGGAGCTAATTCCGACCGAAATGAATGTCCAAAGCTTCACGGGGGCACCTTCAATAACCAAGGGTTTCCTACCCCTTGAACTGACTGTTGGCAGTAAAACGGTCATGACTGCTTTTTTCATTGTGGAAACCTCGGCGGCCTATAATGCATTGCTCGGCCGAGATTGGACACACCCAAATTACTGCATTCCCTCCACACTCCATCAGTTACTGATTTTCTGGAGAGGTGATGAGGTAGAAGTGGTTGGGGCAGATACGAAGCCATTTGTAGCCCGTGTGCAAATGACCGATGCAGTCATGTATAAAGATGACATTGGGCCAGTCAAGTTGCTGGGATGCAACAAAATGGAAAGACCGAATACAGCGACCTTCCTTAAAGGAAATTCGTCGGACATTAAAGCGTATTACCATAATCCCAGTCAGATAGAGGAATCAAGGCCGATTAAGATCATCGAACAGAAAGATGTCCATGGAGACTCCAGTAATTGAAGAACAGAAGCTGCTGGCCTTGAGGGCTAGCATGGCCAGATGGTGTGCATACTTGGCCGATAGAAGATTGGAAATCGGCCCTGCTGACGGAATGATTAATCTGGCCGATTGTATCTACGAAGAGGAAACGCCAAGGGAGGAAGAGATTCAAATAGACGAGTTGGAGATGGCTATGGCGAAGCTTGATGATTTAAAGGCCAATATCCAAGACCCTCTCTTAGAAGTCAACCTAGGCAAAGAAGGAGAACACAAACCTACTTATGTAAGTCAGATGCTGGATCTGCAGTATCAGGCTGAGTTAATTTCACTCCTACACAAGTACAAAGATTGTTTTGCCTGGGAATATGATGAAATGTCTGGTTTATCTAGAGAATTGGTGGAACACCGACTGCCAATCAAATGAGGGTTCAGGCCGTTCAAGCAGCTACCTCGGCGCATGTCACCAGAGGCAACACTGAAGGTGAAAGAAGAGATTGAGAGACTACTGGACACTAACTTCATTCGGATAGCCCGATATGTTGAATGGGTCTCGAATGTGGTCCCAGTGGTAAAGAAGAATGGGAAGCTAAGGGTCTGCAATGACTTCAGAAACTTAAACTTAGCTACCCCAAAAGATGAGTATCCCATGCCCATGGCCGATCAGTTAATCGATTCGATCTCCAAACATAAAATTTTGTCCTTTATGGACGGGCACTCGGGATATAACCAGATATACATCGCCGAAGAGGATGTCCCGAAGACTGCTTTTCGGTGCCCGGGGGCAATTGGAACCTTTGAGTGTGTCATGCCTTTCAGGCTGAAGAATGCTGGAGCCACCTATCAACGGGCAATGAATTCAATCTTCCATGATATGATCGGACAATTCATGGAGGTCTACATAGATGATGTGGTGGTGAAGTCAGGAGGTAACGCCGATCATTTGAGGGATTTGGAAAAAGCATTTGAAAGAATGCGGGCTCACAGACTAAAGATGAATCCTCTCAAATGTGCATTCGGTGTCACAGCAGGGAATTTCCTAGGATTCCTTGTACATCAAAGAGGGATAGAGATTGACAAAAATAAGGCTCGGGCTATCCAGGCAGCAAAGCCACCAGCTAATAAGAAAGAGCTTCAGAAATTGCTCGGACGGATCAATTTCCTAAGAAGATTCATATCCAATTGTGCAAGGAAGACCCAAGTTTGGACCTCATTGTTGAAGATCAAGACCGATGAAGACTTTAAATGAGAAGATAGCCATCAACAAACCTTTGAAAGAATCAAGCAATATTTGTCAACCCCTCCAGTATTAATGCCACCCAAGAAGGGTAGGTACTTGAAATTGTATATATCGGCCTCTGACTGCTCTATAGGAAGTATGTTAGCACAAGATAATGAGCAAGGCAACGAGCAGGCCTGTTGGCCCAAATATGGAAACCTTAGAGGGGGGTGAATAAGGTTTTAGTGGAAATTAAAACTTTTAGAATTTAATAACAAATTAAACAAAAACTCAAACGCAAATGTAAAGAGATAAGGTAAGAGATACAAGCAAACCAATTTTTCAAGTGGTTCGGCAATCGCACCCTGCGGCCTACTTCCACCCCTCAAGAACACCTCTTGAGGATTTCACTATCTCAATCTTCTTTTGGTGAAGATCAAACCCTTACAATCTCTCCACTTGAAGAACAACCTCTTCAATTGGACAAGGGTTACATCAACCCTCAATACAAACTTCTTTTGAATGGAATTTGTTACAAGAAAAGAAACTCTCTTAATAGAGTAGATAGATACAGATTTAGGCTCACAATGAATGCTCTCAAGATATACAATTTAAGACTAGAGCAATGGTATTTATGATCTCACCAAACTAGGGCTCAATAAATGAAGATGTTAAAAAATTTAGTTCAATTAGACTGATCAAGCGGTATTAATGAAGTTCAAATACATGTATTTATAGCTTCCCTAAGAAATTCAATCGTTGGAAGTGGTTGGGAGCATTAATTGCTTCATTAATGAAGTTAACTAACCGTTACTGTGTTCTTCGCAGTCGCTCAGTCGACTGGATTACACAGGACAATCAACTGAGGTTCAAAACTAATTAGAAATACAATTGGCTCAGTCAACTGCATCGGGAGGGCAGTCAAGTGGTTTGCAGTTTGATAACATGTATGTTCAACCTCGTCGACTGATCAGTCGACTAATGTCTCAGTCGACTGAATCGAAAGGGCAGTCGACTGCTTTTAGGCAATTCTAAAAGGTTTGTTGGGTTTAAAAGGTTAGTTCCTTTTTGAAATTAATTGAGCCCTCAAGAGTGATGTTCACATCGATACATTGTTTTACATAGAGTCCTAGATAATGATTGGAAACAAGATCTTCAACTTATAATTCTTCATCAAGCTTGAATCCTTTGTTTATAATCAAGTGGACATTCAGGAACTATGATTTTCTTTTTGCATACTTAAGCAATTTAAGATCATTAAAAAATGCAACTTGACAGTTTGTTTATCATCAAAATCATGGAATAAGACCTTGGGGCTAACAATCTCCCCCTTTTTGATGATGACAGACTACTAGTTGCCCATGAAAAAAAACTTGAAGGAAGTCAAGATTATTCTATACAAGAAAAAAAATTACAAACAAACATTAACTGATCATCAGTAAAGGCAAGCAACTATTCCAGAATAATCTTGCACACACACAAACATTAAACAATAACAAAACCCTTTTGACAATAACAAGCAACTAATCCCCCTTTTGACATCACTAAAAGCAGAAAAGGAGGCAAAGCTCCCCCTAAATTGATGCATGGTTGTTGGGGAAAAGGAAACACTAGATAATACATTATCATTATAAGAAATCAGAGTAGCCAAACCATATAAACAAGTAGTGATTGCAATGAGTTAACCAAATAGAGATTGCATAAATAGAGATTGCATTGAGTTAACCAAACCATATAAACAAGTCAAAATATCAAAAAAAAAAAAAGGGCTACAAATATGTTAGAATATCAAAAGGAATGTACGTCCAGAATTAGCCAAAAACTAATTTATGCATCTATCTATCCATGTGCCCCATCCAACATCCCAAGAAAGACACACTCAAATACCCAAGCGAGTCCGGATCACCCGAATCTCCTTACGAGCATCATCAAGAGAGGACTGGAGAGACGCGAGACGACGATCAAGAAGTGCCTGAGTAGCAGCAGTCGAGGTGCACAATGTGTCCAGAGAATCGCCTATCTCAAACACATCGGCCCGTAAGGACTCGATAGCTCGCTGATGTGTCTCGATAGCCTGCTGCTGAGAGGATGAGAAAGTGGCCTGCAGAGTCTCAAAAGCCTAAGAATGAGAGATAGAGAGAGAAAAAAAATGGTGACTAAGGAGGTCAAGAAGGAAGAGAGAGATAACCGAAGGAGATGAGGGGAGTGGTGAGGATGAGAGAGAGGATAGAGATGAAGAGGAAGAAGAAGAAGAAGAATCGCCTGAAGAAAGAAAAGGAGATGAACAAGAAAGAAAAAATGAACTGATATATATAGAAACCGAAGGTCCAGTCGACTGATACGCGGGGGCAGTCGACTGTATGTTAAATTAGGGCATGAAAATTTGGGGCTAATAGAGGTTCAGTCGACGCTTCAGTCGACTAACAAGGGCAGAACCCAAGAGAAGGCAAAAGCAGTCGACGCCACAGTCGACTGAGAAGGGCAGAACCAAAATACTGCAGAATGGGACACAGATTCAGTCGACGGGGACGGGAGTCCAGTCGACTGCTTCTGACAGAAAAGCACAGAAGAGAGAAAAAAATAGGCTAGGAGGCAAGGAGGGTGAATTTTAACTCAAATCACACATACGAGACAAGCCTAACTCCCTTCTTATAATGCTAAAGCGTTCTTCAAGAAGAGGTTTGGTGAAAATATCGGCCCATTAATGATCGGTGTCGATGAAAACAAGATCGACATCCCCTTTTTGAACATGATCGCGAATAAAATGATGACGGATCTCTATGTGTTTAGTCCTTGAGTGTTGGATGGGATTTTTGGATAGACATATGGCACTAGTATTATCACAATTTATTGGAATATGATCAAAATAAAGTCCAAAATCTTCTAATTGTTGTTTCATATAAAGCGCTTGAGTACAAAAACTCCCGGCGGCTATATATTCGGCTTCGGCCGTAGATAGAGCTACCGAATTTTGTTTCTTACTAGACCATGAAACAAGTGAGTGTCCTAAAAAATGACATGTACCACTCGTACTTTTGCGATCTAATTTACAACCAGCAAAATCTGCATCCGAAAAGCTTGTTAACTCAAAAGAAGTATTTTTAGGATACCAAAGACCTAAGTCTATAGTACCAAGAAGATAACGAAAGATACGTTTAACCGCAATAACATGTGATTCCTTAGGTGAAGCTTGAAATCTAGCACAAAGACATACACTAAACATGATATCCAGTCTACTTGCAGTGAGATACAATAAACTACCAATCATACCCCGATAAAGCTTACAATCTACAGGCTTGCCGGTTACATCTTTATCAAGTTTTAAAGTAGAACTCATAGGAGTTTGAAACACTTTACTACCTTCCAGTCCAAATCTTTTTAAAAGATCTTTAATATACTTGGATTGATTTATGAAGATGTCATCCTTAAGTTGTTTTATTTGAAGTCCAAGAAAGAAGTTAAGCTCCCCCATCAAACTCATTTCAAATTCATTTTGCATACATGATGCAAATTCTTCACACATTTTTTTATTTGTGGCCCCAAAAATAATATCATCCATGTAAATTTGAACAAGCAAAATATCTTCATTTGAGGTTTTAACGAAAAGAGTAGTATCAATATTTCCTCGTCTAAAACCAAGATCAATAAGATATTTACTTAATCTATCAAACCAAGCACGTGGAGCTTGTTTTAAACCATACAAAGCTTTTGTTAGTCTAAAGACATGATCAGGAAAATGTGGATTTTCAAAACCTAGGAGTTGTTTAACATAGACTTCCTCGGATCTAAAACCATTTAAGAAGGCACTTTTCACATCCATTTGAAAAAGTTGAAAATTTTTATGGCAAGCAAAGGCAAGAAGCATCCTAATGGCTTCAAGTCTTGCTACGGGAGCATAGGTCTCCTCGTAGTCTATACCTTCTTCTTGATTGTAGCCTTGGGCAACTAATCTAGCCTTGTTTCTCACAACAATGCCGGATTCATCCTTTTTATTTCAAAAAACCCATTTTGTTGCAATTATGGTACGATCATTAGGTCTAGGAACAAGAGTCCAAACTTCATTTCTCTCAAATTGATTAAGCTCTTCTTGCATAGCCAAGATCCAATATTCATCGTTCTCGGCTTCATCAATATTCTTAGGTTCAATTTGAGATAGAAATGCTAAGTTATTACAAATATTTTTGAGAGATGATCTAGTAGCCACACCTTGACTAGGATCTCCTAGGATTTGATCAATAGGATGATTAGGCACTTTTTTCCATTCAAGGGGAAGATCACTTCTTGCTTCCACTCTAGGTGGTTCAATGGAAAGAGGTGCTTCTTCCTTAGAGTTTTCAAGAGGTAGAGAGTTTGAAGCAATGTTTTCAACATCCTTTGAACCATCAATTTCATCATCCAAGTTTTTCTTAAAAGGATTTGCTTCATAAAAAATGACGTGCATTGATTCTTCTACAACCAATGTCCTTTTATTAAAAACTCTATAGGCTTTGTTAATTTGAGAATATCCAAGAAAAATGCCTTCATCCAATTTCGCATCAAATTTTCCTAGGTTATCCTTAGTATTCAAGATAAAGCATTTACATCCAAAAACTTTGAAATAACTTATGTTGGGCTTTCTTCCTTTCCAAAGCTCATATGGGGTCTTATTGAGCTTATTTCTAATGACCACACGATTAATGACATAACATGAAGTGCTAGTGGCCTCGGCCCAAAAGTAATTTGGTAAAGAAAATTTGTTTAACATGGTTCTTGCCATTTCTTGAAGAGATCTATTTTTCCTCTCAACAACCCCATTTTGTTGAGGAGTTCTCAGTGCCGAAAAATTGTGACAAAAACCATTTTCTTCACAAAAAGAAGTAATATCATTATTATCAAATTCTCGGCCTCTATTACTTCTTATGTTGTTAATCATGTACCCTTTTTCATTTTGAACACGTTTACAAAAGTTAACAAAGATAGAAAAAGCTTCATCCTTATGTGCTAGAAAGAACACCCAAGTGAATCTAGAAAAATCATCAACAATGACAAAGGCATAGATTTTGCCACTCATGCTAGCAACTCTATTTGGACCAAATAAATCCATATGAAGTAATTCAAGAGATCTACAAGTGGAAATATCCTTTTTTTCTTTTTAAAAGAGGTTTTGATTTTCTTTCCAAGTTGACAAGCATCACAAACTTTATCTTTAACAAATTTTGTTTTTGGCAAACCTTTAACCAATTCATTTTTAGATAAATTTGAAAGTAAATCAATACTAGCATGACCTAGTCTTCTATGCCAAAGCCAACTTATTTCATTTATGGCGACAAGACACTTAACGTCTTGAGAAGAGATATCATCAAAATCAATTGTATACACATTTTCTTCTCTATAGGCAATGAATAATATTTTATCACTACAAGCATACTTAATCATGCAATAGTTTGATTCAAGCACCACTTGAAAGCCTTTATCACATAATTGACTAATGCTTTGCAAATTATGTTTAAGTCCTTCTACTAAAAGCACATTTTCAATAGTTAGAGAAGAATTCTTACCAACATTACCTATACCGATGATTTTTCCTTTAGAGTTATCTCCGAAGGTAACATTTCCTCCATCCTTTGAAGAGAAAGATGTGAAATTTGATTTGTCTCCCATCATATGTCTTGAGCAACCGCTATCCAAGAACCATTTATCCTTGCTAGAGGATTTGAGACAAACCTCACTCAAGTGAGCCATTAGACAAATATTTGCCACTTCTTCCTCACTTGAGTCATCATTTGATGAGTCGCTATCGGAATCATCCCAAGTAGCCTTCATTGCCCTTTTCTTGGTTTTCTTAAAGTTTTTCTTCAACAACAGACAATCGGCCTTGCATGACCCGGCTTCTTGCATTTGAAACATATAATTGGCTCATTTTTGGGTTCAATCACCTTAGGAGTTCTCCTAGTGAAGTTCTTGTCCTTCTTCAAGAATCTTTTTAACTTTCTCGTGATCATTTCCATCTCATCATCTTCATTGCTATCACTATCCTCTTCATTGTCGTGAGATATTTTGAGAGCTATGTTCTTCTTTTTGTCTTCCTTATCAAAAACTGCCAATTCCATTTCGTGGGTAACGAGAGAGCCCAAGAGTTGCTCCAATGAGAGTGTTGAGAGTTCCTTGGCTTCTCGGATTGCCGTCACTTTAGGTTGCCAATGCTTTGGAAGAGACCTAAGCAATTTCTCAATCATCTCTTCATTAGTATATGTTTTACCAAGACTTTTCAAGCTATTGATAATTATAGTGAAACGAGTAAACATTTCACTTATGGTTTCATTTGATGACATTTTAAACATTTCATATGATTGAACAAGAAGATTTATTTTTGATTTCTTCACTTGATTAGTACCTTCATGAGAAACATCAAGTTTATCCCAAATTTCCTTTGCGGACTCGCAAGAAGAAATTCTATTATACTCATTAGGGTCTAATCCACAATATAAAATGTTCATAGCATTTGCGTTCATCTTAATAAGTCTTTTATCAATATTGTTGTATTCCTCAATAGTTTTCTCAATTTCAACATTGTCTACAATCTTGGTGGGAATGTGAGGTCCATTCACAACAAGTTGCCAAAGATCAAAATCTTGAGCAATCATATAGATTCTCATACGATTTTTCCAATAAGCATAGTTGGAACCATTAAAACAAGGAGGTCTATTTGAAGATTGTCGCTCACTATAGATGATAGTGGTTTTAGTGGTTTCCATTTGATCGTTAACTCAAATATGTGGAAATATTTAAGCCGAAACTTTGATACCAATTGTTGGCCCAAATATGGAAACCTTAGAGGGGGGTGAATAAGGTTTTAGTAGAAATTAAAACTTTTAGAATTTAATAACAAATTCAACAAAAACTCAAACGCAAATGTAAAGAGATAAGGAAAGAGATACAAGCAAACCAATTTTTCAAGTGGTTCGGCAATCGCACCCCGCGGCCTACTTCCACCCCACAAGAACACCTCTTGAGGATTCTACTATCTCAATCTTCTTTTTGTGAAGATCAAACCCTTACAATCTCTCCACTTGAAGAACAACCTCTTCACTTGGACAAGGGTTACATCAACCCTCAATACAAACTTCTTTTGAATGGAATTTGTTACAAGAAAATAAACTCTCTCACTAGAGTAGATTGATACCGATTTAGGCTCACAATGAATGCTCTCAAGATATACAATTTAAGACTAGAGCAATGGTATTTATGATCTCACCAAACTAGGGCTCAATAAATGAAGATGTTAAAAAATTCAGTTCAATTAGATTGATCAAGCGGTATTAATGAAGTTCAAATACATGTATTTATAGCTTCCCTAAGAAATTCAACCGTTGGAAGTGGTTGGGAGCATTAAATGCTTCATTAATGAATTAACTAGCCGTTATTGTGTTCTTCGCAGTCGCTCAATCAAATGGATTACACAGGACAGTCAACTGAGGTTCAAAACTAATTAGAAATACAATTGGCTCAGTCGACTGCATCGGGAGGGCAGTCGACTGGTTTGCAGTTTGATAACATGTCTGTTTAACCTCGTCGACTGATCAGTCGACTGAATCGAAAGGGCAGTCGACTGCTTTTAGGCAATTCTAAAAGGTTTGTTGGGTTTAAAAGGTTAGTTCCTTTTTGAAATTAATTGAGCCCTCAAGAGTGATGTTCACATAGATACATTGCTTTACATAGAGTCCTAGATAATGATTGGAAACAAGATCTTCAACTTATAATTCTTCATCAAGCTTGAATCCTTTGTTTATAATCAAGTGGACATTCAGGAACTATGATTTTCTTTCTGCATACTTAAGCAATTTAAGATCATTAGAAAATGCAACTTGAAAGTTTGTTAATCATCAAAATCATGGAATAAGACCTTGGGGCTAACAAGGCCATTTATTATTTAAGTAGAATTTTGACTCCAATCGAGCAGCGCTATGCGCTGATTGCGAAGTTATGCTTGGCGTTGTATTTTTCCTCACAAAAGTTAAGAACATATATGCTGCCCGTTTCCACTTACATAATATGTCAAACTGATGTGATAAAATATATGTTGTCAAGACCGATCATGAGAAGCCAAATTGGAAAATGGACCCTGCCCTTGATAGAATTTGCCATCCAATACCAATCGCAGCAATTGGTCAAAGGCCAGGCCACAGCCAATTTCTTGGCCGATCACCCAGATCCTACTGATTTGGGAGAACTGCCTACAACACCCAAAGTCCTGAGCACGTCCTTAGTCCCATGGACGTTAATCATTGACGGCTCCAAAAATGCAACGGGTGCTGGGGCAGGTGTAGTTATTGTGTCGCCCAAGTACAAGAAGACAAAATTGTCATTTCGGCTCAATTTCAAATGCACTAATAATCAGGCCGAATACGAAGCGCGTACATCGGACTAGAGATACTCCTTGAAATGGGGGCATCGTCCGTGCACATAAAGGGAGACTCAGGGATGGTGATCGGACAGATAGCTGGAGAATTTTAGATAAGAAGTTGGGAGCTCTGCCCGTTCCACGCTGTGGCCACTCAACTTATGGAGGCGTTTGATGACATTAGCGTGAGTTATATTCCAAGAACCACAAATACCAAGGCCGATAAGCTGGTAAAAACCGGATCAGCCTCATCTGCTCAGAAGAACTTAGAAGACCGACTCATCACTGTTCATGTCCAATCATTACCATCCGTTGCAAAGAGATGTTGGTATGCTACCACCAATTCGGTCCTGATGGAGGATGACGATTGGAGAATCCCCATTATTGAATACCTGAATCACCCAAATGTCAGGGTGGACCGAAGAGTTAGATTATTTGCTGTCCGATTCGTGGTGGTCGATGGAGAATTATTCAAGAAACCAATCGGTGATGACATGATCTTGAGGTGTTTAGGAAAGAAACAGGCCATGCAGGTTATGGCCGAGGTACATGAAGGGATCTGTGGAGCACATCAGGCCGGCACAAAGATGAAGTGGTTGCTGAGAAGGTATAACTATTATTGGTTCGGTATGTTGAAAGATTGTATCAGTTATGCTAAGGGATGTCAAGCTTGCCAGAAGCATGGTCCGATCCAGCATGTGCCAGCTAAAGAGCTGCAACCCATAATCAAACCATGGTCGTTTAGAGGATGGGTGATGGATTTAATTGGTAAAGTCTTACCGCCATCATCGGGCAAACATTGTTTCATCATAGTGGCTACGGACTACTACACTAAGTGGGCTGAAGCCATACCTTGTAGAACAGTGACTCAGGCCACTGTAATAAAATTCATTGAAGAACATATTATCCATAGGTTCGGCCTTCTAGAAACAATTACGGCCAACCAAGGATCTGTGTTCACAGGGACGAAAATATCGGCCTTTGCTGAAAGTAGGGGGATCAAAATTCTCAATTCTACGCCCTATTATGCACAGGCCAACGGTCAGGCCGAGTCCACGAACAAGATCCTCAAGGGGATTATTGAGAAGATGATTGTTGAAAATCCTAGGGAATGGGACAAGCTCTTGTCCGAAGCTTTATGGGCCTATCGGACATCTAAAAGGTCAAGTACTAGGGTCACACCGTTCATGCTGACCTATGGGCATGACGCTATGTTACCTATGGAAGTTACAGTCCGATCGGCCAGAAGAGCTTTACAAAATCAGCTAGAGCCTGTTGCGTACACAGAGGAAATGATAGCTGAGTTAGAGGGGCTCGATGAAATGAGGCTAGCGGCCTTAGATTCATTAAAAGTGCAAAAGCAACGGGCAGTCCGAGCTTATAACAAAAGGGTGAAAGAAAAGTCTTTTTGCACAGAGGATTTGGTATGGAAGGCCGTGCTACCTATTGGTGATAAGGATAACTGTTACGGTAAGTGGTCGGTCAATTAGGAAGGCCCGTTCATCGTCTATCAAGTCAAGAGAGGTGGTGCATACAGGCTACGTGATCTAGATGGAACGGTTCATGTCCGATTAATCAATGGTCAGTAATTAAAGTCCTATTATCCTACGTTGTGGGAGACCATTGATGTCACACCCCAACCCGCCCCTCTGGATTAGGACACGTGTAACAATACCACAAGCGATCATTTATACTAATTAGCAAAGAAAACAAGTGAATTACTAAGAAACATGTGCTTGAAACGACATACAAGAACCTTACTGTGACAAAACAGCCCCCAAGGGTAAAATCGTTATCAATAAAGTATTGCAAATTTTACACCAAAAGATAGGTCTTTGAGTCCTGGTTCCAACGCAAAAAACGGCGCGCAAATCCGAATTTTATCGAGAGAGTTATGCCCGTTTCCGTAAAAGCCGACGAGCTGAAAACAGAAAATCGGATCGATCCGCCCCAAAACCGGATCGATCCGGATTTAGCAGAAAGTCATTTTCTGCACCTCTGGATGCCCCGGATCGATCTGCTCAAGACCCGGATCGATCCGAATTCTACAGAAGTGAAATTCCTGCTGCTAAAGTCCTGTTTTATCAGTTCAAATATTTCCCAAGTTCCATTTTTCATTCCAAACATCCCAAAAACTTTTGGAAACATCTACCAAACACTCATAAACACGTTCATTACATATTTAAACTTTCACAAACACTTTAAACATAATCAAAACCTCAAACCAATGAAGAACTAGACACCAATTTCACAAAGTAGTAAAGTATAGAAATTCCTTTGCCAAGATAAGTTCAAAAGCCCCACAACAACTTGATTTAATCAAAACTCATCCAAACATTAGTTGAGGGTTCACAATTCACTTCTAAAATGATTGCAAGTTCATTTAATCAACAAAATCCATAAAAACCATTTGAAAGAACAACCTTCCATTCTTTTATCAATGCTTAACTTAACATGAGACCAAAGTCTCAAACACAATCTCATTTCTTAAAACATGAGTTCAAGAGTTCAACAACTCCACTCAAGGAAAGAACACCCAACATATTAACAAGTTTCCAACCACATTCTAAAGAATTAAGAAAGTGATGTTTAACATTTTACAACTACAAAAGAAGTTTGTAACTCAAAACAACTTGTTTTTCAATAAAACCATTTACAACAACAATATTACAAACAAGAGCCTCAACTCCACCACTAACATAATTACAAGGCTATGAACAGATAAACAACATAACTCCTTCCCCGGATTCCCGATCACTTCCTTTCCTCGTCACGATCCGTACCTGCGGTGGTTATTCAATAACCACACAGAAAACAATTTTGGTTTTTAAGCTTACGCTTAGTGAATACTTTAACCATGCCATGGAGTATGAAATGTGCATATGCAATGTTAAGTAACACAACAATAATAGTAGTCGCCGGTATGTCAAGTTCTTAATCACCATCGCATCGGACCCAATATTCCGGGCCTTTTCTCACTTCAACGTCGCATATAGTGAAACACACACTCTCACGTGACCGTAGTCAAATCGTTGTGGTCGACACCACCGTCCCCTTTTTCTTGAGGAAAAACATCGTCCCGTTACTACGGGCTAAATAATGGTGATTAACACTTAACATCCATTGACCCAATTAAGCACATAAGCATATCAAACATATCACATAACAATTTCTACCAAATTTGATATGTTAGACTCCAATTAACACATGCTTTAACTACAACTTCAAGAACTAAGCATTTTAATCATACGCAATATTACATAAGCACTATTTAACACCCAAGTTAGGATTAGAGTACTCACCTCACAAATTGCTCCAATTTAAAGCCTAGAACCCCAAATTCCTTGCTAATTTTAGCTCTAATTAACTCCAATGATATTCCTACATATCAATTTCACATATATATATCGGCACGTCAAAGATGGTCGTGGAAAACGTCAACGAAACTGAAAATGAATTGTATAGAGACGATCCTCTCACCTCCACGAGTCCGAATACGGTCTCGGTTCACGAAACAGTGTACCGACGGCGACGAAACGGCAAAGAAACGGCGTAGTCGGCGGAAACGGTGGAGCTTCTCTCTAATGGCCGAAATTTCATTCACTGAACTTATGTTTTGCTTGTCTTGATTGTATTGTAGGAGAAGGTGAGTCACCATAGAGGTGTCACCCTCTAAGGCTTCCTAGCCAATTTTGTTTGATTTCCATTTACCTCCCCAATATTTTCTTAAGCTTTATTATGAAATCCCCTAAACAATTATATTAACTACCCAATATCTAAGTGGGTATTTGTCTATGTCACGCGTGGGTCCCAAACGTGGTCCAACATATTTTGTAAAGTTGCTAATTAACCTACTAGTTATGATTCCGGTTCCAATTCACTCTCACACGGGTACCCAAATTGGCACAATAAAAGTTTGCAACTAAACAATAAAATATTAAAGCGATTAAACAAATACTCATTTAATCATATAAATGCAACTAAATGCAATTTAATTAATCCGGACCTCCCGTGGATCCAACTTCATATATGTTCAACTGTGCCTTTTATCAAGCACTTAACACGCCGAGGTAATCGGAACTTACCCAAATTATCATACGCTATTAATTATACTAATTAATTCATATAATGCAGATATTATATTATTTCTCCGGGTACGGGTATTACATTTCTCCCTCCCTTTTGAAAGTTTGTCCTCAAACTTTTCTTACCTTAAAAGTCGAATAAGTGAGGATACTTTTCTCGGATCTCGTCTTCACGTTCCCAAGTCGCCTCCTCTACTGAGTGATTACGCCATAACACCATAACCAGAGGAAAAACTTTGGTTCTCAGTACCTGATCTTTTCTGACTAGGATTCGAACTGGATGTTCAACATAAGTCAAGTCTTCTTGGTCTGTCCATCGGTCTGAGGATGAAAAGCAGTACTCGTCTTGAGCGAAGTTCCCATAGCCTTCTGCAGACTTTCCCAAAATCCTGAGGTAAAACGTGCATCGCGGTCAGATACAATCGACACAGGCGCACCGTGCAGTCGCACCACTTGCTGTAGATACATTCGACTCATCCTTTCTACTGGGTAAGTCATATTGTATGTGATGAAGTGTGCAGACTTCGTCAGACGATCCACAATTACCCAAATCGCGTCATGATTCTGTTGTGACTGGGGTAATCCAACAACAAAATCCATAGTTATGTGTTCCCACTTCCATCCTGGAACAGGCAGGGGTTGTAACAATCCCGAGGGTCTCTGATGTTCGGCCTTCACTTGTTGACAAGTCAAACATTTAGACACAAACTCGGCTACTTCTCGTTTCATCCCTACCCACCAGAAGTTTCTCTTCAAATCTTTATACATCTTTATTCCTCCTGGGTGTACTGTCAGTCTCGATTTATGTGCTTCTTCAAGAATATCTTTTCTCAATTTCCCAGAATCTGGCACACACAATCTGTCTCGACATCGGTATCCTCCATCGGTCCCAACCTTCCATTCTGTAGGGTCCTTTTCCGACATCTTGGCGAACCATACTTGAAACTTCTCGTCCTTCTTTTGGGCCTCGATGATTCGACTCACAAATGTTGGTTGTACCGTAAGGCATCCAAAGTGTTGCCCGACACTTCCCTCAGAAATCTGCATATCAAATTCTGCGATTGTCTCTAAAGCTTTCCATTCCCTTATCATCAATGAAGCAATCATTCCTTGAGGTTTCCGACTTAGGGCGTCAGCAACTACGTTAGACTTACCAGGGTGGTACTCTAATGTAAAGTCGTAGTCCTTAATTAGCTCCATCCACCAACGTTGCCTCATGTTCAGCTCTTTCTGAGTAAACAAATACTTGAGGCTCTTGTGGTCTGAGAACAAATCAAACTTCTCCCCATAGAGGTAGTGTCTCCAGATCTTGAGCGCAAACACAACTGCTGCCAGTTCTAAATCATGAGTTGGGTAATTCAATTCATTCGGCTTCAACTGTCGTGAACCATAGGCTATGACCTTTCCGTCTTGCATAAGGACACATCCCAATCCTTGATACGAGGCGTCACTAAAAATAGTGAACTTCTCACCATCCTTTGGTATCGCAAGCGCTGGCGCTGTCGTCAATCTCTCTTTCAATTCCAGAAAAGCACGTTCATGCTTATCAGTCCATTCAAACTTCAAATCTTTCTTAGTCAAACCAGTTAACTTCTGACTTCTGTAGCATTAGTTGGCCGAGTCCAATTTGCCACTGCATCAGTCTTTGAGGAGTCAACTGCGATTCCTTGTTATGAGATCACATGCCCGAGGAACTTAACTTCCTGAAGCCAGAACTCACACTTGCTGAATTTAGCATATAGGCGGTGATCCTTGAGAGTCTGCAACGCGATCCGTAGATGTTGCTCATGCTCTTCCTCTGACTTGGAATAGATCAAAATATCATCAATAAAGATAATAATGAATTGATCCAAATAGGGCTTGAATACTCTGTTCATCAAGTCCATAAACACAGCCGGAGCATTCGTCATCCCAAACGGCATCACTAAGAACTCATAGTGTCCATACCTCATCCTGAAAGCAGTTTTAGGTATGTCTTCCTTCTGCACCCTCAACTGGTGATACCCTGACCGTAGATCAATCTTAGAAAAGGTCGTGGCTCCTTGCAACTGATCAAATAGATCGTCTATCCGAGGTAAAGGATACTTGTTCTTGATAGTAACCTTATTCAGTTCTCAGTAGTCAATACACAATCGCATGGTTCCATCCTTCTTCTTCACAAACAACACTGGTGCTCCCCAGGGTGAAGTACTTGGACGAACAAAACCCAACTTCTCAAGTTCTTGAACTTGTTCCTTCAGCTCCAACAACTCTGTAGGGGCCATCCTGTACGGAACCTTGGTTATAGGTCGAGGACCTGGTACCAATTCCACACAGAATTCTATGTCCCTTTCCGGCGGTAATCCTGAAATATCTCGAAATACTTTCTCGAACTCTTTGATCACCGGTATTAATGATACTGTCACCTCTGCACTGACAATCTCAATGTTTGCTAGGCATCTAGTGAGGAACATATCACCCGAAGGGTTACATTGGAAATCAAAGAGTCGATTCCCATTGTCCGCAAATGTGATCCTCTTCCTTGTACAATCCAACTTTGCATCATTCTTCTCGAGCCAATCCATTCCCAGGATTATATCGAACTCCTTCATCGACAGAACCACCAAACTCGCCAAAAGTTCACGGTCTCCTAACCATAGAGGACAGTCCTTACATACATGTAATAACTTGACGGTGGTCCCTAAGGGTGAGACAGCACTCAGAGCTTCATCTAAATGTTGCGGTACTATACCCAACTTTCGAACAGTCTTAACAGATATAAAAGAATGTGTAGCACCCGTGTCGAATAAAACTTTAACATGAGAGTTAAACAAGGTTAGAGTATCTTCCACTGTCTGTTGCTCGGGCAGTCCCTCCTCATAAGCACCTCCTTCATACCCTGTTTCTTCATAACCAGCAGCCTCAGGGATAACAGCATTCAGACGGGCCTGTCCTTGTTGACCGTAATTGCCTCTCCTAGGAGCCTTGCATTCCGGACTTATGTGACCTGGCATGCCACAATTATAGCACATAACTTCTGGACGATCAGCACGCCTAGGTGCTCTGCAATCTTTAGCTCGGTGACCAGGAACTCCACAATTGAAGCAGTTATTGTTTTTGGCCCCTTCTATTGCTAGAGGCTGATATTGCTGTATTGCTTGTGTCTGTTGAGGTTTCTTCCCTCCATCCCAGGTCCTTTTCTGTCCTTGAGGGTACCGTGGTTTCTGTCCTGAATAACCCTTCTGTGGAGGTCGATTTCCAAACGGCTTCGAATTCTGACAACCATCATTCTCTAACCCCGTAGCCAATCTCACCAGAGTTTCAAATGACTGGCCCAAATGCCCCATAGTCAGATGTCGGAGAGACAAGTTGAGACCCCGGTGATACTTCTTGATTTTCTTCTGGGGTGTGTCCACCATATGTGGAGCAAAGCGAGACAGACGCTCAAATCGAGTAGTGTACTCTCGGACAGTCAGATTCCCTTGAGTCAACTCCATAAACTCTTTCTCTCTCTTGTCCTTCTCTTCTTCAGGAAAATACTTTTTAAGAAATCTTTCCTTAAACACCACCCACGGCAATTGTTCGAAAATTGAACTTGAAATATCAAGTTTTTTGTAAACTTTGGCTCCAATTTAAGGTGGGTCCCACACGTCTTTAGGGGTGGGACCACATTGGAATACGTTCTCCTCCGTGAGGAGATGAACGTCGTATATTTACATGTTCAAATCCAATAAGGGATGAATGAGAAATTGTCATCCAAAGTGGCCCATGTGAAACATTGGTGAAGGAGGAAAAATGTGGGAAACTTTGGTTGTCCCACATAGGAAAAACACTAAAGAGCTTAAGGGTATATTTAAGAGGGAAGCCAACTAAGGGGCATGCCCCTTTGGGGTACCCACTTTTGTTAAGGGGGAAGGACCTAGGCACTTGTGGGAATTATCCCACGCGCGCGCGCACACACACACACACGCGCGCCGCCGCCGACCGACCGACTGGGATGGGCTTGGGCGCGGGTCCGTGGTCCTGGGCTTGTAGACTATTCTTTTTGGAGAAAATTTATTTGAATTTTCCTCCAGTTTTTTTTTTTTAACAGTCATGTCCCTCCAGTGATAAGGCTCCGTTTGGTTGTGCTGTTTCGTACAGTCACCACTCCAACAGATGCTCTGTTTGGATGTGTTGATTCGTAAAGTCACCACTCCAACAGACGCAATGCTCTGTTTGGACGTGTTGATTCTAACAGTCACTATAATTGTTTATATATACTCCTCTGATTACATTTTCAAAGCACGAAATAAATCTCTCTCTCTCACTGCATATCATTTCATAGTGTTCGAGTATTATACAGTATAGTGTTCGCTGTGTTCTGAAGATTGAAGTGCAGCTTCTTCAGAATTGGAAATCCGTTCTATCTTGGGAGACGATTGTTCATTCACCTTGTGCACCGAGAGGGAGCAAATTCGTCTTAAGGAAACAGTTTACTGGGCTCGGATTCTTTCTCAAATTATTATTGCTTTATTCTGTGACTGTGAGTTTAATTCTGTTTTTCGTTTGCAATTATTGTTTCCTTATATTACTTGTGTATACAGATTACCATATAGTAATAACAATCTTAAGATGAATTTTATGTTTTTTTTATTTTGGTAATCTGGACAAAACTGAAATAGTAATACTGTTTCTGTTTTTTTTTATAAAACTGTTATATAATCTATTTTGTTTAAACTGTTAGTGTTTATTAAAACTGGTATATGTTTACTGTTTATTTAATCTGCTGTGTTATTAAAACTGCTTTTTATTAATCTGTCTATAAAATTGTTTTATAAATTATAAACTGTTTAATAGAACTATCTTATAAATTGAAAACTGTTTTCAGTTTCCTAATTAGTTATTAAATCAGTGTTCATTACTTTTGTGATAATAAAGAAACAAATCTTGTTAAAATTTTCAGAATGGCAACTACTTCATCTATTCCTGTTCCTACCGTGAATCTGTCTCATGGGGAAAAACCGGAAAAGTTCAATGGAACCGATTTCAAACGTTGGCAACAAAAGATGCTCTTTTATTTAACCACATTGCATTTGGCTAAGTTTCTTCGCGAGGATCCTCTGGAACTCGTAGAAGGAGGAACCAATAGTGCCACTGTTGATTCATGGAAAAATTCTGATTTCTTATGTAGAAATTATATTTTAAATGGATTAGACAATACTCTTTACAATGTATATTGTAAAATGGAATCAGCAAAAGCACTATGGGACTCTTTAGACAAGAAATATAAAACTGAGGATGCCGGCATGAAGAAATTCATAGTTGGTAAATTTCTTGACTATAAGATGATAGATGCAAAATCTGTTATTAGCCAAATTCAAGATCTTCAAGTACTCCTACATGATATTCATGCTGAAGGGATGTCTCTAAGTGATTCTTTTCAAGTGGCTGCAATTATTGAAAAATTACCGCCTACTTGGAAAGACTTCAAGAATTATCTCAAGCACAAACGCAAAGAGATGAATCTTGAAGAGTTAATTGTGAGACTAAGAATTGAAGAAGATAATCGTGGTTCTGAAAAGAAGAATGTAAGTTCCTCTCTTGGAGCAAAAAGGCCAATGTTGTGGAACATGGTCAAAAGAAAAGGAAGCATGATGGCGGAGGTCCAAGTCAAGGAACTCATGGTCCTAAGAAGTTTAAAGGCAAGTGCTATAACTGTGGCAAAAATGGACATCGTGCAAAGGACTGTCGTAAGCCAAAGAAGCCAAGTCAACAAGCTAATGTGGCCGAGGTGGAGACACTTTCCAACAATGTTTCCGATATCAACCTCTCCGCGGTTGTTTCTGAATGCAATCTAGTTGGTAATACCAAAGAATGGTGGGTGGATACTGGGGCTACGCGCCATATTTGTTCAAACAAATGGATGTTCTCTACTTACAAGCCTGTGACTCACGAAGAACAACTCTATATGGGTAATGCTTCAAGCTCTAAGGTGGAAGGACATGGGAAAGTGATTCTGAAAATGACCTCGGGCAAAGAACTAACTCTCAATGATGTGCTTCATGTGCCCGATATTCGCAAGAATTTGGTCTCGGGGTCATTGCTTAGCAAGAATGGCTTTAAATTAGTGTTTGTGTCTGATAAGTTTGTACTCACTAAGAATGAGATGTATGTAGGAAAGGGCTACCTTAGTGATGGGCTCTTTAAGATGAATGTAATGACTGTTGTACCTAATGCTATTAATAATAATAATGCTTCTTCTTACTTGCTTGAGTCTTCTAATATTTGGCATGCTAGATTAGGCCATGTTAATTATGATACTTTGCGTAGATTAATTAATCTAGATTTTTTGCCAAAATTTGATATTGATAATAAGAATAAATGTGAGATATGTGTTGAATCTAAAATGACAAGACCTCCTTTTAAATCTGTTGATCGTGATACTGAACCTTTAGATTTAATACATAGTGACATTTGTGATTTAAAGTTTGTACAAACTAGAGGGGGTAAAAAGTATTTTATAACTTTTGTGGATGATTGCACTAGATATAGTTATGTGTATTTGTTAAGAAGCAAAGATGAAGCAATAGAAATGTTTAAACATTATAAAAATGAAGTTGAGAATCAACTTAGCAAAAAGATTAAGGCAATAAGAAGCGATAGAGGTGGTGAATATGAATCACCATTTGAGGAGTTCTGTGGAGAACATGGAATCATTCATCAAACTACTGCTCCTTATTCACCTCAATCTAATGGTATTGCTGAACGCAAAAACCGAACATTGAAAGAAATGATGAATGCTATGTTGTTAAGTTCTGGACTACCCCAGAATTTGTGGGGGGAGGCGATACTCTCCGCAAATTATATTCTCAATAAAGTGCTTCACAAGAAAACCCGAAAAACACCTTATAAATTATGGAAAGGTCACAGACCATGTTACAAATTCTTAAAAGTGTGGGGGTGCTTAGCAAAAGTGGCGGTCCCTAAACCTAAAAGGGTGAAAATAGGACCCAAAACCATTGACTGTGTATTCATTGGTTATGCCAATAACAGTAGTGCATATCGCTTTTTGGTACACAAATCTGACATTCCCGATATTCATGTTAATACATTTATAGAATCAAGGGATGCCACATTCTTTGAGGATATATTTCCTTATAAGAATGCTCCAGAGTCAAGAGTGTCCAAAAGACCTCTAGATAGTACGAATGATACTCCAATAGATCAAGACCCTACGGACTTGGAACCTAGACGGAGTAAGAGGGCAAGAGTGGCAACGTCTTTTGGCCCTGATTTTATAACAAATCTGGTAGAAGATGAACCTCGAACGTTCAAGGAAGCAATGTCCTCTCCAGAAGCTTCATATTGGAAAGAAGCTATCAATAGTGAAATTGAGTCTATTTTGCAAAACCATACTTGGGAATTGGTGGATCTTCCATCTGGCTCAAAACCTCTGGGTTATAAATGGATCTTCAAAAGGAAGATGAAAGCAGATGGATCAATAGACAAGTATAAAGCTAGACTTGTAGTCAAGGGCTATAGGCAAAAGGAAGGACTAGATTATTTCGATACTTATTCTCCCGTTACAAGAATAACGTCTATTCGGATGCTCATTGCTATAGCATCACTGAATAATCTTGAAATCCACCAAATGGATGTAAAGACAGCATTCTTGAACGGCGAATTAGAAGAAGAAATATATATGGAACAACCCGAAGGGTTTGTAGCTCCTGGACAAGAGAATAAAGTATGCAAGCTTGTTAAGTCCTTGTACGGGCTAAAACAAGCACCGAAACAATGGCATGAGAAATTTGATAGTGCAATATTATCAAATGGATTTAAAATCAATGAGTGTGACAAATGTGTGTACGTGAAGAACACTCCCAAAGGATATGTCATTGTATGTCTCTACGTTGATGACATGCTTATTATAGGTAGCAATTCCAAGATGATAAGAATTACAAAACAATTCTTATCTAATAGGTTTGATATGAAAGACATGGGTGTCGCAGATGTTATATTAGGAATTAAAATTTCTAAAACATCTGAAGGACTAATATTGTCTCAATCTCATTACATTGACAAAGTACTTGAAAAATTTAAGAAGTATGAGATCAAACCTAAGAAGACACCAATCGATGTGAGTCTTCATTTAGCAAAGAATAAAGGAATAAGCATTTCTCAACTAGAATATTCACGTATCATAGGCAGTCTAATGTACATTATGAACTGCACTCGACCAGACATAGCATACTCAGTGAGTAAATTAAGTCGATTTACAAGTAATTCCGGAGAAACTCACTGGAAGGCTATACTAAGAGTTTTGGGATATTTAAAGTATACTCAAAACTATGGATTGCACTTTACCAGATATCCACACGTACTCGAAGGTTACTGTGACGCAAATTGGATATCTGATTCTAAAGACTCAAAGTCCACAAGTGGATATGTCTTTACAATTGGAGGTGCAGCCGTATCTTGGAAATCCTCAAAACAAACATGTATTGCAAGATCTACAATGGAATCCGAATTCATTGCCTTAGATAAAGCTGGGGAAGAGGCCGAATGGCTTCGTAACTTCCTAGAGGATATTCCAAATTGGTCACGACCTGTGCCTGCTATATGTATACATTGTGATAGCCAATCTGCGATTGGTAGAGCACAGAGTCACATGTATAACGGTAAGTCTCGTCATATTCGTCGACGACATAATACCGTTCGACAGTTGCTCTCAAATGGGATCATATCCATTGACTATGTAAAGTCAAAGGAAAACATAGCGGATCCACTTACAAAAGGCCTAACGAGAGAGCAAGTAGAAAGTTCATCGAGGGGAATGGGTTTAAAGCCTATGCATTAAACAAGAGTCGTCATGGTGGCAACCCAACCTAGTTGACTGGAGATCCCAAGATCTAGGTTCAATGGGAAAACCGAACTATGTAGTACTCGGAATACACTGAGAAGAATTATATCTTCTTTCTCCCATTTCAAAGATGAGTCAGTGTTTATCTGCCGCGAGAAACAGGATAAGATATGCTTTTAATGGTCTCTATACTTTGGATAACGTCCAAGTGGGGTATTACAGGATACTCTTCATAGATACCACCTACGTGAGTAAGAAGGGGCCGCTTCTATGAGAATTTAAAGGCTAAATTCTCTAAAACACTCACGGAACCAAGAGGTGTTCAAGGCCAAAACGAACACAAACGTGAGAACCTAATCTGTAAGAAGAATTGCTGTGTGAATTCTATTGTCTTGGTTTACACAAACGACTAGGAGTTCAAAGATAATCTCATCTACTCACTAGTTAGTAAATCCGATAGTTTTACACTAGGGCAAGTTCAAAGCCACTAGGCTACTTAGTCTGAAGCAGTAATTCTTCGTCGATACTCGAACTGTGTCAGCATTTTCATTTACATTGTTAGATCGCCAATTTCATTCATGTGGGGGATTGTTGGAAAATTGAACTTGAAATATCAAGTTTTTTGTAAACTTTGGCTCCAATTTAAGGTGGGTCCCACACGTCTTTAGGGGTGGGACCACATTGGAATACGTTCTCCTCCGTGAGGAGATGAACGTCGTATATTTACATGTTCAAATCCAATAAGGGATGAATGAGAAATTGTCATCCAAAGTGGCCCATGTGAAACATTGGTGAAGGAGGAAAAATGTGGGAAACTTTGGTTGTCCCACATAGGAAAAACACTAAAGAGCTTAAGGGTATATTTAAGAGGGAAGCCAACTAAGGGGCATGCCCCTTTGGGGTACCCACTTTTGTTAAGGGGGAAGGACCTAGGCACTTGTGGGAATTATCCCACGCGCGCGCGCACACACACACACACGCGCGCCGCCGCCGACCGACCGACTGGGATGGGCTTGGGCGCGGGTCCGTGGTCCTGGGCTTGTAGACTATTCTTTTTGGAGAAAATTTATTTGAATTTTCCTCCAGTTTTTTTTTTTTAACAGTCATGTCCCTCCAGTGATAAGGCTCCGTTTGGTTGTGCTGTTTCGTACAGTCACCACTCCAACAGATGCTCTGTTTGGATGTGTTGATTCGTAAAGTCACCACAGCAACAGACGCAATGCTCTGTTTGGACGTGTTGATTCTAACAGTCACTATAATTGTTTATATATACTCCTCTGATTACATTTTCAAAGCACGAAATAAATCTCTCTCTCTCACTGCATATCATTTCATAGTGTTCGAGTATTATACAGTATAGTGTTCACTGTGTTCTGAAGATTGAAGTGCAGCTTCTTCAGAATTGGAAATCCGTTCTATCTTGGGAGACGATTGTTCATTCACCTTGTGCACCGAGAGGGAGCAAATTCGTCTTAAGGAAACAGTTTACTGGGCTCGGATTCTTTCTCAAATTATTATTGCTTTATTCTGTGACTGTGAGTTTAATTCTGTTTTTCGTTTGCAATTACTGTTTCCTTATATTACTTGTCTATACGGGTCGCGCAAGCGAAGGGGGGAAATGGTTCGCGCGAGCGGGCCGCGCGAGCGAGCCTCGCGCGAGCGGGTCGCGCGCGCGAGTTGTTGCAGAATGTCATGTTCTTCGTTTTTTTCCCCTGTTTTCAATTTTAAAAGCTATTACAGACCCATTTTCAGATTCTGTTTCAACTGAGACATGTAATATATGAATCTCTTCGGTTTTCCGTGTAGATTACAAATACGCAATCAATTTAAACAATTGCAGATTATATCTCTAGATATTCGTGGTTAAAGTAAGGGTGTCAAAACTTTAAATCAACCGTTCGTCGCGATACGGATGAATTATTGCATAGGATTCGAACCACAGCTTATTGGGACTAAGATCTTTCATTCCCAATTTACAGAATTGATTTTGGTTAACTTTTACAAAACTCCATTTTTAAGCTTCCATGGTGTATCACATATATATACACATATACACACACATATACACTGAATTATACATATATAAACATGGCGAGTGAGTTTATAATACTCACTGAGGTGATTATACAGGGAATCGAGACTGAGAGTTTTCCGCCGTTAGCAATTACTCTTCCGTTCTTGATTTGATCTTGAGGTGTAAATAAATGTATAACTATGTATGTGTGTGTATATTATATAATATGTATATGAGTTATGTGTGTGTGTTCTTGAGAGAGTTGAGAGATTGAAGAGAGTTGAGAGATGAGAGACTGTGAGGTTGAGAGAGAGAGACACTGATACATATATATAACTAGAGAAATTAAATCAAATGCTCATGGAATTGAAATGCAGTATTTATTAATGAAACAGAAATACAGGGTGTTACAGTTCTGGAGTAATAAAGTGACTCGAATCTGATAAGCAACGTCGTAACATAGAAACGTGAAATACGTTATGAACGTTAGCCAACTCTTGTGGCAGTTCCAACCGATATGCAATAGGACCAATTCTATCCAAAATCAAATAAGGTCCTACGAACCTCGGATTCAACTTGCCCCGCTTCCCGAACCGTGTTATGCCCTTCGAAGGCGAAACTTTTAAGAAAACATAATCACCTACCTTGAATTCCAACGGTCTTGTTCTAGTATCCGCGTAACTTTTATATCGACTCTGAGCTACTTGTAGCCGTTGTTTAACTAACTTGATTTTGTCGGTAGTGATTTGCACGATTTTGGTTCCTAAAAGATGTTTTTCCCCAACTTCTGTCCAACACACCGGTGATCTACATTTTCGACCATACAATGCCTCATAAGGCGCCATCCCAATACTCGTTTGGAAGCTATTATTATAAGAGAATTCCGCCAATGTTAAATGGGTTTCCCAATCTAACTTGAAATCCATTACACATCCTCGAAGCATATCTTCCATAATCTGAATAACTCGTTCGGATTGACCGTCTGTACTAGGATGGAAAGCTGTGCTAAATTGCAAGGCTGTCCCCATTGCCTTTTGCAAACTTTCCCATAATCTAGATACAAATCGTGAATCCTGATCTGACACTATGGATACCAGTGCCCCGTGTAATCTGATAACTTCTCTGACATAAAGCTCTGCTAACTTTGTTTCTTCACGAGTTTTGATTAGCAAGAAATGGGCTGACTTAGTCAACCGGTCAACGATCACCCAAATACTATCATTAGACTTAGGAGATCACGGTAAAGCTGTTATAAAATCCATAGTGATATGCTCCCATTTCCATTCCGGTATCTCTAACGGTTGTACTTCTCCGGCGGGTCGTTGATGTTCTATTTTCACTCGTTGACAAGTTATACACTTAGCCACAAACTCGGCAACTTCCCGTTTCATACCACTCCACCAATACACTTCTCGCAAATCTCTATACATCTTGGTACTACTCGGATGCACGGAATACCTCGTGCTGTGAGCTTCTTCCATAATCTTATGTTTCAACTCTTGGATATTAGGAACACATAAATGATTAATATACCTCAACACATTATTCTGAAAACTGAACTCTGGCCGTCTACCCTCAGGTAACTCTTCAACTTTTTTCTTGAAATTTGGATCCAAAAGCTGACTTACCTTGATTTTATCAATCAAACTCGGTTGTGCTATGATAGTTGCCATTAAACCATCTTGAATTCTGGGAATCACTTCAAGTTCCAATCGCTCAAATTCTTGTACTAACTTTGTTTGAGCTGTTAACGAATAAGTCAAATTTACTAATGACTTTCGACTCAAAGCATCGGCAACCATATTAGCTTTACCCGGATGGTACTGAATCTTCAAGTCATAATCTTTCATTAATTCAAGCCATCTTCTCTGTCTCATATTTAGTTCCCTTTGGGTAAATAAATATGTTAAACTCTTGTGATCGATAAATATTTCACATGTTTCCCCGTACAAGTAGTGACGCCAAATTTTTAATGCGAAGATTACTGCCGCCAACTCCAAATCGTGGGTTGGATAATTCTTCTCGTGTGTCCTCAACTGCCTTGAAGCATAAGCTATCACTTTACCCTCTTGCATTAGAACGCATCCTAGGCCATGATGAGAAGCATCGCTGTATATACTAAAACCTCCAGTACTTGACGGAATAGCCAATATCGGTGCTGAAGTCAACTTGTCCTTCAACCTTTGGAAACATTCTTCACATTCCTTATTCCCCACAAAAGCCATATCCTTTTTCATTAACTAGGTCATTGGAGTCGCGATTCTAGAAAAATTTTAAACGAACTTTCTATAGTAACCGGCTAACCCCAAGAAGCTTCAAACTTCGAAAACATTTGTCGGTTTTGGCCAATTGTTTACAGCTTCTATCTTTTGTGGGTCTACGGAAACACCATCCTTAGAAATCACGTGTCCAAGAAATGTAACACTTGTTAACCAGAATTCACTTTTCTTTAACTTTCCAAATAATTACTTTTCTCTAAGTCGTTGCAAAACCAACCTTAAGTGTCGCTCATGATCTTCCCGACTTCTAGAATATATCAAAATATCATCAATAAATACAATCACAAATTCGTCTAGATATGTCTTGAACACCCGATTCATCAAGTCCATAAAAGCGGCTGGTGCATTTGTGACCCCAAACAGCATAACAAGAAATTCATAGTGCCCGTACTGAGTTCTAAAAGCAGTCTTTTCAACATCTTCAGCTTTAACCTTTAACTGGTGATACCCGGATCTCAAGTCAATCTTAGAAAAGACTTGTGCCCCTTTTAACTGATCAAACAAATCATCAATACGCAGCAACGGATACTTGTTCTTTATGGTTACCTTATTGATCTCCCGGTAATCGATACACATTCGCATTGTTCCGTCTTTCTTCTTCACAAATAAAACTGGTGCACCCCACGGCGATACACTTGGCCGATTAAACCCCTTATCAAGTAACTCTTGCAACTGAGTTTTCAACTCCTTTAACTCTACCGGAGCCATTCTATACGGTGCCCGTGAAATCGGTTGAGTCCCCGGCATAACATCGATCCCAAACTCAATTTTCCTCTCAATCAACACACTCGACAACTCTTCTGGAAAAACATCTGGAAATTCCTTGACCACAGGTATATCTTCTAACTTTAATTCAGTACTTCTAACATCAAGTATGCTACACAAAAACCCTTGACATCCCTTTTTCAATAAATGACAAGCTTTGACAGCTGACACCAAATAAGACGGTGATACTACACCTGTCCCTTGGAAACAAAATTCATCTTGATTTGGCAATAGAAATGTTACTCTCTTATTCTCACAATCGATAATAGCATGATTTTCAGATAACCAGTCCATCCCCAAAATAACGTCGAAGTGTTGAACGACCAATGGTACTAAATCAACAAACAACCTTCTACCACTTACGTCAATCCCACAAGCTTTAAAGACACCCGAACTCACTAGTGGCGCTCCCGATGGAAGTGCAATAGATAAGTCAAAATCTAGTAATTCTAAGGGTTTGTCTAAATTCTTAGCAAATTGATGTGATACGAAAGAGTGAGTTGACCCCGAATCTAACAACACATTGGCATGTTGCAAGCAAATAGAAAGTATACCTGAAACCACCGTGTCAGCTGTAGTGATCTCCCCAGGCTTGAGCTAAAAATACATTCCTTGTCGTTGCTCTCTCCCTTGGGATTGCTGTTGAGATGGTCTCTGTCTTGGTGCGCTACCGATGGATGAGCTGGAACCTCCTTGTCTTGTCTTGGGACAATTACGTTCTCGATGCCCCAGGTCACCACATGAATAACACCTTATTCCACTGTCATCTGTACTTTACCTCGGAGTAATACTTTGTCTTGGAGGATTCGGACAATCCCTTGCCATGTGCCCCGGTCGTCGACAAATGTTGCAAATGATAGGAGACATATTACACACTCCCCAGTGATATTTACCACAAGTCTGACACTTGGGTTTGTTACCCCCACTTCCCAATGAACTGCCAGAACTTTGTCTTTTAGAGTTGCCTTGTCCCTGGAATTGACTACCTCCAGGCCTCTTGAATGTTTGACTTTGCCCCGTTGGCAACACACCTCGTTCAGCAATCAAGGCTACATCTAGCACTTCTGAATATGTTGCTAGCCGATGTGTATCAACTTTTCCCCTGATTTCATCACGGAGCCCTTCCTCAAATCTTCTTGCCCGAGTGAACTCGTTTGGAAGCAAATCCATTGCAAATCTGGCCAAACTTGTGAATTTAGCGGCATAGTCTCTAACGGTCATATTACCTTGACTGAGATGAGAAAATTCCTGGGACTTTGATTCACTGAAAGACCGAGGAATGTATTGTTTTGAGAACTCTTCGATAAATCCATTCCAGGTAGTCGACGCTCCTTGCCTTAATATTGACATCCACCAATTATGTGTTTCCTCTTTCAAGGTATCGGAGGCAAACAAGACTTTCTATTCCTCTGAACATGGCAAAACACGAAATATTCTCTTCATATCGGTCAACCAATGGTCAGCCTTCATTGAATCGGATTCCCCTTTGAACTGCCCTGGCTTTTGCTTGTAGAATGTGACAATGGTTATCGGTTCAACCCTCTATCCTAGATTTGAAGAACCCGGTCCTTCCTCAACAACTTGAGTTTCAGCCACTCTTACCAATTTTTCCACAACTACCTCTATTCTATCCATACGAGCTGCAGACGGGGTTTCACCTCCAGACATCCTTGCCTGGCACCCACCACAAGATATATATACATGCACGTTACTTTTAAATAAATCACGGTGCATGCTAAATAGCATTTAAAGTATGCTAAGTAAACGTGTATGCATGATCATGTCACTATGTATTATTTTATTCAATTTGCACGTCGTATTCGTCGTCTCTCGTCCCCAAAGGCTCTAACCTATTGCTCTGATACCAAAAATTGTCACACCCCAACCCACCCCGGTGGATTAGGACACGTGTAAAAATGCCTCAAGCGATCATTTATACTAATTAGCAAATAAAACAAGTGAATTACTAAGAAACACGTGCTTGAAACGACATACAAGAACCTTACTGTGACAAAACAGCCCCCAAGGGTAAAATGGTCATTAATAAAGTATAGCAAGTTTTATACCAAAAGATAGGTCTTTGAGTCCCGGTTCCAACGCAAAACACGGCACGTGAATCCGAATTTTCTAGAGAGAGTTATGCCCGTTTCCGTAAAAGCCGACGGGCTGAAAACAGAAAAGCGGATCGATCCGCCCCAAAACCGGATCGATCCGGATTTAGCAGAAAGTCATTTTCTCCGCTCAAGACCCGGATCGATCCGTATTCTGCAGAAGTGAAATTCCTGCTGCTAAAACCCTGTTTTATCAGTTCAAACATTTCCCAAGTTCCATTTTTCATTCCAAACATCCCAAAAACTTTTGAAAACATCTACCAAACACTCACAAACACGTTCATTACATATTTAAACTTTCACAAACACTTTAAACATAATCCAAACCTCAAACCAATGAAGAACTAGACATCAATTTCACAAAGTAGTAAAGTATAGAAATTCCTTTGCCAAGATAAGTTCAAAAGCCCCACAACAACTTGATTTAATCAAAACTCATTCAAACATTAGTTGAGGGTTCACAATTCACTTCTAAAATGATTGCAAGTTCATTTAATCAACAAAATCCATAAAAACCATTTGAAAGAACAACCTTCCATTCTTTTATCAATGCTTAACTCAACATGAGACCAAAGGCTCAAACACAATCTCATTTCTTAAAACATGAGTTCAAAAGTTCAACAACTCCACTCAAGGAAAGAACATCCAACATATTAACAAGTTTCCAACCACATTCTAAATCATTAAGAAAGTGATGTTTAATATTTTACAACTACAAAAGAAGTTTGTAACTCAAAGCAACTTGTTTTCCAATAAAACCATTTACAACTACAATATTACAAACAAGAGCCTCAACTCCACCACTAACATAATTACAAGGCTATGAACGTATAAACAACATAACTTCTTCCCTGGATTCCCGATCACTTCCTTTCCTCGACACGATCCGTACCTGCGGTGGTTATTCAATAACCACACAGAAAACAGTTTTGGTTTTTAAGCTTACGCTTAGGCCACGTTTGTTTCGCTGGACAGGATTAGGGGGGATTACTCCTCCCCTTCACTATTTGAGGGACTATCAATACCAGCCCCCCCATGGGATAAAATAGTGGCCCATTTGGGGGACTATTTAGTTAAAAAGGACTAATAGTCCGGTGTAAGGTGGCCGAACCAAACACCGGACTATTGAATTAAAATGGACTAATAGTCCTATCCTCCCCTATCCGGCCCTTAATCCTGCGAAACAAACGAGGCCTTAGTGAATACTTCAACCATGCCATGGAGTATGAAATGTGCATATGCAATGTTACGCAATACAACAATAATAGTAGTCGCCGGTATGTCAAGTACTTAATCACCATCGCATCGGACCCAATATTCTGGGCCTTTTCTCACTTCAACGTCGCATATAGCGAAACACACACTCTCACGTGACCGTAGTCAAATCGTTGTGGTCATCACCACCGTCCCCTTTTTCTTGAGGAAAAAGATCGTCCCGTTACTACGGGCTAAATAATGGTGATTAACACTTGACATCCATTGACCCAATTAAGCACATAAGCATATCAAACATATCACATAACAATTTCTACAAAATTTGATATGTTAGGCTCCAATTAACACATGCTTTAACTACAACTTCAAGAACTAAACATTTTAATCATACCCAATATTACATAAGCACTATTTAACACCCAAGTTAGGATTAGAGTACTCACCTCACAAATTGCTCCAATTTAAAGCCAAGTCCCCCAAATTCCTTGCTAATTTTAGCTCTAATTAACTCCAATGATATTCCTACATATCAATTTCACATATATATATATCGGCACGTCAAAGACGGTCGTGGAAAACGTCAATGAAACTGAAAATGAATTGTATAGAGACGATCCTCTCACCTCCACGAGTCCGAATACAGTCTCGGTTCGCGAAACAGTGTACCGACGGCGACGAAACGACAAAGAAACGGCATAGTCGGCGGAAACGGTGGAGCTTCTCTCTAATGGCCGAAATTTCATTCACTGAACTTATGTTTTGCTTGCCTTGATTGTATTGTAGGAGAAGGTGAGTCACCATAGAGGTGTCACCCTCTAAGGCTTCCTAGCCAATTTTGTTTGATTTCCATTTACCTCCCCAATATTTTCTTAAGCTTTATTATGAAATTCCCTAAACAATTATATTAACTACCCAATATCTAAGTGGGTATTTGTCTATGTCATACGTGGGTCCCAAACGTGGTCCCACATATTTTGTAAAGTTGCTAATTAACCTACTAGTTATGATTTCTGTTCCAATTCACTCTCACACGGGTACCCAAATTGGCACAATAAAAGATTGCAACTAAACAATAAAATATTAAAGCGATTAAACAAATACTCATTTAATCATATAAATGCAACTAAATGCAATTTAATTAATCCGGACCTCCCGTGGGTCCAACTTCATATCTGTTCAACTGTGCCTTTTATCAAGCACTTAACACGTCGGGATAATCGGAACTTACCCAAATTATCATACGCTATTAATTATACTAATTAATGCATATAATGCAAATATTATATTATTTCTCCGGGTACGGGTATTACATTTCTCCCTCCCTTTTGAAAGTTTGTCCTCAAACTTTTCTTACCTTAAAAGTCGAATAAGTGAGGATACTTTTCTCGGATCTCGTCTTCACGTTCCCAAGTCGCCTCCTCTACTGAGTGATTACGCCATAACACCATAACCAGAGGAATAACTTTGGTTCTCAATACCTGATCTTTTCTGTCTAGGATTCGAACTGGATGTTCAACATAAGTCAAGTCTTCTCGTATCATCAACGGTTCTGGAGTAATACAGTGACTCAAATCTGATAAGCAACGTCGTAACATAGAAACGTGAAATACGTTATGAACGTTAGCCAACTCTTGTGGCAGTTCCAACCGATATGCAACAGGACCAATTCTATTCAAAATCAAATAAGGTCCTATGAACCTCGGATTCAACTTGCCCCGCTTTCTGAACCGTGTTATGCCCTTCGAAGGCGATACTTTCAAGAAAACATAATCACCTACCTTGAATCCAATGGACTTCTTCTAGTATCCGCGTAACTTTTATATCGACTCTGAGCTACTTGTAGCCATTGTTTAACTAACTTGATTTTGTCGGTAGTGATTTGCACGATTTTGGGTCCTAAAAGTTATTTTTCCCCAACTTCTGTCCAACACACCGGTGATCTACATTTTCGACCATACAATGCCTCATAAGGCGCCATCCCAATACTCGTTTGGAAGCTATTATTATAAGAGAATTCCACCAATGGTAAATGAGTTTCCCAATCTAACTTGAAATCCATTACACATCCTCGAAGCATATCTTTCAGAATCTGGATAACTCGTTCGGATTAACTGTCTGTCTGAGGATGGAAAGCTGTGCTAAAGTGCAAGGCTGTCCCCATTGCTTTTTGCAAACTTTCCCAAAATCTAGATACAAATCGTGTATCCCGATCTGACACTATGGATACCGGTGCCCCATGTAATCTAATAACTTCTCTGCATAAAGCTCTGCTAACTTTGTTGGTTCACGAGTTTTGATTGGCAAGAAATTGGCTGACTTAGTCAACCCGTCAACGATCACCCAAATACTATTATTAGACTTAGGAGATCGCGACAAACTTGTTATAAAATCAATAGTGATATGCTCCCATTTCCATTCCGGTATCTCTAATGGTTGTACTTCTCCGACGGGTCGTTGATGTTCAATTTTCACTCGTTGACAAGTTATACACTTAGCCACAAACTCGGCAACTTCCCGTTTCATACCACTCCACCAATACACTTATCGCAAATCTCTATACATCTTGGTACTACCCGGATGCACGGAATACCTCGTGTTGTGAGCTTCTTCCATAATCTTATGTTTCAACTCTTGGATATTAGGAACACATAGTGATTAATATACCTCAACACATTATTCTTAAAACTGAACTCTGGCCGTCTACCCTCAGGTAACTCTTCAACTATTTTCTTGAAATTTAGATCCAAAAGCGGACTTACCTTGATTTCATCAATCAAATTCGGTTGTGCTATGATAGTTGTCATTAAACCATCTTGAATTCTGGGAATCACTTCAAGTTCCAATCACTCAAATTCTTGTACTAACTTTGCTTGAGCTGTTAACGAATAAGTCAAATTTACTGATGACTTTCGACTCAAAGTATCGGCAACCACATTAGCTTTACCCGGATGGTACTGAATCTTCAAGTCATAATCTTTCATTAATTCAAGCCATCTTCTCTGTCTCATATTTAGTTCCCTTTGGGTAAATAAATATGTTAAACTCTTGTGACCGGTAAATATTTCACATGTTTCCCCGTACAAGTAGTGACGCTATATTTTTAATGCGAAGATTACCGCCGCCAACTCCAAATCGTGGGTTAGATAATTCTTCTCGTGTGTCCTCAACTGCCTTGAAGCATAAGCTATCACTTTACCCTCTTGCATTAGAACGCATCCTAGGCCATGATGAGAAGCATCGCTGTATATACTAAAACCTCCAGTACTTGTTATGGAAACAATTATGTTATGGAAACAATTATGAGATTTTTCAAATTTAAGAAACAATTATGTTATGGAAACAATTAAACACATTCGAAATTCTATGTTTTTATCTAAATTTAACAAACATTATTATGGAAACAATAAAATTGTTCAAAGGAAACTTAGGGAACATTGAAGAAAATAAAATAAACACACACAGTATTAAAAAATGAAAATGAAGTAACGGAATAAAGGCTTAAGAGAGGAAATTGAACATGAAACCAAATCCCTAAACACCAATACAACTAATTTATAGTTCCGACATTTTCTTCAAACAATTTTTAGTATAGTAACATATTAACACTTGTACTTCAAGCTCGCAACATTCACGGTTCATGCACTTGTGCTTCATGCTCACAACATTCATGGTTGAAGCAAAATATGTAGTCACATACCTTAAAGTATCAATTTGCTTTTCTAACATTTTTTTGGCTCTTTAGCATCATTAGTAAACCACTTTTCACCCATTGAAAAAATTGCTTCCAGGGCCCCCCACAAATTTTGTTAGGGGAAAAAAAAAATGTTCATGACAAAGTGTGGTTAATAAAAAGGAAAGAGAAACAGAAGAGCAACACAAAGAGGTGTCACACTAAAGCAAATTCTGTGGCAAATCCCAGCAAGATTTTGAACCGAATGATTTGAAAATATCTTTAAAATTAATACTATCTCCGTTTCATTTTATGTGTTCATTTTGGGGAATCTAACTATTTAAGGGGACAAAAAAAATCTACCCCTACTTTCCATAATTGTCCATAACCATTGCACTTTCTTTTTTTGTTTTGTTTTTGGTGTTGATTGCAAGGAAGGGTAGTATGGGAAATTAAGTAAAATTTATATACTAATTTAGGAAAGTGGACAACAATTTTAGGACATCCCAAAAAGAAAATATGAACTTATAAAATTGGACGGAAGGAGTAGACAAAAGAGCTACAACAGAGCATGAAGATACGATCTCTAATAAGTAATACTAATGAACAGAGAGTGTGAAACACGATATGAAATAGGGACCCCCTATAATTGAAATTGTTCTTGTAATTTCTGTGTTAAATTGCAATCTGCCAACAATTTCAATCATAAAAAAATTCAAGACAAAGTGATAAATTGCCGTGTTTTTCTTGAACAATCTCAAAATCACGAAGTTCATGAGTGATAGAAATGAATCTCATGTGCTCCAGTCATAATAGTCAAAAGTAGGTCATTTTTATCGTTTATATATCTGATTCATCCCAAGTTCCCAACCATAAATATACTACAATAAATTTTCAATGAGTACTCAAGTGGTTATTCCTTCAAATTTGGCTACTCATTCTTTGTCTCTCCATGGACTATAAATGTGTCCCAAACTAACTAGACCCATTTTGGCTCCTGATTTGGGTCCAGCATTAGAGCACATGCCAGTTTCTATGGTCCATAAATGAATCAGTAAACAGACAGGTGTTTGGTGGAGGCTTGTTTTTAATGTATGATAGTCCATGCGTACTATCAAATCACACAATATAAATTGTTATTTTTCAAAACACCAATATATTGCTAGTTTTCATATGAACATAAAAAATGAGAGGTTGAATTAAAATTGATCCGTTATATCATTTTCAAACCGGCAAAAGATATAACTTTGCCCACCAGTGTCAATGCCAGTCTTGGAACATTACCACCAATAAAGAGGCTCAGTTTAGTCGTCGCACACATTTTGAAAATGAGAGGTTGAACTAAATCTATCCCAATATATTGGGCCTACTCCAAAGATATTATATTTGGACTTTAAATGCAGTTAGAAAAATGCACGGGCTCTTAAAAAAAAAAAAAAAAAAAAAAAAAACAAAAACCAAACACTTCAAATGAAAACAAGTTCATTTATGAACCAAAAAATGGCTATCTGTCTTCCCAAACAGCCCTAAGCAAGAAAAACTAACATATTTTCATCTCTATTTTATAGCTCTTAACAAAGCCAAAAAGAAAAAGAAAAAGAAAATCATCACCACCATTAAGGGGCCGAATTTAGCACAGCTTCTGTTTTTGCGATTCAATCGCAAAAAAGATTGTATCATAAAAATCTAATTTATCAAACAATTATGTTTTAGATTCTAGAATTCTATAATCACTTATGAACTCAGAAGTTGGTTACCAAACACCCACTCAGACCAGGGCAAGCTCTGGGCATAAGCGACATAGGCGGTTGCCTAGGGCCCTCAATTTTTGGTGTTTAATTAGGGTCAATTTGATAAAGGGAAATTATAAGGTCTCAATTTTGGAAAAAAAAATTTATGTGTAATATGTTGGTCCAAAAGACCAACCCCACAATATAGAAAAAATAATTACATATAAACTATTGGCCCAATTGTAATCCAACACACCCTATTTGTCCCAACTCATTTTCATCTCATCTCTTAGTTTAGCCCACCCAAATTGTTTTACCATCACACCAAACTTTACAAATTTCAATCAACAACTAACCCTTATTAGTACTATTAGACTTTATTTGGTTCATGGATTTAGTGAGGGAGAGAAGAAAAAAGGAAATCGAAAAAGAAAATTAGTTCTCTGGTATTTTCCCTTGTGTTTCATCCATGATTAATAATATCAAAAACTAATAATATTTTAATATGAGTAATCCTATGCTCATCAAATTTTGTATCCTAAGTGGTTCTCAAACACGTGGTAGTAGGCCCACCTGATTTTGATTAGAGGATGTTGAAGTTCTCCCACCATAATTGAAGGTGGTCCTGCCGCCACATGTATTTGGGAACCATTTGAGATACAAAATTTGGGAAGCATAGCATTACTCTTTTTTTCCTATTTTTCGTAAGTTTCCTTATTAAATAACAAAAAATGTTTTTCTTACTAACACCAAATCTCACAACTTTTAAAACGATTGTAAAATATCACCAAAAAAAAAAAAAACTGTAACATTTTTAATACAGAAAATCTTACCTCAAAAAATAGGTAAATAATTAAAAAAAAATAATCTCGCGGCCACTGCCGTTAACTCCTGTATTGGTCTGTTACAAAAGGGCCTCGCTTGAAGAGCTCACCTAAGGCCCCCAAATGGTCAGGGTCGGCCCTGACTCAGTCCAAAACCAAAACAATAATGATAGGTGCATAACGAATTGCACAAAGAATTGCACAAACGTGCAGCACATGGTTGTACCTTGTGCTGAAAGGCATCTACACACAAAAAGGTATGATCAGACTTTTCAGCACAAGGTCCAACCATGTATTGCACGTTTGTGTAATTCATTGTGCAATTCGTTGTGTGTCTATCATTACTCAAACCAAAATCATCACTATTTCGTTTTATATAACTGCAACCCTTTCCTTTGACCACAAAAAAAAAAACTGGCACCCTTTTCTAAGTTTTGATCATCCAAATCAAACATTTGAAATTTATTCAGGCAGTCCCAATCATCGAAACAGACACCATAAATAAGACCAAACCAAAGACCATCTCCTCATTACCTATAGTCCTGTAAAATCAATGTTAAATCTCTAATAAGTAAAGGGTAATATTTGGGGTATAAATAAATCTCACAAACACTTACACCCAAAGTCCATCGATCTCTCTCCTGGGTGGCCATATGTGGTCCGCATAATTTCAGTGAATCCCACAGTACCATCCAGGATAGAAATAGACCGTGAGTGTAAGTGTTTGTAAGATTTGTCTGTGCTCTGGCATTGTTGATAAGTAAAACAAAATCTTTGGTTACAACAGAAGTATCAAACCAATCTCTCTCTCTCAGATGGAGCTTCAACTAGCCTCAGTTCCTCTCTTTCTCTTCTTGTTCATAATTCTAAAGTATTGGAAGCATACATGTCCGAAATGAAACGTGAGAGATGGCACTATTGGGACAAAAACGAACATAGTTTCTTGCTTAGGGGCTGTTTGGAAAGACACACACCAGTTTCCGTGGTCCATAAATAAACCGGTTCTACATTTTGAAATGTTTGAGAGAGACTTCTTTTTTTTTTTTTCCCTGTTTTTTTCTTCTTCTTTTTTATTTTATTTTTTATTTTTTTTATTTTTTATTGTGTGAGAGTCCATGCGATAAAATCAAACAACCAATTGTTTTTTTATTTTTTTTATTTTTCCCTGTTTTGTTCTTTTTCAAACCACCAATTGCAGGTTTTTATAAGAACCATATATATATATATATAGAATGAGAGGTTGAAATGAAATCAATCCCCTTATATACATTTTCAAACCGGCCCTTAAAGTCAAAAGATAATACTCTAACTTTACCCCACCAATGACAATGCCAGTCATGGAACAACACCGATAAAGACAGGCTCAACTTAGTCTACCACTACAACACTTTGAAAAAGGAAATGTTTGGTACACTCACTTTTTGACACAATATATTTTAAATGTATGTATTTTGTGCTGATTAAATTTTTTACACTTTTTTGTACACCCCTTACACAGCACTGAATACATACGTTTAAAGGTAGATGTAGAAAAATGTGTCAAAAAGTGTGTGGGTTTAGTAGTGCTCAGGGCCGGCGTAAAAATGCCCAGAGTCTAATACAACAATAAATAAATAAATAAAAATGAAAATGAAAATAAAAAAGCCTCTACCAAAATTTTTCAAACGAAAAACCCATTCATTTATGGACCAAAAAACTGGATATGAGTCTTTCCAAACAGCCCCCAATTAGAATATACTAAGATCATATTCCATCTTTATTTTATAGCTCCTAACAAGGCAAAAAAAAAAAAAACCACATCACCAATATTAAAGGGGCATTTTAGCACAACTTCTGTTTCTGCGATTCAATTGCATAGAAATTGTATTACAACATCTAATTTATCAAAAACTGCCACCCTTTTCTAAATTTTGATCTTCCAAATCAAACATTTGAATTTTTTTCAGACAATGAATGCAGTCCTAATCATAGAAGCAGATACCAAAAAAAAGACCAAACTAAATAGCATCTCCTCATTAACAATAGTCCTCTCACTATCAATGTTCAATCTCTTACTATAAGTAAAACCGAATCATAGGTTACAACTGAAGTGCCAATACAATCTCACCCTCTCTCTCTCTCTCTCTCTCTCTCTCTCTCTCTCTCAGATGGAGCTTCAAACAGCCTCAGTTCCTCTGTTTTTCACCATCCTCTTCTTGTTTATATTTCTTAAGTATTGGAAACAACCCAAATCTAAATATTCCAACCCGAAATTGCCCCCAGGGCCAATGAAGCTGCCTCTAATCGGTAACTTACACCACTTCAATGGCCCACTACCACACTACTCCCTAAGAGACTTGGCCAAGAAACACGGACCCTTTATGCACCTAAAGCTCGGCGAAGTCTCCACCGTAGTCATTTCATCTCCTAAGGCAGCGAAAGAGGTGATGAAAACCCACGACCTCAACTTCGCAAGCAGGCCAGAAATTCTCGCTGCCAAAATTATGTCATACGATTGTACAAGTATCGCTTTCTCCCCTTACGGAGAATATTGGAGACAACTTCGAAAAATCTGCATAATAGAACTCTTAAGTAATAAGCGCGTTGAGTCATTCAGATCTATAAGAGAAGAGGAGGTATGGAATTTCATCGAATCCATTTCCAAATCCTCGGGAAATGCCGTCAATCTTAGCCATAAGATTTTCTCATTGACTAATGTAATAACTTCGAGGGCAGCGTTTGGCAAGAATTGCGAAGATGGAGATATATTCCTATCGGTGATCAAAAAGGCGATAAAGTTGGGGAGTGGTTTTGATGTACCTGATATATTCCCATCGCTCAAGTTTCTTCATTTTCTTAGTGGGGTCAAGCCAGCTTTGGAGAAAATGCACCAGAGGATAGATAAGATTCTCGATCATATCATCGATGACCATCGCTTGAAAAGGGAATCTATGGTGACGAGCAGTGATAAACCAACCGATGAAGATCTCGTTGATGTGCTTCTGAAGGTTCAGGAGAGTGGTGACTTTGAATTTCCTATCACAACCAACAACGTCAAAGCTGTTATTCTGGTATGTCTTCATATATATTTACTCATACACTCCAAACATGTTTATAGAACCATGATGTTTTGGGGGAAATAAATCCAACAAATGTTTTAAATGCGAACCAATAATCTACTATACTAACCTCTCAACCAAAATTTGTAATCCTCTTAACCAAATGAAAATTGCTTCCTTCAACCAACTTTTCAAGAACAAGAGCACTTGAAACATTTGATTTATCCACAGACGAGGGGAAAAAAGTACAAAATAGTGACCCCAAACACTAACAAATACAATTGGATTGACTTTTTATTATTAATTTTTTTTTTGGTGGGGGTGGGGGGGGGTGGTTTGGGTTGGGGTGCCAAATGCACCTACTCCTTGCTTAAAAACTTTAGTAAATGCTCTCTCTCTGTCTCTCTTTATTATTAGTTATGAATTAAAAGGAAAATGCTAGATGCACAAAAAATATGCACAACTAAATGCACAACCTGCTTAAAATTATTGGATTTCGTGCTGAAAAGTCTGTACACACAAAAAGACAAAAAAAATGGTGTACAATTTTTTCAGCACGATGTCCAACATTTTTAAGCTGGTTGTGCATTTAATTGTGCATTTTTGTTGTGCATCTATCATTACTCGAATTAAAATACCACAAGGGCCCAACGGTTTTTACCAGTCAATTTATTTGGTCAAGTTTCTTCAAGTGTTCTGGTGGAATGAATTAGTATTTCAGATGTTCATAAAGCACAGACTACTTTAATATATTTATGCATTGAAACATACTAATATGGATTGGACAAGAAGTCAACAGGAAACATACGGAGTGAGACTTACGGAGTTACGGTCATAAAAATTAGGGCATTTTGCCTATTTCATTCTCTACGGGTGTTTTTTTTTTTTTAGGACATGTTCATAGCAGGGAGTGAGACTTCATCAACAACCCTAGAATGGACGATGTCGGAACTGATAAGAAATCCGAGAATAATGGAGAAAGCACAAGCTGAGGTGAGAGAAGTGCTTAAAGGAAAGAAAAAAATTCAGGAAACAGATATTCAAAAACTCAATTACGTGAAATTAGTCATCAAGGAAACTCTAAGGTTACACCCGCCCGTTCCTTTGTTAGTGCCAAGAGAAACAAGAGAAAGATGTGAAATCAACGGTTATGAAATACCAATCAAAACGAAAGTAATCGTTAATGCGTGGGCCATAGGTAGAGATCCGGATTTTTGGAGCAATCCCGAGTGCTTTGAACCTAAGAGATTTGATGGATCATCCATTGATTTCAAAGGGACTAACTTCGAATTTATACCATTTGGGGCTGGTAGAAGGATGTGTCCGGGCATAACATTTGCAATAGCGAATATTGAGCTTCCTCTTGCTCAGCTTTTATTCCACTTTGATTGGAAACTCCCGAATGGAATCAAATTCGAAGAACTAGACATGACAGAAACGTTTGGAGCAACTGCTAGGAGAAGAAATGACTTGAACTTGATTGTCACCCCTTACATTCCTCTGATTCAAGACAACTGACAGAAAAAGGCTTGCGCAAAGATATATATGTTCAAGAGCATTTATCAATGTAATATATGTTGGAGAATTTTTAAAATAAAGGTAAAAGAGGAAATAAAATTAGAAACTTGTTTTGTTTAATGGAGTATATCTTGTGTGAGGGAAACATGTTCCATAATAGAAAACATGAGAAAATTTAGTTGTCGCATGATCGAGATCATAATGGGATTAACTATATATTTATTGCGTGCGAGAAGCTCCATATAATTTCCCTTATATTTTAAACACCCATTTGGAAGCAGTGTATAATACATACACGATTATATATATGTACAAGCACCGTACCCATTCATGAGAATGGTGCTGAAGCACCCTTTTGGTAATTCAGCAAGAGGTGGTTACCCATTTGACTTCTTGTGGACACATATATCTAATTGATAAGGCATCTTTTGATTTTCACTAGATGCCATAAGCAATTGCAAATGTGATTCGGTGCCATGAATTGGTTCCAAATCTGATCGGCGCCATGGGATTGGGTGCTTAGGCATCTTTTCATCTCTATAAATGGAACATGTATAAAGACGTCTCAGATATGTGAATTAATCTCTTCTCCCTCTGAAAAAAACAAGTTTTTGATATACAATTTTCTCTCTGTCCTTCCTTTCGCATAGTGTTAACTGCAGTAACAAAATACAGATTTGGTTGAAAAATATCAATGATAAATTCAAGGCTATCTTCAATAGTGTATTTTGCAGATAGTGATTGCTTCATACTATCTTGAATACAAGTTCGCTGAATATCCAGTTGAACACCAATTACAATATCTGGTGGGGACGAATATTGTATTTAAGAAAGTGTCCAATACACGCTTTGAAGATTTGTTCGTTGACTTTCTGAAGAACTTCTACCAATTCGGCCACGAATATTTCAACAATAGACTTATCAATCTTTACTCAGAGAAAGGAATGAGAACCTGCGCCTAAGTGAAAAACTAAACCAACAATATGGAAGCGGACTTCTCACCAAAGAAAGCCTTACTTGCTTTTGTTTTAAGTTGGGGATGGTGTTTTTCATGTGTGGACATGAGTAGGGGGTTGATGATCGAACACCATGCTCCTCAACTTCTATTGCAATTAACTCCCACTCCATAATGTTTCTATGATTCTATCCATATCTCTACCGTTCTTTCGGTTTCTTTCTCTCTCTTTATAGAAAATATATAAATATTTGTGCATGTACTACCAAAAATATTCATGTACAATACGGAGCATAATCCCTGGACTTCTGAAGAGATCAAAATTTAGGTATAAAAACCAGTTTTACAAAATAAAGTAAAGATTAATCCCGCCAAAAAGAAAGAGTAGTTTCTCAAAACTGAAAACAAAGAACAAATATAAATGTATGTAAATCTAAGAGACGTGACAACAGAAAATGGATAAAAAGAATACCCAAACAATACAAATAAAACAAATACAAACATATAAAAGATAATTGACAATTAGCACTGTTCAAAAAATGGCCTAGGCGGCCACCTAGGCGCTAACGGAGCCTGGCCATCGTGATTTTACCATAGGCATTAGGTAAATCGCCCAAGAGATTAGGCGGGTCTTTTCTAAAGTATTTTTTACAAAGTACGTGGGGGTGAGAGTGTAATTTTAGTATAATGAGATCAAATTAAATCAATGGTGTTTTTGGAAAAGATGAAATTTTGAAGTCAATTTTGTATCGGATGAGGATACAGAAGAAGAGGGTGAGGAGTACGAGTTCAAGGCCCGATGGAGAGAGAATATTGGAGGGATATGAAGAAGAAGAGTTAGAAACATAGTTTGTGGATAATGTGAATTTCTTTTATATGAGAATTGTCTTTATATTATTCATTTTATTTAATAATAAATTTTCCGACTACGCTCCTAGTTGGCAGTCGCTACTCCACCGCCCGCCTACTGCCTAGCAATTTTTATAACATTGCAATTAGACAGATAAAATGTTAGCTAAATGCAAGTCGTGCACAGGATCTATCAATCAACTTCAGATTCAACAAAACAAGTCAAGAATCCTCACCCAAAAGGGCTTTCCCACTATGGGGAGCACTTGGTCCTCTTGTTTGTTTGTATTCCTCCTCAGAGGGGGTTTTGTCCCTCTTTTTTGGGAATCTTGTTTTATTAGTTTTCAACTAACTAGGCGTTCTTCCTTGAAAATTTGAGGGCTTCAAAAGAGAGAATAAATCATCTACAGTAGGAATCACATAAATTTAAATGAGTAAAATACTATGGCAATAAATTTAGAGTGGTTCTATCTACACCCACCCCAATTACTCTCTACACCTGCCTTTTAATAAATATTCACATTCCTATTACACCCTTGTACAAAATGACAATAAAGGACAATTAACTAAAAAGAACTCTAAATTGATTACTCTCTACTACATATCAAATGTATTTTACTTTATACACTGATGATGCCAAAAATTGGTAAGAGTAAAGTGAAGCAATTTAAGGAGAAAGAGAAAGACTATTTTTTGTATGTGGTTCGGCTCTGTTAATGAAGGTACCTACATCCACGTGTGTGTCTGAGCACGTTCACTAGCAGATCACCGGCGGGCCTGGTGAGCCAACAAAGAGGGGCGGCACTACCAGTAATACCGGCCGGGTGTATGCGTATAATGGTGAATTTTATAGAGGTGCTGTGTAGACTAAAGAGTCGGCCCCTTCAATGGGGGGTGAGAGGTCTCTTTTATAGATGTAAGAGACCTACTCATACATGGATAAGGAAATATAATCCTATTGATATAGATTGGCATTAATTATGGGGATTTCCTAATCGGATTAGGAAATAGTGTGCACTTTCTATTAGTCTTCTATCTTGAGTAGGAAACTGCCCGCAATGCTCAGGATCACGCCTGTGGGCCCGGATGAGCTGTTCCCACGGTGGGATGTGCCTGCGCGGTTTTCCCGACCTGTTGGTCAAGTCATGAATAAATCGCTAATGAGTAGACTGAACCGCACGGTCATAAGATAGAGCCGATTTTGGGCGTATCAGCTGCCCCCCATTTCCAAGATTGGCCAAATGCTATATCGAGGCAATTTTGGAAATCAGTTTGATGTTACTTGCCGCTGTCTGAGTGCTTGTGAAAGCTGCCTCGGGGCTTCTGAGCCTGGTGGGTCCTCGAGAACTGGCTGAGAGTTGAGACCCAACCTAGCTCGGGACCTTTAAGTGCTCGGGAACTGACCGGGAGTTGAGACCCGGCCTAATTCGGAGTCTTTGAGTGCTGTAGGTGCTCGGGTTGTCCAAGATTTTGACTTGGTTATCCGCAAGGCTTGTAGATACCCGGTGTGATTACCTGTTTAGTTCATTACGCCATCTTGCCCCCCAAGCTTTCGCTAAGACGAGGGTCTTACAGAGGCTATGATCTGTAGGTAACCGACCTGGAACATGGTGGTTGCAGGGTCTTTTGAAGCTTGCCATCATCAGCCACCTAGGGGGTTTGCACCCATCGTCGGTTGGACCTAAGCGAAGCCGGTGCCTTGGGCGTGACCCCAAGGTCTTTAGTGCTTGGGTTCGGAGCCTGAGGTCTTTTGAGTGCCTGGGTTCGGAGCCCGAGGTCTTTTGAGTGCCTGGGTTCAGAGCCCGAGGTCTTTGTATGCCTTGGGGTTAAGCCCAAGGTCTTAAGGTGCCTCGAGGTTAGGCCCGAGGATGTCGAAAAGGCTCTCTGATGATCGACGGAGCCTCATGTGGTGATCAAGCCAGTACGACTGTAGTCGGGCTCATCTAGACCGATGGAGACAGGAGGTCGGATCAGGATCGTCAGGCTCCAGATTTCTCTGTGCTGGAGGCAAAGTCAGAACTGCTTGATCCTGGCTAATGTGAAATGGAGGTCGGGTCGGGGCTGCCGGACTCTGACCGCTGTGAACTGGAGGTCTGGTCGGTGCTGCCTGACCTGGACTGCTGTGATCCGAAAGAACTGTCTGAACTCCCGGGTTGATCTCGCTTTCGCTTACTTCTGGAAGACTTGTTGCTTTCTTGCCCGGGGTCTTTAATCTTTAGAAATTCTTCAGTGTCGATGTATTTTCCAACCCTCTCTGTGAGTTCGACCAAGGTTACCGGTCGGTTTCTGTGGAATGACGCGGCGGACTTGGTGTGTTGAACTCCCGAGCAGAAGGCTATGATGGCGATTGTCTCGTTCAAATTGCGGATTTGAAACTTCTGTTGGTTGAACCGGTCGGTGAACTCTTTGAGGGACTCATTATTCCGTTGTCTGACCGTCAGTAGCTGCATGTCTGGCTTTGGCCGCTCATGCATACCGGCGAACTGGTTGATGAACTGCTTGCTGAGTTGTTTGAAACTGCAGACTGATCGGGGCTCCAAGGAGTAGAACCACTGCATGGTCGGGCCTTTCAAAGTGCTGGGGAAGGCTAAGCAGTGTAATTCATCGGAATTGGTGACCAGGGCCATTTGAACCTTGTAGCTCCGGACGTAGTCGACCGGGCTTCCCGAGCCATTGTATGAATCTAGTCGAGGCTGCTTAAATTTGCGCAGGATGGAGAATCTCGTGATCTGGCTGGAGAACGGTGACTCTGTCTCGGTATTGGCTTGATTCGGAACACGGTTTTGACCAAGCTTTTCGGCCACTCCGTCGATCTGCTTCTGCAAGTCCTTGATTCGGGCTTCCACTCCTTCCCGACAAGTATCTGAGGAACTAGTCGGGTTGGTGGAAGATGCTTCTTCATGGCGGGATGCTGTCCTCTGGGATCGGGCTCGGTTTTGACTCCGGGTAACCGTATCCCCAGGGACGACTCGGCTCTTGACCGAGTGACCCTGGACTGATTCCCGGGCAATATGCTCCCGCCTTTCCTCTCGGGCAGCACGCCCACTGTTGATGTCTCTGGAATCCTCAACACGGGACGGGTTGGCTCGGGCACGTTGTCTGGTCCAGATTGGTTCCCGACCGTACGCAACGTTCCCGAGTCGTGTCCCGGTCACTGGAGGATTACTTTGCTGGGCTAGCAGGGTTTCAATCTGTTGCTGGATTTGACGCTGGCCCTCCAAGAGTTGTGTGAGGGTTGCAGTGATTTGCTCAGATGTCAGGACTGCTGCAGTCGACGCCGGGGCCGAAGGAACATCCCGGTCGGACTGCTGCGCAGCCTTCTTACCCTTCTTTGGTGGCATGACGATCATTAAGAGATTTGTTGATGAGAAGACTTGTCGTTTCCCACAGACAGCGCCAAACTGATGATGCCAAAAATTGGTAAGAGTAAAGTGAAGCAATTTAAGGAGAAAGAGAAAGACTATTTTTTGTATGTGGTTCGGCCCTGTTAATGAAGGTACCTACATCTACGTGTGTGTCTGAGCACGTTCACTAGCAGATCACCGGCGGGCCTGGTGAGCCAACAAAGAGGGGCGGCACTACCAGTAATACCGGCCGGGTGTATGCGTATAATGGTGAATTTTATAGAGGTGCTGTGTAGACTAAAGAGTCGGCCCCTTCAATGGGAGGTGAAAGGCCTCTTTTATAGATGTAAGAGACCTACTCATACATGGATAAGGAAATATAATCCTATTGATATAGATTGGCATTAATTATGGGGATTTCCTAATCGGATTAGGAAATAGTGTGCACTTTCCATTAGTCTTCTAGCTTGAGTAGGAAACTGCCCGCAATGACTAGTTCAAATGCAGCATTACTATATTAAACATAAACGGTCGTAAGGTAGTAGTTGTAATATAGACCCAGTACTCAAAGGAAATAAAAACATAATTAAACATCATAAATTTCTTGACAACACTTGTCACTAATATCCAAAGCAACTAATTTATTACATCATCAGATAAAAGATGAAAGAAAGCTCAGGTAGGCAGATCTTCAACTAGCGAAGTAGTAGTGGTCCCCATAGAAGTCGTCTCCAGGATAGCCTTCCTCATTGTAACCTCATTGACAAAGCCTTTAGTGGCATATCCCTCATTACCGTTGTTGGCCTTGGGCGGTCCGCCGCGTGCTAAGTCTGGAATAGCTGGACATGGAAGCTCCAACGGTATAAAACACCGTCAGCTTGAATACAAGCTCAGTCAGTATAAAGTCTCACAAGGTTCCGTTAGAAATAGTTAAATAGAAAATTATATTCATTATTCGTTAGTTGGCTTACTTACGTCATTACTGGGTATCAAAGGGTTCAGACTAATTGAAGTATGATAAGAAAACAGATTCGACACCCTCCCCACAGACTTTAGACAAAAGAACCGTACGACAAGAAACTCAGTTCACGTTCTCAAACTCCAAATCCACTTTTCTCACATTCCCGGCATAAGCCGTTGGTTTAGAATATACATGCCTCAATGCTGCTTGATGAGTATACTCTACATGCCCAATAGCCACTTGATCGCCCTTGGCGCATTAAGATAGTATCATGCGTAATAGCCGACTCGACCAAGATATTCAAGGTCAAAGACCTATCCTAATATGCCTTAATAGCCGAGTTATAAGTATATTATACATGCCTCAATAGCCGCTTGATCGCCCTTGGCGCATCAAGATAGTATCATGCCTTAATAGCTGAATATATCACTTAATTCTTGTCACAATTCACTTCTTCAATTCCAACACGGACTCATACAAAATGGGACATCAACAGCGACCACCTCGACAACGCTCAACGATTCGGTAACGACACATTCATATCATGAGATAGACCAAAGTACAAACATTGATGCGCGAAGTACAAATCGATGGAGCGCGTGGTTATTAGAATGCTTAGATCTTATTACGCGTATATTATTCTCATTATCAGCCTTGCCGTAAAAATGGAAATCGTCGTCGCGTTAAGATGTTCAAGATCAAACTTAAGCATTTAGATGAGCTAACAGCTATGCAACTAAGCATGAATCATAATTTAGCAAGTATTCCTAAGTGTCAGTGTGATAGGTGAAAATGTGAGTACTAATTCATGGATTAAACATCTTAGGTTCGTACATAAAATAAGTAAAAATCTGATCAAAGCACATCAAACAAGTAATATAACAGAAACTGATGAACCCGAGCGCTCAAGGGGCTCAAGCGCTCGGCCTTGACAGTAAACAGATTCTAAGTTTAAGCTACATGCAAATTTGTAAATTAGTTCTAAAGGCACATGCAAGTTATAAAAACTTATAAAAATATAATCTAAAAGATTCTAAATGAAAATCTACACTCATATAGGCTTAGGACATGTTTGGATGATGATCAAACTACCAATTTATGAAGAATTAGCTTAATTCTTAGATTTTCATTACATACAAGAGTGACAACTACTCATGGATCACATGCAAAGATTGAAAATCAAGAATGGACTATCTCTACAGGTTTCTAAGTGAGAATAGATACTCACACAAGCTTGTGTTGTGAATGGATGAAGAAAATGTGATGAATGTTGAGAAAGCTTTAGCATATGAACTCCAATCTTCTACTTGATCTTGTAGATAACCAAAATCAGCCACTCCTCTTCAGTCCTCCATCTTGATTTAGCAACATTGTAGGTATATGAAGTATATGTGTGTGTAAAATGCTAAGATTTACACATACAAGGTGTTTGAGAGTATGAATGGTGATAAAAACACGAAGGAGATGAAGCCCTCTCTCAAGTTCTCTGTTTTTCTGAAATAACAGACGTACAAATGCTGAGGTTTGGCTTGGTATTTATAGTTTTTCAAGACCCAAGGGCAAGAGAGTCATTTTACCTCCTTACAATCTCGAGCGCTCACGTGGCTTGAGCTCTCCGACTCGTTGAGCGCTCGGGTCTCCTTTCAAAAGAATGTTCCCCAAGGCCAGAACACATACATACCTCAAATAGAACAATAAGGAATGAGGAAAATGGATTATATATATAACTGAGAGTATTGCAAATTGAAATACAAAAATTTGATAAATACAGATAGTAAAATATAGGTGTTACACCTATTACAGCTGGATCTCCGGTGAGTTTACTTGTTCTCTTTGTGCATATCATCGTGTGCTATTTAAACCTCTGTGTATTTTTGGATGCCTCTTTTTGCAATCTTATATCCCTTTCAACCTTTTTATGCTACATTTATCTGTATCAATGTATTGTTTGGGACACTTGGGACACACACGAGCTTCTCAATTGAATAAAAGGATGGCGACTAGAGGGCTATCTATGATAGGATGAGAGGGGGTGCTTTAGTCCCACCGAGCTCCTTCCCCTCTCATTTCATAATCTCCGGACTTAAGAATCTCTGGTTTTAAATAACAAAGCTTTTAAATGGTTTCTTAATTCTCCTTAAAATTAAGTGGCGACTCTTTCTTTTTCTTTCTGAAAATATGGATAGCTGTGGACAGAGAGAGAAAAAGAGCGGTGTCCACACTTAGTCATTTTTTTCAAAGATTCCTCGAAAGCACAGATGAGGTCACATTCATTTGAAATAGTGAATTCAAGGTATCTTACCTCAGGATTATTCTCTTTCGAGACTTTAACCATCCTCATTGTCATTAACCAATTGCTAGTTTTCTTTGGCTTCAAAGGTTTTTGGAAGAGTGAAAGCAGCATTGACTTCTATTGGCTCTGAAAAAGAGCCAATTTGTATATGGAATGTTTCCTTCCTCTTCTTCTATTCTACACTTGTTTAGGATTCCCCAAGACTTTTCTTACTTCCCTGGTCATGGGATTCTCCCATAGTAACATCCTTTTCATCCACACTTATAGCCTTTTCCAACTCTTTCACCTTGAGTTCTATGGTGCTCTCCCCTGAGGTGGTACCACCACCAGTTTTATTTCTTCTATTGAACCTTAGATTCGACCTCGAACTCACTTAGTGCTCTTTGGGATCTCTTGACTGGCTGAACTCTCATCTTTCATCTTTGAGAACTCCTTCCAGAAAGTGAACTTTCTCTGAATTCTCCTTTGTTCGGTGTGATTGATAGTAGGAACCAACTCCTGGTTCTTATTTTTGGGATCCTTAAGAACATACCAGTGGTTCGAATCAACCAATGGAGGTTTAGTCATTTTATGTAGGCTTTTTCCTCAAATAAACGTTTCACCATATCATCTTACAACACGAACTAATTTGGTGCCTCAAGTACCAGAGGAGGTATCTCTTGTTTTAGTGAACCTGAGACCTTAGTGGCAAGTGTAGATGGTACCATTTTAGGTGGCATCAAAGCATGTGCCCTCATGTTATACTGTATAGTGCTTGGTCGCATCATTTTACCTACTTCGAAAGCCATTTGTTGTCTTTTTTGCTCTGGGCCTCCCATGGGCCTAAGGCACTGCATACTATTATGGGACCAAAAGAAAGAGCTCAAGACCACACTTCTCTGATAGCATCCCCTATGATTAGAGAAGAACCTTGAATGTTCAGCAAACATTGGACCAATAGCCATTGAGGCTTGTAAATTGGCCCTCGAAACTGTCCTCTTTTTACATTCATCTGGCTTGGGGTGGCAAATCAAGAGAAAACATCGACTGTTTATTCGAAGCATTTCCTGCCCCCTTATACCCCTTAGCATAACTTTGTTCGATCTTTGACAAAAGGAACTCAGTTGTCTTGGTCACAATGGCTTGATTCATGTGAATGATACTTCCTGCACTGTTGGGAAAGGATCATCATCGATCCCCATAGCTTGCTTATCTTGCTGAGGAAATCTTAACTTCCCTTTCTTGATTAGAACTTGGATCCTATATCGAAAAATAGAACAATGTTAGTCGAATCGGTCCAAGTATTATGCCACTTACAATATTTCTTCCCCTTTATCAGGAAAGGGTAATTTAACATCATCAGACAATTTTGTAACTTTGCCTTTTAAAAGATGATAAAAAAAAAATTTCTTGTTACTTAGTTTAATTCATTCCTTAGTCTAGTATAGTTCTCTATTAAACCCTTTTATATTATGTTCAGCTTACACAATAAAATTCCTTGGTTACAAGGCAATCGAATGGTCATAATTGGCCTGGTGAGGCACATTTGGCTTACACAATAACATTGGCAACTTGCTTGCCTAGCACGCTTGCACTCACAAAATTACACAAATATCCTTCGAAGGGTTAATAGCCAAATATAATTTTGGCACGCCCGGTGTGACCCAAGTGTCAAAGATGACTAACAGAGCACTTAGGAGCAACAGATCTATTGAAAACACCAATAACGGTGTAAATGCTGAAATGGTAGAGGTTGGTAGCACTTCGTACCAAGAATCTCAAAATGAGAATGTGGTAGCACCAACAGTTGGTGTAGAGGTACCAAATCAACTGGTGAATCAGTTAACACCAATATTTGACCATCTTCTCACTTCTCTCAAAATGTTAATGTTCTTGTCACTTCTCTCAGTAGTCGTTTACCACAAAATATGCCAATGTTGGTATCAAATGGTCACTCACATGTACCTTGACACTCGGGTAGGGAGTACCCAGTTGAGTTTAATCAAACCAGTCGTTCAAACTATGTGAATGGTCCTATTTCGAGGCAAAACATACAAGAAATTTTTATATGCATGTTCAAAACAGTGTTGTACATGTCTTTGAAGTTACTCAAGCATACCAAACTAGAGTTTTTCAAGACCCAATGTTAGGCAAGTAAACTTAAAAGATGGAAGAGTACCAGAACCAAGTATGGTTCAGAATAGAAGGGTAAATAATAATCCTATGTTCGAACCAGAATTTGGAGGAATCGGTCTTGATCGAAGGGTTCTAAATGACCCCTTAGAAGGGTAGATAACCTTCAACAACCACATGTTGTTCCTACTTTTTCTCCACCTGTGGTACAACCAGTTCAACAGCAACCAAATTTGGCTGAAAAGAATTATATAATTAACTTAATACATGAGATATGTGGACTTATTGCTCGGGGAGAATAGACACCTATGTATAGATAGCCTTATCCTGATTGGATAGATAGGATTAAACACTCTAGTGGTTTTTAGTTTCACACCTTCACTTTATTTTCTGGTGATGGAAGCCAATCCACTGTTAGACACATTGCAAAGTTCACAAGCCAATGTGTTTATGCTAGAACAAATGAGTTCTTACAAGTTAGACTCTTTGCCACTTCACTAAAAGACACAGCCTTTACTTGGTTCATTAACTTAGCACCAAACTCTGTTCAAAATTGGGCTTAAATGGAAGACTTGTTCGATGCTTAATTCTTTCAAATAGAACCAGAAGTTTCAATGGCTGATCTAGCCAGACTGAGTTAGAAGCCTGATGAAAAGGCTACTAAGTTCATAAATAGGTTCAAAAGGACGTGGACAAAGTGTCAAATTGTCTTACCAGAACCTGAGTTTGTTAACTTGGCACAAAATGGCATTGAGTTTAGGCTTAGAAAGAAGTTCGATGCAATTGAATTTAGAAATCTAGTGGAATTAACTGCTCGAGTCTCTAGATATGAAGCCCTTTTAGAGGAAGAAAGTAAGAGGAATGCCTCTTCAATTAAAATTGACTATAAAGATCCTAATTATGAAATAGATGCTGCTGAAATAATAAGAGATGAACCTTTCACTTGCAAAAGTCTTGTGATAAAAAATGAGTCTGCTGAATCTGTAGAGAAAAAGGACCATTTAAGAAGTACTCTTTTGATATTAGTAAAGCTAGCTAAAACAATAAAAGAATTGAACAAAGGAAAGAACAACTTTATTGAAAGTAAAACAAAGTACAAATCCTAATATCGAAGGGTACTTTGAAGTGATTTCCTACTCCTAATTGCAAAGGAAATTTAAAAAATAGAAGTGTATTATGAAGTGGTTTAAATGGGTTGTTGCCTGGGTCCTCTTCACTTCACTTCATCTCCTATTTATAGGCCTTCGAAGTAACTGCTCCATTTGAACTAGAGCACTGTCCAACTACTTCTTCAAATAGCCATGTTCCCAGCCTTCCATGTGTCTCGGCATTTGTTGTTCGAATTCAAATCTCCCACTCTGTTGTATTGCTCACGCATTAGCTCTTGTACCGAACTCCTCCACGTGTTAAATCCTAATTACTTCTCTGTAGAGATGTCAAAATGGCCTGTCGGGCCCGGCCCGGCCCGGCATTGATCGGGCTTAGGCTTTGGTGCACGGGCTCATGTCTCTTTTCGGGCCGGATGAATTTCAGACCAGACTTAAGAGTTCACAATCCTGGCCCGACCCTAGGCCCTAAGGTATAGCGTATAGTCTAGGTGAGCGTTTTAAATTTATCCTAAAGTTGTATAAATACTATTATATATGTAACCATTTTTTTAAAAGGTTGGAAATAACTTTCAATATATTAACTTGTAATTTTTTTTTATATATTTTTAATACTTGAAAATGATCAATATATTTTTTTTGTTGGGAAGCTTCTACTCGGGCTTTTATGCGGGCCTCGGGCCGGGCTTTGGTCGGGTCGGGTCTCGGTCCGGGCTTGGGTTTCAAGAGATATGTCCAAGTCCTACCCGAGATGCTAGGGCCTAGAGCCGGGCTGGCCCTATCTCGGACTGTGCCGAGCTTAAGGCCCGTTTTTTCGGACTTGGTTTTAGGCCCCCTGACGGATTGGGCTTTTTTTACACCCCTATTTCTCTGCCATGCAAGTTTGATCACCCTGTTTCTTCCACGTGTCATCATATCAGTTGGTCAGATATTTTTGGGACTAATAAATATAAAATTTAGATATATTTTAATAAATTCAAAATATATCAAAATATATGAAATTTTAGGATCAGGAGATGTTCGGAATATTCCAGAATTTTCAGATAAATAATTCGATAATCAATAATCAGCAACTCAGTTTTAAAATATCATAAAATATTCAAGTCATATTACGTTGATAAGTAAATATAACTTATTCCCATAAAAAAAAAAATGCATAACTACTCTTTTTATAAGGATAAAACATAAAATTTATATTCATTTCTAAAATTTCATAATATACAGGAATATATGAAATTTTAGGGTCTGAAGATGTTCGGAATTTTAAAATTAAAATTCCAAAACTTTTCCGATTCCAATCTAATTTTTTTTCAAAATTTTCGAAATGCGGAATTCAATTGATTTTTTCTAAATATGAAAATCATAACATTTTCCTTTAAAAATAAACTAACTTTTCAATAACAAACACTATTTTGGTTCCTAATTTTGTTCCCAAATTTGGTTTGTGACACATGTTGTGGCAGTGACTTTACGCGCGTGTGTGTCTTGACGAGTAAAATTGCCACAGCTATGAATGGTCAACAAATCAAATGACTTAATCAACTTCTCATTAATTAGCGAGAGATTTATTCCTTAAACCGATTTTCAAATGTCAACAAGTCCAATGACTTAATTTTTTTAATTTTTTTTTTGCTAGAAACAAACGACTTAATTAACTTCTCAGTATATTGTTCTCATAATCCACGATCGACATGAATATCTAACTTTTAGGCCTGTTTGGTTTCACTTGAATTTGAATAGTTTCATTTAGATTTATATTGAATCTTAAAGCAAAATTCATCACCATGAATGACTCAATTTATAAAAATTAGAAACTTGACTATATTTCTTCTTATGTGGCCACTTTTACTTTTTTCTAGAATGCTAAAATTCATGATTGCAAGTATCAATTTTGAGACTAGCATCATTTCTTCTAAATGAAACTATTCAAGCTCGCCATCTTTTTTTTGAAGTTCTACACAAACGATAGAATGCAATTATTGCATTCAAAGACAACCAAACAAGATATCTAGAGCATAGGATTCAAAGCATTTGGTCAGCAATTAGATAAATCACCATAGCTTTTCTGCTTGAAAGATACACCCTGTGGCCGGTTTTTCAATGGTGTTAACGTTCACTCTGAGAATGAGAGGTAAGGTGAGAGAAAAAAAGAACCAAAAAATTGGAGAACAATTTCACTCGCCTGCAAGTTGTTCACCCAGACATTTCATTGGATAAGCATGTAGGACCTATCACTTTTCACGGATTAAAAAAAATGATAAAATCAAAGTTTTGGGTTTGACATGCTTAAAAAAATGATAAAATCAAAGTTTTGGGTTTGACATGCTTACCCAATGAGGAGCTTGGGCAGGGGCGGATTGAAAATGGGGCAAAGGGGGCTCAAGCCCCCCTTGAATTTTCAAAAATTAGTAGATTTATCTATATAAATTATATATTTTGCACTTAGGCCCCCTCAGATTTTACCAATAAGCCCCCCCAAAAATTCAGAAAACTTCCTGTTTTTATCAGTATTTGGGACTTTGTGTTAAATTTTTATAGCATTAACTTATATCATCTATACAATTATGTATACATAGACCTAAAAAAAAATCATCTCGGGGGCACCCCGATCCCCCATAAATTTGGTCACCCTAAATGCAATTTACTAATTCTACTCTTGCCAAGGCCCCCTAACTTCGAATTCCTATATCCACTAAGTGCTTGGGTGAGCAAAAGGTGAGCAAAAATGCTACAAAAAAATTGGAGAAGTCATTCAGTTAAATTAATTGTCACACTAGGTTGTTACATTGACATGTTATGACATTCCAATAATATGGGACCACGCAAAGGCAGATGCAAAAAAATTGACGTAAGGGTGGCTTTGAAGGGACAGAACCAAGAAATTGCACCACGGATCTAGTTTACAGGGGTTTGGGGGTAGCACCCCCGAGGTGTTTTTTTGAGATCTACTTATGCATATTTTGTGTAGAATTTCTACAACACTTGGAATGATTTTTAAATCATTTTGGAATAGGTCAAGTTAAGAAATGACACGAAAATTCATTGGACCGAATATTTGGAATGAGTTGGATAACATTGGCGTCAATAAATAGGGGCACATTACAAGTAGTGTAGGCATGACATGCATGTTATTTAAAGTCAACAACTACTTATTTTACTCACCTAAAAGTAGTGGCCGTGTAGAGGGCGGAGACAGGACTTGGCTTCAGGGGCATATAATGTATGGGTATGCAAAGACACCACATATTTTTCGAATAAATACTACAATTTTAGACTTTAGGATTTTTGAAAATTGTGTGGTTACTCTATAAAGTTTCTCATATATATAATGAGTCTAGGGTTAAAACATGTTTGTTCAAAGACGAAATGAATCGCCATGTAACTGTTTCAAAAATATATGTTGCCTATATGATTAATTCTTGCTTCTTTATCTACTAGTTTCACTTCTAAAACAAATATTTTTTAATGTGATCAAGATGGTTATCTATAAGCACTCTATGAACACTTGGGGCATATTGTGTATATAAATTAAGTAGTTCGGGTAATTAAAAAAAAATTGAGGACCAACGTGGAAAAGTTGAGGGGGTCAAGTGCCCCCAAGATCCTTAGTACACCCGGCAATTGGCCGCATGGCTCCATATGATTGGGACATATATTGTACCACGTCAACATGATAATGTATATATATGAGTAATGCTATGCTTTTCAAATTTTTATCTTAAAAGTAATTCCCAAATGATATGGCAGTACGGTCAGGTTTAATACAGTGAGACCAATTGAATTCTGGTTGAAAGTTGTTTACCTGACCCATTGCCACATTATTTGGAAAACACTTTTGAGATAGAAATTTGAGAAACGGCGCATTACTCTATATATATATATATATATAGTGTGACGATCTTACTAAATAATGAGCACTTCTACACCCACTCACTTTTTGACACACTTTTCTACACTCAGTTTTAAATGCATGTACCATGTGCTATGTAACTGGTGCACAGAAAGTGTGAAAAATTCAAACAGCACAAGAAACATGCATTTAAAGCATATTATGTCAAAAAGTGTGTGTGTCAAACATTTCCCCTAAATAATTTCTAACAACAATGATAGGATACACACCAAACGACACACTGTGCTTTAAATGCATGTACCCTGTGCTGTTTGAATTTTTTTACACTTTTCTGTGCATCACTTACACAACACATGGTACATGCATTTAAAGCTGATGTGTCATTTAGTGTATCATTTGGTATGCATCCCTATCTTTTTTGAATTTCTAATAGGAAGACTAATTCGAATAAATTTTCAGATCAGTAACATCATGTTATCGTATTAAATTGTTTGTCTCATCCATAAAAATTTCTAACATTTGTGTCCAATAATTCTTACATGCGCAACAAATTCTTGGTCAAATATATATATATATATATATATATATTTTCTATGGTAAGGAAAGTGCTCTCTCACTGCATCTGTTGAGTTAGAACTTTACATTGGTATCCGGATAATCTTAGCCACAGAAAATTCTAATAACTGTGCTAAAAAATTCCAACACACGTGACAAATTCTTGGTCTTTATTTTCTTCTCGTCTTATGGTACACTACAAGAAAAAGGGTCTTTAGTGACGAAAGTTTTTGTGACGGATCAAAATCCGTCACAATAAATGTTTTTGTGACGGATTCTGTGACGAAAATATTTACGACACAAATAATTATTTATTAGTGACGGGAACGTACATATCCGACACAAATAATTTTTATTTGTGACGGAAATGTACCTAACCGACACAAATACAAGTTTATTTGTCTCGAATTTATTTAATCCGTCACAAAAACTTTTTTTTTTTGGGCGGGAAAAATTGGGGGCAAGTTAATACATGAAAAAAAAAAAGAAGAAGAAAAAATTGGGTGCAAAAGTCTCATTCTCATTCCTTTTCTCACTCTCGTTCTTCTTCTCCTTCTCCTCCGCCCTCTCCCTCCGACGCACTCCCTCCTCCTTCACCCTCTCTCCCTCCGACGTCCTCCCTCTTCCTCCACCCTCTCTCCCTCCGACGCCCTCCCTCCCTCCCTCCCTCCGACGCCCTCCCTCCTCCGTTGATGACTCTGATGCCTTCCGTTCTCTCTCTCTGTCTCTATGTGTGGTCTTTGGTAAATTGGTAAGTTCTAGGGCTTAAACCCCAAATTGTCGCGCTGCTCATTACTGTGAGACCTTCACTCAGAGAGAATCCCCTTACCTCGCCGCCTCCATCTCTCTCGCGTAAGACTCTCTCTCTCTGTCTCTATATATATATATTTGTATAGTCTCTCTTTGGATCAGAGCTTTGATGTATCAATTTATAATTTCTATTTGCAATCTCTGCTTCTTGTAAGTAGTAGTGGCTTAATTAAACATTTTACATTTTAGGTTTTGAAGTTTTATGTGTTTCTGGGCTTGATAGCTGTGTCAATCTCCTCATCAAGTAAAACCTTGATATATATATATATATATATATATTTCCTACTTCCTGAAATTATTTTAATTCAACTTACTTAGTTCTCAAACGGTCTAAACCTTGAGATATACATGTATATGTATGTAATGAATTTTACCCACAAGAGCTGGAATATAGTTTTTGTTCTTATTGAAGATCTTCATGTGCTACTCGAATTTGATTTTCCTATTTCTTAGTTTTCTTTATGAATATATACCCCATGGTGTAATTTCTAATCAATTATGTAATATCTTTGATATGTTTTGGACGGTTTTGTGCACCAGTATCAAAATTTTAGACACATTTCAAGTTGTGCCTCGTCCTAGGATTTGGAGTATAAAGAGTTTGACACTTAGGGTACACACTCGTACATGATATGTGAGAGTCCATATAACCTACGCTAAGACTGGGGGCTAATTTGGGAATGCATAAAACACCATATCTCACTGACACTACTGGTACCCATTATATTTTAAGTTAATAAACTATTTCCTCTATTGGCAAAGAAGTGTACAAAAGTGACAAGATGCTTCTTTTTGGGTTTCTTCTTAATAAGTCTTATCTGGGTGTAGCTCCTTGAAAAATAATACTCTCACTCTCCTCATGTTTGTATGATTGAAATTGAAGAATGGAACTTGTACTTTTTTACGTGGATGGGCTGTGATAGGGCTTTACTTGGCAAATTTTAAATACATGTATGCTTGCTTATGTTTGTTAAATTATGGTTTGTGTTTGTCTATGCATGTCATGATGCATTCATGCTTACCAAGGAAAATAAAAATGTGTAAATATGTAATGGGAAATGATAACCTACTACATGTTTAATAAAAGTACGCATGTTTTTTCTGGAAAACAAAATACATCCACCTCGTTAAAGTGATGACACTAAAATAATAACTTGAGTGCCCTCATTGTAAAATTACTCTTAAGGCCCTCATTTTAATAAGATAACATGGACTTCTCTTATCCATTAAACTTAAGCATAATGCTATCCTACTACCTTTGTGTAGTAGGACAAGCGTCCCAGTGTTTCTATATATAGATAATATGTTCGCTACCGAGAACTATTCCGTGCAGGAACATTTGGATCCAACCCAACGTGCTAAACTTCGGGCTTGTGCAAAGGCCCCACACCACACACACCATTTAAAGGAATATTCTTGTTCATGTACCATTGGAAAAAAAAAGGCAGCATTTCTAGTGCTTATATGGGAGTGTCATGTTATATTATGAAGAGAGCATAGGGTTTTTTTTGCTGAACAGAGGATAGGCCTTTTCAAATGCAATGTACATACCTAATTAGTGACTTATTCTGTTAGTTATTTAGCATCTCATCCCAGTGGCATTCCTTTTTTGTATCACTTTAGATGAGTCTAATAGCAAAGATTTGTTACCACCCTTGGAAGACTAGAGCTATTGTGGGGTCCAATGCTAGAGACAACATTCCAGGAAAATGATCATGACATTGGTGATAGCATTGTATTTTGGAAATGGTATTAGATATTTAGAAGTCTTTCTCTGAAATTAATATTCAATTCTGTGGGAGATTCAAATCTTTAGTGGTTTCTTTTCTGACTTGAACTGGTTTTCTCTACTTTTATGTATAATCGCTTAAAAGCAATTTTTTTTAATCATCGAATAGTGTAAAAGCATTTGATACATTTCAAAGCTTTCCACGTATCATACAACGTTTGCGGGAAAAAGCCGCAAACATTTCAAAGTATCTTAATGTTATCTTTAAAATTGGACCAATAACATGCTATTACTATTAGTTCTAAGTTTATTTTTCTACAGGATATGAAATCCCACATTTTGTGTTTTGGGAACTTGAACCACATTTATATACATACATCTGGCATTGCAAATGCATTATATGATTATAAAACTTATAAAGGTTTCGCTCATCGTGCCTCAAAGCTCTGTACTCTCTCTCTCTCTCTCTCTCTCTCTCTCTCTCTCTCTCTCTATACAGGGATCAGAAGCATTAGACGGATAATTTTGTTGAAGTTTTGGGATTTCATTGAAGAAGCTTTTGGACAAAAGATATAAAGACGTTTCCTTTTACTTGACTCCTACTAAAATATTAGGTATACACATCTCATCACTCTTAAAATTTGCTTTACTTGAACTATTTTTTTTCGCTTTACTTGGAATTATATTGTAAATCTGAGGTTCGTCCGCTATTCTTCATGCAGTAACTAAGTTTGTCCATTTTTAGTTGTAGCAGATTTGTAGCAACTCAATGATAATTTACTGCTAGAGTAATTCCTATAATCATATATGCAATTATTGATCTGATTTTGGATATCTCATGTGTTTCTGTTGGGTGAGTGAATGTGAATTTGTTATTATACTGATAACGACTTTGTCAATTTTGCTTCTCTATAAATAAACTGCAGGATTTGGGTTTAAAGTAATTGTGGTATCAAATTATGGCATCAAGATCATTCAAGGCTGTATTTCATTGTTTTTTATCCATTTTTCGAGTACCCCAAAACCAACAATAAGTAATAGTCAATTCTTATATTTTTTGGTGCTTAAAATCAAGTTATAAATCTATAGATAGAAATGAAATGTATGATTAGTGCTCTCTTCCTATTACAGACTGTATCTGTCCTCTTTCATTATTATATTCCAGTTCTACCGAAATGTAGTGAACAACGGTTGTATTTATTTTAGGGAACCATCAAAATTATTAATTGCCAAAATCCCTGGAGTACTGCACTAGTTGTAGTAGCTTTAAATCAGTCAATCTCTAGTATATGTCAATTTCAAAACTATATGCTGCATTTAGACATGATAATAAATTTGACAATAAATATGAACTACTGCATATGACAAACAATAATAAAAAGTAGATAGTTTAATTTCTTCTTAACTGTTTCTTTAATATCTCGTTTGGTTGCTGAGAAAGTGGGGAAGCTAGTAGGATAGAAAACTTATACCAACCCCTCACATACATGCTGGTTTGGCATCAATATCTTATTATACAAAATTTCACCTATTTTTATTTTCTTTTCCCCCCTACTTTAACATATAGAAATAAGCAAACTAGATAAAGCCACAACTACTTCACAACTTAAGGTGATAGTAGAAATAAAAGTAATACATAAGGGGTTGACATGAAAATTAATTAGATTAATTGGCTATGGCTTATTGGTTGAATTTGTGACCCCCTCTCATATTACGTGTGCAAGTGTATGCATGTAGACGTGATGTGAGAAAAAAGGTCGTGCATTTAGTATTTATAGAATTTCTCTGTACATTCTGTATAATATATATGAAAGATGTTGCTTACGCAACCTATGCATATATGTAACACCCAAAATTTCTATTAACATATGCATATATGTAGCACGCAAGAGCCACATCAGAGAGATGAAATTGTGGATGCAACCAAATATACCATATTAAGAAGTCCATTCTTTATGTGTGTATATATATATATGTATCTACACATATAATAGGAATATAGGATTAGGTTATATATTGGTGATAGGAAATAAAAGCAAGTACTGAATATTAAGTTGACCCCATGTCCCCTACCATATACATTATGCACATGGAATTAAATTGGAACCATCCATTTTGAAGCACCAACATTAGACTCATCATGTTGGTAGAACTTTGAGAAGAAATTTGTATATATGTTGATTGTATAAAAGTGCTAAAGAGTTGTATGTTGATTTTAGATTGTGATAAATTTATTTACACAGGTTTATGAAAATATTCGGATGTTGTAGAAACAGAGGAAACTCTGCCGATTTTTTTTAGGAATCTTTGCCCTTTTTTTTTTGTTCGTGTTGTTTGTTTGGATAGTTTTTTATTTGTATTTTTGGTTTTGTTTTGCTCTTTAGGTTGCTAGGGGGTTGCATTATTATATTTTTAATTGAATTTTCGTTTTTTATTTCAGGTTGTGCCAAGGGATTGAGGATTAGAGCAGAATTTGTCCTTTTTAATTGAATCAATTATGAAAGTAATGACTTTATTTAGATTGTTATCATTTTATTTTTATTTTTACTAATGTCAGCTATGAAACAATTATGTATGAACGTATGCTTTATTGTCTCTTGTTTTATCTTTAATTAATATGCTTTTAAATTTTATGTGATTCTTGTCGTTAAAAATAAGTAGGGCATAATTTATTGTGATGGAGAAATAATAATTTTTTGTGACAATATATAAATTTCTGTCACAAATAATATTTTGTGACGGTTTTGGTAATAATTGTGGCCATAATATTTAAAATTTCGTTACAAACACTATTTATTCCGTCACAAATACTATTTGTCCAAAACCGTCACAAATACTATTTGTGACGGTTTTGGGTCGACACAAATAAAGAGCCTCAAATCAAATGTGACACTACTATTTGTGTCGATAGTAGTGTCGTACATTAATTCATCACAAATACTATTTGTGACGGTTTGGGTCGACACAAATAAATCGTCACAAATTATAGGTATATGTGACAATTTTTTGTGTCACACACAAATCCGACACAAAATCCGTCACAAATACTTTTTTGTGATGGATTTTGACCGACACAGAGTTTTTGTGACGCCTTTAACTTGTGTCAGGCACAAATCCGTCACAAAAGATGTAATTCCGTCACAAATACTATTTGTGACGGAATTGCACTTTTTTTGTGACGGATTTTGTCCGTCACAAAAGACCTATTTTTTTGTAGTGGTATAAATTGAAGTCCAACATATATAGCTCACTGATCTCCTGATCTCATCCTTTGAAAATTCTATCAATTTTGTTCAATAAGTCGTGCATGATGAAGATTCTAACATTTGTGTTCAATAGTCCTACATAATGAATCTATAGTTCTTAATAGGCGTAACAAATTATGTATTGGTCTTTCTTTTCTTTTTCGCAAGGAAAGTGCTATCCAGAGTCGGTTCTGAGATTGTGAAATTCTCATGAGGTTCTAAGCGAAAAAAAAAAATTAAGCCCTTTTTTGGTCCTATTTTTATATATAATACATGTATATATAAGGTCTTTTTTTTTAGGCCCTATTTTGCCCTATTTTTATATATAATACATGTATTTTGGCCAAACAATGCCTTATTTTTGGTCCTATTTTTATGTATAATGCATGTATATCTAAGGCCCTAATTTTTTTAGGCCTTATTTTGGCCTTATTTTTATATATAATACATGAATTTTGGCCAAACAAGGCCTTATTCCAAGACCAAACAATCTCTAATTTTTTAAAATCCCAAATAGCCGCCCGGGCCGCTGGCCCAAGGGCCGGCCCTGGTGCTATCTCACTGCATGTTTTGAGCAAAATAGCATTATTGCATTTGTTCTTAAATGGACAATAACTTCTCTGTCACATAATTGGAATGAGAAAATTAAAGTAATCAGTTGACAAACAAAAAAATATTATAAACAGCTTGAAATGAAATTACTTTCAACCTTACAAAAAAAAAAAAAAAACCCCATTCCTATAATGGACTTTTAATAAGAAGATATGCCAAATACCATCTTAATCTATAACAAATGAATCAAATTTCATCTGTTTGTTTATAAGACCACGCGCTTGTTAAATGTAGTCATGAAATAGGAATTTTATGCGTCCCAAATTTAAATCTCAAGTTTGGTTTCTAAATGCTTTGACAGTAGTATTACATGTAGTGCTACGTTGTACCACTAACCGATGCCACAACATGTGTTTCATAAATATGAAACAAATAATTTGACAGTTTTGCCGCATGTAGCAGTACGTTGTACCATTGACAAATGCCACAGATGTGGTACAACTATCAAAAGTATTTGAGAATCAATATTATTATTATTATTTTATTTTTTGGAAGTCAAGTTTATAACCATAACTATACTCCCCAATTAAAATCAAAAGCCAAATGCAAGAGCACCTTTCCTGGAAAGTCTAAAATGATACAATAAGTCATCAATATTCAATTTTCCTGTCGCATTTTCATTGCTGATTGAATTGTATTCTATTCAAATTCAATCCTTGAAACATATGGTAGATTCCTCATCTTTTGTATGTGATTGAGAGTCTGGTAACCAATAATCAGCATCTCAGTTTAAAAATATCATAAAATATTCAAGTCATATTACGTTGAATGTTGATAAGTAAATATAACTTATTCCCATAAAAAAAATGCATAACTACTCTTTTTATAAGGATAAAACATAAAATTTATATTCATTTCGAAAATTTCATAATATACAGGAATATATGAAATTTTAGGGTCATAAGATGTTCGGAATTTTAAAATTAAAATTAAAATTCCAAAACTTTTCCGATTCCAATCTAATTTTTTTTCAAAATTTTCGAAATGCGGAATTCAATTGATTTTTTCTAAATATGAAAATCATAACATTTTCCTTTAAAAATAAACTAACTTTTCAATAACAAATACTACTTTGGTTCCTAATTTCGTTCCCAAATTTGGTCTGTGACACATGTTGTGGCAGTGACTTTACGCGCGTGTGTGTCTTGACGAGTAAAATTGCCACAGCTATGAATGGTCAACAAATCAAATGACTTAATCAACTTCTCATTAATTAGCGAGAGATCTATTCCTTAAACCGATTTTCAAATGTCAACAAGTCCAATGACTTAATTTTTTAAATTTTTTTTTTTGCTAGAAACAAACGACTTAATTAACTTCTTAGTATATTGTTCTCATAAACCACGATCCACATGAATATCTAACTTTTAGGCCTGTTTGGTTTCACTTGAATTTGAATAGTTTCATTTAGATTTATATTGAATCTTAAAGCAAATTTCATCACCATGAATGACTCCATTTATAAAAATTAGAAACTTCACTATATTTCTTCTTATGTGGCCACTTTTACTTTTTTCTAGAATGCCAAAATTCATGATTGCAAGTATCAATTTTGAGACTAGCATCATTTCTTCTAAATGAAACTATTCAAGCTCGCCATCTTTTTTTTGAAATTCTACACAAACGATAGAATGCAATTATTGCATTCAAAGACAACCAAACAAGATATCTAGAGCATAGGATTCAAAGCATTTGGTCAGCAATTAGATAAATCACCATAGCTTTTCTGCTTGAAAGATACATCCTGTGGCCGGTTTTTCAATGGTGTTAACGTTTACTCTGAGAATGAGAGGTAAGGTGAGAGAAAAAAAGAACCAAAAATTTGGAGAACAATTTCGCTCGCCTGCAAGTTGTTCATCCAGGCATTTCATTGGATAAGCATGTAGGACCTATCACTTTTCACGGATTAAAAAAAATGATAAAATCAAAGTTTTGGGTTTGACATGCTTAAAAAAATGATAAAATCAAAGTTTTGGGTTTGACATGCTTACGCAATGAGGAGCTTGGGCAGGGGCGGATTGAAAATGAGGCAAAGGGGGCTCAAGCCCCCCTTGAATTTTCAAAAATTAGTAGATTTATCTATATAAATTATATATTTTGCACTTAAGCCCCCTCAGATTTTACCAATAAGCCCCCCCAAAAATTCAGAAAACTTCCTGTTTTTATCAGTATTTGGGACTTTGTGTTAAATTTTTATAGCATTAACTTATATTATCTACACAATTATGTATACATAGACCTAAAAAAAAATCATCCCGGGGGCACCCCGATCCCCCATAAATTTGGCCACCCTAAATGCAATTTACTAATTCTACTCTTGCCAAGGCCCCCTAACATCGAATTCCTATATCCACTATGTGCTTGGGTGAGCAAAAGGTGAGCAAAAATGCTACAAAAAAATTGGAGAAGTCATTCAGTTAAATTAATTGTCACACTAGGTTAATGTTACGTTGACATGTTATGACATTCCAATAATATGGGACCACGCAAAGGCAGATGCAAAAAAATTGACGTAAGGGTGGCATTGAAGGGACAGAACCAAGAAATTGCACCACGGATCTAGTTTACAGGGGTTTGGGGGTAGCACCCCCGAGGTGTTTTTTTGAGATCTACTTATGCATATTTTGGGTAGAATTTCTACAACACTTGGAATGATTTTTAAATCATTTTGGAATAGGTCAAGTTAAGAAATGACACGAAAATTCATTGGACCGAATATTTGGAATGAGTTGGATAACATTGACGTCAATAAATAGGGGCACATTACAAGTAGTGTAGGCATGACATGCATGTTATTTAAAGTATAACAACTACTTATTTTACTCACCTAAAAATAGTGGCCGTGTAGAGGGCGGAGACAGGACTTGGCTTCAGGGACATACAATGTATGGGTATGCAAAGACACCACATATTTTTGGAATAAATACTACAATTTTAGACTTTAGGATTTTTGAAAATTGTGTGGTTACTCTATAAAGTTTCTCATATATATAATGAGTCTAGGGTTAAAATATGTTTGTTCAAAGACGAAATGAATCGCCATGTAACTGTTTCAAAAATATATGTTGCCTATATGATTAATTCTTGCTTCTTTATCTACTAGTTTCACTTCTAAAACAAATATTTTTTAATGTGTTCAAGATGGTTATCTATAAGCACTCTATGAACACTTGGGGCATATTGTGTATATAAATTAAGTAGTTCGGGTAATTAAAAAAAAATTGAGGACCAACGTGGAAAAGTTGAGGGGGTCAAGTGCCCCCAAGATCCTTAGTACACCCGGCAATTGGCCGCATGGCTCCATATGATTGGGACATATATTGTACCACGTCAACATGATAATGTATATATATATGAGTAATGCTATGCTTTTCAAATTTTTACCTTAAAAGTAATTCTCAAATGATATGGCAGTACGGTCAGGTTTAATACAGTGAGACCAGTTGAATTCTGGTTGGAAGTTGTTTACCTGACCCCATTGCCACATTATTTGGAAAACACTTTTGAGATAGAAATTTGAGAAACGTCGCATTACTCTATATATATATATATATAGTGTGACGATCTTACTAAATAATGAGCACTTCTACACCCACTCACTTTTTGACACACTTTTCTACACTCAGTTTTAAATGTATGTACCATGTGCTGTGTAACTGGTGCACAGAAAGTGTGAAAAATTCAAACAGCACAAGGAACATGCATTTAAAGCATATTATGTCAAAAAGTGTGTGTGCCAAACATTTCCCCTAAATAATTTCTAACAACAATGATAGGATACACACCAAACGACACACTGTGCTTTAAATGCATGTACCTTGTGCTGTTTGAATTTTTTTACACTTTTCTGTGCATCACTTACACAACACATGGTACATGCATTTAAAGCTGATGTGTCATTTAGTGTATCATTTGGTATGCATCCCTATCTTTTTTGAATTTCTAATAGGAAGACTAATTCGAATAAATTTTCAGATCAGTAACATCATGTTATCGTATTAAATTGTTTGTCTCATCCATAAAAATTTCTAACATTTGTGTCCAATAATTCTTACATGCGCAACAAATTCTTGGTCAAATATATATATATATATATATATTCTATGGTAAGGAAAGTGCTCTCTCACTGCATCTGTTGAGTTAGAACTTTACATTGGTATCCGGATAATCTTAGCCACAGAAAATTCTAATAACTGTGCTAAAAAATTCCAACACACGTGACAAATTCTTGGTCTTTATTTTCTTCTCTTCTTATGGTATAAATTGAAGTCCAACATATATAGCTCACTGATCTCCTGATCTCATCCTTTGAAAATTCTATCAATTTTGTTCAATAAGTCGTGCATGATGAAGATTCTAACATTTGTGTTCAATAGTCCTACATAATGAATCTATAGTTCTTAATAGGCGTAACAAATTATGTATTGGTCTTTCTTTTCTTTTTCGCAAGGAAAGTGCTATCCAGAGTCGGTTCTGAGATTGTGAAATTCTCATGAGGTCCTAAGCGAAAAAAAAAATTTAAGCCCTTTTTTGGTCCTATTTTTATATATAATACATGTATATATAAGGTCTTTTTTTTAGGCCCTATTTTGCCCTATTTTTATATATAATATTACATGTATTTTGGCCAAACAATGCCTTATTTTTGGTCCTCTTTTTATGTATAATGCATGTATATCTAAGGCCCTATTTTTTTTAGGCCTTATTTTGGCCTTATTTTTATATATAATACATGAATTTTGGCCAAACAAAGCCTTATTCCAAGACCAAACAATCTCTAATTTTTTGAGATCCCAAACAGCCGCCCGGGCCGCTGGCCCAAGGGCCGGCCCTGGTGCTATCTCACTGCATGTTTTGAGCAAAATAGCATTATTGCATTTGTTCTTAAATGGACAATAACTTCTCTGTCACATAATTGGAATGAGAAAATTAAAGTAATCAGTTGACAAACAAAAAAATATTATAAACAGCTTAAAATGAAATTACTTTCAACCTTAAAAAAAAAAAAAAAAAAAAACCCATTCCTATAATGACTTTTAATGAGAAGATATGCCAAATACCATCTTAATCTATAACAAATGAATCAAATTTCATCTGTTTGTTTATAAGACCACGCGCTTGTTAAATGTAGTCATGAAATAGGAATTTTATGCGTCCCAAATTTAAATCTCAAGTTTGGTTTCTAAATGCTTTGACAGTAGTAGTACATGTAGTGTTACGTTGTACCACTAACCGATGCCACAACATGTGTTTCATAAATATGAAACAAATGATTGGACAGTTTTGCCGCATGCAGCGGTACGTTGTACCATTGACAAATGCCACAGATGTCGTACAACTATCAAAAGCATTTGAGAATCAATACTATTATTATTATTTTATTTTTTGGAAGTCAAGTTTATAACCATAACTTTACTCCCCAATTAAAATCAAAAGCCAAATGCAAGAGCACCTTTCCTGGAAAGTCTAAAATGATACAATAAGTCATCAATATTCAATTTTCCTGTCGCATTTACATTGCTGATTGAATTGTATTCTATTCAAATTCAATCCTTGAAACATATGGTAGATTCCTCATCTTTTGTATGTGATTGAGAGTCTGGTAACCAATAATCAGCATCTCAGTTTAAAAATATCATAAAATATTCAAGTCATATTACGTTGATAAGTAAATATAACTTATTCCCATAAAAAAAAAATGCATAACTACTCTTTTTATATGGATAAAACATAAAATTTATATTCATTTCGAAAATTTCATAATATACAGGAATATATGAAATTTTAGGGTCATAAGATGTTCGGAATTTTAAAATTAAAATTAAAATTCCAAAACTTTTCCGATTCCAATCTAATTTTTTTTCAAAATTTTCGAAATGCGGAATTCAATTGATTTTTTCTAAATATGAAAATCATAACATTTTCCTTTAAAAATAAACTAACTTTTCAATAACAAATACTACTTTGGTTCCTAATTTCGTTCCCAAATTTGGTTTGTGACACATGTTGTGGCAGTGACTTTACGCGCATGTGTGTCTTGACGAGTAAAATTGCCACAGCTATGAATGGTCAACAAATCAAATGACTTAATCAACTTCTCATTAATTATCGAGAGATCTATTCCTTAAACCGATTTTCAAATGTCAACAAGTCCAATGACTTAATTTTTTTAATATTTTTTTTTGCTAGAAACAAACGACTTAATTAACTTCTCAGTATATTGTTCTCATAAACCACGATCCACATGAATATCTAACTTTTAGGCCTGTTTGGTTTCACTTGAATTTGAATAGTTTCATTTAGATTTATATTGAATCTTAAAGCCAAATTCATCACCATGAATGACTCCATTTATAAAAATTAGAAACTTCACTATATTTCTTCTTATGTGGCCACTTTTACTCTTTTCTAGAATGCCAAAATTCATGATTGCAAGTATCAATTTTGAGACTAGCATCATTTCTTCTAAATGAAACTATTCAAGCTCGCCATCTTTTTTTGGAAATTCTACACAAACGATAGAATGCAATTATTGCATTCAAAGACAACCAAACAAGATATCTAGAGCATAGGATTCAAAGCATTTGGTCAGCAATTAGATAAATCACCATAGCTTTTCTGCTTGAAAGATACATCCTGTGGCCGGTTTTTCAATGGTGTTAACGTTTACTCTGAGAATGAGAGGTAAGGCGAGAGAAAAAAAGAACCAAAAAATTGGAGAACAATTTCGCTCGCCTGCAAGTTGTTCACCCAGGCATTTCATTGGATAAGCATGTAGGACCTATCACTTTTCACGGATTAAAAAAAATGATAAAATCAAAGTTTTGGGTTTGACATGCTTAAAAAAATGATAAAATCAAAGTTTTGGGTTTGACATGCTTACGCAATGAGGAGCTTGGGCAGGGGCGGATTGAAAATGAGGCAAAGGGGGCTCAAGCCCCCCTTGAATTTTCAAAAATTAGTAGATTTATCTATATAAATTATATATTTTGCACTTAAGCCCCCTCAGATTTTACCAATAAGCCCCCCCAAAAATTCAGAAAACTACCTTTTTTTATCAGTATTTGGGACTTTGTGTTAAATTTTTATAGCATTAACTTATATTATCTACACAATTATGTATACATAGACCTAAAAAAAAATCATCTCGGGGGCACCCCGATCCCCCATAAATTTGGCCACCCTAAATGCAATTTACTAATTCTACTCTTGCCAAGGCCCCCTAACTTCGAATTCCTATATCCACTATGTGCTTGGGTGAGCAAAAGGTGAGCAAAAATGCTACAAAAAAATTGGAGAACTCATTCAGTTAAATTGATTGTCACACTAGGTTGTTACGTTGACATGTTATGACATTCCAATAATATGGGACCACGCAAAGGCAGATGCAAAAAAATTGACGTAAGGGTGGCATTGGAGGGACAGAACCAAGAAATTGCACCACGGATCTAGTTTACAGGGGTTTGGGGGTAGCACCCCCGAGGTGTTTTTTTGAGATCTATTTATGCATATTTTGGGTAGAATTTCTACAACACTTGGAGTGATTTTTAAATCATTTTGGAATAGGTCAAGTTAAGAAATGACACGAAAATTCATTGGACCGAATATTGGCGTCAATAAATAGGTGCACATTACAAGTAGTGTAGGCATGACATGCATGTTATTTAAAGTCAACAACTACTTATTTTACTCACCTAAAAATAGTGACCATGTAGAGGGCGGAGACAGGACTTGGCTTCAGGGACATACAATGTATGGGTATGCAAAGACTCCACATATTTTTGGAATAAATACTACAATTTTAGACTTTAGGATTTTTGAAAATTGTGTTGTTACTCTATAAAGTTTCACATATATATAATGAGTCTAGGGTTAAAATATGTTTGTTCAAAGACGAAATGAATCGCCATGTAACTGTTTCAAAAATATATGTTGCCTATATGATTAATTCTTGCTTCTTTATCTACTAGTTTCACTTCTAAAACAAATATTTTTTAATGTGTTCAAGATGGTTATCTATAAGCAGTCCATGAACACTTGGGGCATATTGTGTATATAAATTAAGTAGTTCGGGTAATTAAAAAAAAAATTGAGGACCAACGTGGAAAAGTTGAGGGAGTCAAGTGCCCCCAAGATCCTTAGTACACCCGGCAATTGGCCGCATGGCTCCATATGATTGGGACATATATTGTACCACGTCAACATGATAATGTATATATATGAGTAATGTTATGCTTTTCAAATTTTTATCTTAAAAGTAATTCCCAAATGATATGGCAGTACGGTCAGGTTTAATACAGTGAGACCAGTTAAATTCTGGTTGGAAGTTGTTTACCTGACCCCATTGCCACATTATTTGGAAAACACTTTTGAGATAGAAATTTGAGAAACGTCGCATTACTCTCTCTCTATATATATATAGTGTGACGATCTTACTAAATAATGAGCACTTCTACACCCACTCACTTTTTGACACACTTTTCTACACTCAGTTTTAAATGCATGTACCATGTGCTGTGTAACTGGTGCACAGAAAGTGTGAAAAATTCAAACAGCACAAGGAATATGCATTTAAAGCATATCATGTCAAAAAGTGTGTGTGCGAAACATTTCCCCTAAATAATTTCTAACAACAATGATAGGATACACACCAAACGACACACTGTGCTTTAAATGCATGTACCCTGTGCTGTTTGAATTTTTTTACACTTTTCTGTGCATCACTTACACAACACATAGTACATGCATTTAAAGCTGATGTGTCATTTAGTGTATCATTTAGTATGCATCCCTATCTTTTTTGAATTTCTAATAGGAAGACTAATTCGAATAAATTTTCAGATCAGTAACATCATGTTATCGTATTAAATTGTTTGTCTCATCCATAAAATTTCTAACATTTGTGTCCAATAATTCTTACATGCGCAACAAATTCTTGGTCAAATATATATATATACTAGTAATACAATACGTGCGTTGCACGTAGTTGGTGCTCATATTGTTAAAATAGTTATTAAAGACAAAGTTTCTTTTTTTAGAATTGCAACTACTATGAGTAAAAATAAGTAAAAATTAAAGTTTAGTCATAACTCAAAAGTAAGTTGATTGAAATAGTGCTATGGACTAAAAAGTAAGGCAATTGGAATACTAAGAAGGAGAAATAAAAAGTACAATTAATAAAAGTACAGAATCATGAATATGATTTGTAATAAGATCATCACAATGAGCCAAATTTAAAATCTTAGTTGTCACTCATAATTATGTATAGGTGATTGATGAATAATTGAGTGTAAGCAAGAAGGAAAAAAATACTTGTTATTATAGCATAAATTTGGAAATATCCTCTAGTAAAGAAAGTCTAAAGACTATAGCAAAATACTTATATATATATATATATATATTCAAAACTTATTCCTTTTCAATTTTTGATTTTATTCTTCACGGCTAGGGATGGCAATGGGGTGGGTTTTCCGGGTTTCCCGCCCCGCCCCGCCCCGCCCCGCCCCGCCCCGCCCCTAATAGGTAGGGTATGGGGGGGGGGGGGGGGGGGGGGGCTTAATAGGGTTAGGGGCGGGTATGGGGGAGATTTTCAAAACCCGGGTCGGGGTCGGGGTCGGGGTCGGGGTCGGGGTCGGGTCAAAAAACCCGCCCCCGCCCCGAATATACTTGTATTTATATTTTTACCCCTCAATAGTTATGTGTATTACCATTTTAAAAAAAAAAAACTGCACTATTAGGGAACTAATTGGGTAAGTTAAAAAAAAACTGCACTATTAGAGAAAAAAATGCATTAAAAAAATTGCTTTTTCAATTTATGTACCAAAAAAAAAAACATAATCGGGGAGGGGCGGGGCGGGGTCGGGGACCCCGGGGGCGGGGCAGGGGCGGGGGCGGGGAGAGCACTATGCGGGGCGGGGCGGGGCGGGGGCGGGGGGAGGGTTTACTGAAGCGGGGCGGGGGCGGGGTATGGGGGCCCCGTCCCATACCCGCCCGGTTGCCATCCCTATTCACGGCGCGTTTCTTCTTTTCTATCACCTTTCTCTGATCTTTGTTTCCTTTTCTTGTAACTTTGGATGTTTTCATCGTCTTCAATAACAATAGGTCCCAAGTCTTCCACCCGTTCAAGTGATTGAACAATGATTCATTTATTTGGTGAGAAATCTTTGCCATTTTTCGGTAATTTGAAGTAGATTTTCAATCACCATATATAAATACTACTTATTCAATACTTGATTTTTTAATGAACTAATTCATTTTTTTTATACAATAAAAAATATGTACTAATTGAGAGGGAAAAAAAAAGGCTATACAACACAATAGCATAATTGTCTTGTGGACAATTAAAATCACTTTTGTTTGATGTAACTAACCATCAGGCCCTATATTGATCTTCTTGATGTTTTAGATTTGTAAAAGCAAATCTTATAAGATTGTTAGAGATTATTGTATGAGTTACCATGTGATCATAGGTATAGAAAAGGACACTCCTACGTTTTTTGTTGTCCAAGTTCAAATATTCACACTTCATTGGATAATGTTATAATTCTTAAATGTGGTGTTCAATTACTCTAAATGTTATAGCACTTGATGACTAATGAAGATCTTAAATAAATAAATACTTTCTTTGGATTGATAAAAGGGTTAACTACATTTTGCCCCTCATGGTTAGGCCTAATTTCACTTTACCCTCCCTGTGCTTCAAAAGTGGATATTTAACCCTTGTGGTTTTGGATGAAGTGAAACTGTTAATATTTCCCTCAAAACTAATGAAAAATCTAAAATTTGCCAAAAGTATTAGTCCTGGATGAATTCTACATATTACAGTTAAAACAATATTATAAGACTCCAATAGCAATCACCTCAAAATTAATGAAAAATCTAAAATTGGCCAAAAATATTTAGCCCTAGATTAATTCAATAAAGGCGCTAGGTAAAAATGTCATACTATTTGAATTCCAACATAATATACTGGATGCTCTAAATTATTTAACTATATAAAAGATGAATTCCAATGAAGGCGAGCCTAGGTGAAAATGTCACGTTATTTGAATTTCCAACATAACATACTGGCTATTCTAAATTATTAACTTTATAAAATGATCCACATAAATAACGTATTACTGTTCAAACAATAGAAGATTCAAATAGCAATTAAAACCTATACATGTTTTAGTGATAAAAAGAAAAGAAAAAAAGTACATTTTTGGACTAAAGTGAAACTGCTAAGATTTACCTCAAAACTGATAAAAAATCTAAAATTGGTCAAAAATATTAACCTTAGATGAATTCAATGAAGGAGAGCCTAGGTGAAAATGTCATGCTAGCTATTTAAATTTCCAACGTATTACAGTTAAACAATAGAAGACTACGCTATTTGAATTTTTAACATAATATATTGACTACTCTAAATTATTAACTTTATAAAATGGTCCGTATAAATAGCGTATTACAGTTCAAACAATAGAAGACTCAAATAGCAATAAAAACCTATACAAGTTTGAGTGATGAAAGAAAAAAAAAAGGTACATTTTTGGACTAAAGTGAAACTGCTAAAATTTACCTCAAAGCTAATGAAAAATCTAAAATTGGCCAAAAATATGAGCCTAGATAAATTCGATGAAGGCGAGCCTAGGTGAAAATGTCACACTATTTAAATTTCCAACGTATTACAATTAAACAATAGAAGACTCAAATAGCAGGTAAAACCTATACAAATTTGAGTGATAAAATAAAAGAAAAAAGGTATCAATTGAAAATGTCATGCTAATTGAATTCCAACATAATATACTGGTGCTCTAAATTATTAACTTTTTACAAGATGAATTCCAATGAAGACTCAAATTGGCTGCCACACTATTTCAATTTTTAACATACCATATTGGCGCTTTAAATTATTAACTTTATAAAATGGTTCATATAAATAACGTATTACAGTTAAAACAACAGAAGACTCAAATAGCAATGAAAAAGTAAACAAATTTGAGTGATAAAAGAAAAGAAAATAGATACAGAAAGGAAAATAGGTACCTTTGCCTAGCCGTAGATGTACTATCACGTTTGGTCTTGTATTGACATATTGAATGTTAGTAAAGAAATTTGCCTTCTCCTCAATATTTTCTTTAAGCAGTTTCTTCAGTTTTTTTTTTCCTTCTCACTAAATCTATAAATCAAATATACCCTTAACGTAAAATAGGGTGTTATAATTCGGTAATAGAACATGATCATTTAATAAACGATTGTTTGTGATATAATATACTACATACAATTAGATATTTTGCTATCCAAGGTTAGGTTATTTAACTAAGGTCAATTTTAGTCGATTAGAGTTGTGACACGTGTTACTCGACCTGTGTTCAAAACACAGGTGTTTCGATTAGATTTTTAATCACTCGGGTAGTTTTGGGTCGCTATTTAGACTCGTAAAATTTCATAGTTTGTATTTTCAATTTACTCAAATGATTCTTTGCCTTTATTGTAAGGTTATTATAGAAAATTTATTAAACTTTGTAATTGATTTTTAAAAATGGACACTTATTTTAGGACATCCAAAAAAGAAAACGTCCACACTTATTTTGGGACGAATGGAGTAATAGGAAAGCAAATATTAGGAACTTCAGACAAAAGGAGGAAAATAGAGTCCATTAAGGGAAAAAAAAAAAAGAAGAAGAAGAAGAAGAAAGTAGGACTAATGTTTTATTGGTACTCACTCATTAGAAGTAGTTGGGCAAAAAAAGAATAAGAAACAATCGAAGAACAAAACAATATGCCTTATGGTTTATTAGGGCTCATTAGAACTAACAGACTGGAAAAAAAAAATTTGTAAAACATTTAAGGGGCTGGTATACTTAGATTACAAATTTCTGATATACATAGATAGATGATTACAAATTTCTAATATACATAGATAGATTGTAGTTATAGATATGTGAGAAAAAATAATAATAAACGTATAATTATTAGGTGGGATGGGCCAACATTGGGAAAAAAATAGGAATCAAAAGATGGTAGGAAAAAGAACAAAAATGAAATCGTGTAATCTAGTAGCTGAGTATCAGTTGGGTTCTTATGTTTCAAAAAGTCAATTAATAATTTTTTTAGTAGTTTACAACTTACACAGAAGTTTAATTTTCAGCTTGATGGAAGAATGAGTACCAAAAAAAAAAAATTCCAAATTCTTCTTCTTAGGGGCCATACTAACAACTTTGCGTCTCCAATAAACAAAAGTTTTTATAGTTTTAATCTAATTACTATGACTCTCATGGACAACCATCTAACATAAGAACCATGAAAATATATTTGAGTAACAAATGAAATTTTTTTGGTCAAAAAAATGTGCTTCTTTTAGATATGCTGTAGAATAGTGGGTTTAGCATTTCTCTCCATATATATATATATATATATATAGATAGATATCCACTGGAATGGTTGAGTATCAGCTAAGTAAAAAAATTAATATGTTTTAGAGAAGCTTTTACTTTGAAATTCACAATTGTCATTGAATAAATCTTTGGGCACAAACAAATCTCACAAACACAATCTACAAATACCACAATGTGTCTATCTCTCCCCTGTTGGGGTCCATTGACACTATGTGATCCACAGAAGAGAGGGCTAGACACATTATAGTGTTTGTGGACCGTGTTTGTGCCCAAAGACTGAGGGTGTATTTGATAACCCAATTAAGTGCTGAAAATGAAAAGTTTTAGCACTTATTCTTTTTCAGTGCATTTGATAATGTACCACTTAAATGAGAAGATAGTGAAAATTTTTTACTGAAAATAATCACTGAATGAATTCTATTTCAATACTTGAAACACTGTTTTCATTATTGCAATTTCAATCGTTTAAAATTTACAGTACTTGAAATTCAGTACTTAATTTTCAGTTTTATCAAACAGACCTTTACTCTCATTGTCATTATCCTAACAAAAAATTAGGTTAGCCTAACGCAATCCAATAGCCATTCACGTATTAAGATTGATATCTTTCCATGCAAATAAAAAAGATAAATAAAAGAAGGATTTTGTTAACCTGTGTTTTTTTAGGGTGTATGTTAAGATTTCAAAAGTGGAAATAAATAAGGGAGACAAACACTAAACTACACACCGAACACTGAAGCCCACAATGTATCCCTTATTTATTTAATTCCACTTTTAGAACTTTAACATATGCCCTTAGCGCACATGTTAGCAAAACCCATAAAAGAAAGGAAAGATAAGAGTTTAGTTTGGAGGGAAGAAAACAGAATAATGAACAAAAGCTAAATTCTTAATTGCACTGCAAGTTAGTAAATAAATCCAATTTACTTTTCTAGCAAAAAAAAAAAAAGAAAGAAAAAGATCCATATTACTAATCTCTAAAACAAAGTAAATATATATATATATATATAAATACATACCTACAAGTTTAGCTCAAGTCAGTGCGCAAAGTTATGAAACAATTGGAACAAAAAACATAAAAAAAATTTAAAACAAACTTTGGTGATTATGATGTCAATTCCTAATCATAGAAGTCTACTAAACTAAAAATCCCAATCCAAAATCAAGGTGAATGTTAGATTAATGGATGTCAATTCCTAATCATAGAAGTGTACTAAAAAAGGGGGGAAAATTAATTTCACGTCCAACATGAGTCAATTTTTCTTCTTTTGAGGCCACTGACGATATAGTACTTGTGAAGAAAAAAAAAACTTTAATGTTGTTATTTTGTTAGTACTTTTTTTATAACACTTTAATGTTTTTATTAAATTGTACTATTGTAGGACTTTTGATTTATCGACGGACCAAAAAAAAAATGGCATACCAAATTTATTAAAACTTTATCAAAAATCACTTGAGCAAAAGTACTACACCGATTGAAAAAGCTCGAAACACTTAAGGGAATCTGTGCTGAACCAAATTTTCAGATATAAATTTGAGATCCATACCATTATTTCACAGGAAAGATATATGTAGTTCCCCAGGTAGTAAATACTATTTCTAACTATTTTACTATTTCATCTTATTTTCTTGAATAATGCCATGCTTCCTAAATTTTGTAATCCAAGTTTTTCAAAAACACGTGTGGCAGTGAAATTCTCTTGATTCCAAATTCAGAGACATTTTCAAATATATTTTTAGATAATTCTTTCATAGAATGTGTCTGGATTTTTCGAATTCAGAGACCTTTCTCTAAACTCAATTTCTATGAATTTTTCATTTTTATAGACATTTTCAAGAGTTGATGGCAAAAAAGAGATAATAATAATCATTATTATTATTTATTATAATGTCAGCTACATCAGCTGACGGGCACTAACATCAGTGCGACAGGTACAATGAAGGTTTTTGCCAAAAAAAAAAAAAACCATTGAAGGACCTTAGAAGGGGTTGAAAAATATTGTGGACCTAATTAGTTAAATTTTACTTGCTATGGACAAAAGTACAAACTTCTAATATACTTTCCGATCAACTTAAGTGTCATATATGTAATTTGTAAATAACATGAAACAAACAACATTGTAGGAAATTTTCCCCCAAACTACCAAAAGATGTAAGAATACTTTTAGAGAATTTTGTAAGGCTACGACCTATTGCCAAAATAAACTGTCTATGTGTATAAGTTTCAATTTACTGCATATATAGCCTGTTTGCTTTGGTAATAACTATTATTGCTTTGCCAATAGTGACAGCCTTTGGTAAAATGCTCCATTATGTCTTAAAAAAAAATTTCCTTCACATCCATTTTTAAATTAAAATACTCTATAGTAATTATATACATAAATATTAAATACAATTAAGAATAAAGTGCAATAGACGAAATATTATAGTCGGATTAATGTATACTTATAGGAAAATTGATAAATTACACTTGTATCAAATATCAAGTGGAATTAAATATCAATTATAGTACCAATTTACGATTTTGTTAGCCAAATTATATACATTTTTTCCAATCATCATAAATGCTAACTTTTATTCATTACCTCCTTATAAAATTTTTAGTTTAATCAATAAATAAATCGCACTAGTTTAATTTTGAATCCAACAATACGACGATAGTCAGTAATCACAAACTAAAAATAATTTCTGAATGACTATATTTATATGATTATACACTTTAGAAGAATATATTAAAAAATCTCAGAGTCAAAGTTGATCAGATGATAATCACTAATCACGATTTAAAAATTATTACTCTTGAAAGAAAAATAAAAGAAAATTATATTAAAAAAAAAACAATCAAGATATCCCAGCATATACAAAAATATAAGGGTGTAAAAAAGAAACAATTCGAATATAGTTATGAATGGTTAGAGTCCAAATCTATATTTAGTCTAAGAAAAAAAAGAGGAAAAAAGAAATATGAACGTGAACAATAGTTTCAGTTTAGTGAATACTATAAGAGTTAGGGCATGTTTGATAACCCAATTAAGTGGTGAAAATTAAATTTTTATTACTTTTTTTTAGTGCATTTGATAAATTTTTACTTAATTGAAATGCAGCCCAAATCCTACTGAAAACTTTAAGTGAAAAATTGTACTAAAAATAATCACCGAATGCAGTTTATTTCAATACTTAATACATTATTTTTAGTATTGCAAATTCAATTGCTTAAAATTTTTAATACTTAAAATTCAGCACTTAATTTTAGTACTTAATTTTATCAAACAAATACTTAGTTTAGTTGGAGTCCTATTAATCCACAAAGAGTCCACACACACAAAAAAAAACTAAATAAATGAATACACGCATAATACGAACCAAAGTTCAGTCAGAATCCTAATTCATCTAGTCTACTCAAAGCAAAGAAAAGGCAAAAAAAAAAGTAACAAAACCATACCAAATAGCACCATCCCAAAAAAAGAAAACGAAAGTCACCTCCAAAAATTGAAAGAAATTTGATTAGCAAGTAGTAATGCTTATCCATTAGCAAAACATGGAGAAAAACCCAATAAGAGGAACACATTGGTATATTAAACACGTTCTAGAGTTCTATCCCAATGAGAAGTATTGCTAAAATTTCCGGAAAAAAAAAAAAGGAAAGATAAGAAGCATTGCTAAACAATGGTACGTAGTAGTGCCAAACTCCTAAAAGAGTAGTATTATGCTTCTCAAATTCTATCATAAAAGTGATTTTTAAATGATGTGACAATGGGGTCATTCCTAATGTTGTTATTAAATTGTACTACTGTAGGACTCTTATGGCGGACCAAAAAAAATGGTATACTAAACTTAATAAAAATCTAAAAAAAATCACTTAAGCAAAAGTGCACCGATTGATAAAAGTTCAAAACATTTAAGGCCATCGGTGCACTTATATATATTATAGATTATAGATATATATATATATTTTCTATGGTAAGGAAAGTGCTCTCTCACTGCATCTGTTGAGTTAGAACTTTACATTGGTATCCGGATAATCTTAGCCACAGAAAATTCTAATAACTGTGCTAAAAAATTCCAACACACGTGACAAATTCTTGGTCTTTATTTTCTTCTCTTCTTATGGTATAAATTGAAGTCCAACATATATAGCTCACTGATCTCCTGATCTCATCCTTTGAAAATTCTATCAATTTTGTTCAATAAGTCGTGCATGATGAAGATTCTAACATTTGTGTTCAATAGTCCTACATAATGAATCTATAGTTCTTAATAGGCGTAACAAATTATGTATTGGTCTTTCTTTTCTTTTTCGCAAGGAAAGTGCTATCCAGAGTCGGTTCTGAGATTGTGAAATTCTCATGAGGTCCTAAGCGAAAAAAAAAATTTAAGCCCTTTTTTGGTCCTATTTTTATATATAATACATGTATATATAAGGTCTTTTTTTTTAGGCCCTATTTTGCCCTATTTTTATATATAATATTACATGTATTTTGGCCAAACAATGCCTTATTTTTGGTCCTCTTTTTATGTATAATGCATGTATATCTAAGGCCCTATTTTTTTTAGGCCTTATTTTGGCCTTATTTTTATATATAATACATGAATTTTGGCCAAACAAGACCTTATTCCAAGACCAAACAATCTCTAATTTTTTGAGATCCCAAACAGCCGCCCGGGCCGCTGGCCCAAGGGCCGGCCCTGGTGCTATCTCACTGCATGTTTTGAGCAAAATAGCATTATTGCATTTGTTCTTAAATGGACAATAACTTCTCTGTCACATAATTGGAATGAGAAAATTAAAGTAATCAGTTGACAAACAAAAAAATATTATAAACAGCTTGAAATGAAATTACTTTCAACCTTAAAAAAAAATATATATATATTATTATAATTATTTTATTTTTTGGAAGTCAAGTTTATAACCATAACTATACTCCCCAATTAAAATCAAAAGCCAAATGCAAGAGCACCTTTCCTGGAAAGTCTAAAATGATACGATAAGTCATCAATATTCAATTTTCCTGTCGCATTTTCATTGCTGATTGAATTGTATTCTATTCAAATTCAATCCTTGAAACATATGGTAGATTCCTCATCTTTTGTATGTGATTGAGAGTCTGGTAAATAACTTCCAATCAAAATTCAACAAATCCAAATGTATTACACTTGACTCTACTGTCATATCATTTGAGAAGCTTTTTGGGTTAGAAATTTGGGAAGCACAGCATTACTCATATATATATATATATATATATATCATCACACATAACACCTTTGGTACCAAACCCACAGTGCAAGAGAAGAGAGCATCCAATACTGTCTCTTGTTTTAATTTTCTCCTTGAGTAATGGATCTCCAATTCCCCTTCTCTCTCGCAACTTACCTCATTCTCCTCTTTTTCTTGTTCAAGCTAGTTAAACAACTTCAAAGATCCAAACATCAAAATCCAATTCCAAAATTACCCCCAGGGCCATGGAAATTACCTCTGATAGGAAACACACACAACTTGGCAGTGGCAGGTTCACTGCCACATCGAGCTCTCAGAGACCTAGCCAACAAATATGGGCCTGTGATGCATTTACAAATTGGTGAACTTTCTACGATTGTCGTATCATCACCTAAGATGGCCAAAGAGGTAATGAAAACACATGACCTTTCGTTTTTAAACAGGCCGGAACTTCCAGGATTTAATGTCATGACCTACAATAGTTCGGACATTGTCTTTTCACCCTATGGTGATTACTGGAGACAAATGCGTAAAATTTGCACCTTGGAGCTCCTAAGTGCCAAGAAAGTTCGGTCTTTTTGTTCCATACGCGAGGACGAAGTTTTTCAACTGATCAAATCAATTTCATCATCCTCAGGATCACCGATCAATCTCACTGACAAAATATTCTCTCTCACAAATGCAATTATTTCTCGAGCAGCATTTGGAATGAAATGGAGAGACCACGACACATTGATACCATTGATCAAGGAAGCGACTTCGTTGATGTTGGCCTTTGACTTGTCTGTCCTGTTTCCTTCGTGGAAACTACTTCCCGCCATTATTGGGAAAAAGGGTAAATTAGTAAAGGCGCACAAGAAGATTGATGAGGTCTTTGACATTATCATCAACGAGCACAGAGAAAACTTGTTGAGCTCGAATAGGGGGAATGGTGAATCAGGTGTAGAAGATATAGTTGATGTTCTACTTAGACTTCTGGACAACAAAGGCCTTGAGTTTCCTATCACAGTTGACAACGTCAAAGCTATTCTTATGGTTAGTGCAAAGTGTATATATATATATATATACACATACATATTTACACACAAACTTCCTCTCTCCCAAATTAAGAGTTCCTTTTGAGAATTTTAACTATTTAGAAAACTACTTGATTATGGTAAAATTTTAACTTTTCATTATTGCCCTGACTTTGAATTTTAGTTTTCAGTGTCGTATCAAGTGAAACGGGGAAGATTTATATGATAAAGTGGTAAAGTAGGAAAGTATCTAGTCAAAATGAGGCATCTCCAAAATGGCATAAAACTCTTAATTTGAGATATATGAATGGATGTAATAATCTTTACACAAGTCGACTTAGTTATATTTATATACATCAATGAATATTTGTTCATGCATATATACAGGACATGTTCATAGCTGGAACTGAAACTTCTTCGACGGTAGTTGATTGGGCAATGTCGGAATTGATCAAGAATCCATCAGTGATGGAAAAGGCGCAATCTGAATTGAGACAGACCCATAAGGGAAAGAAAACAATTAATGAAACTGACATCCAAGACTTGGTTTATCTGAAGTTAGTGATCAAAGAGACTCTAAGAATGCACCCTCCTGGTCCGTTAATGCTCCCTAGAGAATGCAGAGAGCAATGCCAGATTAACGGGTATGACATACCCGTGAAAACCAAAGTTATTGTTAATGCATGGGCGATCGCAAGAGATCCTGAATTTTGGCACAATGCTGAGAGTTTTGAACCAGAGAGATTCGATAGCAGTTCTGTTGACTTCATAGGAACAAGCTTCGAGTTTATTCCGTTTGGAGCAGGAAGAAGAATTTGCCCTGGCATATCATTTGCTATAGCCAATCTGGAGCTGCCTTTGGCGCAATTACTTTACCACTTCAATTGGAAACTCCCAAATGGGACAAAACCAGAAGAACTAGACATGAGTGAGACATTTGGATCATCTGTCAGAAGAAGAAAGAGCCTGTATTTAATTGCTACCCCATATACTCCTTGACCTGAAAACTTTATGTAGAATAATAAGTGGCCAACAGTTATTTCTTATGTTTCCTTGAACGATTATGAGCTCACCTCCAATGTATAAAATGATCATATATGGTTGTAATTTGCAGTGGTATAGCAGAGATCTCTTTAAACCTTGACATAATATTTAGGCTAAAAACATTTTGTTACCCTTTGTTTTTTTTTTTTAAAAAAAATTCACTTGGGCCCGCAAGAATTAACAGTTTTACTCAAGGGATCCGATTTCCACATCGGTTTCAGTTGAGGACAACTGAAGACAATTGGTTGCAATTGAGGACAATTATTGAAGGCCTTTAACCGTCATAGTTTGCCTCAATTGTCCTCAACAAACATCGAGGTAATAATCGAGAGTCTCAAGTGAAATAATTAATTTTAGAGGGCCTAAAATGAAGTTTGTGAGAAAATACCAGCGGTTGAAAAAATTCTCTTGTTCTCGATGGATTTGAAAAATCAAAATCTGACCAATAGCGAAGAAGAATAGCACTTAAAAGGACCTAAGAAATACCACCAAAGTTGTCCTTACAGATAATTTCATTTTGTTAATCGCTCTAGTTAATATCTTGCCTTCTCAATTTGAGCCATATTTTTGTCATGTCAAACCAATCTGGATTTAATTTAAAGGACCCGTTGTTGTGTCCTGTTCTTTTTTTTTTTTTTCGTCCTGTTCATGGTCAGCTTTATCCGATACCCACTACAATGTTTGATTTGGATAGTCTCAACTAATCTAGTAACTTAAAGTGATTAATAAGTTTTAGATTTGAAAGTAGTAAGTTTTAGATTTGAAAATCTTGTTTGATTATGAACTTATGTCATTTTGTAATAAATAAAAAACACGTTGATAACAAAATTCAAAGAACAAAAAAATAAAAGGCAAATTACACCCTCCCTTAAAGTTTGCATATACAATAGTCCCACCATTGAGCTATGAGATATTACAAGAATTCGGTGTTTCAATAAAAAAATTCTTTGAATATGCTATCTTCGCAATAAAGAATGTGCCTTTGTAAAAAGAAAGGGGTTGGGTATCGGGCATAATCTTGATAAAAACAGAGCCATGATTTCGAAATGGTTGTGGAGATTTGGCTTGAATGATGAAGCTTTGTGGAAAAAACTGCTACATGATAAGTATAGTATGAGAGATGATTGCTTGGTTACGTCTTTTCCCAATGGTCAATTATCTCCATTTATGAAAACTTGGACTCCCTCAGTCTCATTTTATGTGTCTTTCTTTGGGAACCTAATTATTTAAAGGCTAAAAAGAATTACACATACTTTCCACAATTGCTCATAATCATTGCACTTTTTTTTTTGTTTTATTTTGTTTTGGTATTGATTGCAACGAAGGGTAGTTTGAGAAACTAAGTAAAATTGCATATTAATTTAGAAAAGTGGATAATAATTTTGGAACATCTCAAAAAAAAAAAAAAAAAATACATAAAATGGAACAGAGGGAGTAAAAACTTATGGGAAGGCAATTAATTTATTCAGTTGTACTTAGAGAAGGCTTGGGATTCCCATTGGGGGATGGGAGAAAAATCTACTTTTAGAGTGAAGACTACGAGCCCTCAAAAATGCTCTATCCTAGAATGTTTGCTTTATGGTCAACAAAGAAGAGGTGGTTGTTGATTATGAGGAATTGAGATGTTGGGAATTTAATAAGCAGAATCAAATTCTTCTAAATAAATACACATATGAGTAGCAATTAAATATGTACACCAAAGAAAAGACATACATATTACTGCGTGATTCGGCTAAACACCTACCTACGTCCACCCCCAAGAGATCCATTCTTTCACTATTGAGAATAAACAATTGGTATAAGATACTTTAGATTAAATCTCATTTCTCAACCCTCACACCCTTTGTATACCCACTCTCAATATCCCAAAGAACTTGAAACAATTAATCACTGTAACATATAGAAATCATAGAGATAAATAAATACCCATCCCTACCTCACATCCCTATTATTGTGAACAACCATCACAGAATATTTAAATTAGTTTTATTAATTTTAGGGTAGTTTAGTCTTTTCCTTTATATTACGGTAATACTGTATTCCTAGACATACTATTATTGTCTCTTATTTTCTATTGTATTCATTCATTCTGGTTCGTTTTTGAATTTCTCGTTGATTCGGATTCGTATTTGGTTCTCGCGCTGATTCGCGTTCGTTTTTGGATCTGTCACTGATTCTGGTTCGTTTGTTTTGTGTTATTTAATTCTTTCGTTTTCGTAATGGCTGCTGAACGTAATGATTCGCTTCAAGCGATCAGTGTTAAACTCGATGGAAAGAATTTTGCATATTAAAATTATGTGATAAAAAATTTTGTGACGCGGAGGAAGATGTGGGATTATATCAATGGGGATTTTAATAAACCTATGAATGAAAATGCTGATAAATTTGCAGAATTGCTAGATGTTGGACACAAATAATTCAAAAATCATTACTTGGATCAATAACTCCGTTGCTCCCTCAATAGGTACGCAATTAACAAAGTTTGAATATGCAAGGAGGTGTGGGATCATTTGGCTAAATTGTTTACACAGTCCAATTTTGCGAAAAGGTACCAATTAGAGTGTGATATTCGTGCCCTTGAACAAAAAAATTCGATTAAGGAGTTCCATTCTACAATGACAGATCTTTGGGATCAGTTAGCTCTCATGGAGTCGCCCGATTTGCGAGCGTTTGCACCATATATCGCTAGTAAGGAGGAACAACGTATGGTTCTATTTTTGATGGCTCTACGTGATGATTTAGAGGGCCTTCGTGGGTCCATTGTCCATCGTAGCCCACTTCCGTTAGTTGATTCTATTGTCCATGAGTTAGTAGCCGAGGAAATGCGTCTCAAGACTCAGTCTGGAAAGGGAATTCTCCCCGACTCTACTCCGTCTATTTTAGCAGCCCCTTTTCGACCACCGTCCAACAATCAGAATAAGCGTTACTTGAGAGTTGGCAGTGATGTATGCAGCTACTGTAAAGTGAAGGGTCATTGGAAGGCTCAGTGTCCTAGGTTGGGTCGAGCAAACCAGCCCAATAGCAGCAACCAGCCCAATAGCAGCAACCAGCCATCACATAGTCGACCACCACAACAACAGCAACCTCAACCTTCTCATTGGAAATCTGACAACCAATCTCAGCAGCGTTCGTATAGACCTCCACACCCTAACACTGCAGCAGTTGTACCACCATCAGACTGATTTGGACCTGGTTTCCCTTCCCCATCCACTCCGTCCATGACCTCCCTTGCTGAGCAATTTCAGAAGTTACTTGCCACACAACCACATGCTATGGCCACCTCTTCACTAGGTATGTCTTCAGGCATGTCTTCAGGTATGTCCTTAGGTATTTGGGTTTTAGACTCTGGAGCTTCTAATCATATGTCACCTGACTTATCGTCTTTTGCTTCCTTATGTCCCGCTTCCTCTTTGCCTGTTATGACTGCTGATGGTACTCCCATGCCATTAGCAGGTGTTGGGTCTGTTGTAACACCTCATGTATCTCTCTCTAGTGTTTACCACATTCCCAAACTTACTATGAATCTTGTTTCTGTTGGTCAGCTTTGTGATGCAGGTTACTTAGTCTCTTTTTTGTTCTACTTTTTATCATGTGCAGGATCCGCAGTCTTAGACGCTGATTGGGATAAGCAGTAGGCAAGGGAGATTATACATCTTGGACAAGCTCAATGTACCAGTGGTTGCAGCATCTAGTGTTGACTTGTCATCCTTTCGTTTGAGTTCATCTTCGTCTAGTTTTTATTTATGGTATTCTCACCTTGGTTATATTTCAACTTCTCATTTAAAATATTTAGCTTCTACAGGAAAATTAGGAGATTTACTTGTAGTGATTGTAAACTGGCAAAATTTTTCGCTTTACCTTTTAATAGAAGTTTTTCTTATTCTCTTACACCATTTGATTTAGTTCATTCTGATGTGTGGGGATCCTCTCTTGTTACTATAAGAGGGGGGTCTTGATATTATGTATCATTTATTGATGATTGCACTACGTCGTTCAGTTTAATTTGATATTTATAATACCTTTCGTGCTTTTGTCAAAACTCAACATTCTGCTATCATCAAATGTTTTAGATGTGATTTAGGTGGAGAGTATACCTATCATAAATTTCGTGAGTTGCTTGCTTTAGATGGAACTATTCACCAGTCCTCTTGTACAGACACTCCTGAGCAAAATGGTGTTGCTGAAAGGAAACATCAGCATATTGTTGAAACTGCTCACTCTCTTTTATTATTTGCGTATGTTCCTAGTGATTTTTGGGGAGAGGCTATCCTTACTGCTGTTAATCTGATTAATAAAATTTCATCCTCTCACTGCTCAGGTCTGTCACCTTTTGAAAAATTGTATGGGCATGCTCCTGATTATTCTTCCTTAAAGGTGTTTGGTTGTACTTGTTTTGTCCTTCGACCTCGTGTAGAGCGTAGCAAATTGTCACCAAAGTTTGCTATTTGTGTTTTTCTAGGTTATGGTGAGGGTCAGAAGGGATATTGTTGCTTTGACCCAATTACTAAGAAACTATATATCTCTCGCCATGTTGTATTTCTCGAGCACATATCCTTCTTTTCTATTCCTGATAATCATCATGGGTTGACTAAATTTGATCTCATCCATCTTGACCCATTCTTTGATGATACTGATAGTGTGCCTTCTCAAACCTCATGCACCACTGATATTGTCTCACCTCATGGTTCTACTTCTGCTGATACTGGTACCTTGCCGCTTGATGTTACCTCCCTTCTAGAGGCCACTGAAGCACCTACTGAGGCTGTAGAACCTTCTCGCTATCCTGTTCGCACTCGTAAGTCCACTCAATCACTTGATTTTGTTTATTCTTGTTATTCGGATTCTTTTGCTTCCTTTTTAGCTTCAGTTCATGATCTCTCTGAGCCTCTATCCTATAAAGAGGCAGCTCTTGATCCTCTTTGGCAGCATGCTATGGCAGAGGAATTCTCTGAATTGTATAAGATAGACACTTGGAGTTTGGTTCCCTTACCTTATGGTAAGAGCGCTATTGGTTCTCGCTGAGTTTATAAAATCAAAACCAAGTCAGATAGGTCTGTTGAGCGGTATAAAGCAAGATTGGTTGCCAAGGGTTTTTCCTAACAATATGGTATGCATTACGATGAGACTTTTGCTCTTATTGCTAAAACGACTACTGTTCGTACTCTTATTGCAGTTACTTCTATTCGTCAGTGGCATATAACTTAGATGGATGTTAAAAATGTTTTCTTGAATGGAGACCTCCAAGATGAGGTTTATATGGTTCCTCCTCCGAGTGTTCCTTATGGTCCTGGTGAAGTTTTCAGGCTTAAAAAAGCATTATATGGTCTTAAACAAGCCCCTCGAGCTTGGTTTGAGAAGTTTTCCACAGTGATTACCTCATTTGGGTTTTCCCCGAGTGAGTATGATTCAGATTTCTTTATCAGGTGTACCACTGCTGGTCGTATTATTCTTTCTTTGTATGTTGATGAAATGATTATTACTGGTGATGATGTTGATGGGATTACAGTGTTGAAGTCTGAATTAGCTCGTTGTTTTGAAATGAAGGACTTAGGTCTACTACGTTATTTTTTGGGGATTGAAGTAGCCTTTTCTCCAAAAGGTTATCTTCTTTCTCAGTCTAAGTATACAAGTGACATTCTTGAGCGTGCTCGCCTCACTGATAATAAGATTGTTGATACCTCTTTGGAGCTTAATGTTCGTCTTTCCTCTTCTGATGGCGTTCCTTTGCGTGATCCTACCTTATATCGCACTATTGTTGGTAGCTTGGTTTATCTTACTATTACTCGTCCGGATATTTCTCATGATGTTCATGTTGTTAGTTAGTTTGTTACTTCCCCTACTATAGTTCATTGAGCTGTTGTTCATCATATTTTGAGTTACTTGAGGGGCACTCGGTTTAAATGTCTTTTACTTTCGTCATCTTCTTCCTTGGAGTTGCGTGCATACTCTGATGCTGATTGGGTCGGTGATCCTACAGATCGCAAGTCTATTACTGGGTTTTGTATATTTTTGGGTGATTCTCTCATTTCTTGGAAGAGCAAGAAATAAGATGTTGTTGCTGTGTCTTCCATAGAAGCTGAGTATCGTGCTATGGCTTCGACTACCCGTGAGATTATTTGGTTACGCCGGCTACTTACAGATATGGGTGTCTCCCTTCCTCGCCCTTCACCTATGTATTGTGATAATAAGAGTGCCATTCAGATTGCTCACAATTCAGTTTTCCATGACAGGACCAAGCATATAAAGATTGATTGTCACATTACTCGTCATCACCTTAAGCATGGAGCTATCACTTTGCCTTTTGTTTCTTCTTCCGTACAGATTGATGATTTGTTTACAAAGTTACATTCGATTCAGCGTTTTCGCTTTTTAGTGGGCAAAATTTCTATGCTTCTAGCTGTAGCATCGTGAGTTTGATGGGGGGGGGAGGGGTCGGTATTAGAATTAGTTTTATTAGCTTTAGGGTAATTTAGTCTTTACCTTTATATTAGGGTCATACTGTATACGTAGATATACTGTTATTGTCTCTTCTTTTCTATTGTATTCATTCATTTAGTTTTTGTGTTACGAGAAACTCTAGCTCTCTTTTCTCCTTTTCCCTTTATTGTTTTTTTTTTATTATTTAATATATTGACAAAATCCCAATGATTAATATCTCTCTCACCCTAGACCATGCACCCCCATGAGGAGAGACCCCCCAACTTGGTACACCAAGGGCTTTTTAAATTTCTATACAACATCTTTATATATAGAGTTTGCAACCCATTACTTATTGGGACAACTAATACAACTCTATCACAAAGGAAACCAAATCACAATAGGAATCTAGCCAAATCACAATCCCTAAATTAATGGGATTATCCCACATGTGATATAACCTCAACAATCACTATCTCTATCACTTGTGGGGAAACTGTCCAATCAATCTATCACACATGACCAGCACCCCCTCAACTGGAGCACCCATAAAGTCAACCGCTTTGTAACCGTTTACCATTGACCGTCTTTCGCACCAGCATGAACACCCCGAATCAACTTGGTCTCAATACCTCCGATTCGTCAAACTGCGGCCAATACATGTGCAAGCCGAAGTTTATTATAACCATTAACTTCACCAAAGAAGAGTCTCGACCTCTTCTTCTCCCAAAGTAGGATTTTCCTTTATTATCGTCTGAATTGTGAACAAATCATCCATACACTCACTTAGATAAGAATTTTTCATTGAGGACTTGGGAGTACAACTCTACCAACCAGACGACACAAACTATCCACACTTTTCTCAATCGTCGTGTGTGATTTTAGCAACAATATTAGATTCCTCTGCAACTCCGGGATCAATATCACACCACCAAAATAGCAAACCTGCTCCAAAAATATTTGATCAACGTTTCTACGTGCAGTATCCTAACAATTACTTTTGTCGGATAATTGCGCCTGTGTCTGCCCCCGCCTTCTTGGAACCCATCAAATTATTTTCTCCAGAAGTACATACTTACCGTACCTGGAATCTAACCCAAGAGATATGCCCGTATGAGTGGATGTGAGAGCCTCTCCACCATACGCAACCTGCTGCAATCACAGTAGCATCAAAATTATTTTTCGGCCCTTGATCCCAACCTGCTGCTGTATATATAGGATCTATCACTAAGAAAAAATAAATTCAAATCCGTGCAGGATTTCATAAATCCGCATCAACAGATGAATATGCAGCACCCCAAAAGCCTTAGGAACCATCTCTGACCCAAATTCCAAGCAACATAACTTATCTCCACAAACTCCTTGAAATTCTAATCAATCATGATTCAAGTTTCGCTACACCATTCCACATGGAATAATTACCATGACAAACTTCAAAAAACAAATCTGAAGACTATCATTCACGTGAGCACGACCATGACCACCGCCACCATGTTACTAACATATTCAACTATTCCTTTTCTTTTTCTTCATCCTGTGTTATCTTTTAACCAATGTGCTGCAAATTTCCAATATCACCGTGCACCTTTATCACCATGATCTGGCTACCATAGCTCTGATACCACTTGTTGCGAATTTAACACGCAGAACCAAATTATCCCAAATAAACACACACACATGAGTAGTAATTAAACATGCACACCAAAGAAAAGACACACAGATTTCTACGTGGTTCGGCCAAACACCTACCTACGTCCACACCCAATAGATCCACTCTTTCACTATTAAGAATAAACAATTGGTATAAGACACTTTGGATTAAATCTCATAACCAAACCCTTACACCCTTTGTATTCCTACTCTCAATACCTCAAAGAACTTGACACAATTAATCACTGTAACATAGAGAAATCACAGAGATAAAGAAATACCCATCCCTACCTCACATCCTTATCATTGTAAACAACTATCACAGAAAACCCCAATGATTAATATCTCTCACCCTAAACCATGCACCCCTATGATGAGAGACCCTCCAACTTGGTACACCATGGGTTTTTTAAATTCCTATACAACATCCCTATATATAGAGTTTGCAACCCATTACTTATTGGACAAGTAATACAACTCTATCACAAACGAAATCAAATTACAATAGGAATCTAGCCAAATCACAATCCCTAAATTAATGGAATTATCCCACATGTGATATAACCCCAACAATCACCATCTCTATCACTTGTGGGAAAACTGTCCAATCAATCTATCACACATGACTAGCACCCCCTCAACTGGAGCACCCACAAAGTCAACAGCTTTGTAACTGTTTACCATTGACCGTCTTTCGCACTAGTATGTACACCCTGAATCAACTTGGTCTCAACACCTCCGATTCGTTAAACTGCGGCCAATACATGTGCAAGCTGAAGTTAATTATATCCATTAACTCCACCAGAGAAGAGTCTCAACCTCTTCTTCTCCCAACGTAGGATTTTCCTTTACCATCGTTTGAACCGTGAACAAACCATTCACGCACTCACTTATATAAGAATTTTTCATCGAGGACTTGGGAGTACAACTGTACCAACCAGATGACATAAACTATCCACACTTTTCTCAACCGCCGTATGTGATAGATTCCTTCGCAACTTTAGGATCAATATCACACAACCCAAATAGCGAACCTGCTCCAAAAATATTTGATCAACGTTCCTACGTTCAGTATCCTAACAATTACCTCTGTCGGATAATTGCGCATGTGTCTGCCCCCGCCTTCTTAGAACCCATCAAAATATTTTCTCTAGTAGCGCATACTTACATACTCAGAATTTAATAACCCATGAGAAATGCTTGTATGAGTGGATGTGAGAGTCTCTCCACCATACACAACCTACTACAATCACAATAGCATCACAATTATTTTTCGGCCCTAGATCCCAACCTGCTGCTATATATATAGGATCGATCACCAAGAAAAAATAAATTCCAATTCGTGTAGAATTTCATAAATCCGCATCTACAGATGAATATGCAGCACTCCCAAAAACCTTAGGAACTATCTCTGACCCAAATTCCAAGCAAACTAGCTTATCTCCACAAGCTCCTTGAAATTCTAATCAGTCATGATTCAAGTTTTGCTACACCATGCCACATGGAATAATTACCATGACAAACTTCAAAAAAAAAATCGGAAGCCTATCATTCACGGGACCACGACCATGACCACCATCACCATGTTACTAACATGTTCAACAGTTCCTTTTTTTTTCTTCATCCTGTGTTATCTTTTAACCAACGCGCTGCTAATTTCCACTGTCATCGTGCACTTTTATCACCATGATCTGACCACCATAGCTCTGATACCACTTGTTGCGAATTTAACACGCAAAACCAAATTCCCCCAAATAAACATACACATGAGTAGTAATTAAACATGCACACCAAAGAAAAGACTCACAGATTTCTATATGGTTTCGACAAACACCTGCCTACATCCACACCCAAGAGATACATTCTTTCACTATTGGGAATAAACAATTGGTATAAGACATTTTGGATTAAATCTCATAACCCAACCCTCACACCCTTTGTATACCCACTCTCAATGCCCCAAATAACTTGACATAATTAATCACTGTAACATAGAGAAATCACAGAGATAAAGAAATACCCATCCCTACCTCACATCCTTATCATTGTGAACAACCATCACAGAAAAACCCAATGATTAATAATATCTCTCTCACCACAGACCATACACCCCCATGAGGAGAGACCCCCCAACTTGGTACACCAAGGGCTTTTTAAATTCTTATACAACATCCCTATATATAGAGTTTGCAACCAATTACTTGGCAGATGGGGGAGTAACTGGTAAATTTAAAGAGGTGACGAAGAGAGTAATTGGTGTGTCCTCATTGAGTAGACGAGCTCTTGACAGGTCAAGTGGTTAGCCGGGATGGAGGCTTTATTCTATGTGAGTTAGAATATAAATGCCCATTCATGTGTGAGGGAACTCACAAAATTAAAAGTTGAGATTGAGAGTGAGAGTGAGTGTGAGTGCAACGTTAATGCATTCATACGTATGATGTATTCAAGGAGTGGCTTGTTATCTTTATCACTAAAAGAGTAGTCGTTCTTTGGTTGTGGATTAACTCAGTGGGGTGACCCATATAGAAATCTTGTCTTGTGTTGTTGGTTCTGGTTATGTTATATATCTTGCTCTTCCTATTGGTTGCGTATGAATAATCTTGGATGATTGGTTTTGGGGGCCCAGTGGCACAACAATTGGTATCAGAGATTTGGGAAAGATCTTTGGAGGAGATAGTAAGAGGTTTCCTCAACATTTGTGGAAGATGATAGTTCTTTTGTGATACATAGAAGGTGACAGAAGAGTTTGATGGTAACAAAATTTCAACATTGAGAAGTTATTGAAATAGGTGAATCTTGTGCTGCATTGAAGATGGTGAACGGTTGAATTGATTAAAGATTGACAACCGGTGAGACAACCTCAATTTTATAGACGAATGTTAACTTGAGAGATGGTGATTCGCAGAAGCTGTGGGAGTGCAGTTGAAGATTGTGAAGGTATGAGAAATTGAATCCAAGATGAAGATTGTTGGAATTTGGCTTAATTTTATCATACTGGATTCTCGCTCGAGCGAGGCACTCGGGCGAGGTTGACGAATGTTGGAACTACAATGTTGCTGGAGAGACCCGTTGGAGCGAACACGATGATTATGTACGACAATCAGGTTTGCTAATCTAATTGGGATAGCATATTGGGATAGTTTCCAAAGATGGAGAAGACTTACCATGTGGGTGATCTACGTTTACTAGGATTAGGCAAGGTAATCATTAAAAATAGGAACCTTTGGTGAAGATAATTTGTGTGGCCATTGGCTTAACAAGAGAGGTATGTAACTATTGGCTCACCATGTGAGGAGTGTCGCCTTTTGGCATATCAATATACAAAGAGAATTAGAGCGAGTATAAATGTGGTGGCTACGGCCATGGTGATGAATCCTTGGCGAAGGGGAGAATAATTGGTGAATTCTGAGGGGAGACGAACAAAGTAATCGATGTTTTGATTGAGTGGAAGAGCTCTTGACTAGTCAAGTGGTTAGACTGGATGGAAGCTTTATTCTAGGTGAGTTAGAATATAAATTTCCATTCATGTGTGAGAGAACTTAGAAAAGAGTTTAGAATGAGTGTGAGTGCAATGTGAGCGCATTCATGTGTGTGGTGCCTCCAAGGAGTGACTTGTAATCTTTATCAATAAAAGAGTAGATGTTCTTTGGTTGTGGATTAACTCAGAGGGGTGAACCACATGTAAATCTTATCTTGTGTTGGTGATTCTTGTTGTGTAATCTACCTGTTATGTACAAAAGTATCAGGTCAAAGTTGAGTCTTGTCACCTCAGCAAAGAGAAGCTAGGTCACCCGGGTAATTATGGAGAACCGCCCGGTGCGATCCTAACTCGGGCATTCGTTCCAGACTGGCCTTGCGTGGGCGCGCTCCTAGAAAACGTGATTGCTTGCCCAGCAAGCCTCCAAACAGTTTCCTATCCTAGTTGGAAGGCTAAATGGAAGGATCAAGTAGTTTCCTAAACCACTTAGGAAACTATCCTAATTTCATATAAATCAATTATAATCAAATTGGGTTTCCTAATATGATAATTTACCTTGCACGAGTGGCCTCTTGTGTCACGCCCCGGAGCAACAAAAATAGAGAAAAATAAATTTCCTTTTTGGGTTCATAGGGAATGACTGGTGAATGTCACTAATGATCCACACCACACAGTACTAGTCCACAACAAGAATAGTAATAAAAACAAACTGGATATAACCACTGCTTCTATTACAAACATCAGAGTTATTACAACAGTAAAGCTACATCGGAAGTATATAAGGTTTGGAAGCAACATATGCCCAAGTACCAAATATAACAAAACCATCTAAAACAGAAATACATAAACTATTAACTATCTTCAAGTCTTCAGCTGGCGTAAACATCAGCATAGTAATCCTCCTTGGCATAAGTGACATCAGTGGGGCCACCCTTGGTGTATTCTCCTCCCGGATAGTAACCATTGTCGTAGGCTCTGTCATCTGCAGAATAAGGTACGGGATAGTTTGGATGGGGGAAGGACCAGGCAATAAAGGCCATCAGCTTACTGAGAGCTGAGTGAGTATAAACTAATATGGTACCAGTTATCTAAAGTAAAACAAACTTATGAAAGTTATAAGATACATACTAAGTAATATCTTTACTTATTCAGCCCCGCGTGATTCAAAGCCACGTTTTAATTACAAAGACCTACTGACTCTTATGACTCCGATCTAATTGTAACCTTCCTAGATACACCACTACTCTTATCGACCATGGTTAAGAACATAGAGTACATATTCTCAATCCACTAAAATTCATGGATACCACGCCTCAAGCACGACATATCATTCTATTTGCCACAACATATTGATATCTTGCCAGTGATCTCCCATCCACCGCTCGTTAAGGACATAGCCCGTCCACCGCTCGTTAAGGATATACATAGATCATCGGACTATTTCTGAACTACTTGGTCCCGCCCACTGCTCGTTAAGGATATAACCCATCCACCGCTCGTTAAGGGCATCGTATGACCAAACATTCACTTACATACCATTCCCAAGAACTTTTCGAAACTTATCTAAATCTCGTACTATGATTGATATATGACAATTCCCAATGTGGTCTGACTAGTCAGATTAAAAGGAACATATATCAAACTCATACCAGAAATTAATATGTCACCCATGTCGTCACGTTAATCCATTATTCTTAATCATTTTACTTTGTTGTCATATTATCCCTGACCAACTCGAAAGCCCATGACAGAAGTCCAAATCGAGTAACGAACAACCGAACCATATATATAATAAATAGGCAAAGGAATCCATGTTCTGCCCATGCCAATTGACTGGGATAAGGTCCAATCGATTGGTACAAAAATTATAACAATCAATTGAGGAAATTGGCAATTGATTGGATTTAAAATAATGTTAATCAATTGCTATCATTGGCAATCGATTAGGATGTCAATCGATTGGAATTTGATCCAAACGATTGGGTCCAGACTGATAGCAATCGATTGGAATTTATACCAATCGATTGGTACTTTGTCTTCACTAGTAGATTATAAAAACAACATATATAAACGTAGAAAATCATACATATTCTATATCTAAGCTTCATAATAACTTGTTACAGATATTTGAAGGCAATCGATTGGAACAGATGGAAATCAATTGGTATGTTGCCACGTGTAGACACCCCATTTTGTCGGCTATCAGATTTAGGAGACCCATAGATTGGTAGTTCACAATGATCGAAAAGACTCAAAAAGGACTCCTGGAAGTTAGTTCTATCTCTCAAAATGCTCAGAATGACCAAAATACCCCTGAAAGCCCGAACGCTCCCGAATTCAGACCAAATATTCTGGAAACGCGCTACGTGGTAAGAAAAATAATAAAATGCGTTCTAAAGCAAGACCAGATGAAATTGTCGGCTCCCAGAGACCCCCGAAAGTCCCAGAAGTTCCCAGAAAGTCCCCGTTGACCAGTTTGACCAAGTTTTGACCAAGGTTTGACCAAGGTTTGACCAAAATCGTCCAAATTCACCGAAAAGTTTCGGAATCATTCTAGATCATGTGGAAAGTATTAAAATGAGTTGTAAAAGAAAATCAAATGAAAACGTCAGCTCCTGGAATCTCCTAGAGGTTTCTAGAACTTCCCGGGAATCCCAAGTTTGACCAATTTGACCGAAAATTGACTTTGAAACAGGAGCACCGTATCAATTTTCAAACATTTTTCATGGATACTAGAGGTCAATAGCTTTCCAATGGTATATCGCACATAATTTTTGGATTTCAAACGAATTTATTATGAATTTCTGAAGGTGAAAAAGGCGATCAAATCGGCTTTTATCACGAATACCGCAAAAATTTTCAAAGTGACCAATCTCCAAACTATTTTGTATGTAAAGTAGACTCCATTAGCTTTCCAACGGTATATCACAACCTCAATTTGGAGTTCGTATGCATTTTCTGTGAATTTCGGACGAAATAGGGCCTTTTCGCGAATACCGAAACCTCTGGGGGCCTAAAAATGATTATCTGGACGAATGAGGAGCAGTGCCGCCGCGGCACAGGCACAGGCACAGTGCCGCAGTGGCACTCTCCCCCAGAATTGTCCATTTTTGTAATTTCTTTTGGGGGTTCATTTTGATTAATTAGAAACCAAAACGACGTAGTTCTATGTTCACAGATGTTTGGGACCAATGAGAGTACTTCTAAAACCCCAAAAGCACCTCAAATTGGCCTATATAAACCCCCCATTGACTTCTCATTTTGGGTGTGTACAATGCAAGCTTTGAAAAGTTTTAGAGAGAAAGTTCTAGAGATAAGGTTAGAATAGAGAGAAAAGAACCTTCCTTCTTTGATTTCCAAATAAGAGAGTGAGTTCTAAACTTTGTTTTTACTTCATTACTTCCATTTACTTCATATTCAATACACCCAACCACTATTTTAGTGAGCATTTAAGAGAGAGGAAGGTACTTCCATGACCACATATGAGTGAAACACCAAGCTACAAGTCCAATACATCATTGAATATCATCTATTTATTGTTTATATACTTGTTTGCTTACTTTGTTGTTCATCTTCCCCTACCTCATTTCTTTTTTTGTTTTCTTTATTTACTTACTAGCCTATCATCATCTAGATGATGACATGAAGTTTGAGGTGAGTGAATCTTTATGGATTGTAGCTCTTGACCTCAAAAACATGTCTGATAGATGATGATTTCAACTTCAATACATTCCATATGTATTCATGAAGTTGTCTTTAAAATGTAAATAATACTTTCCAATAATCTTGGAGGTTCTTGATGTGAGTCAAATGTTGACATTTTAAGTGGTTATAATCTTCATTAAGTATTGAAAATATGTTTTGAAAACCCCCATTTCAAAATCCCCTCTTATACCCCTCATTTTGATTTCAAGAAATAAACCTTGTTTTCTCAAAACCTTTAAAACAGTGAGTCATTTAACTTCAAAGAATTATTTTGAGTTCAATACTCAATATATGAATGCAAGACCACTTGGAAAGTCTTTCTAACTCATTATAGAACACCCATAATTTTTGGCTTAACTTGAAAGCACCTGAAAGGGGTCCATTTTTGTCCAAACATTCCTTCCAAACATTCTGCCTCTGCTGTCACAGCAGCTAGGTTGACTTTCAACTTGTTTTACAGAAAACTTTTCCAACACGAGTGGTCCCAACTTATTTTTCCCTTGAACTTCAATATCTTAGAGTACGTTCTATATAATATGGGCCTTTAGATCTTTTGTTTTCGTTTTCTAAGATTTTCTAACTTTTTAGTCGACCATACGGACTCTGTTTCTGAATAACCTCTATTCTTTATATGATTTCTCTCAATCTGTGATAGTTATTAAAGATTGGCTTTTTGGGTTGTGTTTTAGACACAATAAGTAAGATTTCCATAAAAAATCATGCATTGAAAATATTTCTAACCCCTCTTTTCAATTTCCAAAATATCATGTTACTGTTCTGTCCACTATTCACAGCAAGCATACTTTTACTTCCATCCTTTGATTTGATGCTTACATGTACTCCAAATTAGCTCATGTCTTAGGAAGTAGTTCATACTACATTTGTACATATCCCATGATGATTTCTTCCATTCATTCATACACATTCTAGACTTCTAAGTCATTCTAGGAACCCATGTACACAAACACACTACAACCTTTGCATATTCTAGGATCATACATCGCATTCATGCAAGATTTGGGGTTTTTTTGACTCCTAATCTAAGAATATTATAAGGAATGATCATGATCACACGTTCATGCTTCCCCTCGATCTAATCCTCCTTTCTCATCCGTCCCAGGGATTAAGAGATCTTCTTTTCTCAAAGATTAACATGCATCATTCTAGCTTGCTAAGCATCCTTGTTTTCTTTGATTTATTTAAAGAACAATTCATGTCCCCTTAGATTAGGAAAACTTGATTACTTGATATACGATTAGACGATTTTCCTAGGTTTATTCGTGTGATCTTTCACTTTTGCACTGCATGATATTTGGCTAAGATCTTATGAATGATATCTTATCTTTGGATCTTCAATTTCAAAATTCTTGTGTGATGTAATATATTATCATAGTATTATTTGTCGAACCAAACATAATATAAGATGATTATTTGGATGCTAATTGAGGCCCATCGAAAGATGGGGCGAGTTGAGGGTGTTTTAGTCGCGACAAAGGCTCCTTCCTCTCTCGTACCAAAACCCCGAGCCAAGTTCTTCGGTTATGAAGGGCCTGTGCCCTTTATCCATTTGGGTGAGTCAAAATTAGGTTTATTGGTTCCTTAAAGACCAAGTGGCGACTCCGTATCTATTTTCAACAGACAGACCTTTTCCTTTCCTTTTTCAAAAAACAATCTCAAAACCCAAACTAAAAAGAGTGGATGAGCGATTCCGCGTATCCACACCACGTCATAAATTTTAGTCGGTAGAATGGAAATCGATTGGGATAATGTCAATCGATTGGTATCTGAAAAGTGGCAATCGATTGGTAACCAAATTTTACCAAAAAAACGAAAAGTTTATTTGAGTATGTAGAACGAAGTTTTATTTATTATTACTCTCCAGAAGTTCAGGGTATTACATCTTGCACCTATAAAAGAGGTCTCTCATCCCCTGTCTAAGGGGTCGCATTCTGAACCTAAAGAATAGCAAATTACATCACTATTACGTATATACCCGGTCGGTTCTTGGTAGTTCTGTCCCTCTTTGTCGGTTCACCAATAGCCACCGGTGATCTGTTAGTGAAGCGCACTGATGCACACGTGGACGTAGGTCATCTCATTAACGGGGCCGAACCACACGCAAATTGCATGTGCTCATCCCTCTTTCTCTAAACTATACTTACCCGGATTTTGGCATCATTAGTTTGGCGCCGTCTGTGGGAATCGACAGATATCTCTTGAAAACAAATCCCTAGCTGACATCCATGGCACTAAAGAAAGGAAATAAAGTCGCTGCTCTAGAAGGTCAGACAGCTTTACAAGCTGAGCAACCAGTCACTTCCATGACCTCTGAACAAGTTACTGTAGCCCTTGCACAACTCCTGGAGGGCCAGCGACAAACTCAGTAGCAAATCGAAGCCCTGCTGGCTTGACAGGAGCAACTTCTACCAATCGAGGATCAGCCTGAGAAGAGCGCACATAGTCAGGAGCCAGTTCGGTCACGAAGGTGTGCCTTTACCGAGCCTCTGTCCCCATCGGATTTGGAGTGACTCAGGAATGACTAGCAAAGCCAGGGCTCCTGAGCGGATTCAACGGCGTGTCCTGGGCAACCTGTGCTTGGCAGGAGACGCCTGAGATATCATCAACAGTAGACGCGCTGCCCCAGGGGAGGGGCACGGACGAATGGCCCAGGAATTGGCCAAAGACACCCCGGCCAGGAGCCGTAGGGATCTCAGGCACATGTTACTTAGAGTCGGACCTGTATCTCGTCCCTGAAGACAACGCACTTCGAAGAAGAGGCTTCGTCATCTAACCCGACCTACAGCTCGAATACAGAGCAGAAGACCGGTCAGACGGATGTCAAAGCCCAAATCGAGGACCTGCAAAAGCAGATTGAGAAACTAAACCGCAAGGCAGGTCGCGGTCACACTAATACCAAAATTGAGTCACCTTATACACCCGGATCATCGAGTTCCCCATCATAAGGAAATTCAAGAAACCACATCTCAATTCCTATGATGGTTCGGGGAGCCTGGTCGATCATGTGCGGTCTTATAAAGCACAGATCACTCTGGTTACTGACACTGACGAGCTACTATGCCTGGCCTTTCCTAGCACCCTTAAAGGGGTAGCCACACAATGGTTCTACTCCCTCAAGCCCCGAACGGTCGACAACTTCAAGACGCATAGTAAACTGTTCATTGGCCAGTTCGTGGGAATGCTTGACCGATCAAAGCCAGATACCCAATTGCTGACCATCAAGCAATGCAAGGGGGAGTCCCTAAAGGATTATGTCAACCATTTCAATCAATAGAGGCTGCAAATCCGCAACCTGAATGAGACAGTCGCAATCACGCCTTCTGCTCCAGGGTCAAACACACCAAAGTTACCACGTCATTCCACAATGACTGACCAAAAACGCTAGTGGAGCTCTCTGAGAGAGTTGGGAAATACATTGATACCGAGGAGTTCCTGAAGGCTAAGGGCACCAGCTTTGCAGGAGATGAGTCCCCGAGATCTAAGCGTAAGCTCGAGGGCTCCGAGAGGGGCCCGGGAAAGAAGCCGAAGCAGGATCAGCAAAAAGGTGGTCAGGATCAGGCCCTAATCACCTTTACTTCACTTTTTCGGCCTATCCACGAGGTCATGGCCGCCGCGGAGACTCAAAGGCTACTCCAACAACCAACAAAACTGAGAAGCCTGCCCGGGAAGAGAAACCGGAACAAATTCTTCCGGTACCATAAAGACCATGGCCACGACATGGAGGACTGTTTCAAGCTAAAGATTGCCATCGAGAAGCTGATTGAATAGGGTCACCTCGCTGAGTTTTTCGTGGCAGATGAAAGACCTCGGCAAAATGCCCGATTGCCTGAGCCGCCACAACCCCTCTGACAACTCAACGTGACCTCTGGAGGAACTTCGGGTGGAGGGGATTCATAGTCGGCCAAGAAGAGGCATGGCCGATCATCCCGGTTGGATGTCTAGCATGTCCAATCCACCAACTCCCCACCGATCGATGTGCTGACCTTCTCGTCCAATGATGTAGAGGACCTGGACTGTCCTCACGATAATCCACTAGTGGTGACACTCTCCATTGTAAATTATATGGTTAAGAGGGTATTAGTAGACACGGGCAGCTCCTCTGACATTCTGTTTATTTTAGCGTTCGACTAGTTTGGAATATCAAGGGATCGGCTCCGGCCTGTGGCCATTCCCCTGGTAGGTTTCAATGGATCAAGCACCCAATCGCTCAGGACAATCGAGCTCCCAATTCTCATGGGGACTTACCCCCAACAGGTCACCGTACTAGCAAACTTCGTGGTAGTAGAGGCCCCATCGGCTTATAATGTCATCCTGGGGAGACCAACGCTCAATAAGGCCAGGGCAGTTGTGTCAACGTACAGTCTAGTGGTCAAGTTCCTGACCCCTAACGATCCCGGGAGCCTACGAGGGAATCAGGCAACCGCCCAGAGCTATTACGTTAGCTCCCTACGTCAGAAAGCCATTACAGAAACATTGAGCATCCAGGAGATGGACCCAAGGGACAAAAGTGATGGAATGGGCCCCGCAGAGAACTAGAAAGAGCGGTGCTGGAACCTCAGTTTCCTGAACGATTTGTCAGCATTGGGACCAATCTAAATCAGGCCTCAAAAGGGAGTTGATCCAGTTCTTGCAATAGATTGAGGACATCTTCGCTTGGAGTCATGAAGACATGCTTGGTATTGACCCCTAGGTCATATCCCATCATCTCAACATCAACCCAGACTCCCGACCAATCAAACAGAAAAGATGGGGCATGGCTCCGGAGAGACAAGCAGCAGTGCATGAGGAGATTGAAAAGCTCCTAAAAGTGAACTCCATCAGAGAGGTCCACCATCCCTACTGGTTGGAAAATGTTGTACTAGTTAAGAAAAACAACAGAAAGTGGAGAATGTGTGTGGATTTCACCGATCTGAATAAAGCCTGCCCCAAGGATTGCTATCCGCTGCCTAGGATAGACCTCCTTGTGGATTCAACGCCAGGCCATTCTCTCCTTTTGTTCATGGACGCCTACTCCGGGTACAACCAGATCAACATGTATCTCGGGGATGAAGAAAAGACCTCATTCATCATGGATCAAGGCACATACTATTACAGAGTGATGCTTTTCGGCCTCAAAAATGCTAGGGCAATGTATCAACGCCTGGTCAACCACATGTTAAAAGATCTGATTGGAAGTTCAATGGAAGTGTACGTTGATGACCTCCTGGTCAAAAGCTTAGATGAGTCTGACCATCTCGAGCACCTGGCCAGGGCCTTCAGCATTTTAAGCAAACCTCGAGAAGATTTAAGCCATTGTCAACATGAGGTCACCAAGCTCAACAAAAGAAGTTTAGAGTTTGGCCAGACAAGTAGCCACATTAAACAGGTTCGTCTCCTGAGCTACCGATTGGTGCTTGCCATTTTTCAAGATCCTTCACAAGGCTTTTCAATTGTCGAAAGAGTGCGATGAGGCCATCTAAGGACTCAAGAAGTACCTGGTGTTGCCCCTTCTACTCTCAACAGTAGTACCAGAGGAGGAATTATTCTTGTACTTGGCTGTGTCACCTTCGGCAGTAAGCTCGACCCTTATCTGCGAAGAGCATGGGGTACAATTCCCGATTTATTATACTAGTTGGGCAATCCGAGGTGCTGAAAGCAGATATTCCCGCATCGAGAAGCTGGCCTTTGCCCTCATCATCTCTGCCCGAAAACTCTACCCCTACTTTTAGGCCCACATCATCGTGGTTCTTGCAGATCAGCCACTCTACCGAAACCTAAGTAGGGCAGAGACATCTGGAAGGCTCGTTAAATAGGCACTAGAGCTAGAGGAGTTTGAGGTCGTTTACCAACCCCGAATGGCTATCAAAGGACATGCCATGGCAAATTTCCTAGTGGAGTTTACATACCGAGAAGTGGCACTCGAAGAGCTCGACCCGCCAACCCTACCGCCCAGTTTATAGCCTAATACCCCGACCTGGGTACTATACGTCGATGGATCATCCAACAAGCAAGGCAGCAGGGCAGAGATCATCCTGACCATACCTGACAGGATCCAATTAGAGTATGCATTGCGATTTGGGTTTCGGGCCTCTAACAATGAGGCCGAGTACAAGGCCCTACTGGTTGGATTATAGTTGGCTACCTTGATGGGTGCACAGCAAGTCTAGGGGTACACTGACTCGCAACTCATAGTCAATCAAGTCACCCAAGAGTATGAAGTTCAGGAAGACAACATGATAGCTTACTTGGCTCTTGTCCGAACAGTCTCAAAGAAACTTGAAGGCTTCTCCATCACACAGATCCCAAGGGAAAAGAATAAGAGAGCCGATCGGTTAGCCCACCTCGCCTCATCCTCTGAGTCAGACTTGCCCAATATAAGGATAGAATACTTACCCGAGCCATGTGTGATCAACTTAGAGGGCGTAGAGGTAAAACCGGTCGCCTTAGACCCTAGCTTGATGGATCTGATCACAATGTTCCTCACGATTGGCACTTTACCAGACACGAATGAAGAAGCCCACCGGATAAAGTACCGGGCGGCTAGATATCACCTCGTTGATGGCATTCTCTATAAAAGTGTAACACCCTGTATTTTATTTTCATTAATACTGCCTTTCATTTCCATTAGTATTTGTTTTCATATCTTTTTGATATATTTATCTGGGGTCAAAATGTAATTTTCGTAAATATAGATAATATTTTCTGTGGTTTCAAAATCAATATCTATATTTTTCTATAAACCGGGAATTTATTTCCTACACTAATATAATTTTCTGTATTTTTATTTTAACTGTAAAATACAAGTTTTATGTTTTAATCTGCGTCTACATCGCAATTGGGTGAGGGAGCACGTGAGCTCAACCTCACCGGATGAAATCCGGTCATTGCTTGGGCTCCAAATAATTTAAAAAGTATATGTATATGTGTATATCTCTCATTCTCTCCATAACTCTCACAGTCTCTCAATTCACTCTCTATTCTCTCTCAATTCTCCCAACTCTCTCAAGAACACACATAACACACACACATACAGATTATATATATACATATACACAGTCACACATACATAGTGATATACATATCTCAAGATCAAAGAGAGAAATCGGAGGAGAATTTCTAACGACGGAATCGACGGCGGATATTATCGGTCTCAAAATTTCTCTGTGTAATCACCTCAGTGTGTATTATAAACTCACTCGCCACCTATATATATGTAAAATTCAATGTATATATCCGTGTATATGTGTATATATATAGAAACACCATTGAAGCTTTGAATTGGAGTTTTTATAAAACTCAACCAAAATCAATTCCGTGAATTAATTATGGAAGATCTCAGTCCCAATAAGCTGTGGTTCGAATCCTACGCAGTAATTCATCCGTATCGCGACGTACCGTTGATTTAAAGTTTTGACACCCTTACTTTAATCACAAATATCTAGAGATACAATCTGTATTAGTTAAAATTGATTGCATATTCGTAATCTACGTGGAAAACCGAAGAGATCCATATATTACATGTATCGTTTGAAACAGAATCTGAAAATGGGTAAAAATACAGTTTTGAAATTGAAAATAGAGGAAAAACGAGGAAGATGATGAAACTGCAAGAACTCGTGCGCGCGAGGTTCGTTCGCGTGACCAGCTCGCGCGAACCATTTCCCCCCTTCGCGCGCGGGACTCGCTCGCGCGACACTCGCTGCCCATTCGCTCGCGCGATCTGTTCTGCACCCTCGAGCGCGCGACCTGGCAGTTTGAGCAGTTTCTGTATTTTTGTATAAGGGACTGTTTGGAAAAGGTTTTAAAAATTTATATAGAACTGTTTGACAAATATACTGTTTTAAAGGCTCACTGTTAGAAATTGGACTTACTAGGATGTTTAAGACCGAGGTTTATGTTGAACAAATATCCAGCTTTGAGATTATTAACTGTTACTACAAACTGTGAACATTGACATACATATTAGGGTCGAGGTTGTGTCAACATGCATGTGTGTGAGAAAGCGTGAAAAGAGTAAAGAGTGGCGGTCTGGTGTGTGACCTCAATATCGATCGGATATTATTCCTGGAATTGGAGGCGACAGTGTTGAGTTACGGCTTAGATATCGATCGGATATTATTCCTGGTATCTAGGACGCTTGTTTCGGATATCGATCGAATATTATTCCTGGTATCCCAAATGATGGTATTGAGTTACGGCTTAGATATCGATCGGATATTATTCCTGGTATCTAGGGCGCTTGTTTCGGATATTGATCGGATATTATTCCTGGTATCCGAAATGATGGTATTGAGTTACGGCTTAGATATCGATCGAATATTATTCCTGGTATCTAGGGCGCTTGTTTCGGATATCGATCGGATATTATTCCTGGTATCCGAAATGATGGTATTGAGTTACGGCTTAGATATCAATCGGATATTATTCCAGGTATCTAGGGCGCTTGTTTCGGATATCGATCGGATATTATTCCTGGTATCCGAAATGATGGTATTGAGCGCGGCTTAGATATCGATCGGATATTATTCCTGGTATCTGAAGCGATGGTATTGGTGTATTATTTTGGATATCGATCGGATATTATTCCTAGTATTTGAGGTAATGGTTTGGTTGAGTCGGTTTTTGGTTGAGAGAAAAGAGTCAGAAAGATGAGATGTTACATTGTTCATGCACGGTTGCATATTCATTGCTTATTTTATTCCCCCGTGACTTATGTTGGAATTGGAACCTTGAATCTATTGCTTTTACAGTTATATTGCACCACTGTTTATCTGCTTATATATATACATTACGAGCACTTGTTTATTTTGCTCACCAGCTTGCATAAGCTGACGGCGTTGATGCGTCCTGGACTATATGTCCAGATTTTCAGGGTCAGGAGCAGCCAGGGTATTTCGACTATGCTAGTTAGAAGCAGGAGACTTTCCAGGAGGCTGCTTTATATTTCCTATGTCTTTTTATTTGGGTTTGTAATAAACTAGTTTTAGACTTTTGAATAAGGCATTTTGTGCCTAAGACTATGACTGCTGTAGTAGTTTAGTAAGTTTTATTTCGGAGCTTATGTTTGTTAGTATCCTTTCCTTTAGAAATGTCGTTAAGTTATTTTGTGGCAGGGACAATTGGTCATACTCACTTGTCACGACCTACGAGTCCATAAAGGAAATTAAATGCTTTCCTGAATTATGCTACGTCGGGGCGTGACATGCTTTTTCGTATCAGGGCCAGGTTATGGCTCGACCAATTGTCCGAGATACATAGGATCTCCCGTTAAGATAGAATTAAGATAAGATAGTTCGACTTCATTCCGTATTTAGTCGCTTTCTATCGTATAGAATTTTCTTTCTTCCCGAGAGTTTGACTGTATTTTGTTGATTGATGGATAGGTACCTTTCTCTTGAGATATGGCTAGAAGAAATCTCAGGAATCGTCCCGCTATTGAAGATGCACCCCCGGTAATAGATCCAACCGGAATGTTTGAGGCTTTTGTAAGAAGATTGGAGAGGGTTAGTGATCAGAATGCGAGGAACAATAATCAGAATGGGAATCATAACAGGAATGGGAGGCAAGCCCACCAGACTGGAGACAAGCTTCTCAAGGAGTTTTGCGCCCTGCGACCTGAGTATTTTGCGGGGACTGATGAACCTTGGCAAGCGGAACAGTTGCTACGCCAGATGGAGCGTATCTTTGAGACCATAGAATGCACTGATCTGGAGAAGAAGCGTCTGGCTATCTTTCAGCTGTCTTATGCAGCGGCTGATTGGTGGGATGCAGAAAAGGCGACCATAGGGGAAGAAGCTGCAAGGAGAGTGCCGTGGATGGTGTTTAAGGAAAGATTTCTCGAGAAGTATTTTCCTGAAGAAGAGAAGGACAAGAGAGAGAAAGAGTTTATCGAGTTGACTCAAGGGAATCTGACTGTCCGTGAGTACACTACTCGATTTGAGCGTCTGTCTCGCTTTGCTCCACATATGGTGGACACACCCCAGAGAAAAATCAAGAAGTATCACTGGGGTCTCAACTTGTCTCTCCGACATCTGACTATGGGGCATCTGGGCCAGTCATTTGAAGCTCTGGTGAGATTAGCTACGGGGTTAGAGAATGATGGGTGTCAGAATTCGAAGCCATTTGGAAATGGACCTCCGCAGAAGGGTTATTCTGGACAGAAATCAGGGTACCCTCAGGGACAGAAAAGGACCTGGGATGGAGGGAAGAAATCTCAACAGACACAAGCAGTACAACAGTATCCGCCTCGAGCAACAGGAGGGAACAACAACAATAACTGCTTCAATTGTGGTAATCCCGGTCACCGAGCTAAAGATTGCAGACTGACTAGGCGTGCTGATCGTCCGGGAATTGTGTGCTATAATTGTGGCATGCCAGGTCACATAAGTCCGGAATGCAAGGCTCCTAGGAGAGGCAATTACGGCCAGCAGGGACAGGCCCGTCTGAATGCCGTTATTCCCGAGGCTGCTGGTTATGAAGAAATAGGTTACGAAGAAGGTACTTATGAGGAGGGACTGCCCGAGCGACGAGCAGTGGAAGGTACTCTAACCTAGTTTAACTCTCATGTTAAAGTTTTATTTGACACGGGTGCTACACATTCCCTTATATCTGTTAAGACTGTTCGGAAGTTGGGTATAGTGGCGCAACGTTTAGATGAAGCTTTGAGTGCTGTCTCACCCTTAGGGACCACCGTCAAGTTATTACATGTATGTAAGGACTGTCCTCTATGGTTAGGAGACCGTGAACTTTTGGCAAGATTGGTGGTTCTGTCAATGAAGGAGTTCGATATAATCCTGGGAATGGATTGGCTCGAGAAGAATGATGCGAAGTTGGATTGTGCAAGGAAGAGGATCACATTTGCGAACAATGGGAATCGACTCTTCGATTTCCAATGTAACCCTTCAGGTGATATGTTCCTCACTAGATGCCTAGCAAACATTGAGGTTGTCAGTGCAGAGGTGACAGTATCATCAATACCGATAATCAAAGAGTTCGAGGAAGTATTCCGAGATATTTCAGGATTACCGCCGGAAAGGGACATAGAATTCTGTGTGGAATTGGTGCCAGGTACTCGACCTATAACCAAGGTTCCCTACAGGATGGCCCCTACAGAGTTGTTGGAGCTGAAGGAACAAGTTCAAGAACTTGAGAAGTTGGGTTTTGTTCGTCCAAGTACTTCACCCTGGGGAGCACCAGTGTTGTTTGTGAAGAAGAGGGATGGGACAATGCGGTTGTGTATTGACTACCGGAAATTGAATAAGGTTACTATTAAGAATAAGTATCCTTTAGCTCGGATAGACGATCTGTTTGATCAGTTGCAAGGAGCCACGACCTTTTCTAAGATTGATCTACGGTCAGGGTATCACCAGTTGAGAGTGCGGAAGGAAGACATACCCAAGACTGCTTTCAGGACGAGATACGGACACTATGAGTTCTTAGTGATGCCGTTTGGGATGACGAATGCTCCAGCTGTGTTTATGGACTTGATGAACAGAGTATTCAAGCCCTATTTGGATCAATTCGTTATTGTCTTTATTGATGACATTTTGATCTATTCCAAGTCAGAGGAAGAGCATGAACAACATCTAAGGATCGCGTTGCAGACTCTCAAGGATCACTGCCTGTATGCTAAATTCAGTAAGTGTGAATTCTGGCTTCAGGAAGTTAAGTTCCTCAGGCATGTGATCTCACAACAAGGAATCGCGGCTGACTCCTCAAAGACCGATGCAGTGGCGAATTGGACTCGGCCGACCAATGCTACAGAAGTTAGAAGTTTTCTGGGACTAGCTGGTTACTATCGGAGATTTGTAGAGGGTTTCTCAAAGATAGCAGCCCCGTTAACTGGTTTGACTAAGACAGATTTGAAGTTTGAATGGACTGATAAGCATGAACGCGCTTTTCTGGAATTGAAAGAGAGATTGACAACAGCGCCAGTGCTCGCGATACCAAAGGATGGTGAGAAGTTCACTATTTTCAGTGACGCCTCGTATCAAGGATTGGGTTGTGTCCTTATGCAAGACGGAAAGGTTATCGCATATGGTTCACGACAGTTGAAGCTAAATGAATTGAATTACCCAACTCATGATTTGGAGCTGGCTGCCGTTGTGTTTGCGTTTAAGATCTGGAGACACTACCTCTATGGGGAGAAGTTTGATTTATTCTCGGTTCACAAGAGCCTCAAGTATTTGTTTACTCAGAAAGAGCTGAACATGAGGCAACGTCAGTGGATGGAGCTGATTAAGGACTACGACTTCACATTAGAGTACCACCCTGGTAAGGCTAATGTAGTTGCTGATGCCCTAAGTGTTGGAAAAACCGGTTTAAGTTCTAAGTTTAAACGCGTAGCGGAAAAATCAAGTTATAAAACTTAATTGGCATGCCCGGATCTACTACCCATCAACTCTATAGATGCGCACAAGAGGGGACAAGAGTTTATACCTTAGTGTCTTGAACCCAATTCTGAAATCTTCAACTTCCAGCAGCCTCCACTAGATGGCCTTCACTCTTATGACTCCTATGGATGCTCGCAGGAAGGACTAGGGTTGGTGGGAACCCTGATGGAGAGGATTGGAAGGTTTTGGGAAACCTAAACAGTTTCTGCAGCTTTTACGTATAAAAAACGACGAACCTCTTTTCCAGAATGCAGCTGCCCTATTTATAGATTCCCAGAACCGACCTAGACTTCGACCGATCGAAGTGACTTCGATCGATCGACACTTCGATCGATCGAACCATTCTCGATCGATCGAACCTGAAGACTTCAATCGATCGAACATACTTCAATCGATCGAACTTGTCTTGACAGCTTCCTCATTTGCCTTCCCAAGCATTCTAGCGGAGCTAAGAGTGGGACCTCCTAGGCTCTTTATTGTTGGCTCAGATCAGTTGATTAACTCCCATGACCAAACTCTTTGATCAGCAAATTAATCGACTGATCAGTTAACGTTTACTCCACTATAAAACGATAACTGAACTCCAACGCAAAAGAACATATCCGAAGCGATAACTAGACTTGTATGTTGTACTAATGTCCCTCTACCATCAGCATTCGCAATCATATTCAGGTAGTCGGATAAACAGTTACTGTCAACCTGAATCATGATTACTTCTTATAATCCTTGAGTCCCATTCACCTCTCATGATTACCAAACATGTTGATAACTCTTATCAACAAGACTGCAGTACTCAGTAATCGACTTGGTGACATTCTCAAGGGAATGCTTACTCTGAAACAGAGGGTAGATTCTGTCTTGACAATATATGTTCACAACCCTATGAATATGACATACCCAAGATACCCAGGTGTTGATCTTCTATAGACCTCACTGATTGGTAAGTCAAAGCAGTCATATCCACAGTCTGTGTTCATAATCGTCTCAAGATTGAGAACACGTACCTTATACAAGTTATGAGTTCCTATCGACTGATAGACAGCCTTGAGCGTCAATAGGAAACTCAGGTCCGTCAATGCACTATAAGCACTAGCATATTAACTAAGAGTTACATACTAGTGATCTGAGATTGATCACTCCATCCAATGGTAGTTAATCATGCTACAGTGTAAACCTGATGAGATATCCTAGTCTCAACATCCACTGTGACATGTTCTAAGTAACAAAGAATAGCAATTCGTATCTCACTTGTATGTATCTCATACATACACGAATTACTTACTATGATACTTAAGGATAACAATCATCTCATGAAAGAAACATACATAACAAAATGTAAAGCTGATATCCATATATTAAAATGTCAATGTCTCCTATATAAAGTAATGGTTTGAGGGCACAAACCCAACAAACTCCTACTTGCACTCACAACCATACAGGATTACATATGAGACCTAGACTATCTAGATGACGATCAAAGACCTTCTGTGGCAAGGCCTTTGTAAACGGATCAGCAAGATTGTCAGCGGTGGCAATCTTGGTGACAGTCACATCTCCACGTTGAACAATATCTCGGATAAGATGATATTTCCTCTCTACGTGCTTTCCCTTTCCGTGGTTTCTTGGCTCCTTGGACTGAGCCACTGCCCCACTATTATCACAATAAAGCGTAATAGGTGACAGCGACGCTGGTACCACCTCGAGCTCCATAAGGAACTTCTTGAGCCAAACAGCTTCCTTTGCGGCTTCACAAGCAGCCACATACTCAGCTTCTGTAGTTGAGCCTGCAATGCATTTCTGCTTAATGCTCCTCCAACTGACAGCACCACCTCCCAAGGTAAAGAGATGACCGGACGTCGACTTCCTCGAATCTTTATTTGACATAAAGTCCGAGTCAGTGTATCCTACTGGAATTAACTCACTACCACCGTACATAAGCATGTAATCTTTAGTCCTTCTCAAGTACTTAAGAATGTGCTTGACGGCTGTCCAGTGCTCTGGACCTGGATTCGACTGATATCTGCTAACCATGCCAACGGCAAAACAAATATCTGGTCTAGTGCATAACATCGCATACATAAGACTTCCCACTGCTGAAGCATAGGGAACTCCTATCATGCGATTCCTCTCCTCCTGTGTCTTTGGACACTGGTCCTTGGAGAACGCTAAACCATGCCTGAAAGGTAACAAACCTTTCTTCGAATTATCCATTGAAAACTTAGTTAGCACCTTATCGATATAACCAGCTTGAGACAATCCCATTATCTTTCGCTTGCGATCCCGAAAGAGCTTTATCCCAAGAATATAGCTCGCCTCTCCTAGATCCTTCATATCGAAAGTACTAGCTAGCCAAACCTTGACCGTTGACAATGCCGCTACATCATTCCCAATGAGTAGAATATCGTCAACGTAAAGCACAAGAAAGGCCATCACTTTCCCTTCACACTTCTTGTATACACAAGGTTCATCCAGATTCTGTATGAAACCAAACGACTTGACCACTTGGTCAAATCGGATGTTCCAACTCCTGGATGCCTGCTTAAGCCCATAAATGGACTTTTGCAGCTTGCATACCAAGTTACCTTTCCGACCAGCTATGAACCCTTCTGGTTGTTGCATATAGATGTCCTCCTCAAGATTGCCATTCAAGAATGCAGTCTTGACGTCCATCTGCCAGATTTCACAATCTAGGCATGCAGCAATGGATAAGAGTATTCTGATGGACTTGAGCATGGCTACCGGTGAGAAGGTTTCCTCATAGTCAATGCCCTCCTTCTGAGTATAACCTTTCGCTACAAGCCTAGCCTTAAAGGTCTCAACCTTTCCATCAGATGCTCTTTTCCTCTTGTAGACCCACTTACAACCAATGGGTTTAATATTGGTTGGAAGTTCTACAAGATCCCAGACCTGATTAGAATCCATAGATTCTAATTCAGCCTTCATAGCTTTAGCCCAATGTTCTGAATCAACATCAGTCATTGCCTCTTCGTATGTGGCAGGATCAGATTCAGATTCTATGGAGACAGCTTCAAAAACTTCTCCTAAGAACATGTATCTATCAGGCTGGCTGATAATCCTCCCACTACGACGAGGTACCGGTGCGAAAATGGGTGAAGAAGTGGTATTTTCTTGATTTATATCGTTATCAACTACGGGTTGGACTGAGGGCTCTCCTTCTATCTCTCTAAGATCTATCCTTCCCTTAGGTTTATGGTTCATGATATAGTCATCCTCCAAGAAAATAGCATTCATACTAACAAACACTTTCTGCTCTCTTGGATCATAAAAATACCATCCATAAGTACCCTTTGGATACCCTACGAAATAACATACTTCTGATCTAGAATCCAACTTGCTCATCTTTCCTTTCAGCACATGTGCCGGACACCCCCATATCCGGAGATGTTGCAAAGAAGGCTTGCGCCCAATCCACATCTCTCGTGGTGTCCTGGGAATAGATTTGCTTGGTACTAGATTTAGTATGTACGCAGCGGTTTCCAAAGCATAACCCCAAAGGAATAATGGCAACTCCGAGTAATTCATCATCGACCTAGTCATGTCTAAAAGAGTCCAATTCCTTCTCTCCGCTACACCGTTCTGCTGAGGCGTACCAGGTGCAGTTAACTGTGACAGAATCCCATTCTGTACGAGGTGATCAATAAACTCATTAGAGAGGTACTCGCCACCTAGATCAGATCGAATGGCCTTGATATGTGTGCCCAATTGCTTCTCCACTTCAGCCCTAAACTCTTTAAACTTTTCAAAGGCTTCAGACTTGTGCTGCATTAGGTACACATATCCATACCTGGAGTGGTCATCGGTAAATGTTATGAAATACTCATAACCACCCCTTGCTCTATTATTTATTGGTCCACACACATCAGTATGAACTAATTCCAACAATGCATTGGTCCTATTGCCCTTTGCGGTAAAGGGCCTTTTGGTCATCTTACCCTCTAAACAAGACTCATAGACTTCCATTGGTTCGAGAACCAAATCGCCTAAGATCCCTTCTTTGACTAGTCTGCCAATCCTATTTAGATTGATATGGCCAAGCCTCATGTGCCAAAGCCTTGTTGGATTAGTGGAAGGTTCTTTTCTTTTAGATGGTATAGTTACCATTGAGTTATTAAGTTCCAAGCAAGAATCTTTAGAAATATTGGGAGTAATCACATACAAACCATTTGATTTAACACCAGAACATATAAAAGAACTATTTCTTTTAATCACAACTTCAGTTCCAAAATGAAAAGAATAACCATTATTCGATAAATTAGAAACTGAAATTAAATTACGTCTCATTGAAGGGACGTAAAGTACATCTGATAAAATCAAAATTTTATTGTCTAGAAATTCTAAAACTACGACTCCTATAGCAACCGCAGAAACGGTTGCGCTAGAACCTAGAGTAAGTACGATTTCCCCATCACTGCACCTCCTGGTTGATCTGAACCCCTGCAATGGATTACAGATATGGTTAGTCGCACCAGAATCAATGCACCAAGTGTTTGAAGTATCCGTTATAAAACTTACTTCAATCACATGTGATTCAATCATACCTTGAACTCTTGTAGCTAAGAATTCTGGACAGTTCCTCTTCCAGTGGCCCTTCTCACCGCATTGGAAACACTTTCCTTTGCCTTGGCCACCAACCTTCCCTTTGCCCTTACCTTTTCCCTTAGATTTTGCAATCTTAGGGACTGGTCCAACACTTGAACCACCAGTGCTAGCTTTCTTCTTCCCTTTCTTTCCTTTCGGCACAGATCGGGAGGAGGAAGCGTTTTTCTCAACGTTCAAAACGTTGACCCCAGGTTTGATCACCCCTTCTGCTGCCAAAAGAGAACTCATCAATTCGCTCATTGAAAAATTCATTTGATTCATATTATAGTTAAGTTTAAATTGAGCGAATGAAGGCGACAGCGAATTAAGGATCATATCAACTTGGGTCTGTGCATCGATGTTGGCACCTAGGGTCTCCAGCTCGTTTAAATAACCAATCATTTTTAAAACATGTTCCTTGACTGGAGTCCCTTCCGACATCTTTGCACTCATTATCTTTTGCATAGCTACCTGCCTGGCAGGCCTGCCATGCTCCCCAAACATCTTTTTCAGGGATGTGATAATGTCACTGGCAGAATCATTCGATTGAAATTGGTGTTGCAACACACCAGCCATTGAGGCCAGAATATAGCAACGAGCCATTCCATTCGACTTCTTCCATTTGTCGAACTCACGTCTGGCAGCTGCCGAAGCATTTGCCGCGGGTTCTTCGGGGCATGGAGTGGTGAGGACATATATGTGATCCTCCGCAGTTAACACGATGTCAAGGTTACATTTCCATTCAGTGTAGTTGTTTCCAGTTAACTTGTTTTGAGTGAGTATGGTGGCAAGTGGACTAAATGCAGATCCAGACATTATGATTACTGAAAATCAAACAAACAAAATAAATATGGATATCAGGATTTGACAGTTTGAAATAAAAGAATCCTTAAAACTCTTATTTTAAAACAAAGTCGCCGGAATATTGAAACAAAAGAATAAAGCCTCCGTATGGAGGTCAATTTTCTATTTTTCGATTAATCAAGACTTGTCCGCTATGCAACTCTTGCAAAAACAAGTTATGACTCCCGATCCCTTTTGATCTCTAAGTTTCTGAACAATGCCCCGTGTGGGATCCCTTATCCATAGCTTAGCTAGTGTGTACCATTAACTAGGATCCAATCACAACCGTCTGAAGTAGCGCCTCCGTGTGGTGGTCACCCTCTAACACGTCTGATTGATCCTATCATAAGAAGTTCACATCTAGTAACCAATGAGTAATGCACCCTCCGTATGGAATGATCACCCCTGACGAGGTGACACAGAATGCACCACTCATCTTACAGTGAACCGTTAATGGAAGATCGTGGGTGTAATTAATAAGACCCTCTCCCACTAGTTTTAGTAAAAAGGATTTTGCTTTTTGAGAAAATCTGTTTCTACACACTTCCCATAAACATCTAATGTTTACTAATGTGTTGAAAACGGTTTTTGAATTTTATTTTAGAAAACTTGTTTTGCGTGCATGCAACAATGTATTATACGCCAATCACAAACCAAGCACATAAAACAAAAAACTAAAATGAAATATAGGCATTCAAACAATGCCTCTATCTCCCATGGCTCTATCTCCATAGAACCACCTCTTGGTTTGATCGCCTCCGACTCCATCTTCATGGATAACAGATCCTTGCTCCGTCTTCATGGAATTTCTAATTCTGTTATATTGGTCCTATGCTTCTTTCGAAGCTTACAATTTATCTAGAAAACAGAAATTGCAACAACAAAAATAAAAAAGGCTAGGGAAACCGGTGCGACTTTCCTTTTCGTAGGATTGAAGTCGCAGCGCCCTTTACATATGCCTTAAAACCAAACCAATTACAACATGCACCAATCTCAAACAATTTAAATACAAATATTCAAATGATTTGGTGCCATGGGAGATAGCGACTAATCTAGCTGCAAAAGGGTTAGTCGTACACGCATCCATACATACATAATAAATATATGTAACTGTTGAAACACTTAATTGATTCACATAGTATATAAACTATTTACATACTGAATTAGAACTTAAAACAGCATCTTACTTCTCTGTCACAGTTCGATCGATCGAAGACCGTTCGATCGCTCGAACCTTCGATCGATTGAACACTGTTCAATCGCTTGAACATTCTGTTTCACAGAATGATTTGAAAATTTTACAGAATATTTTAAAATTAAAGTTTTTAATTTCAAAACACTTTAAAACTGTGAAACAGAGAACCTGACAAAGTATCTATCTCGATTGATCGAACTTCATTCGATAGATCGAATACTAGAAGGTTCGATCGATCGAAGACTGTTCGATCACTTGAGAACAGATGTTCGATCGATCGAAATATGTTCGATCGATCGAATCCTCCTTGCATCCTATGCAATCACAGATTTGTATACTGCTGTGATAACACTGCAGAAATAGATCTGTGACGATGCAGTTTCTAAAACAGTTCTAAAATCAACATGCAAATCAAAATAGTGTTCCAAAAATGCATCTATAGATCCAAACGAGCGTGGCTCTGATACCAATTGTTGGAAAAACCGGTTTAAGTTCTAAGTTTAAACGCGCAGTGGAAAAATCAAGTTATAAAACTTAAATGGCATGCCCGGATCTACTACCCATCAACTCTATAGATGCGCACAAGAGGGGACAAGAGTTTATACCTTAGTGTCTTGAACCCAATTCTGAAATCTTCAACTTCCAGCAGCCTCCACTAGATGGCCTTCACTCTTATGACTCCTATGGATGCTCGCAGGAAGGACTAGGGTTGGTGGGAACCCTAATGGAGAGGATTGGAAGGTTTTGGGAAACCTAAACAGTTTTTGCAGCTTTTACGTATAAAAAATGACGAACCTCTTTTCCAGAATGCAGCTGCCCTATTTATAGATTCCCAGAACCGACCTAGACTTCGACCGATCGAAGCGACTTCGATCGATCGACACTTCGATCGATCGAACCATTCTCGATCGATCGAACCTGAAGACTTCAATCGATCGAACATACTTTAATCGATCGAACTTGTCTTGACAGCTTCCTCATTGCCTTCCCAAGCATTCTAGCGGAGCTAAGAGTGGGACTCCTAGGCTCTTTATTGTTGGCTCAGATCAGTTGATTAACTCCCATGACCAAACTCTTTGATCAGCAAATTAATCGACTGATCAGTTAACGTTTACTCCACTATAAAATGATAACTGAACTCCAACGCAAAAGAACATATCCGAAGCGATAACTAGACTTGTATGTTGTACTAATGTCCCTCTACCATCAGCATTCGCAATCATATTCAGGTAGTCGGATAAACAGTTAATGTCAACCTGAATCATGATTACTTCTTATAATCCTTGAGTCCCATTCACCTCTCATGATTACCAAACATGTTGATAACTCTTATCAACAAGACTGCAGTACTCAGTAATCGACTTGGTGACATTCTCAAGGGAATGCTTACTCTGAAACAGAGGGTAGATTCTGTCTTGACAATATATGTTCACAACCCTATGAATATGACATACCCAAGATACCCAGGTGTTGATCTTCTATAGACCTCACTGATTGGTAAGTCAAAGCAGTCATATCCACAGTCTGTGTTCATAATCATCTTAAGATTGAGAACACGTACCTTACACAAGTTATGAGTTCCTATCGACTGATAGACAACCTTGAGCGTCAATAGGAAACTCAGGTCCGTCAATGCACTATAAGCACTAGCATATTAACTAAGAGTTACATACTAGTGATCTGAGATTGATCACTCCATCCAATGGTAGTTAATCATGCTACAGTGTAAACCTGATGAGATATCCTAGTCTCAACATCCACTGTGACATGTTCTAAGTAACAAAGAATAGCAATTCGTATCTCACTTGTATGTATCTCATACATACACGAATTACTTACTATGATACTTAAGGATAACAATCATCTCATGAAAGAAACATACATAACAAAATGTAAAGTTGATATCCATATATTAAAATGTCAATGTCTCCTATATAAAGTAATGGTTTGAGGGCACAAACCCAACACTAAGTCAGAAACCTCAAGGAATGATTGCTTCATTGATGTTGAGGGAATGGAAAGCCTTGGAGACAATCGCAGAATTTGATATGCAGATTTCTGAGGGAAGTGTCGGGCAACACTTTGGATGCCTCATGGTACAACCAACACTTGTGACTCGGATCATCGAGGCCCAAAAGAAGGACGAGAAATTTCAAGTATGGTTCGCCAAGATGTCAGAAAAGGACCCTACAGAATGGAAGGTTGGGACTGATTGAGGATACCGATGTCGAGACAGATTGTGTGTGCCAGCTTCAGGAGATTTGAGAAAAGATATTCTCGAAGAAGCACATAAGTCGAGACTGACAGTATACCCAGGAGGAACAAAGATGTATAAGGATTTGAAGAGAAACTTCTGGTGGGAAGGGATGAAACGAGAAGTAGCCGAGTTTGTGTATAAATGTTTGACTTGTCAACAAGTGAAGGCCGAACATCAGAGACCCTCAGGATTGTTGCAACCCTTACCTGTTCCAGGCTGGAAGTGGGAACACATAACTATGGATTTCGTGGTTGGATTACCCCAGTCACAACAGAATCATGACGCGATTTGGGTAATTGTGGATCGTCTGACAAAGTCTGCACACTTTATCGTGTACAATATGACTTACCCAGTAGAAAGGATGAGTCGAATGTACCTACAGCAAGTGGTGCGACTGCACGGTGCGCCTGTGTCGATTGTATCAGATCGCGATACACGTTTTACCTCGGGATTTTGGGAAAGTTTGCAAAAGGCTATGGGAACTTCGCTCAAGATAAGTACTGCATTCCATCCTCAGACCGATGGACAGACCGAGCGTGTTAATCAGATTATGGAAGATATGCTCCGAGCTTGTGCAATCGACTTTGAAGAGTCTTGGGAGACGCACTTGCCGTTGGTCGAATTTGCGTATAACAATAGTTATCACTCGAGTATTGGGATGGCACCGTTTGAAGCCTTGTACGGATGGCCATGTCGATCTCCGTTGTGTTGGGCTGAAGTGGGAGACACCGAACTTTTGGGACCAGAGTTAGTAAGAGAGATTAATGAGAAGATTTCACTGGTCAAAGAAAGAATGAAAATTGCACAGAGTAGACACAAGAGTTATGCGGATCGGCGACGAAAGGATTTGGAGTTCAGTATCGGAGATCACGTACTCCTAAAGGTTTCACCCGTTCGGGGAGTAGTGCGTTTTGGTCAGAAAAGAGGGAAGTTGGCACTGCGTTTTATCGGACCGTTTGAGATTTTGGAGCGTGTTGAAAAAGTGGCTTATCGGCTCGCGTTGCCACCAAAGATGTCTGGTGTTCATAATGTATTCCATGTCAGTATGTTAAGGAAATACATATGGGATCCTTCACATGTAGTAAGTTTTGATGATATTGAGACGAGTCAGAATGTTGTCTACAAGGATAGACCTGTGAGGATTCTTGACCAGAGTATCAAGAGGCTGAGAAGAAGAGACGTTCCTTTAGTTAAGGTTCAGTGGAGGCATCATGACGAGGGAGAAGCGTCGTGGGAGGTAGAGTCTGACATGAGGACAAGATACCCCGAGTTGTTTTAGGGTTAGTTAGCTCAGATTTCGGGGCGAAATCTCTGTTAAGGTGGGTAGAGTGTAACACCCTGTATTTTATTTTCATTAATACTGCTTTTCATTTCCATGAGTATTTGTTTTCATTTCTTTTTGATATATTTATCTGGGGTCAAAATGTAATTTTCGTAAATATAGAAAATATTTTCTGTGGTTTCAAAATCAATATCTATATTTTTGTATAAACCGGGAATTTATTTCCTACACTAATATAATTTTTTGTATTTTTATTTTAACTGTAAAATACCAGTCTTATGTTTTAATCTGCGTCTACATCACAATTGGGTGAGGGAGCACGTGAGCTCAACCTCACCGGATGAAATCCGGTCATTGCTTGGGCTCCAAATAATTTTAACAGTATATGTATATGTGTATATCTCTCATTCTCTCCATAACTCTCACAGTCTCTCAATTCACTCTCTATTCTCTCTCAATTCTCCCAACTCTCTCAAGAACACACATAACACACACATACAGATTATATATATACATATACACAGTCACACATACATAGTGATATACATATCTCAAGATCAAAGAGAGAAATCAGAGGAGAATTTCTAACGACGGAATCGACGACGGATATTATCGATCTCAAAATTTCTCTGTGTAATCACCTCAGTGTGTATTATAAACTCACTCGCCACCTATATATATGTAAAATTCAATGTATATATCCGTGTATATGTGTATGTATATAGAAACACCATTGAAGCTTTGAATTGGAGTTTTTATAAAACTCAACCAAAATCAATTCCGTGAATTGACTATGGAAGATCTCAGTCCCAATAAGCTGTGGTTCGAATCCTACGCAGTAATTCATCCGTATCGCGACGTACCGTTGATTTAAAGTTTTGACACCCTTACTTTAATCGCAAATATCTAGAGATACAATCTGTATTAGTTAAAATTGATTGCATATTCGTAATCTACGTGGAAAACCGAAGAGATCCATATATTACATGTATCGTTTGAAACAGAATCTGAAAATGGGTAAAAATACAGTTTTGAAATTGAAAACAGAGAAAAAACGAGGAAGATGATGAAACTGCAAGAACTCGCGCGCGCGACTCGCGCGCGCGAGGCTCGCTCGAGCGACCCGCTCGCGCGAACCATTTCCCCTCTTCGCGCGCGCGACACCCGCTGCCCATTCGCTCGCGCGGACCGCTCGCGCGATCTGTTTTGCCCCCTCGCGCGCGCAACCCGCTCCCGCGACCTGGCAGTTTGAGCAGTTTCTGTATTTTTGTATAAGGGACTGTTTGGAAAAGGTTTTGAAATTTTTTATAGAACTGTTTGACAAATATACTATTTTAAAGGCTCAGTGTTAGAAACTGTAAAATACCAGTCTTATGTTTTAATCTGCGTCTACATCACAATTGGGTGAGGGAGCTCGTGAGCTCAACCTCACCGGATGAAATCCGGTCATTGCTTGGGCTCCAAATAATTTTAACAGTATATGTATATGTGTATATCTCTCATTCTCTCCATAACTCTCACAGTCTCTCAATTCACTCTCTATTCTCTCTCAATTCTCCCAACTCTCTCAAGAACACACATAACACACACATACAGATTATATATATACATATACACAGTCACACATACGTGATATACATATCTCAAGATCAAAGAGAGAAATCGGAGGAGAATTTCTAACGACGGAATCGACGGCGGGTATTATCGGTCTCAAAATTTCTCTGTGTAATCACCTCAGTGTGTATTATAAACTCACTCGCCACCTATATATATGTAAAATTCAATGTATATATCCGTGTATATGTGTATGTATATAGAAACACCATTGAAGCTTTGAATTGGAGTTTTTATAAAACTCAACCAAAATCAATTCCGTGAATTGACTATGGAAGATCTCAGTCCCAATAAGCTGTGGTTCGAATCCTACGCAGTAATTCATCCGTATCGCGACGTACCGTTGATTTAAAGTTTTGACACCCTTACTTTAATCGCAAATATCTAGAGATACAATCTGTATTAGTTAAAATTGATTGCATATTCGTAATCTACGTGGAAAACCGAAGAGATCCATATATTACATGTATCGTTTGAAACAGAATCTGAAAATGGGTAAAAATACAGTTTTGAAATTGAAAACAGAGGAAAAACGAGGAAGATGATGAAACTGCAAGAACTCGCGCGCGCGACTCGCTCGCGTGAGGCTCGCTCGCGCGAACCATTTCCCCTCTTCGCGCGCGCGACTCGCTCGCGCGACACCCGCTGCCCATTCGCTCGCGCGGACCGCTCGCGCGATCTGTTTTGCCCCCTCGCGCGCGCAACCCGCTCGCGCGACCTGGCAGTTTGAGCAGTTTTTGTATTTTTGTATAAGGGACTGTTTGGAAAAGGTTTTGAAATTTTTTATAGAACTGTTTGACAAATATACTATTTTAAAGGCTCAGTGTTAGAAATTGGACTTACTAGGACGTTTACGACCGAGATTTATGTTGAACAAATATCCAGCTTTGAGATTATTAACTGTTACTACAAACTATGAACATTGACATACATATTAGGGTCGTGGTTGTGTCAACATGCATGTGTGTGAGAAAGCGTGAAAAGAGTAAAGAGTGGCGGTCTGGTGTGTGACCTCAATATCGATCGGATATTATTCCTGGAATTAGAGGCGACAGTGGTGAGTTACGGCTTAGATATCGATCGGATATTATTCCTGGTATCTAGGACGCTTGTTTCGGATATCGATCGGATATTATTCCTGGTATCCAAAATGATGGTATTGAGTTACGGCTTAGATATCGATCGGATATTATTCCTGGTATCTAGGGCGCTTGTTTCGGATATCGATCGGATATTATTCCTGGTATCCGAAATGATGGTATTGAGTTACGGCTTAGATATCGATCGGATATTATTCCTGGTATCTGAAGCGATGGTGTTGGTGTATTGTTTTGGATATCGATCGGATATTATTCTTGGTATCTGAGGTAATGATTTGGTTGAGTCGATTTTTGGTTGAGAGAAAAGAGTCAGAAAGATGAGATGTTACATTGTTCATGCACGGTTGCATATTCATTGCTTATTTTATTCCCCCGTGACTTATGTTGGAATTGGAACCTTGAATCTATTGCTTTTACAGTTATATTGCACCGCTGTTTATCTGCTTATATATACATTGCGAGCACTTGTTTATTTTGTTCACCAGCTTGCATAAGCTGACGGCGTTGATGTGTCCTGGACTGTATGTCCAGATTTTCAGGGTCAGGAGCAGCCAGGGTATTTTGACTATGCTAGTTAGAAGCAGGAGACTTTCCAGGAGGCTGCTTTATATTTCCTATGTCTTTTTATTTGGGTTTGTAATAAACTAGTTTTAGACTTTTGAATAAGGCGTTTTGTGCCTAAGACTATGACTGCTGTAATAGTTTAGTAAGTTTTATTTCGGAGCTTATGTTTGTTAGTATCCTTTCCTTTAGAAATGTCGTTAAGTTATTTTGTGGCAGGGACAATTGGTCATACTCACTTGTCACGACCTACGAGTCCATAAAGAAAATTAAATGCTTTCCTTAATTATGGTACGTCGGGGCGTGACAAAAAGGGGGTTTTTTATTCCATACCTCCGCCGTGTCCACCCTACACAGGTCCAAGCAATATTACATGAAATCCATGAAGGTGTTTATGGTAACCACATAGGAGGTCGGGCACTCTCTCGAAAGGCCCTGCTACAAGGCTAGTATTGCCCGACAATGGCCCGGGGCTCCCAGGAGTATGTCAGACGGTGCGACAAGTGCTAAAGATACTCCCCCATGATCAACCTTCTGGGAGAGCCCCAGACACCAATACTCAGCCCCTGGCCGCTCGCTCAGTGGGGCATCGATATTGTTGGTCCCCTCCCGATGGGGAAAGGACAAGTCAATTTCACTGTCATTGCCGTGGACTATTCTACTAAGTGGGCAGAGCCAAGCCTTTGGTGACAATCACCGAGAAGAAGATGGAAACCTTCATCGAAAGAAATATCCTCAGTTGGTTCGGCGTTCCCAAGGACCTAGTCAGCGATAACGGAAGGCAGTTTGATACCCCGGTCTTCAGGCAATTCTGCTCAGGTTATGGAATATCCAATCACTACTCTCCACCCCGAGCACCCTCAAGCCAATGGCTAAGCCGTGTTGACAAATCGGACTATTCTGAATTCAATCAAGACTAGGCTCAAAAACGCCAAGGGGCTTTGGGCAGAGGAATTACCGACCCTTCTGTGGGCCTACCATACTTCTCCCAGAATGGTAACGGGCGAAATGCCATTCTCACTTACCTACAGGCTTGAGGCAGTGGTCCCCACGGAGCTCGGGTTACCTACCTACCGAGTGGCAAATTTCAGCGAGCAGGGCAATGAAGGAGTCCTCAGAGGGGAGCTTGACTTGATAGAGGAAAAAAGAGATTCGGCATATCTAAAAGTGGTAGCCTACAAACAGAGGGTATCCCAGTATTTCAACAGCAAGGTGAAGCACTACAACTTTTAGGTGGGAGATCTCGTCCTTAAGGTGGTGAATCAGTCTACCAGAGTCCCGAGCCACGGAAAGTTAGGGCCAAACTGAGAAGGACCATACAAGGTTAACCAAGTCAACCGGCCGGACACATACTGGTTACAAACTCTGGATGGGAATGATCTATCTCACCCATGGAACGTGCAACATCTCTGCAAGTACTTTCAGTGACACTTGGATAAGGGCGAGTTAGCATTGGTTAGGAAATTTGTAGCTCTACTTGAGCATCTATTACGATTTTTCAAACACGAAATAAATATTTTCTATTTTTGCTACAAGATGAGATCCCGACCAGTGTGCTAAGACACAAAAGACCTTAGCTTAACACCTAAGGTACAAAAGACCTCGGCTTGGTACCCGAGGCAAAAGACCTCGGTCTTAAATCCGAGGCATTGGCTTCGCTTAGGTCCCCAACCGATGATGGGGGCAAATCCCCTTAGGCGGCTGATGATGGCAAGCCTCAAAAGACCCTGCAATCACCCATGTTCCAGGTCGGTTCCCTATGGTCAATACCCTCACTAAACGCCCGCCTTAGCAAAAGCTTGGGGGTAGGGGGATACTGGTGTTTAACTTCGGACCAAAATAGGCAATCACACTGAGCATTCAACAGGACACGGGGCTAGGCACGTGATGCCACCGTAGACAGCCCCGAGTACCTATAGTGTCCAGAGAATTCGCTCAGGAAATAATAGGACCCAAAATCCTACATTATACCGAGCATGACCTATAATATAGGTCTCCAAAAAGACCGCTCGGATAGTAACAGGACCAGCGTCCTACATTGTACTGAGCACAACCTTCAAAACAAGTTCCTAAAAGACCGAGTGCTTTCTACTGGTACACTCCTAAACTTTTGCTAAGGCAGGGTTTCCACCGGACGAACAACCGGTCAGGCACAGGCAATCACAAACAGGCAAGTACAAACAAAGCACATTAATTAGCAAAATAGTTTGTACATTGCCTGGAGGGCAGTTTAAGTAGCCTCTCCCCTCCCCCCCCCCCCCCCCCAAAAAAAAAAAGGCTAAAGGTCGTCTACCACAACCACCTCCTCCGTCTCTACAGTCTCTCCCTCCAGGGCAACGCCATCCCCTGGGACAGCACCCTCGCCCGGGGAAACGTCTTCAGTACCCGCGCTCGGGGTAATGTCTTCAGCACCTGCGGCCTTGTCAGCAGCAGCAGGACCATGTCCCAAAAGTCCGAATCGATCCCTTCGTAGGACGAAATGTCCCACTCGTGATGGTTCTGGGTCAGCCTCTGTAGACACCCCATTTTGTCGGCTATCAGATTTAGGAGACCCATAGCATGGTGGTTCACAATGATCGAAAAAGACTCAAAAGGACCCCTGGAAGTTGGTTCTATCTCTCAAATTGCTCAGAATGACCAAAATGCCTCTGAAAGCCCAAAAACTCCCAGATTTGGACCAAAAGTTATGGAAACATACTATGTCATAAGAAAAGTAAGAAAATGAGTTTTTAAGTAAAGTCAAATGAAATCGTCAGCTCCCAGAGACCCCCGGAAGTCCCGAAAGTTTCCAAAAAGTCCCCGTTTATCGGTTTGACCAAGGTTTGACTAAGGTTTGACCAAGTTTGAGCAAGTTTGACCAAAATCATCCAAATTTACCAGGATCATTCTAGATCAAGTGGAAAGTATTAAAATGAATTTTAAAAGGAGCTCCCAGAGGTTTCCAGAACTTCCCGGGAATCCCAAGTTTGACCAGTTTGACCAAAATTCAACTTTGAAACAGGAGCACCGTAACAATTTTCAAACATTTTTCATGGATACTAGAGGTTAATAGCTTTCCAACAGTATATCACACATAATTTTTGGATTTAAAACGAGTTTATTATGAATTTTTGAAGGCGGAAAAGGTGATCAAATCGGCTTTTATCGCGAATACCGCAAAACTTTTCAAAGTGACCTATCCCCGAACTATTTTTTTATGTAAAGTAGACTCCATTACATTTCCAATGGTATATCACAACCTCAATTTGGAGTTCGTATGCATTTTCTGTGAATTTCGGACGAAATAGGGCCTTTTTGCGAATACCGGAACCTCTGGGGGCCTAAACAGCATTATCTGGACGAAGGAGGAGCAGTGCCGCTGCGGCATTGGCCCAGTGTCGCCGCGGCACTCTCCCCCAGAATAGTCCATTTTGTATTTTTTGATTGGGGGTCCAAATTGATTAATTAGAAACCAAAAGACATAGTTTTGGTTCCCAACTTATTTTGAACCAATGGGAGACCTTTTTATACTTTTTAAAATCCCATTTACCACCCCTCATTTGCCTATAAAAGAAGCAATTTAATTCCATTTAGGGGAGAGACATGGAAGCTTAGAGAGAGCTTAGGAAGAAACTCTAGAGAAATATAGAGAGAGAAAGAGAAGAAGTGAGTTTTCTTTTTACTTGAGTTTGCTATCAAAACTTCAATCATCCAAATATTTCTTTTACCACCATTCTTGAGTATTAATGAGATAGGAAGCTACTTCCATGTCCAAATGTCACCATATATGATTGAAACACCAAGCTACAAGTCCAATATCTCAATGATTATCAACTATTGATTGCTATATGAATGCTTGTTTACTTTGATGTTCATCTCTCTCTTAACCTCATTTCTCTTTGACTTTTCTTTGGTTATTTAGTTGTTCATCATCATCTAGATGACATGTTGTTTGAGGAGAGTGAATCCTTATGGATAGTAGCTCTTGACCTTAAAGACATGTTTGATGGATGATGATTCTACCTTCAATATATTCATATGTATTCTTGAAGTCATATTCTCAAACAAAACTATGTTTGTGCAAGTAATATTGGGAGTTCTTTGATGATTCAAGGTTGGATGAGATTCTAAGTGGTCATATAGTCATCTCAAGAGTTTAAGTTCATGCTTTGAAAATCTATTTCAAAATCCCTAATCAAGAACTCAAACTCTATTCCAAAACCCAAATCCATTTTCTTCAAGAATGATCCAAAACAGTGAGCTGTTCAGATTCAAAGATTTGTTTTGAATTAAATACTTGAGTTATGATGATGAAACCACTTGGAAAATCTTCCTAAGACATCATAGTTTGTCTCCAATTTTGCCCATCAATTATAGAGATGTAAAAGTATTATTTTCGGATTTAAGAATTTCATACTCATAATCTGCCTCTGTTCTCACAGAATGTTTACCTGACTTCTTGCACTTATTCTGGATGTTTTCGTCACTGTACATATATCTTTTCTATTTTTTGTTTATGAAACTTTGGTGTCTTAGGAAACTTTTGGTATATAATGGGTCATCATAAACCATTTATTTGATTTATGAAAAATCATACAAAATCAGTCAACAATGCAGCTTTTATTTCTGAGTCATGTGTACATTCTGATTTGTTTCTTTTAACCTGTGATAGTTATTGTGGTCTTTTTCTGTGCATTCTAGACACACTATGGAGGCTCTCTAATTTTTCTCACATTTTCCTAGGCATGTTTGACCTTCCATTATGATGTTATAAAGTAATGCATACAATCTGTCCACTATTCACAACATGTCACTTTTTGACTTTCACACTTTGATGCAATACTCTCTTGTATCTAGATGAACCCATATCCCATGAACATGTTCTTTACCACTTTTATCATGCTATATCATATCATGTATCATCTATCCTCTCATGTATCATATCATACTCCCAGAGATTCTTGAGTTTGGTTTCCAAATAAAACCATATTTTGCAAATGCTTGGGAAGTTCTTCAAATGAGTTAGGAATTGATATTCCAAGTGGTTAGAATATTCATCCAAGTTCTGGAAGTATACTTTCAAAACCCCCATTTCAAAACCCCCCTCTTAAACCCCTCATTTTGATTTCAAGAAATAAACCTTGTTTTTCCCAAAATCTTCAAAACAGTGAGTCAAAACAGTGGGTGATCTGAGTTCAAAGATTTCTCTAGAACTCAATACTCAATGTATGGATGCCAGACCACTTGGAAAGTCTTCCTAACTCATTAGAGAACACCCATGATTTTTGGTTTAACTTGAAAATAATTGAAAATGGTCCATTTGGACCCAAACATTCTCTCCAGATATTCTGTTTTTGCTGTCACAGCAGCTTGGTCTAATTTCAACTTGTTTTACAGAAAACTTTTCCAAAAGGAGTAATCCCAAACTATTTTTACCTTAAACTTCAGTGTCTTAGGGAACGTTATGTATAAAATGGCCTCTATATCTTTTGTTTTCATTTTCTAAGATTTTTCAATATTTCAGTCGACAGTACGGACTTTGTTTCTGAGTGACTTCTATTGTTTATATGATTTCTCTCAATCTGTGATAGTTATTAAAGGTTGGCTTTTTGGGTTGTGTTCTAGACACAATAAGGAAGATCTCCATAATAAATCATTCATTGAAAACATTCCTAACCCCACTTTTCAATTTCCAAAAGATCATGCTACTGTTCTGTCCACTATTCATAGCGAGCATACTTTTACTTCCATCCTTTGATTTGATGCTTACATGCACTCCAAATTAGCTCATGTCTTAGGAAGTAGTTCATACTACATTTGTACATATCCCATGATGATCTCCTTCATTAATTCATACACATTCTGGACTTCTAAGTTATTCTAGGAATCCATGAACACAAAACACACTACAACCTTGGCACATTCTAGACACATACATTGCATTCATTCAAGATTTGGTTTTTTTTTGTAACTCCTAATCTAAGAAGATTATAAGGAATGATCATGATTACACGTTCATGCTTCCCCTCGATATAATCCTCCTTTCTCATCCGTCCCGGGGATTGAGAGATCTTCTTTTCTCAAAGATGAACATGCATCATACTAGCTTGCTAAGCATATTTGATTTATTTGATTATTTGTTTCAAGAACAATTCATGTCCTCTTTAGATTAGGGAAACTTAATTACTTGATACATGATTAGACGATTTTTCCTGGGTTTATTTGTGTGATCTTTCACTTTACATTGTATGATATTTGACTTAGATCTTATGAATGATATCTTATCTTTAGATCTTCCATTTCAAATTTTCTTATGTGATTTAATATACTATCATAGTATTAATTGTCGAACCATACATAGTATAAGAGGATTATTTGGATGCTAATTGAGGCCCGTCGAAAGGCGGGGCGAGTTGAGGGTGTTTTAGTCGTGACAAAGGCTCCTTCCTCTCTCCTAGCAAAACCCCGAGCCAAGTTCTTTGGTTATGAAGGGCCGGTGCCCTTTATCTGTTTGGGTGAGTCAAAATTAGGTTTCTTGGTTCCTTAAAGACCAATTGGTGACTCTGTATCTGTTTTCAACGGACCATTCTCCTTCTTTGATCAAAATCAAATTTCAAACAAAAACAGGCAAGTGGTGGAATTCCGCGTGTCCACAATCTGGTGACTCTGCTGGAGATTTTTATTTTAAAACAAAATAATACAGAGGTTTGACTCATAAGAAGCATCCTTAAAATCATCTTTTTTACTGTGTCTGGTTCACCGCATTACACTTTGCATTTTCCCCCTTCGACTGTGTTTTAAACTCGGCGCTGACATTGTTCAGGTCTTGCTGTGCCAGGGCACAAGTCACCGTTGATACTATACCTTCCAAGGTATATCAAAAAGAGTAAAAAACTCCGTACTGTCTCCCCGACAGTATATTGGAACTCTCGTCAACGGACCCTCTTTGACTAAACCCAGCCTTTGCATATAGAATCCTGTAGAACCTTTCATAGGGCTGTTGATTTATCTTTTCAGATAGGACAATGTGATATAACTGCTGTATGCCCTGGTGGGATTACCTACGCGGTGTCAATCGTTATATAGAGGTCATATACATACTGCGACCATCATCGGTTCACATCGATGAATTCTTCAAAATCTTGATCATCTATTCCCTAGTAGCCTGTAAGAAGTATTTTGCGCCTCTGCTAATTTGGGCTTTTACTTCTATTTGCAAAAAAACGTAGCCCCGGGTAACCGCACTTCTATACCTCCTAGAATTCACTATCTTAATCGAGGGCTAGACCATCATCGATCTACCAATGGCCCACAAAGCTTTGGAAGAGAAAGTGAACAAGCTACAAACCACTGTTGAGCAGCTGAATTTAAGGGTGAGTCGATTTGAGAAGATGGCGCAAAGCATTGGTAAAGAGCTATTTGAGATAGGAACCAGAATAGAGGATGCCATCAGAGAAGAAAAGTTCAAGAAGGATGAACCCCAACACCAGTCCAAGAGGCCTAAATACTCCCGAAACTCCCCGGATGTCAATACCCTGTGCAGCCAACCCATGGCATACCCTCCCTGGCCATACCAATCCTCCAACCAAACCACTAGTTGCCCTTATCAGAAAAAGCAACCACGTACCTTTGCCAAGCTAGAAATCTCCCTCTCCTCAACCCTGGAGCGCCTACTCAAAAAAGGGCACCTCCAACTCCTTCAGCCTCGTGTCGATTCCCCACCACCTAACTGTGACCTGTCCAAGCGATGCGCCTATCACCAAGGCCCAGGCCACAATACCGACCATTGCATGCACCTCCGCCACGATATCCAGGACCTCATCAACCGAAACATCATTGAGCCACCACCCATCCAATCCCATGTCGTCAGCTTCGTCGAACGTAAAGCTCCTGGATTATCTGTTTAAGTGATCCCTTTCGCTGAGGACCATGAATGTTGAACTTGTACAAGTGAAGTGGTGGTGATTGGGACTTTTGTTGGCAAAGCAAATGAGGATGATCTTTCGAAAAAGAAAAAAAAGAATAAGCGAGTCACCGTGACACTCCATTTGAGGCCAGGTCAAGTCTAGTCGAGTCTGTTCTATGTTTTGAGTCTATTTCAAGTTTAGTCTTGTTGTCAAATCTGTCTGTCATCGAGTTGTTGTGAATCTGTACCAAGAAATGTAATCACTCTCTGGCTGATAGAACGAAGTCTCATTTTGCCTAATCTGATGTGTATAGTCATAAGTGCATGAATCGCTGAACTGAAGTGTCACTTTATAAATTACCATGGATATTACTGTGCTAAAAAAAATAATTTTTTTTACTAAAACAAAAAATCCTGAAAGGTCAAAGTCAATTTTGCGCTGACACCGATGAAGAGTCGAGAATTGAATAGTCTTACTTTAAGAAATTAAAGATTCTCTTGCCTCAATCTTGAAAAGACATGCTTGGAACTGACTTGGGGCTTGCCCAACACCCTTATTCCACCATTTCAAACCTTGGGCCCAACCCAATTGACAGCCATATGAACTTGTGTAGACTTAGTCCTTGATGGTAGTCAAACATTTCAGTGAGTTTCATCTCCACTTTCAAAAAAAAAAAAGAAAAGAAAAGCTCGCTAGGTTGAAAACCCGAAAGGGCACCTAGGCAAAAGTTAGAGTTGAAAAGGTATTGATTTCCAAGATCTGACCTTAGCCAGTAAAAATGATGGAGAAAATGAAATTTTTTTTTGATGAAACAAATGAGAGAATCGTATGCTGCAAGGTACATCATAAGAACGTGCCTAGATCACATTTCCAAAGGCACGGAACAACCACAAATAAATTCTGAGAGCTGACATGCACATTTCGGAATTCTAAGATTGCGATTGAAAGATCTTGCAAGAATCAACTACATGAAAAGAAAAATTAACTGGCTAGGCGAAAGTGAAAAGGATCAATCCTCAAAATATAAAGAAAAGAAAATAAAAGAAAAGAAAGGGAGATCGAAATCGAATCCTCTTATTCAAAGCTACCACAAGTGGCTCAAGTTTGAACTTATTTGGAGATTGGTTTGAAAAACCCTCATACCTCAATCTTTCCAAAAAGACCTTGCCTTGAACTACGCTTGACTTGATTCCTACGTAGGGATACGTAGGCAACCGCATCGGTTCGGCCGACACCAACATAATCACCCCCCTTTTCTTTCAAAACTTTGGCCTGAACTACATTGGACCTGATCCCCGCTCAGGGGTACGTAGGCAGACTTTTAAAAAGAAAAGAAGGATGGCTCGGTAGGTCGAAAATCTGAAAGGATGCCTAGGAAAAAATTAGAGCTAAATCCAAGGTGAGCAATAAAAAAAGAGAGAAAAGAGCTCGCTAGGTCACCTCACTAGTGCCTAGGTAAAAGTTATGAGCATTTGAGAGATTAAAGTCACGGTCCTTGTCTCAAGCCAGAAAATCATCTTCCACACTAGGGGCAAACTTCGGTCACCTACCTCGTTTGCCTGAATTTTACTATCTACCCTTCATACAAGGGGCAAACTTTAGTCACCAACCTCGTTTGCCTAAAACCTTCAAACAACCATTTTCCAAACTAGGGGCAAACTTCGGTCACCTACCTCGTTTGCCTATGGACTAGGGGCAAACTCCGTTTGCCTACCACGATTTCTTCACACCAAAGGCTGAGTTTTCAAGTCATCAAGTTGTTTTGAAAATTTTGAAATAGAGCATCTTTTATTCTAAAAGCTAAGGCACTAATCCAAAGCACATTTTGGGAGAAGCAAAGAATTGATCAGATCAATAGGGAAGAACTTTCAAAATGAGATTTATCATCAAAATTATGCGGAGTGAACTCATAAGAGAAATGGTACATCATTTATGATGAAAGCACATAAAGTTTTAGCAAGTCGAGCTTGTTTCAATTTGGTGTCAAATGTCTCGCCCTCGCGTGTCGGTGTCTGTCAGTTTTTGAGTCTGTCATAGTCTTTTTCAGAAAAAGAGTTTGTCGTAGTCTCGAATGTGTAAGTCAATGGTGATGAATAATGATTTTTTTTAAATCAAGTTATAAAGAGTATTCCAATGACAATATAAGCAGGAGTACCAAATATCATTACTGCACCAGACAAGGCGTCAGCATGAGAAGTGTCCAAACATAGGGAAAATGCAAATTTCATCCCTTTCCAAACAGCCAAAAGTTAACCATCATCTTCTAGCAACATAAGTCCATGAGTGGCCTTTGATCTTTCATCTTTCTTCATGCAACATAAGTCCATGAGTGGCTGTTGATGATCTTCCTTTCTCCTATAAACATAAGTCCATAAGTGGCTATTGCTCATCTTCATTCATGTAACATAAGTCCATGAGTGGCTGTTGATGATCTTCCTTTCTCCTAGTAACATAAGTCCACGAGTGGCTGTTGATCTTTTGTCTTTCTTCATGCAACATAAGTCCATGAGTAGCTGTTGATGATCTTCTTTCATCTGTGCAACATAAGCCCATAAGTGGCTGTTGATCATCTTTCTCCATGCAACATAAGTCCATGAGTGGCTGTTGATGATCTTTCTTTCTCCTAGCAACATAAGTCCATGAGTAGCTGTTGATCTTTCATCTTTCTTCATGCAACATAAGTCCATGAGTGGCTGTTGATGATCTTCCATTCTCCTAGCAACATAAGTCTATAAGTGGCTGTTGCTCATCTTCATTCATGCAATATAAGTCCATGAGTGGCTGTTGATGATCTTCCTTTTTCATAGCAACATAAGTCCATGAGTGGCTGTTGATCTTTCGTCGTTGTTCATGCAACATAAGTCCATGAGTGGCTGTTGATGATCTTCTTTAATCCTAGTAACATAAGTCCATGAGTGGCTGTTGATGATCTTCTTTCATCTGTGCAACATAAGTCCATAAGTGGCTGTTGATCAGCTTTCTTTATGCAACATAAGTCCATAAGTGGCTGTTGATGACCTTCTTTCATCCTAAGCAACATAAGTCCATGAGTAATTGTTGATCACCTTCCTCTTTCAATATCAAAACCTTAACTGCCGCAGACCATCTCCGTATCCCTCATCACAAATAGAATGATAGCTTGACTCCCATTCAATGGGCGTATTTCCTTCTTCCTAGCAGATTGCATTACCCATTCCAGTGGCCCATTTCAGTCAAGATTGACAAGGTTTTATCCCCAGTAGGAAAATCAGCTCCCGAAGGCCCTAACTGGCTCTTTTGGATTGAGCATTACAAGATTTGATCAACCATGAGAGATTCAGAGATGGATCCTGGTTCTAGGTCAAGAATTGAAAAGAGATTCTCAGAGAGTCCATCAGCTCCCGAAGGCCCTAACCGGCTCTTTTAGATTGACCATTATAAGATTTGATGAACCCCGAGAGACTCAGAGATGGATCCTGGTTCTAGGTCAAGAATTAAAGAGAGATTCTCAGAGAGTCCATCAGCTCCCGAAGGCCCTAACCGGCTCTTTTGGATTGAGCATTATAAGATTTGATCAACCATGAGAGATTCAGAGATGGATCCTGGTTCTAGGTCAAGAATTAAAGAGAGATTCTCAGAGAGTCCATCAGCTCCCGAAGGCCTTAACCGGCTCTATTAGAATGAGCATTGCAAGATTTGATCAACCACGAGAGATTCAAAGATGGATCCCGGTTCTAGGTCAAGAATTGAAAAGAGATTCTTAGAGAGTCCATCAGCTCCCGAAGGCCCTAACCGGCTCTATTGGATTGAGCATTACAAGATTTGATCAACCACGAGAGATTCAAAGATGGATCGCGGTTCTCGGTCAGAAGATTTGATCAACCGCGAGAGATTCAGAAATGGATCCCGGTTCTGAGTCAGAAGATTTGATCAACTGCGTGAGATTCAGAAATGGATCCCGGTTCTAGGTCAGAAGATTTGATCAACCGCGAGAGATTCAGAGATGGATCCCAGTTCTGCGTCAGAAGATTTGATCAGCTATGAGAGATTCGAATTTGAATTCTGGTTCCCGATCAAGAGAAGAAGTTGAAGAGAGATCCTAGAAAGAGTCGCTTCAACCCCAGCAGATTCAATTTATCCCCAGCATGCTTATCGATTCATACATCGTCAGTTCAATCCATGACAGTCACAGTAGTTCACTGTCATCTTTCTCCTAGCAACATAAGTCCATGAGTAGCTGTTGATCTTTCAACTTTCTTCATGCAACAAAAGTCCATGAGTGGCTGTTGATGATCTTCCGTTCTCCTAGAAACATAAGTCCATAAGTGGCTGTTGCTCATCTTCATTCATGCAACATAAGTCCATGAGTGGCTGTTGATGATCTTCCTTTTTCCTAGCAACATAAGTCCATGAGTGGCTGTTGATCTTTCGTCTTTGTTCATGCAACATAAGTCCATGAGTGGCTGTTGATGATCTTCTTTCATCCTAGCAACATAAGTCCATGAGTGGCTGTTGATGATCTTCGTTCATCTGTGCAACATAAGTCCATAAGTGGCTGTTGATCAGCTTTCTTTATGCAACATAAGTCCATAAGTGGCTGTTGATGACCTTCTTTCATCCTAAAGCAACATAAGTCCATGAGTAATTGTTGATCACCCTCCTCTTTCAATATCAAAACCTTAACTGCCGCAAACCATCTCCGTATCCCTCATCACAAATAGAATGATACCTTGACTCCCATTCAATGGGCGTATTTCCTTCTTCCTAGCAGATTGCATTACCCTTTCTAGTGGCCCATTTCAGTCAAGATTGACAAGGTTTTATCCCCAGTAGGAAAATCAGCTCCCGAAGGCCCTAACCGGCTCTTTTCGATTGAGCATTACAAGATTTGATCAACCATGAGAGATCCAGAGATGGATCCTGGTTCTAGGTCAAGAATTGAAAAGAGATTCTCAGAGAGTCCATCAGCTCCTCAAGGCCCTAACCGGCTCTTTTGGATTGACCATTATAAGATTTGATCAACCACGACAGATTCAGAGATGGATCCTGGTTCTAGGTCAAGAATTAAAGAGAGATTCTCAGAGAGTCCATCAGCTCCCGAAGGCCCTAAACGGCTCTTTTGGATTGAGCATTACAAGATTTGATCAACCATGAGAGATTCAGAGATGGATCCTGGTTCTAGGTCAAGAATTAAAGAGAGATTCTCAGAGAGTCCATCAGCTCCCGAAGGCCTTAACCGGCTCTATTGGAATGAGCATTGCAAGATTTGATCAACCACGAGAGATTCAAAGATGGATCCCGGTTCTAGGTCAAGAATTGAAAAGAGATTCTCAGAGAGTCCATCAGCTCCCGAAGGCCCTAACCGGCTCTTTTGGATTGAGCATTACAAGATTTGATCAACCACGAGAGATTCAGAGATGGATCCTGGTTCTAGGTCAAGAATTAAAGAGAGATTCTCAGAGAGTCCATCCGCTCCCGAAGGCCCTAACCGGCTCTATTGGATTGAGCATTGCAAGATTTGATCAACCACGAGAGATTCAAAGATGGATCGCAGTTCTCGGTCAGAAGATTTGATCAACCGCGAGAGATTCAGAAATGGATCCCGGTTCTGAGTCAGAAGATTTGATCAACTGCGTGAGATTCAGAAATGGATCCCGGTTCTAGGTCAGAAGATTTGATCAACCGCGAGAGATTCAGAGATGGATCCCGGTTCTGCGTCAGAAGATTTGATCAGCTATGAGAAATTCGAATTTGAATTCTGGTTCCCGATCAAGAGAAGCAGTTGAAGAGAGATCCTAGAAAGAGTCGCTTCACCCCCAGCAGATTCAATTTATCCCCATCATGCTTATCGATTCATACATCGTCAGTTCAATCCATGACAGTCACAGTAGTTCACTGTCATCTTTCTCCTAGCAACATAAGTCCATGAGTAGCTGTTGATCTTTCATCTTTCTTCATGCAACAAAAGTCCATGAGTGGCTGTTGATGATCTTCCGTTCTCCTAGCAACATAAGTCCATAAGTGGCTGTTGCTCATCTTCATTCATGCAACATAAGTCCATGAGTGGCTGTTGATGATCTTCCTTTTTCCTAGCAACATAAGTCCATGAGTGGCTGTTGATCTTTCGTCTTTGTTCATGCAACATAAGTCCATGAGTGGCTGTTGATGATCTTCTTTCATCCTAGCAACATAAGTCCATGAGTGGCTGTTGATGATCTTCGTGCATCTGTGCAACATAAGTCCATAAGTGGCTGTTGATCAGCTTTCTTTATGCAACATAAGTCCATAAGTGGCTGTTGATGACCTTCTTTCATCCTAAAGCAACATAAGTCCATGAGTAATTGTTGATCACCCTCCTCTTTCAATATCAAAACCTTAACTGCCGCAAACCATCTCCGTATCCCTCATCACAAATAGAATGATACCTTGAGTCCCATTCAATGGGCGTATTTCCTTCTTCCTAGCAGATTGCATTACCCTTTCTAGTGGCCCATTTCAGTCAAGATTGACAAGGTTTTATCCCCAGTAGGAAAATCAGCTCCCGAAGGCCCTAACCGGCTCTTTTGGATTGAGCATTACAAGATTTGATCAACCATGAGAGATCCAGAGATGGATCCTGGTTCTAGGTCAAGAATTGAAAAGAGATTCTCAGAGAGTCCATCAGCTCCTGAAGGCCCTAACCGGCTCTTTTGGATTGACCATTATAAGATTTGATCAAGCACGACAGATTCAGAGATGGATCCTGGTTCTAGGTCAAGAAATAAAGAGAGATTCTCAGAGAGTCCATCAGCTCCCGAAGGCCCTAACCGGCTCTTTTGGATTGAGCATTACAAGATTTGATCAACCATGAGAGATTCAGAGATGGATCCTGGTTCTAGGTCAAGAATTAAAGAGAGATTCTCAGAGAGTCCATCAGCTCCCGAAGGCCTTAACCGGCTCTATTGGAATGAGCATTGCAAGATTTGATCAACCACGAGAGATTCAAAGATGGATCCCGGTTCTAGGTCAAGAATTGAAAAGAGATTCTCAGAGAGTCCATCAGCTCCCGAAGGCCCTAACCGGCTCTTTTGGATTGAGCATTACAAGATTTGATCAACCACGAGAGATTCAGAGATGGATCCTGGTTCTAGGTCAAGAATTAAAGAGAGATTCTCAGAGAGTCCATCAGCTCCCGAAGGCCCTAACCGGCTCTTTTGGATTGAGCATTGCAAGATTTGATCAACCACGAGATATTCAAAGATGGATCGCGGTTCTCGGTCAGAAGATTTGATCAACCGCGAGAGATTCAGAAATGGATCCCGGTTCTGAGTCAGAAGATTTGATCAACTGCGTGAGATTCAGAAATGGATCCCGGTTCTAGGTCAGAAGATTTGATCAACCGCGAGAGATTCAGAGATGGATCCCGGTTCTGCGTCAGAAGATTTGATCAGCTATGAGAAATTCGAATTTGAATTCTGGTTCCCGATCAAGAGAAGCAGTTGAAGAGAGATCCTAGAAAGAGTCGCTTCACCCCCAGCAGATTCAATTTATCCCCATCATGCTTATCGATTCATACATCGTCAGTTCAATCCATGACAGTCACAGTAGTTCACTGTCATCTTTCTCCTAGCAACATAAGTCCATGAGTAGCTGTTGATCTTTCATCTTTCTTCATGCAACAAAAGTCCATGAGTGGCTGTTGATGATCTTCCGTTCTCCTAGCAACATAAGTCCATAAGTGGCTGTTGCTCATCTTCATTCATGCAACATAAGTCCATGAGTGGCTGTTGATGATCTTCCTTTTTCCTAGCAACATAAGTCCATGAGTGGCTGTTGATCTTTCGTCTTTGTTCATGCAACAAAAGTCCATGAGTGGCTGTTGATGATCTTCTTTCATCCTAGCAACATAAGTCCATGAGTGGCTGTTGATGATCTTCGTTCATCTGTGCAACATAAGTCCATAAGTGGCTGTTGATCAGCTTTCTTTATGCAACATAAGTCCATAAGTGGCTGTTGATGACCTTCTTTCATCCTAAAGCAACATAAGTCCATGAGTAATTGTTGATCACCCTCCTCTTTCAATATCAAAACCTTAACTGCCGCAAACCATCTCCGTATCCCTCATCACAAATAGAATGATACCTTGAGTCCCATTCAATGGGCGTATTTCCTTCTTCCTAGCAGATTGCATTACCCTTTCTAGTGGCCAATTTCAGTCAAGATTGACAAGGTTTTATCCCCAGTAGGAAAATCAGCTCCCGAAGGCCCTAACCGGCTCTTTTGGATTGAGCATTACAAGATTTGATCAACCATGAGAGATTCAGAGATGGATCCTGGTTCTAGGTCAAGAATTGAAAAGAGATTCTCAGAGAGTCCATCAGCTCCTGAAGGCCCTAACCGGCTCTTTTGGATTGACCATTATAAGATTTGATCAAGCACGACAGATTCAGAGATGGATCCTGGTTCTAGGTCAAGAAATAAAGAGAGATTCTCAGAGAGTCCATCAGCTCCCGAAGGCCCTAACCGGCTCTTTTGGATTGAGCATTACAAGATTTGATCAACCATGAGAGATTCAGAGATGGATCCTGGTTCTAGGTCAAGAATTAAAGAGAGATTCTCAGAGAGTCCATCAGCTCCCGAAGGCCTTAACCGGCTCTATTGGAATGAGCATTGCAAGATTTGATCAACCACGAGAGATTCAAAGATGGATCCCGGTTCTAGGTCAAGAATTGAAAAGAGATTCTCAGAGAGTCCATCAGCTCCCGAAGGCCCTAACCGGCTCTTTTGGATTGAGCATTACAAGATTTGATCAACCACGAGAGATTCAGAGATGGATCCTGGTTCTAGGTCAAGAATTAAAGAGAGATTCTCAGAGAGTCCATCAGCTCCCGAAGGCCCTAACCGGCTCTTTTGGATTGAGCATTGCAAGATTTGATCAACCACGAGATATTCAAAGATGGATCGCGGTTCTCGGTCAGAAGATTTGATCAACCGCGAGAGATTCAGAAATGGATCCCGGTTCTGAGTCAGAAGATTTGATCAACTGCGTGAGATTCAAAAATGGATCCCGGTTCTAGGTCAGAAGATTTGATCAACCGCGAGAGATTCAGAGATGGATCCCGGTTCTGCGTCAGAAGATTTGATCAGCTATGAGAGATTCGAATTTGAATTCTGGTTCCCGATCAAGAGAAGCAGTTGAAGAGAGATCCTAGAAAGAGTCGCTTCACCCCCAGCAGATTCAATTTATCCCCAGCATGCTTATCGATTCATACATCGTCAGTTCAATCCATGACAGTCACAGTAGTTCACTGTCATCTTTCTCCTAGCAACATAAGTCCATGAGTAGCTGTTGATCTTTCATCTTTCTTCATGCACCAAAAGCCCATAAGTGGCTGTTGATGATCTTCCGTTCTCCTGGCAACATAAGTCCATAAGTGGCTGTTGCTCATCTTCATTCATGCAACATAAGTCCATGAGTGGCTATTGATGATCTTCCTTTTTCCTAGCAACATAAGTCCATGAGTGGCTGTTGATCTTTCGTCTTTGTTCATGCAACATAAGTCCATGAGTGGCTGTTGATGATCTTCTTTCATCCTAGCAACATAAGTCCATGAGTGGCTGTTGATGATCTTCGTTCATCTGTGCAACATAAGTCCATAAGTGGCTGTTGATCAGCTTTCTTTATGCAACATAAGTCCATAAGTGGCTGTTGATGACCTTCTTTCATCCTAAAGCAACATAAGTCCATGAGTAATTGTTGATCACCCTCCTCTTTCAATATCAAAACCTTAACTGCCGCAAACCATCTCCGTATCCCTCATCACAAATAGAATGATACCTTGACTCCCATTCAATGGGCGTATTTCCTTCTTCCTAGCAGATTGCATTACCCTTTCTAGTGGCCCATTTCAGTCAAGATTGACAAGGTTTTATCCCCAGTAGGAAAATCAGCTCCCGAAGGCCCTAACCGGCTCTTTTGGATTGAGCATTACAAGATTTGATCAACCATGAGAGATTTAGAGATGGATCCTGGTTCTAGGTCAAGAATTGAAAAGAGATTCTCAGAGAGTCCATCAGCTCCTGAAGGCCCTAACCGGCTCTTTTGGATTGACCATTATAAGATTTGATCAACCACGACAGATTCAGAGATGGATCCTGGTTCTAGGTCAAGAATTAAAGAGAGATTCTCAGAGAGTCCATCAGCTCCCGAAGGCCCTAACCGGCTCTTTTGGATTGAGCATTACAAGATTTGACCAACCACGAGAGATTCAGAGATGGATCTTGGTTCTAGGTCAAGAATTAAAAAGAGATTCTCAGAGAGTCCATCAGCTCCCGAAGGACCTAACTGGCTCTATTGGATTGAGCATTGCAAGATTTGATCAACCACAAGAGATTCAAAGATGGATCCCGGTTCTTGGTCAGAAGATTTGATCAACCGCGAGAGATTCAGAAATGGATCCCGGTTCTAGGTCAGAAGATTTGATCAACCGCGAGAGATTCAGAGATGGATCCCTGTTCTGCGTCAGAAGATTTGATCAGCTATAAGAGATTCGAATTTGAATTCTGGTTCCCGGTCAAGAGAAGTAGTTGAAGAGAGATCCTAGAAAGAGCCGCTTCACCCCCAGCAGACTCAATTTATCCCCAGCATGCTTATCGATTTATACATCGTCAGTTCAATCCATGACAGTCACAGTAGTTCACTGTCATCTTTCTCCTAGCAACATAAGTCCATGAGTAGCTGTTGATCTTTCATCTTTCTTCATGCAACAAAAGTCCATGAGTGGCTATTGATGATCTTCTTTCATCTGTGTAACACAAGTCCATAAGTGGCTGTTGATCAGCTTTTTTTATGCAACATAAGTCCATAAGTGGTTGTTGATGACCTTCTTTCATCCTAAGCAACATAAGTCCATGAGTAATTGTTGATCACCCTCCTCTTTCGATATCAAAACCTTAATTGCCGCAGACCATCTCCGTATCCCTCATCACAAATAGAATGATACCTTGACTCCCATTCAATGGGCGTATTTCCTTCTTCCTAGCAGATTGCATTACCCATTCCAGTGGCCCATTTCAGTCAAGATTGACAAGGTTTTATACGTAGTAGGAAAATCAGCTCCCGAAGGCCCTAACCGGGTCTTTTGGATTGAGCATTACAAGATTTGATCCACCATGAGAGATTCAGAGATGGATCCTGGTTGTAGGTCAAGAATTGAAAAGAGATTCTCAGAGAGACCATCAGCTCCCGAAGGCCCTAATCGGCTCTTTTGGATTGACCATTATAAGATTTGATCAACCACGAGAGATTCAGAGATGGATCCTGGTTCTAGGTCAAGAATTAAAGAGAGATTCTCAGAGAGTCCATTAGCTCCCGAATGCCCTAACCAGCTCTTTTAGATTGAGCATTACAAGATTTGATCAACCACGAGAGATTCAGAGATGGATCCTGGTTCTAGGTCAAGAATTAAAGAGAGATTCTCAGAGAGTCCATCAGCTCCCGAAGGCCCTAACCGGCTCTATTGGATTGAGCATTGCAAGATTTGATCAACCACGAGAGATTCAAAGATGGATCCCGGTTCTCGGTCAGAAGATTTGATCAACCGCGAGAGATTCAGAAATGGATCCCAGTTCTGAGTCAGAAGATTTGATCAACTGCGTGAGATTCAGAAATGGATCCCGGTTCTAGGTCAGAAGATTTGATCAACCGCGAGAGATTCAGAGATTGATCCCGGTTCTGCGTCAGAATATTTGATTAGCTTTGAGAGATTCGAATTTGAATTCTGGTTCCCGATCAAGAGAAGCAGTTGAAGAGAGATCCTAGAAAGAGTCGCTTCACCCCAAGCAGATTCAATTTATCCCCAGCATGCTTATCGATTCATACATCGTCAGTTCAATCCATGACAGTCACAGTAGTTCACTGTCATCTTTCTCCTAGCAACATAAGTCCATGAGTAGCTGTTGATCTTTCATCTTTCTTCATGCAATAAAAGTCCATGAGTGGCTGTTGATGATCTTCCGTTCTCCTAGCAACATAAGTCCATAAGTGGCTGTTGCTCATCTTCATTCATGCAACATAAGTCCATGAGTGGCTGTTGATGATCTTCCTTTTTCATAGCAACATAAGTCCATGAGTGGCTGTTGACCTTTCGTCTTTGTTCATGCAACATAAGTCCATGAGTGGCTGTTGATGCCTTCTTTCATCCTAGCAACATAAGTCCATGAGTGGCTGTTGATGATCTTCTTTCATCTGTGCAACATAAGTCCATAAGTGACTGTTGATTAGCTTTCTTTTTGCAACATAAGTCCATAAGTGGCTGTTGATGACCTTCTTTCATCTTAAGCAACATAAGTCCATGAGTAATTGTTGATCACCCTCCTCTTTCAATATCAAAACCTTAACTGCCGCAGACCATCTCCGTATCCCTCATCACAAATAGAATGATACCTTGACTCCCATTCAATGGGCGTATTTCCTTCTTCCTAGCAGATTGCATTACCCATTCTAGTGGCCCATTTCAGTCAAGATTGACAAGGTTTTATCCCAGTAGGAAAATCAGCTCCCGAAGGCCCTAACCGGCTCTTTTGGATTGAGCATTACAAGATTTGATCAACCACGAGAGATTCAGAGATGGATCTTGGTTCTAGGTCAAGAATTAAAAAGAGATTCTCAGAGAGTCCATCAGCTCCCGAAGGACCTAACTGGCTCTATTGGATTGAGCATTGCAAGATTTGATCAACCACAAGAGATTCAAAGATGGATCCCGGTTCTTGGTCAGAAGATTTGATCAACCGCGAGAGATTCAGAAATGGATCCCGGTTCTGAGTCAGAAGATTTGATCAACTGCGTGAGATTCAGAAATGGATCCCGGTTCTAGGTCAGAAGATTTGATCAACCGCGAGAGATTCAGAGATGGATCCCGGTTCTGCGTCAGAAGATTTGATCAGCTATGAGAGATTCGAATTTGAATTCTGGTTCCCGGTCAAGAGAAGTAGTTGAAGAGAGATCCTAGAAAGAGTCGCTTCACCCCCAGCAGATTCAATTTATCCCCAGCATGCTTATCGATTTATACATCGTCAGTTCAATCCATGACAGTCACAGTAGTTCACTGTCATCTTTCTCCTAGCAACATAAGTCCATGAGTAGCTGTTGATCTTTCATCTTTCTTCATGCAACAAAAGTCCATGAGTGGCTGTTGATGATCTTCTTTCATCTGTGTAACACAAGTCCATAAGTGGCTGTTGATCAGCTTTTTTTATGCAACAGAAGTCCATAAGTGGTTGTTGATGACCTTCTTTCATCCTAAGCAACATAAGTCCATGAGTAATTGTTGATCACCCTCCTCTTTCAATATCAAAACCTTAATTGCCGCAGACCATCTCCGTATCCCTCATCACAAATAGAATGATACCTTGACTCCCATTCAATGGGCGTATTTCCTTCTTCCTAGCAGATTGCATTACCCATTCCAGTGGCCCATTTCAGTCAAGATTGACAAGGTTTTATTCCTAGTAGGAAAATCAGCTCCCGAAGGCCCTAACCGGGTCTTTTGGATTGAGAATTACAAGATTTGATCAACCATGAGAGATTCAGAGATGGATCCTGGTTGTAGGTCAAGAATTGAAAAGAGATTCTCAGAGAGACTATCAGCTCCCGAAGGCCCTAACCGGCTCTTTTGGATTGACCATTATAAGATTTGATCAACCATGAGAGATTCAGAGATGGATCCTGGTTCTAGGTCAAGAATTAAAGAGAGATTCTCAGAGAGTCCATTAGCTCCCGAAGGCCCTAACCGGCTCTTTTGGATTGAGCATTACAAGATTTGATCAACCACGAGAGATTCAGAGATGGATCCTGGTTCTAGGTCAAGAATTAAAGAGAGATTCTCAGAGAGTCCATCAGCTTCCGAAGGCCCTAACCGGCTCTATTGGATTGAGCATTGCAAGATTTGATCAACCACGAGAGATTCAAAGATGGATCCCGGTTCTCGGTCAGAAGATTTGATCAACCGCGAGAGATTCAGAAATGGATCCCAGTTCTGAGTCAGAAGATTTGATCAGCTGCGTGAGATTCAGAAATGGATCCCGGTTCTAGGTCAGAAGATTTGATCAACCGCGAGAGATTCAGAGATGGATCCCGGTTCTGCGTCAGAATATTTGATCAGCTATGAGAGATTCGAATTTGAATTCTGGTTCCCGGTCAAGAGAAGTAGTTGAAGAGAGATCCTAGAAAGAGTCGCTTCACCCCCAGCAGATTCAATTTATCCCCAGCATGCTTATCGATTCATACATCGTCAGTTCAATCCATGACAGTCACAGTAGTTCACTGTCATCTTTCTCCTAGCAACATAAGTCCATGAGTAGCTGTTGATCTTTCATCTTTCTTCATGCAATAAAAGTCCATGAGTGGCTGTTGATGGTCTTCCGTTCTCCTAGCAACATAAGTCCATAAGTGGTTGTTGCTCATCTTCATTCATGCAACATAAGTCCATGAGTGGCTGTTGATGATCTTACTTTTTCATAACAACATAAGTCCATGAGTGGCTGTTGATCTTTCGTCTTTGTTCATGCAACATAAGTCCATGAGTGGCTGTTGATGATCTTCTTTCATACTAGCAACATAAGTCCATGAGTGGCTGTTGATGATCTTCTTTCATCTGTGCAACATAAGTCCATAAGTGGCTGTTGATCAGCTTTCTTTTTGCAACATAAGTCCAGAAGTGGCTGTTGATGACCTTCTTTCATCCTAAGCAACATAAGTCCATGAGTAATTGTTGATCATCCTCCTCTTTCAATATCAAAACCTTAACTGCCGCAGACCATCTCCGTATCCCTCATCACAAATAGAATGATACCTTGACTCCCATTCAATGGGCGTATTTCCTTCTTCCTAGCAGATTGCATTACCCATTCCAGTGGCCCATTTCAGTCAAGATTGACAAGGTTTTATCCCAGTAGGAAAATCAGCTCCCGAAGGCCCTAACCGGCTCTTTTGGATTGAGCATTACAAGATTTGATCAACCACGAGAGATTCAGAGATGGATCTTGGTTCTAGGTCAAGAATTAAAAAGAGATTCTCAGAGAGTCCATCAGCTCCCGAAGGACCTAACTGGCTCTATTGGATTGAGCATTGCAAGATTTGATCAACCACAAGAGATTCAAAGATGGATCCCGGTTCTTGGTCAGAAGATTTGATCAACCGCGAGAGATTCAGAAATGGATCCCGGTTCTGAGTCAGAAGATTTGATCAACTGCGTGAGATTCAGAAATGGATCCCGGTTCTAGGTCAGAAGATTTGATCAACCGCGAGAGATTCAGAGATGGATCCCGGTTCTGCGTCAGAAGATTTGATCAGCTATGAGAGATTCGAATTTGAATTCTGGTTCCCGGTCAAGAGAAGTAGTTGAAGAGAGATCCTAGAAAGAGTCGCTTCACCCCCAGCAGATTCAATTTATCCCCAGCATGCTTATCGATTTATACATCGTCAGTTCAATCCATGACAGTCACAGTAGTTCACTGTCATCTTTCTCCTAGCAACATAAGTCCATGAGTAGCTGTTGATCTTTCATCTTTCTTCATGCAACAAAAGTCCATGAGTGGCTGTTGATGATCTTCTTTCATCTGTGTAACACAAGTCCATAAGTGGCTGTTGATCAGCTTTTTTTATGCAACATAAGTCCATAAGTGGTTGTTGATGACCTTCTTTCATCCTAAGCAACATAAGTCCATGAGTAATTGTTGATCACCCTCCTTTTTCAATATCAAAACCTTAATTGCCGCAGACCATCTCCGTATCCCTCATCACAAATAGAATGATACCTTGACTCCCATTCAATGGGCGTATTTCCTTCTTCCTAGCAGATTGCATTACCCATTCCAGTGGCCCATTTCAGTCAAGATTGACAAGGTTTTATCCCTAGTAGGAAAATCAGCTCCCGAAGGCCCTAACCGGGTCTTTTGGATTGAGAATTACAAGATTTGATCAACCATGAGAGATTCAGAGATGGATCCTGGTTGTAGGTCAAGAATTGAAAAGAGATTCTCAGAGAGACTATCAGCTCCCGAAGGCCCTAACCGGCTCTTTTGGATTGACCATTATAAGATTTGATCAACCATGAGTGATTCAGAGATGGATCCTGGTTCTAGGTCAAGAATTAAAGAGAGATTCTCAGAGAGTCCATTAGCTCCCGAAGGCCCTAACCGGCTCTTTTGGATTGAGCATTACAAGATTTGATCAACCACGAGAGATTCAGAGATGGATCCTGGTTCTAGGTCAAGAATTAAAGAGAGATTCTCAGAGAGTCCATCAGCTCCCGAAGGCCCTAACCGGCTCTATTGGATTGAGCATTGCAAGATTTGATCAACCACGAGAGATTCAAAGATGGATCCCGGTTCTCGGTCAGAAGATTTGATCAACCGCGAGAGATTCAGAAATGGATCCCAGTTCTGAGTCAGAAGATTTGATCAGCTGCGTGAGATTCAGAAATGGATCCCGGTTCTAGGTCAGAAGATTTGATCAACCGCGAGAGATTCAGAGATGGATCCCGGTTCTTCGTCAGAATATTTGATCAGCTATGAGAGATTCGAATTTGAATTCTGGTTCCCGGTCAAGAGAAGTAGTTGAAGAGAGATCCTAGAAAGAGTCGCTTCACCCCCAGCAGATTCAATTTATCCCCAGCATGCTTATCGATTCATACATCGTCAGTTCAATCCATGACAGTCACAGTAGTTCACTGTCATCTTTCTCCTAGCAACATAAGTCCATGAGTAGCTGTTGATCTTTCATCTTTCTTCATGCAATAAAAGTCCATGAGTGGCTGTTGATGGTCTTCCGTTCTCCTAGCAACATAAGTCCATAAGTGGTTGTTGCTCATCTTCATTCATGCAACATAAGTCCATGAGTGGCTGTTGATGATCTTCCTTTTTCATAGCAACATAAGTCCATGAGTGGCTGTTGATCTTTCGTCTTTGTTCATGCAACATAAGTCCATGAGTGGCTGTTGATGATCTTCTTTCATACTAGCAACATAAGTCCATGAGTGGCTGTTGATGATCTTCTTTCATCTGTGCAACATAAGTCCATAAGTGGCTGTTGATCAGCTTTCTTTTTGCAACATAAGTCCATAAGTGGCTGTTGATGACCTTCTTTCATCCTAAGCAACATAAGTCCATGAGTAATTGTTGATCATCCTCCTCTTTCAATATCAAAACCTTAACTGCCGCAGACCATCTCCGTATCCCTCATCACAAATAGAATGATACCTTGACTCCCATTCAATGGGCGTATTTCCTTCTTCCTAGCAGATTGCATTACCCATTCCAGTGGCCCATTTCAGTCAAGATTGACAAGGTTTTATCCCCAGTAGGAAAATCAGCTCCCGAAGGCCCTAACCGGCTCTTTTGGATTGAGCATTACAAGATTTGATCAACCATGAGAGATTCAGAGATGGATCCTGGTTCTAGGTCAAGAATTGAAAAGAGATTCTCAGAGAGTCCATCAGCTCCCGAAGGCCCTAACCGGCTCTTTTGGATTGACCATTATAAGATTTGATCAACCATGAGAGATTCAGAGATGGATCCTGGTTCTAGGTCAAGAATTAAAGAGAGATTCTCAGAGAGTCCATCAGCTCCCGAAGGCCCTAACCGGCTCTTTTGGATTGAGCATTACAAGATTTGATCAACCACGAGAGATTCAGAGATGGATCCTGGTTCTAGGTCAAGAATTAAAGAGAGATTCTCAGAGAGTCCATCAGCTCCCGAAGGCCCTAACCAGCTCTATTGGACTGAGCATTGCAAGATTTGATCAACCACGAGAGATTCAAAGATGGATCCCGGTTCTAGATCAAGAATTGAAAAGAGAATCTCAGAGAGTCCATCAGCTCCCGATAGCCCTAACCGGCTCTTTTGGATTGACCATTATAAGATTTGATCAACCATGAGAGATTCAGAGATGGATCCTGGTTCTAGGTCAAGAATTAAAGAGAGATTCTCAGAGAGTCCATCAGCTCCCGAAGGCCCTAACCGGCTCTTTTTGATTGAGCATTACAAGATTTGATCAACCACGAGAGATTCAGAGATGGATCCTGGTTCTAGGTCAAGAATTAAAGAGAGATTCTCTGAGAGTCCATCAGCTCCCGAAGGCCATAACCGGCTCTATTGGATTGAGCATTGCTAGATTTGATCAACCACGAGAGATTCAAAGATGGATCCCAGTTCTCGGTCAGAAGATTTGATCAACCGCGAGAGATTCAGAAATGGATCCCGGTTCTGAGTCAGAAGATCTGATCAATTGCGAGAGATTCAGAAATGGATCCCGGTTCTAGGTCAGAAGATTTGATCAACCGCGAGAGATTCAGAGATGGATCCCAGCTCTGCGTCAGAAGATTTGATCAGGTATGAGAGATTCGAATTTGAATTCTGGTTCCCGATCAAGAGAAGCAGTTGAAGAGAGATCCTAGAAAGAGTCGCTTCACCCCCAGCAGATTCAATTTATCCCCAGCATGCTTATCGATTCATACATCGTCAGTTCAATCCTTGACAGTCACAGTAGTTCACTGTCATCTTTCTCCTAGCAACATAAGTCCATGAGTAGCTGTTGATCTTTCATCTTTCTTCATGCAACAAAAGTCCATGAGTGGCTGTTGATAATCTTCCGTTCTCCTAGCAACATAAGTCCATAAGTGGCTGTTGCTCATCTTCATTCATGCAATATAAGTCCATGAGTGGCTGTTGATGATCTTCCTTTTTCCTAGCAACATAAGTCCATGAGTGGCTGTTGATCTTTCGTCTTTGTTCATGCAACATAAGTCCATGAGTGGCTGTTGATGATCTTCTTTCATCCTAGCAACATAAGTCCATGAGTGGCTGTTGATGATCTTCGTTCATCTGTGCAACATAAGTCCATAAGTGGCTGTTGATCAGCATTCTTTATGCAACATAAGTCCATAAGTGGCTGTTGATGACCTTCTTTCATCCTCAAGCAACATAAGTCCATGAGTAATTGTTGATCACCCTCCTATTTCAATATCAAAACCTTAACTGCCGCAAACCATCTCCGTATCCCTCATCACAAATAGAATGATACCTTGACTCCCATTTAATGGGCGTATTTCCTTCTTCCTAGCAGATTGTATTACCCATTCCAGTGGCCCATTTCAGTCAAGATTGACAAGGTTTTATCCCCAGTAGGAAAATCAGCTCCCGAAGGCCCTAACCGGCTCTTTTGGATTGAGCATTACAAGATTTGATCAACCATGAGAGATTCAGAGATGGATCCTGGTTCTAGGTTAAGAATTGAAAAGAGATTCTCAGAGAGTCCATCAGCTCCCGAAGGCCCTAACCGGCTCTTTTGGATTGACCATTATAAGATTTGATCAACCACGAGAGATTCAGAGATGGATCCTGGTTCTAGGTCAAGAATTAAAGAGAGATTCTCAGAGAGTCCATCAGCTCCTGAAGGCCCTAACCGGCTCTTTTGGATTGAGCATTACAAGATTTGATCAACCACGAGAGATTCAGAGATGGATCCTGGTTCTAGGTCAAGAATTAAAGAGAGATTCTCAGAGAGTCCATCAGCTCCCGAAGGCCCTAACCAGCTCTATTGGACTGAGCATTGCAAGATTTGATCAACCACGAGAGATTCAAAGATGGATCCCGGTTTTAGATCAAGAATTGAAAAGAGATTCTCAGAGAGTCCATCAGCTCCCGATAGCCCTAACCGGCTCTTTTGGATTGACCATTATAAGATTTGATCAACCATGAGAGATTCAGAGATGGATCCTGGTTCTAGGTCAAGAATTAAAGAGAGATTCTCAGAGAGTCCATCAGCTCCCGAAGGCCCTAACCGGCTCTTTTTGATTGAGCATTACAAGATTTGATCAACCACGAGAGATTCAGAGATGGATCCTGGTTCTAGGTCAAGAATTAAAGAGAGATTCTCTGAGAGTCCATCAGCTCCCGAAGGCCATAACCGGCTCTATTGGATTGAGCATTGCTAGATTTGATCAACCACGAGAGATTCAAAGATGGATCCCAGTTCTCGGTCAGAAGATTTGATCAACCGCGAGAGATTCAGAAATGGATCCCGGTTCTGAGTCAGAAGATCTGATCAACTGCGAGAGATTCAGAAATGGATCCCGGTTCTAGGTCAGAAGATTTGATCAACCACGAGAGATTCAGAGATGGATCCCGGCTCTGCGTCAGAAGATTTGATCAGGTATGAGAGATTCGAATTTGAATTCTGGTTCCCGATCAAGAGAAGCAGTTGAAGAGAGATCCTAGAAAGAGTCGCTTCACCCCCAGCAGATTCAATTTATCCCCAGCATGCTTATCGATTCATACATCGTCAGTTCAATCCTTGACAGTCACAGTAGTTCACTGTCATCTTTCTCCTAGCAACATAAGTCCATGAGTAGCTGTTGATCTTTCATCTTTCTTCATGCAACAAAAGTCCATGAGTGGCTGTTGATAATCTTCCGTTCTCCTAGCAACATAAGTCCATAAGTGGCTGTTGCTCATCTTCATTCATGCAATATAAGTCCATGAGTGGCTGTTGATGATCTTCCTTTTTCCAAGCAACATAAGTCCATGAGTGGCTGTTGATCTTTCGTCTTTGTTCATGCAACATAAGTCCATGAGTGGCTGTTGATGATCTTCTTTCATCCTAGCAACATAAGTCCATGAGTGGCTGTTGATGATCTTCGTTCATCTGTGCAACATAAGTCCATAAGTGGCTGTTGATCAGCATTCTTTATGCAACATAAGTCCATAAGTGGCTGTTGATGACCTTCTTTCATCCTCAAGCAACATAAGTCCATGAGTAATTGTTGATCACCCTCCTATTTTAATATCAAAACCTTAACTGCCGCAAACCATCTCCGTATCCCTCATCACAAATAGAATGATACCTTGACTCCCATTTAATGGGTATATTTCCTTCTTCCTAGCAGATTGTATTACCCATTCCAGTGGCCCATTTCAGTCAAGATTGACAAGGTTTTATCCCCAGTAGGAAAATCAGCTCCCGAAGGCCCTAACCGGCTCTTTTGGATTGAGCATTACAAGATTTGATCAACCATGAGAGATTCAGAGATGGATCCTGGTTCTAGGTTAAGAATTGAAAAGAGATTCTCAGAGAGTCCATCAGCTCCCGAAGGCCCTAACCGGCTCTTTTGGATTGACCATTATAAGATTTGATTAACCACGAGAGATTCAGAGATGGATCCTGGTTCTAGGTCAAGAATTAAAGAGAGATTCTCAGAGAGTCCATCAGCTCCCGAAGGCCCTAACCGGCTCTTTTTAATTGAGCATTACAAGATTTGATCAACCACGAGAGATTCAGAGATGGATCCTGGTTCTAGGTCAAGAATTAAAGAGAGATTCTCTGAGAGTCCATCAGCTCCCGAAGGCCATAACCGGCTCTATTGGATTGAGCATTGCTAGATTTGATCAACCACGAGAGATTCAAAGATTGATCCCAGTTCTCGGTCAGAAGATTTGATCAACCGCGAGAGATTCAGAAATGGATCCCGGTTCTGAGTCAGAAGATCTGATTAACTGCGAGAGATTCAGAAATGGATCCCGGTTCTAGGTCAGAAGATTTGATCAACCGCGAGAGATTCAGAGATGGATCCCGGCTCTGCGTCAGAAGATTTGATCAGGTATGAGAGATTCGAATTTGAATTCTGGTTCCCGATCAAGAGAAGCAGTTGAAGAGAGATCCTAGAAAGAGTCGCTTCACCCCCAGCAGATTCAATTTATCCCAGCATGCTTATCGATTCATACATCGTCAGTTCAATCCTTGACAGTCACAGTAGTTCACTGTCATCTTTCTCCTAGCAACATAAGTCCATGAGTAGCTGTTGATCTTTCATCTTTCTTCATGCAACAAAAGTCTATGAGTGGCTGTTGATAATCTTCCGTTCTTCTAGCAACATAAGTCCATAAGTGGTTGTTGCTCATCTTCATTCATGCAACATAAGTCCATGAGTGGCTGTTGATGATCTTCCTTTTTCCAAGCAACATAAGTCCATAAGTGGCTGTTGATGACCTTCTTTCATCCTCAAGCAACATAAGTCCATGAGTAATTGTTGATCACCCTCCTATTTCAATATCAAAACCTTAACTGTCGCAAACCATCTCCGTATCCCTCATCACAAATAGAATGATACCTTGACTCCCATTCAATGGGCGTATTTCCTTCTTCCTAGCAGATTGCATTACCCATTCCAGTGGCCCATTTCAGTCAAGATTGACAAGGTTTTATCCCCAGTAGGAAAATCAGCTCCCGAAGGCCCTAACCGGCTCTTTTGGATTGAGCATTACAAGATTTGATCAACCATGAGAGATTCAGAGATGGATCCTGGTTCTAGGTTAAGAATTGAAAAGAGATTCTCAGAGAGTCCATCAGCTCCCGAAGGCCCTAACCGGCTCTTTTGGATTGACCATTATAAGATTTGATTAACCACGAGAGATTCAGAGATGGATCCTGGTTCTAGGTCAAGAATTAAAGAGAAATTCTCAGAGAGTCCATCTGCTCCCGAAGGCCCTAACCGGCTCTTTTGGATTGAGCATTACAAGATTTGATCAACCACGAGAGATTCAGAGATGGATCCTGGTTCTAGGTCAAGAATTAAAGAGAGATTCTCAGAGAGTCCATTAGCTCCCGAAGGCCCTAACCAGCTCTATTGGACTGAGCATTGCAAGATTTGATCAACCACGAGAGATTCAAAGATGGATCCCGGTTCTAGGTCAAGAATTGAAAAGAGATTCTCAGAGAGTCCATCAGCTCCCGATGGCCCTAACCGGCTCTTTTGGATTGACCATTATAAGATTTGATCAACCATGAGAGATTCAGAGATGGATCCTGGTTCTATATCAAGAATTAAAGAGAAATTCTCAGAGAGTCCATCAGCTCCCGAAGGCCCTAACCGGCTCTTTTTGATTGAGCATTACAAGATTTGATCAACCACGAGAGATTCAGAGATGGATCCTGGTTCTAGGTCAAGAATTAAAGAGAGATTCTCAGAGAGTCCATCAGCTCCCGAAGGCCCTAACCGGCTCTATTGGATTGAGCATTGCAAGATTTGATCAACCACGAGAGATTCAAAGATGGATCCCAGTTCTCGGTCAGAAGATTTGATCAACGACAAGAGATTCAGAATTGGATCCCGGTTCAGAGTCAGAAGATCTGATCAACTGAGAGAGATTCAGAAATGGATCTCGGTTCTAGGTCAGAAGATTTGATCAACCGCGAGAGATTTAGAGATGGATCCCGGCTCTGCGTCAGAAGATTTGATCAGCTATGAGAGATTCGAATTTGAATTCTGGTTCCCGATCAAGAGAAGCAGTTGAAGAGAGATCCTAGAAAGAGTCGCTTCACCCCCAGCAGATTCAATTTATCCCCAGCATGCTTATCGATTCATACATCGTCAGTTTAATCCATGACAGTCACAGTAGTTCACTGTCATCTTTCTCCTAGCAACATAAGTCCAGGAGTAGCTGTTGATCTTTCATCTTTCTTCATGCAACAAAAGTCCATGAGTGGCTGTTGATAATCTTCCGTTCTCCTAGCAACATAAGTCCATAAGTGGTTGTTGCTCATCTTCATTCATGCAACATAAGTCCATGAGTGGCTGTTGATGATCTTCCTTTTTCCTAGTAACATAAGTCCATGAGTGGCTGTTGATCTTTCGTCTTTGTTCATGCAACATAAGTCCATGAGTGGCTGTTGATGATCTTCTTTCATCCTAGCAACATAAGTCCATGAGTGGCTGCTGATGATCTTCGTTCATCTGTGCAACATAAGTCCATAAGTGGCTGTTGATCAGCTTTCTTTATGAAACATAAGTCCATAAGTGGCTGTTGATGACCTTCTTTCATCCTCAAGCAACATAAGTCTATGAGTAATTGTTGATCACCCTCCTCTTTCAATATCAAAACCTTAACTGCCGCAAACCATCTCCGTATCCCTCATCACAAATAGAATGATACCTTGACTCCCATTCAATGGGCGTATTTCCTTCTTCCTAGCAGATTGCATTACCCATTCCAGTGGCCCATTTCAGTCAAGATTGATAAGGTTTTATCCCCAGTAGGAAAATCAGCTCCCGAAGGCCCTAACCGGCTCTTTTGGATTGAGCATTACAAGATTTGATCAACCATGAGAGATTCAGAGATGGATCCTGGTTCTAGGTCAAGAATTGAAAAGAGATTTTCAGAGAGTCCATCAGCTCCCGAAGGCCCTAACCGGCTCTTTTGGATTGACCATTATAAGATTTGATCAACCACGAGAGATTCAGAGATGGATCCTGGTTCTAGGTCAAGAATTAAAGAGAGATTCTCAGAGAGTCCATCAGCTCCCGAAGGCCCTAACTGGCTCTATTGGATTGAGCATTACAAGATTTGATCAACCACGAGAGATTCAAAGATGGATCCCGGTTCTTGGTCAAAAGATTTGGTCAACCGCAAGAGATTCAGAAATGGATCCCAGTTCTGAGTCAGAAGATTTGATCAACTACGAGAGATTCAGAAATGGATCCCGGTTCTATGTCAGAAGATTTGATCAACCGCGAGAGATTCAGAGATGGATCCCGGTTCTGCGTCAGAAGATTTGATCAGCTATGAGAGATTCGAATTTGAATTCTGGTTCCCGGTCAAGAGAAGTAGTTGAAGAGAGATCCTATAAAGAGTCGCTTCACCCCCAGCAGATTCAATTTATCCCCAGCATGCTTATCGATTCATACATCGTCAGTTCAATCCATGACAGTCACAGTAGTTCACTGTCATCTTTCTCCTAGCAACATAAGTCCATGAGTAGCTGTTGATCTTTCATCTTTCTTCATGCAATAAAAGTCCATGAGTGGCTGTTGATGGTCTTCCGTTCTCCTAGCAACATAAGTCCATAAGTGGCTGTTGCTCATCTTCATTCATGCAACATAAGTCCATGAGTGGCTGTTGATGATCTTCCTTTTTCATAGCAACATAAGTCCATGAGTGGCTGTTGATCTTTCGTCTTTGTTCATGCAACATAAGTCCATGAGTGGCTGTTGATGATCTTCTTTCATCCTAGCAACATAAGTCCATGAGTGGCTGTTGATGATCTTCTTTCATCTGTGCAACATAAGTCCATAAGTGGCTGTTGATCAGCTTTCTTTTTGCAACATAAGTCCATAAGTGGCTGTTGATGACCTTCTTTCATCCTAAGCAACATAAGTCCATGAGTAATTGTTGATCATCCTCCTCTTTCAAAATCAAAACCTTAACTGCCGCAGACCATCTCCGTATCCCTCATCACAAATAGAATGATACCTTGACTCCCATTCAATGGGCGTATTTCCTTCTTCCTAGCAGATTGCATTACCCATTCCAGTGGCCCATTTCAGTCAAGATTGACAAGGTTTTATCCCCAGTAGGAAAATCAGCTCCCGAAGGCCCTAATCGGCTCTTTTGGATTGAGCATTACAAGATTTGATCAACCATGAGAGATTCAGAGATGGATCCTGGTTCTAGGTCAAGAATTGAAAAGAGATTCTCAGAGAGTCCATCAGCTCCCGAAGGCCCTAACCGGCTCTTTTGGATTGACCATTATAAGATTTGATCAACCACGAGAGGTTCAGAGATGGATCCTGGTTCTAGGTCAAGAATTAAAGAGAGATTCTCAGAGAGTCCATCTGCTCCCGAAGGCCCTAACCGGCTCTTTTGGATTGAGCATTACAAGATTTGATCAACCACGAGAGATTCAGAGATGGATCCTGGTTCTAGGTCAAGAATTAAAGAGAGATTCTCAGAGAGTCCATTAGCTCCCGAAGGCCCTAACCAGCTCTATTGGACTGAGCATTGCAAGATTTGATCAACCACGAGAGATTCAAAGATGGATCCCGGTTCTAGGTCAAGAATTGAAAAGAGATTCTCAGAGAGTCCATCAGCTCCCGATGGCCCTAACCGGCTCTTTTGGATTGACCATTATAAGATTTGATCAACCATGAGAGATTCAGAGATGGATCCTGGTTCTATATCAAGAATTAAAGAGAAATTCTCAGAGAGTCCATCAGCTCCCGAAGGCCCTAACCGGCTCTTTTTGATTGAGCATTACAAGATTTGATCAACCACGAGAGATTCAGAGATGGATCCTGGTTCTAGGTCAAGAATTAAAGAGAGATTCTCAGAGAGTCCATCAGCTCCCGAAGGCCCTAACTGGCTCTATTGGATTGAGCATTACAAGATTTGATCAACCACGAGAGATTCAAAGATGGATCCCGGTTCTTGGTCAAAAGATTTGGTCAACCGCAAGAGATTCAGAAATGGATCCCAGTTCTGAGTCAGAAGATTTGATCAACTACGAGAGATTCAGAAATGGATCCCGGTTCTATGTCAGAAGATTTGATCAACCGCGAGAGATTCAGAGATGGATCCCGGTTCTGCGTCAGAAGATTTGATCAGCTATGAGAGATTCGAATTTGAATTCTGGTTCCCGGTCAAGAGAAGTAGTTGAAGAGAGATCCTAAAAAGAGTCGCTTCACCCCCAGCAGATTCAATTTATCCCCAGCATGCTTATCGATTCATACATCGTCAGTTCAATCCATGACAGTCACAGTAGTTCACTGTCATCTTTCTCCTAGCAACATAAGTCCATGAGTAGCTGTTGATCTTTCATCTTTCTTCATGCAATAAAAGTCCATGAGTGGCTGTTGATGGTCTTCCGTTCTCCTAGCAACATAAGTCCATAAGTGGCTGTTGCTCATCTTCATTCATGCAACATAAGTCCATGAGTGGCTGTTGATGATCTTCCTTTTTCATAGCAACATAAGTCCATGAGTGGCTATTGATCTTTCGTCTTTGTTCATGCAACATAAGTCCATGAGTGGCTGTTGATGATCTTCTTTCATCCTAGCAACATAAGTCCATGAGTGGCTGTTGATGATCTTCTTTCATCTGTGCTACATAAGTCCATAAGTGGCTGTTGATCAGCTTTCTTTTTGCAACATAAGTCCATATGTGGCTGTTGATGACCTTCTTTCATCCTAAGCAACATAAGTCCATGAGTAATCGTTGATCATCCTCCTCTTTCAATATCAAAACCTTAACTGCCGCAAACCATCTCCGTATCCTTCATCACAAATAGAATGATACCTTGACTCCCATTCAATGGGCGTATTTCCTTCTTCCTAGCAGATTGTATTACCCATTCCAGTGGCCCATTTCAGTCAAGATTGACAAGGTTTTATCCCCAGTAGGAAAATCAGCTCCCGAAGGCCCTAACCGGCTCTTTTGGATTGAGCATTACAAGATTTGATCAACCATGAGAGATTCAGAGATGGATCCTGGTTCTAGGTCAAGAATTGAAAAGAGATTCTCAGAGAGTCCATCAGCTCCCGATTGCCCTAACCGGCTCATTTGGATTGACCATTATAAGATTTGATCAACCACGAGAGATTCAGAGATGGATCCTGGTTCTAGGTCAAGAATTAAAGAGAGATTCCCAGAGAGTCCATCAGCTCCCGAAGGCCCTAACCGGCTCTTTTGGATTGGGCAATTCAAGATTTGATCAACCACGAGAGATTCAGAGATGGATCCTGGTTCTAGGTCAAGAATTAAAGAGAGATTCTCAGAGAGTCCATCAGCTCCCGAAGGCCCTAACTGGCTCTATTGGATTGAGCATTACAAGATTTGATCAACCACGAGAGATTCAAAGATGGATCCCAGTTCTTGGTCAAAAGATTTGGTCAACCGCAAGAGATTCAGAAATGGATCCCAGTTCTGAGTCAGAAGATTTGATCAACTACGAGAGATTCAGAAATGGATCCCGGTTCTATGTCAGAAGATTTGATCAACCGCGAGAGATTCAGAGATGGATCCCGGTTCTGCGTCAGAAGATTTGATCAGCTATGAGAGATTCGAATTTGAATTCTGGTTCCCGGTCAAGAGAAGTAGTTGAAGAGAGATCCTAAAAAGAGTCGCTTCACCCCCAGCAGATTCAATTTATCCCCAGCATGCTTATCGATTCATACATCGTCAGTTCAATCCATGACAGTCACAGTAGTTCACTGTCATCTTTCTCCTAGCAACATAAGTCCATGAGTAGCTGTTGATCTTTCATCTTTCTTCATGCAATAAAAGTCCATGAGTGGCTGTTGATGGTCTTCCGTTCTCCTAGCAACATAAGTCCATAAGTGGCTGTTGCTCATCTTCATTCATGCAACATAAGTCCATGAGTGGCTGTTGATGATCTTCCTTTTTCATAGCAACATAAGTCCATGAGTGGCTGTTGATCTTTCGTCTTTGTTCATGCAACATAAGTCCATGAGTGGCTGTTGATGATCTTCTTTCATCCTAGCAACATAAGTCCATGAGTGGCTGTTGATGATCTTCTTTCATCTGTGCAACATAAGTCCATAAGTGGCTGTTGATCAGCTTTCTTTTTGCAACATAAGTCCATAAGTGGCTGTTGATGACCTTCTTTCATCCTAAGCAACATAAGTCCATGAGTAATTGTTGATCATCCTCCTCTTTCAAAATCAAAACCTTAACTGCCGCAGACCATCTCCGTATCCCTCATCACAAATAGAATGATACCTTGACTCCCATTCAATGGGCGTATTTCCTTCTTCCTAGCAGATTGCATTACCCATTCCAGTGGCCCATTTCAGTCAAGATTGACAAGGTTTTATCCCCAGTTGGAAAATCAGCTCCCGAAGGCCCTAACCGGCTCTTTTGGATTGAGCATTACAAGATTTGATCAACCATGAGAGATTCAGAGATGGATCCTGGTTCTAGGTCAAGAATTGAAAAGAGATTCTCAGAGAGTCCATCAGCTCCCGAAGGCCCTAACCGGCTCTTTTGGATTGACCATTATAAGATTTGATCAACCACGAGAGGTTCAGAGATGGATCCTGGTTCTAGGTCAAGAATTAAAGAGAGATTCTCAGAGAGTCCATCTGCTCCCGAAGGCCCTAACCGGCTCTTTTGGATTGAGCATTACAAGATTTGATCAACCACGAGAGATTCAGAGATGGATCCTGGTTCTAGGTCAAGAATTAAAGAGAGATTCTCAGAGAGTCCATTAGCTCCCGAAGGCCCTAACCAGCTCTATTGGACTGAGCATTGCAAGATTTGATCAACCACGAGAGATTCAAAGATGGATCCCGGTTCTAGGTCAAGAATTGAAAAGAGATTCTCAGAGAGTCCATCAGCTCCCGATGGCCCTAACCGGCTCTTTTGGATTGACCATTATAAGATTTGATCAACCATGAGAGATTCAGAGATGGATCCTGGTTCTATATCAAGAATTAAAGAGAAATTCTCAGAGAGTCCATCAGCTCCCGAAGGCCCTAACCGGCTCTTTTTGATTGAGCATTACAAGATTTGATCAACCACGAGAGATTCAGAGATGGATCCTGGTTCTAGGTCAAGAATTAAAGAGAGATTCTCAGAGAGTCCATCAGCTCCCGAAGGCCCTAACCGGCTCTATTGGATTGAGCATTGCAAGATTTGATCAACCACGAGAGATTCAAAGATGGATCCCAGTTCTCGGTCAGAAGATTTGATCAACGGCGAGAGATTCAGAATTGGATCCCGGTTCAGAGTCAGAAGATCTGATCAACTGAGAGAGATTCAGAAATGGATCTCGGTTCTAGGTCAGAAGATTTGATCAACCGCGAGAGATTTAGAGATGGATCCCGGCTCTGCGTCAGAAGATTTGATCAGCTATGAGAGATTCGAATTTGAATTCTGGTTCCCGATCAAGAGAAGCAGTTGAAGAGAGATCCTAGAAAGAGTCGCTTCACCCCCAGCAGATTCAATTTATCCCCAGCATGCTTATCGATTCATACATCGTCAGTTTAATCCATGACAGTCACAGTAGTTCACTGTCATCTTTCTCCTAGCAACATAAGTCCAGGAGTAGCTGTTGATCTTTCATCTTTCTTCATGCAACAAAAGTCCATGAGTGGCTGTTGATAATCTTCCGTTCTCCTAGCAACATAAGTCCATAAGTGGTTGTTGCTCATCTTCATTCATGCAACATAAGTCCATGAGTGGCTGTTGATGATCTTCCTTTTTCCTAGCAACATAAGTCCATGAGTGGCTGTTGATCTTTCGTCTTTGTTCATGCAACATAAGTCCATGAGTGGCTGTTGATGATCTTCTTTCATCCTAGCAACATAAGTCCATGAGTGGCTGTTGATGATCTTCGTTCATCTGTGCAACATAAGTCCATAAGTGGCTGTTGATCAGCTTTCTTTATGCAACAAAAGTCCATAAGTGGCTGTTGATGACCTTCTTTCATCCTCAAGCAACATAAGTCTATGAGTAATTGTTGATCACCCTCCTCTTTCAATATCAAAACCTTAACTGCCGCAAACCATCTCCGTATCCCTCATCACAAATAGAATGATACCTTGACTCCCATTCAATGGGCGTATTTCCTTCTTCCTAGCAGATTGCATTACCCATTCCAGTGGCCCATTTCAGTCAAGATTGATAAGGTTTTATCCCCAGTAGGAAAATCAGCTCCCGAAGGCCCTAACCGGCTCTTTTGGATTGAGCATTACAAGATTTGATCAACCATGAGAGATTCAGAGATGGATCCTGGTTCTAGGTCAAGAATTGAAAAGAGATTTTCAGAGAGTCCATCAGCTCCCGAAGGCCCTAACCGGCTCTTTTGGATTGACCATTATAAGATTTGATCAACCACGAGAGATTCAGAGATGGATCCTGGTTCTAGGTCAAGAATTAAAGAGAGATTCTCAGAGAGTCCATCAGCTCCCGAAGGCCCTAACTGGCTCTATTGGATTGAGCATTACAAGATTTGATCAACCACGAGAGATTCAAAGATGGATCCCGGTTCTTGGTCAAAAGATTTGGTCAACCGCAAGAGATTCAGAAATGGATCCCAGTTCTGAGTCAGAAGATTTGATCAACTACGAGAGATTCAGAAATGGATCCCGGTTCTATGTCAGAAGATTTGATCAACCGCGAGAGATTCAGAGATGGATCCCGGTTCTGCGTCAGAAGATTTGATCAGCTATGAGAGATTCGAATTTGAATTCTGGTTCCCGGTCAAGAGAAGTAGTTGAAGAGAGATCCTAAAAAGAGTCGCTTCACCCCCAGCAGATTCAATTTATCCCCAGCATGCTTATCGATTCATACATCGTCAGTTCAATCCATGACAGTCACAGTAGTTCACTGTCATCTTTCTCCTAGCAACATAAGTCCATGAGTAGCTGTTGATCTTTCATCTTTCTTCATGCAATAAAAGTCCATGAGTGGCTGTTGATGGTCTTCCGTTCTCCTAGCAACATAAGTCCATAAGTGGCTGTTGCTCATCTTCATTCATGCAACATAAGTCCATGAGTGGCTGTTGATGATCTTCCTTTTTCATAGCAACATAAGTCCATGAGTGGCTGTTGATCTTTCGTCTTTGTTCATGCAACATAAGTCCATGAGTGGCTGTTGATAATCTTCTTTCATCCTAGCAACATAAGTCCATGAGTGGCTGTTGATGATCTTCTTTCATCTGTGCAACATAAGTCCATAAGTGGCTGTTGATCAGCTTTCTTTTTGCAACATAAGTCCATAAGTGGCTGTTGATGACCTTCTTTCATCCTAAGCAACATAAGTCCATGAGTAATTGTTGATCATCCTCCTCTTTCAAAATCAAAACCTTAACTGCCGCAGACCATCTCCGTATCCCTCATCACAAATAGAATGATACCTTGACTCCCATTCAATGGGCGTATTTCCTTCTTCCTAGCAGATTGCATTACCCATTCCAGTGGCCCATTTCAGTCAAGATTGACAAGGTTTTATCCCCAGTAGGAAAATCAGCTCCCGAAGGCCCTAACCGGCTCTTTTGGATTGAGCATTACAAGATTTGATCAACCATGAGAGATTCAGAGATGGATCCTGGTTCTAGGTCAAGAATTGAAAAGAGATTCTCAGAGAGTCCATCAGCTCCCGAAGGCCCTAACCGGCTCTTTTGGATTGACCATTATAAGATTTGATCAACCACGAGAGGTTCAGAGATGGATCCTGGTTCTAGGTCAAGAATTAAAGAGAGATTCTCAGAGAGTCCATCTGCTCCCGAAGGCCCTAACCGGCTCTTTTGGATTGAGCATTACAAGATTTGATCAACCACGAGAGATTCAGAGATGGATCCTGGTTCTAGGTCAAGAATTAAAGAGAGATTCTCAGAGAGTCCATTAGCTCCCGAAGGCCCTAACCAGCTCTATTGGACTGAGCATTGCAAGATTTGATCAACCACGAGAGATTCAAAGATGGATCCCGGTTCTAGGTCAAGAATTGAAAAGAGATTCTCAGAGAGTCCATCAGCTCCCGATGGCCCTAACCGGCTCTTTTGGATTGACCATTATAAGATTTGATCAACCATGAGAGATTCAGAGATGGATCCTGGTTCTATATCAAGAATTAAAGAGAAATTCTCAGAGAGTCCATCAGCTCCCGAAGGCCCTAACCGGCTCTTTTTGATTGAGCATTACAAGATTTGATCAACCACGAGAGATTCAGAGATGGATCCTGGTTCTAGGTCAAGAATTAAAGAGAGATTCTCAGAGAGTCCATCAGCTCCCGAAGGCCCTAACTGGCTCTATTGGATTGAGCATTACAAGATTTGATCAACCACGAGAGATTCAAAGATGGATCCCGGTTCTTGGTCAAAAGATTTGGTCAACCGCAAGAGATTCAGAAATGGATCCCAGTTCTGAGTCAGAAGATTTGATCAACTACGAGAGATTCAGAAATGGATCCCGGTTCTATGTCAGAAGATTTGATCAACCGCGAGAGATTCAGAGATGGATCCCGGTTCTGCGTCAGAAGATTTGATCAGCTATGAGAGATTCAAATTTGAATTCTGGTTCCCGGTCAAGAGAAGTAGTTGAAGAGAGATCCTAAAAAGAGTCGCTTCACCCCCAGTAGATTCAATTTATCCCCAGCATGCTTATCGATTCATACATCGTCAGTTCAATCCATGACAGTCACAGTAGTTCACTGTCATCTTTCTCCTAGCAACATAAGTCCATGAGTAGCTGTTGATCTTTCATCTTTCTTCATGCAATAAAAGTCCATGAGTGGCTGTTGATGGTCTTCCGTTCTCCTAGCAACATAAGTCCATAAGTGGCTGTTGCTCATCTTCATTCATGCAACATAAGTCCATGAGTGGCTGTTGATGATCTTCCTTTTTCATAGCAACATAAGTCCATGAGTGGCTATTGATCTTTCGTCTTTGTTCATGCAACATAAGTCCATGAGTGGCTGTTGATGATCTTCTTTCATCCTAGCAACATAAGTCCATGAGTGGCTGTTGATGATCTTCTTTCATCTGTGCTACATAAGTCCATAAGTGGCTGTTGATCAGCTTTCTTTTTGCAACATAAGTCCATATGTGGCTGTTGATGACCTTCTTTCATCCTAAGCAACATAAGTCCATGAGTAATCGTTGATCATCCTCCTCTTTCAATATCAAAACCTTAACTGCCGCAAACCATCTCCGTATCCTTCATCACAAATAGAATGATACCTTGACTCCCATTCAATGGGCGTATTTCCTTCTTCCTAGCAGATTGTATTACCCATTCCAGTGGCCCATTTCAGTCAAGATTGACAAGGTTTTATCCCCAGTAGGAAAATCAGCTCCCGAAGGCCCTAACCGGCTCTTTTGGATTGAGCATTACAAGATTTGATCAACCATGAGAGATTCAGAGATGGATCCTGGTTCTAGGTCAAGAATTGAAAAGAGATTCTCAGAGAGTCCATCAGCTCCCGAAGGCCCTAACCGGCTCTTTTGGATTGACCATTATAAGATTTGATCAACCACGAGAGGTTCAGAGATGGATCCTGGTTCTAGGTCAAGAATTAAAGAGAGATTCTCAGAGAGTCCATCTGCTCCCGAAGGCCCTAACCGGCTCTTTTGGATTGAGCATTACAAGATTTGATCAACCACGAGAGATTCAGAGATGGATCCTGGTTCTAGGTCAAGAATTAAAGAGAGATTCTCAGAGAGTCCATTAGCTCCCGAAGGCCCTAACCAGCTCTATTGGACTGAGCATTGCAAGATTTGATCAACCACGAGAGATTCAAAGATGGATCCCGGTTCTAGGTCAAGAATTGAAAAGAGATTCTCAGAGAGTCCATCAGCTCCCGATGGCCCTAACCGGCTCTTTTGGATTGACCATTATAAGATTTGATCAACCATGAGAGATTCAGAGATGGATCCTGGTTCTATATCAAGAATTAAAGAGAAATTCTCAGAGAGTCCATCAGCTCCCGAAGGCCCTAACCGGCTCTTTTTGATTGAGCATTACAAGATTTGATCAACCACGAGAGATTCAGAGATGGATCCTGGTTCTAGGTCAAGAATTAAAGAGAGATTCTCAGAGAGTCCATCAGCTCCCGAAGGCCCTAACTGGCTCTATTGGATTGAGCATTACAAGATTTGATCAACCACGAGAGATTCAAAGATGGATCCCGGTTCTTGGTCAAAAGATTTGGTCAACCGCAAGAGATTCAGAAATGGATCCCAGTTCTGAGTCAGAAGATTTGATCAACTACGAGAGATTCAGAAATGGATCCCGGTTCTATGTCAGAAGATTTGATCAACCGCGAGAGATTCAGAGATGGATCCCGGTTCTGCGTCAGAAGATTTGATCAGCTATGAGAGATTCAAATTTGAATTCTGGTTCCCGGTCAAGAGAAGTAGTTGAAGAGAGATCCTAAAAAGAGTCGCTTCACCCCCAGTAGATTCAATTTATCCCCAGCATGCTTATCGATTCATACATCGTCAGTTCAATCCATGACAGTCACAGTAGTTCACTGTCATCTTTCTCCTAGCAACATAAGTCCATGAGTAGCTGTTGATCTTTCATCTTTCTTCATGCAATAAAAGTCCATGAGTGGCTGTTGATGGTCTTCCGTTCTCCTAGCAACATAAGTCCATAAGTGGCTGTTGCTCATCTTCATTCATGCAACATAAGTCCATGAGTGGCTGTTGATGATCTTCCTTTTTCATAGCAACATAAGTCCATGAGTGGCTATTGATCTTTCGTCTTTGTTCATGCAACATAAGTCCATGAGTGGCTGTTGATGATCTTCTTTCATCCTAGCAACATAAGTCCATGAGTGGCTGTTGATGATCTTCTTTCATCTGTGCTACATAAGTCCATAAGTGGCTGTTGATCAGCTTTCTTTTTGCAACATAAGTCCATATGTGGCTGTTGATGACCTTCTTTCATCCTAAGCAACATAAGTCCATGAGTAATCGTTGATCATCCTCCTCTTTCAATATCAAAACCTTAACTGCCGCAAACCATCTCCGTATCCTTCATCACAAATAGAATGATACCTTGACTCCCATTCAATGGGCGTATTTCCTTCTTCCTAGCAGATTGTATTACCCATTCCAGTGGCCCATTTCAGTCAAGATTGACAAGGTTTTATCCCCAGTAGGAAAATCAGCTCCCGAAGGCCCTAACCGGCTCTTTTGGATTGAGCATTACAAGATTTGATCAACCATGAGAGATTCAGAGATGGATCCTGGTTCTAGGTCAAGAATTGAAAAGAGATTCTCAGAGAGTCCATCAGCTCCCGAAGGCCCTAACCGGCTCTTTTGGATTGACCATTATAAGATTTGATCAACCACGAGAGGTTCAGAGATGGATCCTGGTTCTAGGTCAAGAATTAAAGAGAGATTCTCAGAGAGTCCATCTGCTCCCGAAGGCCCTAACCGGCTCTTTTGGATTGAGCATTACAAGATTTGATCAACCACGAGAGATTCAGAGATGGATCCTGGTTCTAGGTCAAGAATTAAAGAGAGATTCTCAGAGAGTCCATTAGCTCCCGAAGGCCCTAACCAGCTCTATTGGACTGAGCATTGCAAGATTTGATCAACCACGAGAGATTCAAAGATGGATCCCGGTTCTAGGTCAAGAATTGAAAAGAGATTCTCAGAGAGTCCATCAGCTCCCGATGGCCCTAACCGGCTCTTTTGGATTGACCATTATAAGATTTGATCAACCATGAGAGATTCAGAGATGGATCCTGGTTCTATATCAAGAATTAAAGAGAAATTCTCAGAGAGTCCATCAGCTCCCGAAGGCCCTAACCGGCTCTTTTTGATTGAGCATTACAAGATTTGATCAACCACGAGAGATTCAGAGATGGATCCTGGTTCTAGGTCAAGAATTAAAGAGAGATTCTCAGAGAGTCCATCAGCTCCCGAAGGCCCTAACTGGCTCTATTGGATTGAGCATTACAAGATTTGATCAACCACGAGAGATTCAAAGATGGATCCCGGTTCTTGGTCAAAAGATTTGGTCAACCGCAAGAGATTCAGAAATGGATCCCAGTTCTGAGTCAGAAGATTTGATCAACTACGAGAGATTCAGAAATGGATCCCGGTTCTATGTCAGAAGATTTGATCAACCGCGAGAGATTCAGAGATGGATCCCGGTTCTGCGTCAGAAGATTTGATCAGCTATGAGAGATTCGAATTTGAATTCTGGTTCCCGGTCAAGAGAAGTAGTTGAAGAGAGATCCTAAAAAGAGTCGCTTCACCCCCAGTAGATTCAATTTATCCCCAGCATGCTTATCGATTCATACATCGTCAGTTCAATCCATGACAGTCACAGTAGTTCACTGTCATCTTTCTCCTAGCAACATAAGTCCATGAGTAGCTGTTGATCTTTCATCTTTCTTCATGCAATAAAAGTCCATGAGTGGCTGTTGATGGTCTTCCGTTCTCCTAGCAACATAAGTCCATAAGTGGCTGTTGCTCATCTTCATTCATGCAACATAAGTCCATGAGTGGCTGTTGATGATCTTCCTTTTTCATAGCAACATAAGTCCATGAGTGGCTATTGATCTTTCGTCTTTGTTCATGCAACATAAGTCCATGAGTGGCTGTTGATGATCTTCTTTCATCCTAGCAACATAAGTCCATGAGTGGCTGTTGATGATCTTCTTTCATCTGTGCTACATAAGTCCATAAGTGGCTGTTGATCAGCTTTCTTTTTGCAACATAAGTCCATATGTGGCTGTTGATGACCTTCTTTCATCCTAAGCAACATAAGTCCATGAGTAATCGTTGATCATCCTCCTCTTTCAATATCAAAACCTTAACTGCCGCAAACCATCTCCGTATCCTTCATCACAAATAGAATGATACCTTGACTCCCATTCAATGGGCGTATTTCCTTCTTCCTAGCAGATTGTATTACCCATTCCAGTGGCCCATTTCAGTCAAGATTGACAAGGTTTTATCCCCAGTAGGAAAATCAGCTCCCGAAGGCCCTAACCGGCTCTTTTGGATTGAGCATTACAAGATTTGATCAACCATGAGAGATTCAGAGATGGATCCTGGTTCTAGGTCAAGAATTGAAAAGAGATTCTCAGAGAGTCCATCAGCTCCCGATTGCCCTAACCGGCTCATTTGGATTGACCATTATAAGATTTGATCAACCATGAGAGATTCAGAGATGGATCCTGGTTCTAGGTCAAGAATTAAAGAGAGATTCCCAGAGAGTCCATCAGCTCCCGAAGGCCCTAACCGGCTCTTTTGGATTGGGCAATTCAAGATTTGATCAACCACGAGAGATTCAGAGATGGATCCTGGTTCTAGGTCAAGAATTAAAGAGAGATTCTCAGAGAGTCCATCAGCTCCCGAAGGCCCTAACCGGCTCTATTGGATTGAGCATTTCAAGATTTGATCAACCACGAGAGATTCAAAGATGGATCCCGATTCTCGGTCAGAAGATTTGTTCAACCGCGAGAGATTCAGAAATAGATCCCGGTTTTGAGTCAGAAGATTTGATCAACTGCGAGAGATTCAGAAATGGATCCCGGTTCTAGGTCAGAAGATTTGATCAACCGCGAGAGATTCAGAGATGGATCCCGGCTCTGCGTCAGAAGATTTGATCAGCGATGAGAGATTCGAATTTGAATTCTGGTTCCCGATCAAGAGAAGCAGTTGAAGAGAGATCCTAGAAAGAGTCGCTTCACCCCCAGCAGATTCAATTTATCCCCAGCATGCTTATCGATTCATACATCGTCAGTTCAATCCATGACAGTCACAGTAGTTCACTGTCATCTTTCTCCTAGCAACATAAGTCCATGAGTAGCTGTTGATCTTTCATCTTTCTTCATGCAACAAAAGTCCAAGAGTGGCTGTTGATGATCTTCCGTTCTCCTAGCAACATAAGTCCATAAGTGGCTGTTGCTCATCTTCATTCATGCAACATAAGTCCATGAGTGGCTGTTGATGATCTTCGTTTTTCCTATCAACATAAGTCCATGAGTGGCTGTTGATCTTTCGTCTTTGTTCATGCAACATAAGTCCATGAGTGGCTGTTGATGATCTTCTTTCATCCTAGCAACATATGTCCATGAGTGGCTGTTGATGATCTTCGTTCATCTGTGCAACATAAGTCCATAAGTGGCTGTTGATAAGCTTTCTTTATGCAACATAAGTCCATAAGTGGCTGTTGATGACCTTCTTTAATCCTAAAGCAACATAAGTCCATGAGTAATTGTTGATCACCCTCCTCTTTCAATATCAAAACCTTAACTGCCGCAAACCATCTCCGTATCCCTCATCACAAATAGAATGATACCTTGACTCCCATTCAATGGGCGTATTTCCTTCTTCCTAGCAGAATGCATTACCCATTCCAGTGGCCCATTTAAGTCAAGATTGACAAGGTTTTATCCCCACTAGGAAAATCAGCTCCCGAAGGCCCTAACTGGCTCCTTTGGATTGAGCATTACAAGATTTGATCAACCATGAGAGATTCAGAGATGGATCCTGGTTCTAGGTCAAGAATTGAAAAGAGATTCTCAGAGAGTCCATCAGCTCCTGAAGGCCCTAACCGGCTCTTTTGGATTGACCATTATAAGATTTGATCAACCACGAGAGATTCAGAGATGGATCCTGGTTCTAGGTCAAGAATTAAAGAGAGATTCTCAGAGAGTCCATCAGCTCCCGAAGGCCCTAACCGGCTCTTTTGAATTGAGCATTACAAGATTTGATCAACCGCGAGAGATTCAGAGATGGATCCTGGTTCTAGGTCAAGAATTAAAGAGAGATTCTTAGAGAGTCCATCAGCTCCCGAAGGCCATAACTGGCTCTATTGGATTGAGCATTGCAAGATTTGATCAACCACGAGAGATTCAAAGATGGATCCAGGTTCTTGGTCAGAAGATTTGATCAACCGCGAGAGATTCAGAAATGGATCCCGGTTCTGAGTCAGAAGATTTGATCAACTACGAGAGATTCAGAAATGGATCCCGGTTCTATGTCAGAAGATTTGATCAACCGCGAGAGATTCAGAGATGGATCCCGGTTCTGCGTCAGAAGATTTGATCAGCTATGAGAGATTCGAATTTGAATTCTGGTTCCCGGTCAAGAGAAGTAGTTGAAGAGAGATCCTAGAAAGAGTCGCTTCACCCCCAGCAGATTCAATTTATCCCCAGCATGCTTATCGATTCATACATGGTCAGTTCAATCCATGACAGTCACATTAGTTCACTGTCATCTTTCTCCTAGCAACATAAGTCCATGAGTAGCTGTTGATCTTTCATCTTTCTTCATGCAATAAAAGTCCATGAGTGTCTGTTGTTGATCTTCCGTTTTCCTAGCAACATAAGTCCATAAGTGGCTGTTGCTTATCTTCATTCATGCAACATAAGTCCATGAGTGGCTGTTGATGACCTTCCTTTTTCATAGCAACATAAGTCCATGAGTGGCTGTTGATCTTTCATCTTTGTTCATGCAACATAAGTCCATGAGTGGCTGTTGATGATCTTCTTTCATCCTAGCAACATAAGTCCATGAGTGGCTGTTGATGATCTTCTTTCATCTGTGCAACAAAAGTCCATAAGTGGCTGTTGATCAGCTTTCTTTTTGCAACATAAGTCCATAAGTGGCTGTTGATGACCTTCTTTCATCCTAAGCAACATAAGTCCATGAGTAATTGTTGATCACCCTCCTCTTTCAATATCAAAACCTTAACTGCCGCAGACCATCTCCGTATCCCTCATCACAAATAGAATGATACCTTGACTCCCATTCAATGGGCGTATTTCCTTCTTCCTAGTAGATTGCATTACCCATTCCAGTGGCCCATTTCAGTCAAGATTGACAAGGTTTTATCCCTAGTAGGAAAATCAAATCCCGAAGGCCCTAACCGGGTCTTTTGGATTGAGCATTACAAGATTTGATCAACCGTGAGAGATTCAGAGATGGATCCTGGTTCTAGGTCAAGAATTGAAAAGAGATTCTCAGTGTGTCCATCAGCTCCCGAAGGTCCTATCCGGCTCTTTTGGATGGACCATTATAAGATTTGATCACCCACGAGAGATTCAGAGATGGATCCCGGTTCTAGGTCAAGAATTGAAAAGAGATTCTCAGAGAGTCCATCAGCTCCCGAAGGCCCTAACCGGCTCTTTTGGATTGACCATTACAAGATTTGATCAACCACGAGAGATTCAGAGATGGATCCTAGTTCTAGGTCAAGAATTAAAGAGAGATTCTCAGAGAGTCCATCAGCTCCCGAAGGCCCTAACCGTCTCTTTTGGATTGAGCATTACAAGATTTGATCAACCACGAGAGATTCAGAGATGGATCCTAGTTCTAGGTCAAGAATTAAAGAGAGATTCTCAGAGAGTCCATCAGCTCCCGAAGGCCCTAACCGTCTCTTTTGGATTGAGCATTACAAGATTTGATCAACCACGAGAGATTCAGAGATGGATCCTGGTTCTAGGTCAAGAATTAAAGAGAGATTCTCAGAGAGTCCATCAGCTCCCGAAGGCCCTAACCGGCTCTATTGGATTGAGCATTGCAAGATTTGATCAACCACGAGAGATTCAAAGATGGATCCCGGTTCTCGGTCAGAAGATTTGATCAACCGCGAGAGATTCAGAAATGGATCCCGGTTCTGAGTCAGAAAATTTGATCAACTGCGAGAAATTCAGAAATGGATCCCGGTTCTAGGTCAGAAGATTTGATCAACCGCGAGAGATTCAGAGATGGATCCCGGCTCAGCGTCAGAAGATTTGATCAGCTATGAGAGATTCGAATTTGAATTCTGGTTCCCGATCAAGAGAAGCAGTTGAAGAGAGATCCTAGAAAGAGTCGCTTCACCCCCAGCAGATTCAATTTATCCCTAGCATGCTTATCGATTCATACATCGTCAGTTCAATCCATGACAGTCACAGTAGTTCACTGTCATCTTTCTCCTAGCAACATAAGTCCATGAGTAGCTGTTGATCTTTCATCTTTCTTCATGCAACAAAAGTCCATGAGTGGCTGTTGATGATCTTCCGTTCTCCCAGCAACATAAGTCCATAAGTGGCTGTTGCTCATCTTCATTCATGCAACATAAGTCCATGAGTGGCTGTTGATGATCTTCCTTTTTCCTAGCAACATAAGTCCATGAGTGGCTGTTGATCTTTCGTCTTTGTTCATGCAACATAAGTCCATGAGTGGCTGTTGATAATCTTCTTTCATCCTAGCAACATAAGTCCATGAGTGGCTGTTGATGATCTTCATTCATTTGTGCAACATAAGTCCATAAGTGGCTGTTGATCAGCTTTCTTTATGCAACATAAGTCCATAAGTGGCTGTTGATGACCTTCTTTTATCCTAAAGCAACATAAGTCCATGAGTAATTGTTGATCACACTCCTCTTTCAATATCAAAACCTTAACTGCCGCAAACCATCTCCGTATCCCTCATCACAAATAGATTGATACCTTGACTCCCATTCAATAGGCGTATTTCCTTCTTCCTAGCAGATTGCATTACCCATTCCAGTGGCCCATTTCAGACAAGATTGACAAGGTTTTATCCCCACTAGGAAAATCAGCTCCCAAAGGTCCTAACCGGCTCTTTTGGATTGAGCATTACAAGATTTGATCAACCATGAGAGATTCAGAGATGGATCCTGGTTCTAGGTCAAAAATTGAAAAGAGATTCTCAGAGAGTCCATCAGCTTCCGAAGGCCCTAACTGGCTCTTTTGGATTGACCATTATAAGATTTGATCAACCACGAGAGATTCAGAGATGGATCCTGGTTCTAGGTCAAGAATTAAAGAGAGATTCTCAGAGAGTCCATCAGCTCCCGAAGGCCCTAACCGGCTCTTTTGGATTGAGCATTACAAGATTTGATCAACCATGAGAGATTTAGAGATGGATCCTGGTTCTAGGTCAAGAATTAAAGAGAGATTCTCAGAGAGTCCATCAGCTCCCGAAGGCCCTAACCGGCTCTATTGGATTGAGCATTGCAAGATTTGATCAACCACGAGTGATTCAAAGATGGATCCCGGTTCTTGGTCAGAAGATTTGATCAACTGCGAGAGATTCAGAAATGGATCCCGGTTCTGAGTCAGAAGATTTGATCAACTGCGAGAGATTCAGAAATGGATCCCGGTTCTAGGTCAGAAGATTTGATCAACCGCGAGAGATTCAGAGATGAATCCCGGTTCTGCGTCAGAAGATTTGATCAGCTATGAGAGATTCGAATTTGAATTCTGGTTCCCGGTCAAGAGAAGTAGTTGAAGAGAGATCCTAGAAAGAGTCGCTTCACCCCCAGCAGATTCAATTTATCCCCAGCATGCTTATCGATTCATACATCGTCAGTTCAATCCATGACAGTCACAGTAGTTCACTGTCATCTTTCTCCTAGCAACATAAGTCCATGAGTAGCTGTTGATCTTTCATCTTTCTTCATGCAACAAAAGTCCATGAGTGGCTGTTGATGATCTTTCGTTCTCCTAGCAACATAAGTCCATAAGTGGCTGTTGCTCATCTTCATTCATGGAACATAAGTCCATGAGTGGCTGTTGATGATCTTCCTTTTTCCTAGCAACATAAGTCCATGAGTGGCTGTTGATCTTTCGTCTTTGTTCATGCAACATAAGTCCATGAGTGGCTGTTGATGATCTTCTTTCATCCTAGCAACATAAGTCCATGAGTGGCTGTTGATGATCTTCTTTCATCTGTGCAACATAAGTTCATAAGTGGCTGTTGATCAGCTTTCTTTATGCAACATAAGTCCATAAGTGGCTGTTGATGACCTTCTTTCATCCTAAAGCAATATAAGTCCATGAGTAATTGTTGATCACCCTCCTCTTTCAATATCAAAACCTTAACTGCCGCAGACCATCTCCGTATCCCTCATCACAAATAGAATGATACCTTGACTCCCATTCAATGGGCGTATTTCCTTCTTCCTAGCAGATTGCATTACCCATTCCAGTGGCCCATTTCAGTCAAGATTGACAAGGTTTTATTCCCAGTAGGAAAATCAGCTCCCGAAGGCCCTAACCGGCTCTTTTGGATTGAGCATTACAAGATTTGATCAACCATGAGAGATTCAGAGATGGATCCTGGTTCTAGGTTAAGAATTGAAAAGAGATTCTCAGAGAGTCCATCAGCTTCCGAAGGCCCTAACCGGCTCTTTTGGATTGACCATTATAAGATTTGATCAACCACGAGCGATTCAGAGATGGATCCTGGTTCTAGGTCAAGAATTAAAGAGAGATTCTCAGAGAGTCCATCAGCTCCCGAAGGCCCTAACCGGCTCTATTGGATTGAGCATTGCAAGATTTGATCAACCACGAGAGATTCAAAGATGGATTCCGGTTCTAGGTCAAGAATTGAAAAGAGATTCTCAGAGAGTCCATCAGCTCCCGAAGGCCCTAACCGGCTCTTTTGGATTGACCATTACAAGATTTGATCAACCACGAGAGATTCAGAGATGGATCCTAGTTCTAGGTCAAGAATTAAAGAGAGATTCTCAGAGAGTCCATCAGCTCCCGAAGGCCCTAACCGTCTCTTTTGGATTGAGCATTACAAGATTTGATCAACCACGAGAGATTCAGAGATGGATCCTGGTTCTAGGTCAAGAATTAAATAGAGATTCTCAGAGAGTCCATCAGCTCCCGAAGGCCCTAACCGGCTCTATTGGATTGAGCATTGCAAGATTTGATCAACCACGAGAGATTCAAAGATGGATCCCGGTTCTCGGTCAGAAGATTTGATCAACCGCGAGAGATTCAGAAATGGATCCTGGTTCTGAGTCAGAAGATTTGATCAACTGCGAGAGATTCAGAAATGGATCCCGGTTCTAGGTCAGAAGATTTGATCAACCGCGAGAGATTCAGAGATGGATCCCAGCTCAGCGTCAGAAGATTTGATCAGCTATGAGAGATTCGAATTTGAATTCTGGTTCCCGATCAAGAGAAGCAGTTGAAGAGAGATCCTAGAAAGAGTCGCTTCACCCCCAGCAGATTCAATTTATCCCTAGCATGCTTATCGATTCATACATCGTCAGTTCAATCCATGACAGTCACAGTAGTTCACTGTCATCTTTCTCCTAGCAACATAAGTCCATGAGTAGCTGTTGATCTTTCATCTTTCTTCATGCAACAAAAGTCCATGAGTGGCTGTTGATGATCTTCCGTTCTCCCAGCAACATAAGTCCATAAGTGGCTGTTGCTCATCTTCATTCATGCAACATAAGTCCATGAGTGGCTGTTGATGATCTTCCTTTTTCCTAGCAACATAAGTCCATGAGTGGCTGTTGATCTTTCGTCTTTGTTCATGCAACATAAGTCCATGAGTGGCTGTTGATAATCTTCTTTCATCCTAGCAACATAAGTCCATGAGTGGCTGTTGATGATCTTCATTCATTTGTGCAACATAAGTCCATAAGTGGCTGTTGATCAGCTTTCTTTATGCAACATAAGTCCATAAGTGGCTGTTGATGACCTTCTTTCATCCTAAAGCAACATAAGTCCATGACTAATTGTTGATCACACTCCTCTTTCAATATCAAAACCTTAACTGCCGCAAACCATCTCCGTATCCCTCATCACAAATAGATTGATACCTTGACTCCCATTCAATAGGCGTATTTCCTTCTTCCTAGCAGATTGCATTACCCATTCCAGTGGCCCATTTCAGACAAGATTGACAAGGTTTTATCCCCACTAGGAAAATCAGCTCCCGAAGGCCCTAACCGGCTCTTTTGGATTGAGCATTACAAGATTTGATCAACCATGAGAGATTCAGAGATGGATCCTGGTTCTAGGTCAAAAATTGAAAAGAGATTCTCAGAGAGTCCATCAGCTTCCGAAGGCCCTAACCGGCTCTTTTGGATTGACCATTATAAGATTTGATCAACCACGAGAGATTCAGAGATAGATCCTGGTTCTAGGTCAAGAATTAAAGAGAGATTCTCAGAGAGTCCATCAGCTCCCGAAGGCCCTAACCGGCTCTTTTGGATTGAGCATTACAAGATTTGATCAACCATGAGAGATTCAGAGATGGATCCTGGTTCTAGGTCAAGAATTAAAGAGAGATTCTCAGAGAGTCCATCAGCTCCCGAAGGCCCTAATCGGCTCTATTGGATTGAGCATTGCAAGATTTGATCAACCACGAGAGATTCAAAGATGGATCCCGGTTCTTGGTCAGAAGATTTGATCAACTGCGAGAGATTCAGAAATGGATCCCGGTTCTGAGTCAGAAGATTTGATCAACTGCGAGAGATTCAGAAATGGATCCCGGTTCTAGGTCAGAAGATTTGATCAACCGCGAGAGATTCAGAGATGGATCCCGGTTCTGCGTCAGAAGATTTGATCAGCTATGAGAGATTCGAATTTGAATTCTGGTTCCCGGTCAAGAGAAGTAGTTGAAGAGAGATCCTAGAAAGAGTCGCTTCACCCCCAGCAGATTCAATTTATCCCCAGCATGCTTATCGATTCATACATCGTCAGTTCAATCCATGACAGTCACAGTAGTTCACTGTCATCTTTCTCCTAGCAACATAAGTCCATGAGTAGCTGTTGATCTTTCATCTTTCTTCATGCAACAAAAGTCCATGAGTGGCTGTTGATGATCTTTTGTTCTCCTAGCAACATAAGTCCATAAGTGGCTGTTGCTCATCTTCATTCATGGAACATAAGTCCATGAGTGGCTGTTGATGATCTTCCTTTTTCCTAGCAACATAAGTCCATGAGTGGCTGTTGATCTTTCGTCTTTGTTTATGCAACATAAGTCCATGAGTGGCTGTTGATGATCTTCTTTCATCCTAGCAACATAAGTCCATGAGTGGCTGTTGATGATCTTCTTTCATCTGTGCAACATAAGTCCATAAGTGGCTGTTGATCAGCTTTCTTTATGCAACATAAGTCCATAAGTGGCTGTTGATGACCTTCTTTCATCCTAAAGCAATGTAAGTCCATGAGTAATTGTTAATCACCCTCCACTTTCAATATCAAAACCTTAACTGCCGCAGACCATCTCCGTATCCCTCATCACAAATAGAATGATACCTTGACTCCCATTCAATGGGCGTATTTCCTTCTTCCTAGTAGATTGCATTACCCATTCCAGTGGCCCATTTCAGTCAAGATTGACAAGGTTTTATTCCCAGTAGGAAAATCAGCTCCCGAAGGCCCTAACCGGCTCTTTTGGATTGAGCATTACAAGATTTGATCAACCATGAGAGATTCAGAGATGGATCCTGGTTCTAGGTTAAGAATTGAAAAGAGATTCTCAGAGAGTCCATCAGCTTCCGAAGGCCCTAACCGGCTCTTTTGGATTGACCATTATAAGATTTGATCAACCACGAGCGATTCAGAGATGGATCCTGGTTCTAGGTCAAGAATTAAAGAGAGATTCTCAGAGAGTTCATCAGCTCCCGAAGGCCCTAACCGGCTCTATTGGATTGAGCATCGCAAGATTTGATCAACCACGAGAGATTCAAAGATGGATTCTGGTTCTAGGTCAAGAATTGAAAAGAGATTCTCAGAGAGTCCATCAGCTCCCGAAGGCCCTAACCGGCTCTTTTGGATTGACCATTACAAGATTTGATCAACCACGAGAGATTCAGAGATGGATCCTAGTTCTAGGTCAAGAATTAAAGAGAGATTCTCAGAGAGTCCATCAGCTCCCGAAGGCCCTAACCGTCTCTTTTGGATTGAGCATTACAAGATTTGATCAACCACGAGAGATTCAGAGATGGATCCTGGTTCTAGGTCAAGAATTAAAGAGAGATTCTCAGAGAGTCCATCAGCTCCCGAAGGCCCTAACCGGCTCTATTGGATTGAGCATTGCAAGATTTGATCAACCACGAGAGATTCAAAGATGGATCCCGGTTCTCGGTCAGAAGATTTGATCAACCGCGAGAGATTCAGAAATGGATCCCGGTTCTGAGTCAGAAGATTTGATCAACTGCGAGAGATTCAGAAATGGATCCCGGTTCTAGGTCAGAAGATTTGATCAACCGCGAGAGATTCAGAGATGGATCCCGGCTCAGCGTCAGAAGATTTGATCAGCTATGAGAGATTCGAATTTGAATTCTGGTTCCCGATCAAGAGAAGCAGTTGAAGAGAGATCCTAGAAAGAGTCGCTTCACCCCCAGCAGATTCAATTTATCCCTAGCATGCTTATCGATTCATACATCGTCAGTTCAATCCATGACAGTCACAGTAGTTCACTGTCATCTTTCTCCTAGCAACATAAGTCCATGAGTAGCTGTTGATCTTTCATCTTTCTTCATGCAACAAAAGTCCATGAGTGGTTGTTGATGATCTTCCGTTCTCCCAGCAACATAAGTCCATAAGTGGCTGTTGCTCATCTTCATTCATGCAACATAAGTCCATGAGTGGCTGTTGATGATCTTCCTTTTTCCTAGCAACATAAGTCCATGAGTGGCTGTTGATCTTTCGTCTTTGTTCATGCAACATAAGTCCATGAGTGGCTGTTGATAATCTTCTTTCATCCTAGCAACATAAGTCCATGAGTGGCTGTTGATGATCTTCATTCATTTGTGCAACATAAGTCCATAAGTGGCTGTTGATCAGCTTTCTTTATGCAACATAAGTCCATAAGTGGCTGTTGATGACCTTCTTTCATCCTAAAGCAACATAAGTCCATGAGTAATTGTTGATCACACTCCTCTTTCAATATCAAAACCTTAACTGCCGCAAACCATCTCCGTATCCCTTATAACAAATAGATTGATATCTTAACTCCCATTCAATAGGCGTATTTCCTTCTTCCTAGCAGATTGCATTACCCATTCCAGTGGCCCATTTCAGACAAGATTGACAAGGTTTTATCCCCACTAGGAAAATCAGCTCCCAAAGGCCCTAACCGGCTCTTTTGGATTGAGCATTACAAGATTTGATCAACCATGAGAGATTCAGAGATGGATCCTGGTTCTAGGCCAAAAATTGAAAAGAGATTCTCAGAGAGTCCATCAGCTTCCGAAGGCCCTAACCGGCTCTTTTGGATTGACCATTATAAGATTTGATCAACCACGAGAGATTCAGAGATGGATCCTGGTTCTAGGTCAAGAATTAAAGAGAGATTCTCAGAGAGTCCATCAGCTCCCGAAGGCCCTAACCGGCTCTTTTGGATTGAGCATTACAAGATTTGATCAACCATGAGAGATTCAGAGATGGATCCTGGTTCTGGGTCAAGAATTAAAGAGAGATTCTCATAGAGTCCATCAGCTCCCGAAGGCCCTAACCGGCTCTATTGGATTGAGCATTGCAAGATTTGATCAACCACGAGAGATTCAAAGATGGATCCCGGTTCTTGGTCAGAAGATTTGATCAACTGCGAGAGATTCAGAAATGGATCCCGGTTCTGAGTCAGAAGATTTGATCAACTGCGAGAGATTCAGAAATGGATCCCGGTTCTAGGTCAGAAGATTTGATCAACCGCGAGAGATTCAGAGATGGATCCCGGTTCTGCGTCAGAAGATTTGATCAGCTATGAGAGATTCGAATTTGAATTCTGGTTCCCGGTCAAGAGAAGTAGTTGAAGAGAGATCCTAGAAAGAGTCGCTTCACCCCCAGCAGATTCAATTTATCCCCAGCATGCTTATCGATTCATACATCGTCAGTTCAATCCATGACAGTCACAGTAGTTCACTGTCATCTTTCTCCTAGCAACATAAGTCCATGAGTAGCTGTTGATCTTTCATCTTTCTTCATGCAACAAAAGTCCATGAGTGGCTGTTGATGATCTTTCGTTCTCCTAGCAACATAAGTCCATAAGTGGCTGTTGCTCATCTTCATTCATGGAACATAAGTCCATGAGTGGCTGTTGATGATCTTCCTTTTTCCTAGCAACATAAGTCCATGAGTGGCTGTTGATCTTTCGTCTTTGTTCATGCAACATAAGTCCATGAGTGGCTGTTGATAATCTTCTTTCATCCTAGCAACATAAGTCCATGAGTGGCTGTTGATGATCTTCTTTCATCTGTGCAACATAAGTCCATAAGTGGCTGTTGATCAGCTTTCTTTTTGCAACATAAGTCCATAAGTGGCTGTTGATGACCTTCTTTCATCCTAAGCAACATAAGTCCATGAGTAATTGTTGATCATCCTCCTCTTTCAAAATCAAAACCTTAACTGCCGCAGACCATCTCCGTATCCCTCATCACAAATAGAATGATACCTTGACTCCCATTCAATGGGCGTATTTCCTTCTTCCTAGCAGATTGCATTACCCATTCCAGTGGCCCATTTCAGTCAAGATTGACAAGGTTTTATCCCCAGTAGGAAAATCAGCTCCCGAAGGCCCTAACCGGCTCTTTTGGATTGAGCATTACAAGATTTGATCAACCATGAGAGATTCAGAGATGGATCCTGGTTCTAGGTCAAGAATTGAAAAGAGATTCTCAGAGAGTCCATCAGCTCCCGAAGGCCCTAACCGGCTCTTTTGGATTGACCATTATAAGATTTGATCAACCACGAGAGGTTCAGAGATGGATCCTGGTTCTAGGTCAAGAATTAAAGAGAGATTCTCAGAGAGTCCATCTGCTCCCGAAGGCCCTAACCGGCTCTTTTGGATTGAGCATTACAAGATTTGATCAACCACGAGAGATTCAGAGATGGATCCTGGTTCTAGGTCAAGAATTAAAGAGAGATTCTCAGAGAGTCCATTAGCTCCCGAAGGCCCTAACCAGCTCTATTGGACTGAGCATTGCAAGATTTGATCAACCACGAGAGATTCAAAGATGGATCCCGGTTCTAGGTCAAGAATTGAAAAGAGATTCTCAGAGAGTCCATCAGCTCCCGATGGCCCTAACCGGCTCTTTTGGATTGACCATTATAAGATTTGATCAACCATGAGAGATTCAGAGATGGATCCTGGTTCTATATCAAGAATTAAAGAGAAATTCTCAGAGAGTCCATCAGCTCCCGAAGGCCCTAACCGGCTCTTTTTGATTGAGCATTACAAGATTTGATCAACCACGAGAGATTCAGAGATGGATCCTGGTTCTAGGTCAAGAATTAAAGAGAGATTCTCAGAGAGTCCATCAGCTCCCGAAGGCCCTAACTGGCTCTATTGGATTGAGCATTACAAGATTTGATCAACCACGAGAGATTCAAAGATGGATCCCGGTTCTTGGTCAAAAGATTTGGTCAACCGCAAGAGATTCAGAAATGGATCCCAGTTCTGAGTCAGAAGATTTGATCAACTACGAGAGATTCAGAAATGGATCCCGGTTCTATGTCAGAAGATTTGATCAACCGCGAGAGATTCAGAGATGGATCCCGGTTCTGCGTCAGAAGATTTGATCAGCTATGAGAGATTCGAATTTGAATTCTGGTTCCCGGTCAAGAGAAGTAGTTGAAGAGAGATCCTAAAAAGAGTCGCTTCACCCCCAGTAGATTCAATTTATCCCCAGCATGCTTATCGATTCATACATCGTCAGTTCAATCCATGACAGTCACAGTAGTTCACTGTCATCTTTCTCCTAGCAACATAAGTCCATGAGTAGCTGTTGATCTTTCATCTTTCTTCATGCAATAAAAGTCCATGAGTGGCTGTTGATGGTCTTCCGTTCTCCTAGCAACATAAGTCCATAAGTGGCTGTTGCTCATCTTCATTCATGCAACATAAGTCCATGAGTGGCTGTTGATGATCTTCCTTTTTCATAGCAACATAAGTCCATGAGTGGCTGTTGATCTTTCGTCTTTGTTCATGCAACATAAGTCCATGAGTGGCTGTTGATGATCTTCTTTCATCCTAGCAACATAAGTCCATGAGTGGCTGTTGATGATCTTCTTTCATCTGTGCTACATAAGTCCATAAGTGGCTGTTGATCAGCTTTCTTTTTGCAACATAAGTCCATATGTGGCTGTTGATGACCTTCTTTCATCCTAAGCAACATAAGTCCATGAGTAATCGTTGATCATCCTCCTCTTTCAATATCAAAACCTTAACTGCCGCAAACCATCTCCGTATCCTTCATCACAAATAGAATGATACCTTGACTCCCATTCAATGGGCGTATTTCCTTCTTCCTAGCAGATTGTATTACCCATTCCAGTGGCCCATTTCAGTCAAGATTGACAAGGTTTTATCCCCAGTAGGAAAATCAGCTCCCGAAGGCCCTAACCGGCTCTTTTGGATTGAGCATTACAAGATTTGATCAACCATGAGAGATTCAGAGATGGATCCTGGTTCTAGGTCAAGAATTGAAAAGAGATTCTCAGAGAGTCCATCAGCTCCCGAAGGCCCTAACCGGCTCTTTTGGATTGACCATTATAAGATTTGATCAACCACGAGAGGTTCAGAGATGGATCCTGGTTCTAGGTCAAGAATTAAAGAGAGATTCTCAGAGAGTCCATCTGCTCCCGAAGGCCCTAACCGGCTCTTTTGGATTGAGCATTACAAGATTTGATCAACCACGAGAGATTCAGAGATGGATCCTGGTTCTAGGTCAAGAATTAAAGAGAGATTCTCAGAGAGTCCATTAGCTCCCGAAGGCCCTAACCAGCTCTATTGGACTGAGCATTGCAAGATTTGATCAACCACGAGAGATTCAAAGATGGATCCCGGTTCTAGGTCAAGAATTGAAAAGAGATTCTCAGAGAGTCCATCAGCTCCCGATGGCCCTAACCGGCTCTTTTGGATTGACCATTATAAGATTTGATCAACCATGAGAGATTCAGAGATGGATCCTGGTTCTATATCAAGAATTAAAGAGAAATTCTCAGAGAGTCCATCAGCTCCCGAAGGCCCTAACCGGCTCTTTTTGATTGAGCATTACAAGATTTGATCAACCACGAGAGATTCAGAGATGGATCCTGGTTCTAGGTCAAGAATTAAAGAGAGATTCTCAGAGAGTCCATCAGCTCCCGAAGGCCCTAACTGGCTCTATTGGATTGAGCATTACAAGATTTGATCAACCACGAGAGATTCAAAGATGGATCCCGGTTCTTGGTCAAAAGATTTGGTCAACCGCAAGAGATTCAGAAATGGATCCCAGTTCTGAGTCAGAAGATTTGATCAACTACGAGAGATTCAGAAATGGATCCCGGTTCTATGTCAGAAGATTTGATCAACCGCGAGAGATTCAGAGATGGATCCCGGTTCTGCGTCAGAAGATTTGATCAGCTATGAGAGATTCGAATTTGAATTCTGGTTCCCGGTCAAGAGAAGTAGTTGAAGAGAGATCCTAAAAAGAGTCGCTTCACCCCCAGTAGATTCAATTTATCCCCAGCATGCTTATCGATTCATACATCGTCAGTTCAATCCATGACAGTCACAGTAGTTCACTGTCATCTTTCTCCTAGCAACATAAGTCCATGAGTAGCTGTTGATCTTTCATCTTTCTTCATGCAATAAAAGTCCATGAGTGGCTGTTGATGGTCTTCCGTTCTCCTAGCAACATAAGTCCATAAGTGGCTGTTGCTCATCTTCATTCATGCAACATAAGTCCATGAGTGGCTGTTGATGATCTTCCTTTTTCATAGCAACATAAGTCCATGAGTGGCTGTTGATCTTTCGTCTTTGTTCATGCAACATAAGTCCATGAGTGGCTGTTGATGATCTTCTTTCATCCTAGCAACATAAGTCCATGAGTGGCTGTTGATGATCTTCTTTCATCTGTGCTACATAAGTCCATAAGTGGCTGTTGATCAGCTTTCTTTTTGCAACATAAGTCCATATGTGGCTGTTGATGACCTTCTTTCATCCTAAGCAACATAAGTCCATGAGTAATCGTTGATCATCCTCCTCTTTCAATATCAAAACCTTAACTGCCGCAAACCATCTCCGTATCCTTCATCACAAATAGAATGATACCTTGACTCCCATTCAATGGGCGTATTTCCTTCTTCCTAGCAGATTGTATTACCCATTCCAGTGGCCCATTTCAGTCAAGATTGACAAGGTTTTATCCCCAGTAGGAAAATCAGCTCCCGAAGGCCCTAACCGGCTCTTTTGGATTGAGCATTACAAGATTTGATCAACCATGAGAGATTCAGAGATGGATCCTGGTTCTAGGTCAAGAATTGAAAAGAGATTCTCAGAGAGTCCATCAGCTCCCGATTGCCCTAACCGGCTCATTTGGATTGACCATTATAAGATTTGATCAACCACGAGAGATTCAGAGATGGATCCTGGTTCTAGGTCAAGAATTAAAGAGAGATTCCCAGAGAGTCCATCAGCTCCCGAAGGCCCTAACCGGCTCTTTTGGATTGGGCAATTCAAGATTTGATCAACCACGAGAGATTCAGAGATGGATCCTGGTTCTAGGTCAAGAATTAAAGAGAGATTCTCAGAGAGTCCATCAGCTCCCGAAGGCCCTAACCGGCTCTATTGGATTGAGCATTTCAAGATTTGATCAACCACGAGAGATTCAAAGATGGATCCCGATTCTCGGTCAGAAGATTTGTTCAACCGCGAGAGATTCAGAAATAGATCCCGGTTTTGAGTCAGAAGATTTGATCAACTGCGAGAGATTCAGAAATGGATCCCGGTTCTAGGTCAGAAGATTTGATCAACCGCGAGAGATTCAGAGATGGATCCCGGCTCTGCGTCAGAAGATTTGATCAGCGATGAGAGATTCGAATTTGAATTCTGGTTCCCGATCAAGAGAAGCAGTTGAAGAGAGATCCTAGAAAGAGTCGCTTCACCCCCAGCAGATTCAATTTATCCCCAGCATGCTTATCGATTCATACATCGTCAGTTCAATCCATGACAGTCACAGTAGTTCACTGTCATCTTTCTCCTAGCAACATAAGTCCATGAGTAGCTGTTGATCTTTCATCTTTCTTCATGCAATAAAAGTCCATGAGTGGCTGTTGATGGTCTTCCGTTCTCCTAGCAACATAAGTCCATAAGTGGCTGTTGCTCATCTTCATTCATGCAACATAAGTCCATGAGTGGCTGTTGATGATCTTCCTTTTTCATAGCAACATAAGTCCATGAGTGGCTGTTGATCTTTCGTCTTTGTTCATGCAACATAAGTCCATGAGTGGCTGTTGATAATCTTCTTTCATCCTAGCAACATAAGTCCATGAGTGGCTGTTGATGATCTTCTTTCATCTGTGCAACATAAGTCCATAAGTGGCTGTTGATCAGCTTTCTTTTTGCAACATAAGTCCATAAGTGGCTGTTGATGACCTTCTTTCATCCTAAGCAACATAAGTCCATGAGTAATTGTTGATCATCCTCCTCTTTCAAAATCAAAACCTTAACTGCCGCAGACCATCTCCGTATCCCTCATCACAAATAGAATGATACCTTGACTCCCATTCAATGGGCGTATTTCCTTCTTCCTAGCAGATTGCATTACCCATTCCAGTGGCCCATTTCAGTCAAGATTGACAAGGTTTTATCCCCAGTAGGAAAATCAGCTCCCGAAGGCCCTAACCGGCTCTTTTGGATTGAGCATTACAAGATTTGATCAACCATGAGAGATTCAGAGATGGATCCTGGTTCTAGGTCAAGAATTGAAAAGAGATTCTCAGAGAGTCCATCAGCTCCCGAAGGCCCTAACCGGCTCTTTTGGATTGACCATTATAAGATTTGATCAACCACGAGAGGTTCAGAGATGGATCCTGGTTCTAGGTCAAGAATTAAAGAGAGATTCTCAGAGAGTCCATCTGCTCCCGAAGGCCCTAACCGGCTCTTTTGGATTGAGCATTACAAGATTTGATCAACCACGAGAGATTCAGAGATGGATCCTGGTTCTAGGTCAAGAATTAAAGAGAGATTCTCAGAGAGTCCATTAGCTCCCGAAGGCCCTAACCAGCTCTATTGGACTGAGCATTGCAAGATTTGATCAACCACGAGAGATTCAAAGATGGATCCCGGTTCTAGGTCAAGAATTGAAAAGAGATTCTCAGAGAGTCCATCAGCTCCCGATGGCCCTAACCGGCTCTTTTGGATTGACCATTATAAGATTTGATCAACCATGAGAGATTCAGAGATGGATCCTGGTTCTATATCAAGAATTAAAGAGAAATTCTCAGAGAGTCCATCAGCTCCCGAAGGCCCTAACCGGCTCTTTTTGATTGAGCATTACAAGATTTGATCAACCACGAGAGATTCAGAGATGGATCCTGGTTCTAGGTCAAGAATTAAAGAGAGATTCTCAGAGAGTCCATCAGCTCCCGAAGGCCCTAACTGGCTCTATTGGATTGAGCATTACAAGATTTGATCAACCACGAGAGATTCAAAGATGGATCCCGGTTCTTGGTCAAAAGATTTGGTCAACCGCAAGAGATTCAGAAATGGATCCCAGTTCTGAGTCAGAAGATTTGATCAACTACGAGAGATTCAGAAATGGATCCCGGTTCTATGTCAGAAGATTTGATCAACCGCGAGAGATTCAGAGATGGATCCCGGTTCTGCGTCAGAAGATTTGATCAGCTATGAGAGATTCGAATTTGAATTCTGGTTCCCGGTCAAGAGAAGTAGTTGAAGAGAGATCCTAAAAAGAGTCTCTTCACCCCCAGTAGATTCAATTTATCCCCAGCATGCTTATCGATTCATACATCGTCAGTTCAATCCATGACAGTCACAGTAGTTCACTGTCATCTTTCTCCTAGCAACATAAGTCCATGAGTAGCTGTTGATCTTTCATCTTTCTTCATGCAATAAAAGTCCATGAGTGGCTGTTGATGGTCTTCCGTTCTCCTAGCAACATAAGTCCATAAGTGGCTGTTGCTCATCTTCATTCATGCAACATAAGTCCATGAGTGGCTGTTGATGATCTTCCTTTTTCATAGCAACATAAGTCCATGAGTGGCTGTTGATCTTTCGTCTTTGTTCATGCAACATAAGTCCATGAGTGGCTGTTGATAATCTTCTTTCATCCTAGCAACATAAGTCCATGAGTGGCTGTTGATGATCTTCTTTCATCTGTGCAACATAAGTCCATAAGTGGCTGTTGATCAGCTTTCTTTTTGCAACATAAGTCCATAAGTGGCTGTTGATGACCTTCTTTCATCCTAAGCAACATAAGTCCATGAGTAATTGTTGATCATCCTCCTCTTTCAAAATCAAAACCTTAACTGCCGCAGACCATCTCCGTATCCCTCATCACAAATAGAATGATACCTTGACTCCCATTCAATGGGCGTATTTCCTTCTTCCTAGCAGATTGCATTACCCATTCCAGTGGCCCATTTCAGTCAAGATTGACAAGGTTTTATCCCCAGTAGGAAAATCAGCTCCCGAAGGCCCTAACCGGCTCTTTTGGATTGAGCATTACAAGATTTGATCAACCATGAGAGATTCAGAGATGGATCCTGGTTCTAGGTCAAGAATTGAAAAGAGATTCTCAGAGAGTCCATCAGCTCCCGAAGGCCCTAACCGGCTCTTTTGGATTGACCATTATAAGATTTGATCAACCACGAGAGGTTCAGAGATGGATCCTGGTTCTAGGTCAAGAATTAAAGAGAGATTCTCAGAGAGTCCATCTGCTCCCGAAGGCCCTAACCGGCTCTTTTGGATTGAGCATTACAAGATTTGATCAACCACGAGAGATTCAGAGATGGATCCTGGTTCTAGGTCAAGAATTAAAGAGAGATTCTCAGAGAGTCCATTAGCTCCCGAAGGCCCTAACCAGCTCTATTGGACTGAGCATTGCAAGATTTGATCAACCACGAGAGATTCAAAGATGGATCCCGGTTCTAGGTCAAGAATTGAAAAGAGATTCTCAGAGAGTCCATCAGCTCCCGATGGCCCTAACCGGCTCTTTTGGATTGACCATTATAAGATTTGATCAACCATGAGAGATTCAGAGATGGATCCTGGTTCTATATCAAGAATTAAAGAGAAATTCTCAGAGAGTCCATCAGCTCCCGAAGGCCCTAACCGGCTCTTTTTGATTGAGCATTACAAGATTTGATCAACCACGAGAGATTCAGAGATGGATCCTGGTTCTAGGTCAAGAATTAAAGAGAGATTCTCAGAGAGTCCATCAGCTCCCGAAGGCCCTAACTGGCTCTATTGGATTGAGCATTACAAGATTTGATCAACCACGAGAGATTCAAAGATGGATCCCGGTTCTTGGTCAAAAGATTTGGTCAACCGCAAGAGATTCAGAAATGGATCCCAGTTCTGAGTCAGAAGATTTGATCAACTACGAGAGATTCAGAAATGGATCCCGGTTCTATGTCAGAAGATTTGATCAACCGCGAGAGATTCAGAGATGGATCCCGGTTCTGCGTCAGAAGATTTGATCAGCTATGAGAGATTCGAATTTGAATTCTGGTTCCCGGTCAAGAGAAGTAGTTGAAGAGAGATCCTAAAAAGAGTCGCTTCACCCCCAGTAGATTCAATTTATCCCCAGCATGCTTATCGATTCATACATCGTCAGTTCAATCCATGACAGTCACAGTAGTTCACTGTCATCTTTCTCCTAGCAACATAAGTCCATGAGTAGCTGTTGATCTTTCATCTTTCTTCATGCAATAAAAGTCCATGAGTGGCTGTTGATGGTCTTCCGTTCTCCTAGCAACATAAGTCCATAAGTGGCTGTTGCTCATCTTCATTCATGCAACATAAGTCCATGAGTGGCTGTTGATGATCTTCCTTTTTCATAGCAACATAAGTCCATGAGTGGCTATTGATCTTTCGTCTTTGTTCATGCAACATAAGTCCATGAGTGGCTGTTGATGATCTTCTTTCATCCTAGCAACATAAGTCCATGAGTGGCTGTTGATGATCTTCTTTCATCTGTGCTACATAAGTCCATAAGTGGCTGTTGATCAGCTTTCTTTTTGCAACATAAGTCCATATGTGGCTGTTGATGACCTTCTTTCATCCTAAGCAACATAAGTCCATGAGTAATCGTTGATCATCCTCCTCTTTCAATATCAAAACCTTAACTGCCGCAAACCATCTCCGTATCCTTCATCACAAATAGAATGATACCTTGACTCCCATTCAATGGGCGTATTTCCTTCTTCCTAGCAGATTGTATTACCCATTCCAGTGGCCCATTTCAGTCAAGATTGACAAGGTTTTATCCCCAGTAGGAAAATCAGCTCCCGAAGGCCCTAACCGGCTCTTTTGGATTGAGCATTACAAGATTTGATCAACCATGAGAGATTCAGAGATGGATCCTGGTTCTAGGTCAAGAATTGAAAAGAGATTCTCAGAGAGTCCATCAGCTCCCGAAGGCCCTAACCGGCTCTTTTGGATTGACCATTATAAGATTTGATCAACCACGAGAGGTTCAGAGATGGATCCTGGTTCTAGGTCAAGAATTAAAGAGAGATTCTCAGAGAGTCCATCTGCTCCCGAAGGCCCTAACCGGCTCTTTTGGATTGAGCATTACAAGATTTGATCAACCACGAGAGATTCAGAGATGGATCCTGGTTCTAGGTCAAGAATTAAAGAGAGATTCTCAGAGAGTCCATTAGCTCCCGAAGGCCCTAACCAGCTCTATTGGACTGAGCATTGCAAGATTTGATCAACCACGAGAGATTCAAAGATGGATCCCGGTTCTAGGTCAAGAATTGAAAAGAGATTCTCAGAGAGTCCATCAGCTCCCGATGGCCCTAACCGGCTCTTTTGGATTGACCATTATAAGATTTGATCAACCATGAGAGATTCAGAGATGGATCCTGGTTCTATATCAAGAATTAAAGAGAAATTCTCAGAGAGTCCATCAGCTCCCGAAGGCCCTAACCGGCTCTTTTTGATTGAGCATTACAAGATTTGATCAACCACGAGAGATTCAGAGATGGATCCTGGTTCTAGGTCAAGAATTAAAGAGAGATTCTCAGAGAGTCCATCAGCTCCCGAAGGCCCTAACTGGCTCTATTGGATTGAGCATTACAAGATTTGATCAACCACGAGAGATTCAAAGATGGATCCCGGTTCTTGGTCAAAAGATTTGGTCAACCGCAAGAGATTCAGAAATGGATCCCAGTTCTGAGTCAGAAGATTTGATCAACTACGAGAGATTCAGAAATGGATCCCGGTTCTATGTCAGAAGATTTGATCAACCGCGAGAGATTCAGAGATGGATCCCGGTTCTGCGTCAGAAGATTTGATCAGCTATGAGAGATTCGAATTTGAATTCTGGTTCCCGGTCAAGAGAAGTAGTTGAAGAGAGATCCTAAAAAGAGTCGCTTCACCCCCAGTAGATTCAATTTATCCCCAGCATGCTTATCGATTCATACATCGTCAGTTCAATCCATGACAGTCACAGTAGTTCACTGTCATCTTTCTCCTAGCAACATAAGTCCATGAGTAGCTGTTGATCTTTCATCTTTCTTCATGCAATAAAAGTCCATGAGTGGCTGTTGATGGTCTTCCGTTCTCCTAGCAACATAAGTCCATAAGTGGCTGTTGCTCATCTTCATTCATGCAACATAAGTCCATGAGTGGCTGTTGATGATCTTCCTTTTTCATAGCAACATAAGTCCATGAGTGGCTATTGATCTTTCGTCTTTGTTCATGCAACATAAGTCCATGAGTGGCTGTTGATGATCTTCTTTCATCCTAGCAACATAAGTCCATGAGTGGCTGTTGATGATCTTCTTTCATCTGTGCTACATAAGTCCATAAGTGGCTGTTGATCAGCTTTCTTTTTGCAACATAAGTCCATATGTGGCTGTTGATGACCTTCTTTCATCCTAAGCAACATAAGTCCATGAGTAATCGTTGATCATCCTCCTCTTTCAATATCAAAACCTTAACTGCCGCAAACCATCTCCGTATCCTTCATCACAAATAGAATGATACCTTGACTCCCATTCAATGGGCGTATTTCCTTCTTCCTAGCAGATTGTATTACCCATTCCAGTGGCCCATTTCAGTCAAGATTGACAAGGTTTTATCCCCAGTAGGAAAATCAGCTCCCGAAGGCCCTAACCGGCTCTTTTGGATTGAGCATTACAAGATTTGATCAACCATGAGAGATTCAGAGATGGATCCTGGTTCTAGGTCAAGAATTGAAAAGAGATTCTCAGAGAGTCCATCAGCTCCCGATTGCCCTAACCGGCTCATTTGGATTGACCATTATAAGATTTGATCAACCACGAGAGATTCAGAGATGGATCCTGGTTCTAGGTCAAGAATTAAAGAGAGATTCCCAGAGAGTCCATCAGCTCCCGAAGGCCCTAACCGGCTCTTTTGGATTGGGCAATTCAAGATTTGATCAACCACGAGAGATTCAGAGATGGATCCTGGTTCTAGGTCAAGAATTAAAGAGAGATTCTCAGAGAGTCCATCAGCTCCCGAAGGCCCTAACCGGCTCTATTGGATTGAGCATTTCAAGATTTGATCAACCACGAGAGATTCAAAGATGGATCCCGATTCTCGGTCAGAAGATTTGTTCAACCGCGAGAGATTCAGAAATAGATCCCGGTTTTGAGTCAGAAGATTTGATCAACTGCGAGAGATTCAGAAATGGATCCCGGTTCTAGGTCAGAAGATTTGATCAACCGCGAGAGATTCAGAGATGGATCCCGGCTCTGCGTCAGAAGATTTGATCAGCGATGAGAGATTCGAATTTGAATTCTGGTTCCCGATCAAGAGAAGCAGTTGAAGAGAGATCCTAGAAAGAGTCGCTTCACCCCCAGCAGATTCAATTTATCCCCAGCATGCTTATCGATTCATACATCGTCAGTTCAATCCATGACAGTCACAGTAGTTCATTGTCATCTTTCTCCTAGCAACATAAGTCCATGAGTAGCTGTTGATCTTTCATCTTTCTTCATGCAACAAAAGTCCAAGAGTGGCTGTTGATGATCTTCCGTTCTCCTAGCAACATAAGTCCATAAGTGGCTGTTGCTCATCTTCATTCATGCAACATAAGTCCATGAGTGGCTGTTGATGATCTTCGTTTTTCCTATCAACATAAGTCCATGAGTGGCTGTTGATCTTTCGTCTTTGTTCATGCAACATAAGTCCATGAGTGGCTGTTGATGATCTTCTTTCATCCTAGCAACATATGTCCATGAGTGGCTGTTGATGATCTTCGTTCATCTGTGCAACATAAGTCCATAAGTGGCTGTTGATAAGCTTTCTTTATGCAACATAAGTCCATAAGTGGCTGTTGATGACCTTCTTTAATCCTAAAGCAACATAAGTCCATGAGTAATTGTTGATCACCCTCCTCTTTCAATATCAAAACCTTAACTGCCGCAAACCATCTCCGTATCCCTCATCACAAATAGAATGATACCTTGACTCCCATTCAATGGGCGTATTTCCTTCTTCCTAGCAGAATGCATTACCCATTCCAGTGGCCCATTTCAGTCAAGATTGACAAGGTTTTATCCCCACTAGGAAAATCAGCTCCCGAAGGCCCTAACTGGCTCCTTTGGATTGAGCATTACAAGATTTGATCAACCATGAGAGATTCAGAGATGGATCCTGGTTCTAGGTCAAGAATTGAAAAGAGATTCTCAGAGAGTCCATCAGCTCCTGAAGGCCCTAACCGGCTCTTTTGGATTGACCATTATAAGATTTGATCAACCACGAGAGATTCAGAGATGGATCCTGGTTCTAGGTCAAGAATTAAAGAGAGATTCTCAGAGAGTCCATCAGCTCCCGAAGGCCCTAACCGGCTCTTTTGAATTGAGCATTACAAGATTTGATCAACCGCGAGAGATTCAGAGATGGATCCTGGTTCTAGGTCAAGAATTAAAGAGAGATTCTTAGAGAGTCCATCAGCTCCCGAAGGCCATAACTGGCTCTATTGGATTGAGCATTGCAAGATTTGATCAACCACGAGAGATTCAAAGATGGATCCAGGTTCTTGGTCAGAAGATTTGATCAACCGCGAGAGATTCAGAAATGGATCCCGGTTCTGAGTCAGAAGATTTGATCAACTACGAGAGATTCAGAAATGGATCCCGGTTCTATGTCAGAAGATTTGATCAACCGCGAGAGATTCAGAGATGGATCCCGGTTCTGCGTCAGAAGATTTGATCAGCTATGAGAGATTCGAATTTGAATTCTGGTTCCCGGTCAAGAGAAGTAGTTGAAGAGAGATCCTAGAAAGAGTCGCTTCACCCCCAGCAGATTCAATTTATCCCCAGCATGCTTATCGATTCATACATGGTCAGTTCAATCCATGACAGTCACATTAGTTCACTGTCATCTTTCTCCTAGCAACATAAGTCCATGAGTAGCTGTTGATCTTTCATCTTTCTTCATGCAATAAAAGTCCATGAGTGTCTGTTGTTGATCTTCCGTTTTCCTAGCAACATAAGTCCATAAGTGGCTGTTGCTTATCTTCATTCATGCAACATAAGTCCATGAGTGGCTGTTGATGACCTTCCTTTTTCATAGCAACATAAGTCCATGAGTGGCTGTTGATCTTTCATCTTTGTTCATGCAACATAAGTCCATGAGTGGCTGTTGATGATCTTCTTTCATCCTAGCAACATAAGTCCATGAGTGGCTGTTGATGATCTTCTTTCATCTGTGCAACAAAAGTCCATAAGTGGCTGTTGATCAGCTTTCTTTTTGCAACATAAGTCCATAAGTGGCTGTTGATGACCTTCTTTCATCCTAAGCAACATAAGTCCATGAGTAATTGTTGATCACCCTCCTCTTTCAATATCAAAACCTTAACTGCCGCAGACCATCTCCGTATCCCTCATCACAAATAGAATGATACCTTGACTCCCATTCAATGGGCGTATTTCCTTCTTCCTAGTAGATTGCATTACCCATTCCAGTGGCCCATTTCAGTCAAGATTGACAAGGTTTTATCCCTAGTAGGAAAATCAAATCCCGAAGGCCCTAACCGGGTCTTTTGGATTGAGCATTACAAGATTTGATCAACCGTGAGAGATTCAGAGATGGATCCTGGTTCTAGGTCAAGAATTGAAAAGAGATTCTCAGTGTGTCCATCAGCTCCCGAAGGTCCTATCCGGCTCTTTTGGATTGACCATTATAAGATTTGATCACCCACGAGAGATTCAGAGATGGATCCCGGTTCTAGGTCAAGAATTGAAAAGAGATTCTCAGAGAGTCCATCAGCTCCCGAAGGCCCTAACCGGCTCTTTTGGATTGACCATTACAAGATTTGATCAACCACGAGAGATTCAGAGATGGATCCTAGTTCTAGGTCAAGAATTAAAGAGAGATTCTCAGAGAGTCCATCAGCTCCCGAAGGCCCTAACCGTCTCTTTTGGATTGAGCATTACAAGATTTGATCAACCACGAGAGATTCAGAGATGGATCCTAGTTCTAGGTCAAGAATTAAAGAGAGATTCTCAGAGAGTCCATCAGCTCCCGAAGGCCCTAACCGTCTCTTTTGGATTGAGCATTACAAGATTTGATCAACCACGAGAGATTCAGAGATGGATCCTGGTTCTAGGTCAAGAATTAAAGAGAGATTCTCAGAGAGTCCATCAGCTCCCGAAGGCCCTAACCGGCTCTATTGGATTGAGCATTGCAAGATTTGATCAACCACGAGAGATTCAAAGATGGATCCCGGTTCTCGGTCAGAAGATTTGATCAACCGCGAGAGATTCAGAAATGGATCCCGGTTCTGAGTCAGAAAATTTGATCAACTGCGAGAAATTCAGAAATGGATCCCGGTTCTAGGTCAGAAGATTTGATCAACCGCGAGAGATTCAGAGATGGATCCCGGCTCAGCGTCAGAAGATTTGATCAGCTATGAGAGATTCGAATTTGAATTCTGGTTCCCGATCAAGAGAAGCAGTTGAAGAGAGATCCTAGAAAGAGTCGCTTCACCCCCAGCAGATTCAATTTATCCCTAGCATGCTTATCGATTCATACATCGTCAGTTCAATCCATGACAGTCACAGTAGTTCACTGTCATCTTTCTCCTAGCAACATAAGTCCATGAGTAGCTGTTGATCTTTCATCTTTCTTCATGCAACAAAAGTCCATGAGTGGCTGTTGATGATCTTCCGTTCTCCCAGCAACATAAGTCCATAAGTGGCTGTTGCTCATCTTCATTCATGCAACATAAGTCCATGAGTGGCTGTTGATGATCTTCCTTTTTCCTAGCAACATAAGTCCATGAGTGGCTGTTGATCTTTCGTCTTTGTTCATGCAACATAAGTCCATGAGTGGCTGTTGATAATCTTCTTTCATCCTAGCAACATAAGTCCATGAGTGGCTGTTGATGATCTTCATTCATTTGTGCAACATAAGTCCATAAGTGGCTGTTGATCAGCTTTCTTTATGCAACATAAGTCCATAAGTGGCTGTTGATGACCTTCTTTTATCCTAAAGCAACATAAGTCCATGAGTAATTGTTGATCACACTCCTCTTTCAATATCAAAACCTTAACTGCCGCAAACCATCTCCGTATCCCTCATCACAAATAGATTGATACCTTGACTCCCATTCAATAGGCGTATTTCCTTCTTCCTAGCAGATTGCATTACCCATTCCAGTGGCCCATTTCAGACAAGATTGACAAGGTTTTATCCCCACTAGGAAAATCAGCTCCCAAAGGTCCTAACCGGCTCTTTTGGATTGAGCATTACAAGATTTGATCAACCATGAGAGATTCAGAGATGGATCCTGGTTCTAGGTCAAAAATTGAAAAGAGATTCTCAGAGAGTCCATCAGCTTCCGAAGGCCCTAACTGGCTCTTTTGGATTGACCATTATAAGATTTGATCAACCACGAGAGATTCAGAGATGGATCCTGGTTCTAGGTCAAGAATTAAAGAGAGATTCTCAGAGAGTCCATCAGCTCCCGAAGGCCCTAACCGGCTCTTTTGGATTGAGCATTACAAGATTTGATCAACCATGAGAGATTTAGAGATGGATCCTGGTTCTAGGTCAAGAATTAAAGAGAGATTCTCAGAGAGTCCATCAGCTCCCGAAGGCCCTAACCGGCTCTATTGGATTGAGCATTGCAAGATTTGATCAACCACGAGTGATTCAAAGATGGATCCCGGTTCTTGGTCAGAAGATTTGATCAACTGCGAGAGATTCAGAAATGGATCCCGGTTCTGAGTCAGAAGATTTGATCAACTGCGAGAGATTCAGAAATGGATCCCGGTTCTAGGTCAGAAGATTTGATCAACCGCGAGAGATTCAGAGATGAATCCCGGTTCTGCGTCAGAAGATTTGATCAGCTATGAGAGATTCGAATTTGAATTCTGGTTCCCGGTCAAGAGAAGTAGTTGAAGAGAGATCCTAGAAAGAGTCGCTTCACCCCCAGCAGATTCAATTTATCCCCAGCATGCTTATCGATTCATACATCGTCAGTTCAATCCATGACAGTCACAGTAGTTCACTGTCATCTTTCTCCTAGCAACATAAGTCCATGAGTAGCTGTTGATCTTTCATCTTTCTTCATGCAACAAAAGTCCATGAGTGGCTGTTGATGATCTTTCGTTCTCCTAGCAACATAAGTCCATAAGTGGCTGTTGCTCATCTTCATTCATGGAACATAAGTCCATGAGTGGCTGTTGATGATCTTCCTTTTTCCTAGCAACATAAGTCCATGAGTGGCTGTTGATCTTTCGTCTTTGTTCATGCAACATAAGTCCATGAGTGGCTGTTGATGATCTTCTTTCATCCTAGCAACATAAGTCCATGAGTGGCTGTTGATGATCTTCTTTCATCTGTGCAACATAAGTTCATAAGTGGCTGTTGATCAGCTTTCTTTATGCAACATAAGTCCATAAGTGGCTGTTGATGACCTTCTTTCATCCTAAAGCAATATAAGTCCATGAGTAATTGTTGATCACCCTCCTCTTTCAATATCAAAACCTTAACTGCCGCAGACCATCTCCGTATCCCTCATCACAAATAGAATGATACCTTGACTCCCATTCAATGGGCGTATTTCCTTCTTCCTAGCAGATTGCATTACCCATTCCAGTGGCCCATTTCAGTCAAGATTGACAAGGTTTTATTCCCAGTAGGAAAATCAGCTCCCGAAGGCCCTAACCGGCTCTTTTGGATTGAGCATTACAAGATTTGATCAACCATGAGAGATTCAGAGATGGATCCTGGTTCTAGGTTAAGAATTGAAAAGAGATTCTCAGAGAGTCCATCAGCTTCCGAAGGCCCTAACCGGCTCTTTTGGATTGACCATTATAAGATTTGATCAACCACGAGCGATTCAGAGATGGATCCTGGTTCTAGGTCAAGAATTAAAGAGAGATTCTCAGAGAGTCCATCAGCTCCCGAAGGCCCTAACCGGCTCTATTGGATTGAGCATTGCAAGATTTGATCAACCACGAGAGATTCAAAGATGGATTCCGGTTCTAGGTCAAGAATTGAAAAGAGATTCTCAGAGAGTCCATCAGCTCCCGAAGGCCCTAACCGGCTCTTTTGGATTGACCATTACAAGATTTGATCAACCACGAGAGATTCAGAGATGGATCCTAGTTCTAGGTCAAGAATTAAAGAGAGATTCTCAGAGAGTCCATCAGCTCCCGAAGGCCCTAACCGTCTCTTTTGGATTGAGCATTACAAGATTTGATCAACCACGAGAGATTCAGAGATGGATCCTGGTTCTAGGTCAAGAATTAAAGAGAGATTCTCAGAGAGTCCATCAGCTCCCGAAGGCCCTAACCGGCTCTATTGGATTGAGCATTGCAAGATTTGATCAACCACGAGAGATTCAAAGATGGATCCCGGTTCTCGGTCAGAAGATTTGATCAACCGCGAGAGATTCAGAAATGGATCCTGGTTCTGAGTCAGAAGATTTGATCAACTGCGAGAGATTCAGAAATGGATCCCGGTTCTAGGTCAGAAGATTTGATCAACCGCGAGAGATTCAGAGATGGATCCCAGCTCAGCGTCAGAAGATTTGATCAGCTATGAGAGATTCGAATTTGAATTCTGGTTCCCGATCAAGAGAAGCAGTTGAAGAGAGATCCTAGAAAGAGTCGCTTCACCCCCAGCAGATTCAATTTATCCCTAGCATGCTTATCGATTCATACATCGTCAGTTCAATCCATGACAGTCACAGTAGTTCACTGTCATCTTTCTCCTAGCAACATAAGTCCATGAGTAGCTGTTGATCTTTCATCTTTCTTCATGCAACAAAAGTCCATGAGTGGCTGTTGATGATCTTCCGTTCTCCCAGCAACATAAGTCCATAAGTGGCTGTTGCTCATCTTCATTCATGCAACATAAGTCCATGAGTGGCTGTTGATGATCTTCCTTTTTCCTAGCAACATAAGTCCATGAGTGGCTGTTGATCTTTCGTCTTTGTTCATGCAACATAAGTCCATGAGTGGCTGTTGATAATCTTCT